>JAUPFN010000006.1:29842575-31053075 GCA_036924255.1 Apodemia mormo
AGTGACTCGTATAGCCAATCGGTCGCCTTTTACGACCTGCTTGGCGGAACGGCAGTTGGCTTATTCTTCAAAGGAGCCCGAGAATAACACAGGGAAAAGGTCTCTTATCTTCGTAACTGTAACTGTAGGTTTAAATTTGTATATTTAAAACGGTAATGTGCAGTGCGAGCATGCACTAGCTGATCCAGAAGGGGGGGGGGGGGGAAGGCTTTTATAACGCTTGTATGACTTATTCCTGGTCTGAGTGCTAAGTGTGAGTTTTTCTTTTCGCATTCGATCGTGAGCGCGTTTGGAGTTTACTAGGAATTTGTATGTGATTTGTACAGCGCCACCTAGTGGTAAACTGGTTTCTCACGTTTACCACTAGGTGGCGCTGTACAAATCACATACAAATTCCTAGTAAACTCGAAACGCGCTCACGATCGAATGCGAAAAGAAAAACTCACACTTAGCACTCAGATCTCAGAGTCAGATGAAAAAAAATCTTATCCATTACAAAGAAGTAAACATTTTTTATATGTATGAATTATTTACCTTTTCATAAAACGCCGGTTAAAAATGCCTTCACAAATATGTGACATTATATATAAATTAATTTTTACGTTACATTAGATTTGTCAGAGGAAAAGCTTAAACAGCTCATCAAGTGCGTAAAGTGAGTGGTTCGGCGGGTGTGATGAAGCAGAAGGGTTCCACTCGACCAAGCGTGAAGATACCGCGATAGTTCGCTTCACTACCCCACTATAGAGTACGTGAATAGTGCGTCAGTTGTTGCTCTATTACCTAAAATATATTATAAAGTTTAGCTTGTAAAGGTAAATGTTTAATAAATTTATATAACGTGGCAACTGTGGTATCCTCATGTGTGGTTGTGGATATTACATCATATTAATTAACAGTTTTTTTTACAGATTAAGGGGTCAACGATTCTTTTATGTATATGATTTTTATTTCATTTTAATTTATTAAACACTTTATTGTTCATAAAATAGATGTACGTGAAAATATAAACCAAAACAGAATAAAAGGCGAGCTTGTCACTAATAATCTTTTCTTTCTAAATCACTAATTATACTATCAAAGAAAGGGAAAGAATACTACTATTAAATCATGAAATCTATATCCATACTAATATTATAAATGCGAAAGTAACTCTGTCTGTCTGTCTCTTCTTCACGCCTAAACCACTGAACCGATTTGGATGAAATTTGGTACAAAGGGAGTTTAAGACCCGAGAAAGGACATAGGATATTTTGCGAACAATGAGAACAGGAACTATGCGGGTAAAACCACGGGACTATCTTTAGAATTTTTTCCACGCGGACGAAGTCACGGGCATAGCTAATAGTAAATAACTTCAACGCACTAAAACTGCAACAACTGACTCCCATTTCCTCCACCTTAGGAACCCCGTATCAGATCTTCACCAAATCATAATGTAACCACACGGGAAGTATACCCAAAATAAAAAAAGATTTTTAAAATAGATTCATAAATGATCGAGTTCTGAGGTAAGACACATGAATACCATGCAGCCGAATTGTTTGATTTTTGGGAAGTGGCTTAATAATCTGATAATCAGGTGACTCTTTTGATGAAATATTTGATTCCACTAACCTACCATCCAACCACCGCAAGTAGACACCAAATGCTTCTTTCCGTATAGCTGTGATGTAATGTGACCAATAATATCATCGTCTTCCTTATCCTTTAAACGGAAACACCATAGTGACAAGCACTGACATTACTACGATGGAGAATATCTAGAAAATTGTTTATAATAGATTTATTCAATGAAAACATGTTTATTCACAATAAATACGACGCTATTCTTAATGCTTACAAAGTTACTGGAACGAAGTTTCTCCCTAGATTTTCATTCAGCAATGGCAAAGTACGGGGAAGTAATTAATAAGGCTAATATGATTAGTAGTTGCTCGCTCGAAGTTGGAATTTGTCTAGTAAATATTATGGAGACACCACGACGTGAGTTTCTTGCTATTGACATTCTCTTGGCTATCATAAAATTTGATTTAACTCTATTACTGTTAAAGAAATTTCCATTGTTCTAAATATGAACTAAAAACATTTTTTTTATTTATATGAGGTACGAATATATAAGTATAAAATTATAGTAAAAAAATCCAGTACTTTTATATCTGTATTTTTCCTGTACTTTTAAATTTTTTGATTGCCTGTAAAGGGGCCTATAAAGTCGAGTGGTAAGCGAACTTGCTAAGCAATTGATAGGTTTCGGATATGATTCTCGACACTGATATGCATTTGTGTGATGAGTATAAAATTTGTATTTCTGGGTTTGGTTGTTTATTAAATATATTTCAGTATTTATATGCGTATGCTACGTTTTAATGTCATTGACGAATACTTATATCAAAAGCAAGTGTAATTTGTCCAGCGAATATTTACTTACGGGTATATTTATTTTCTTCATTTCTAAATATTTACTTTTCAAAACATATCTAATATTTCTAAACTGACTCTATTATAACTGTATTTTCGACATAAATAAAGATAAAAACGTTTAGATATGTGAAAAGTTTAAAAATTAAGAATGTTAAGAATTTTCCCAATTTTATATTTTCAATCGGTTTTTAAAAGGTTCTCCCATTTTTCGAAACCTTTTTTCAGTTTAAGTCGCCTCTGTGGTCTAGTGGTCCAGCGTTGGCGTTGACCACATGAAGTCCCGGGTGAAATTCTCAGGTCGGGCACTTAAAAAAAAGTGTTTTTTCAGTTTTCTGATAAACACAAAGTTGCCCGGGATTGGAAAGTGCCCAGTTGGCGAAAGGCTTACCACCTATCACATTTTGTGGGTCCAAGTATAATCGGCTAATCGTGGGTGCACTTGTTGTACCTCTGCCTACCTCTTCGGGTATACGGGCGTGAAGATACTTTTTTCAGTTCGGCTATATTTCTTTACCGCTTTCGATTAATATTTATCTTCACGTCTTATCTCTCCTAGGTAGGCAGAGAAAATAGACTGCAATACACCGTCGACCATGCTGGTTTGACTTGCTTCATGCATGGTGTATCAGTCAGTCTTGGTCTTGGGCACCCACATTCGCATTGTATACAAGTATTTTAAAAATTCATATTTCTATAAATTCCAACTAACAGAACATGCGTTTTCTCATTCTGGCACTATGACGAATTTTATTACGAACGTGAACCGTGAGTCTTACACATCAAGATTTCCGTAACGCTCTCATCTTACCTACTTGTCGTTTTTAAGTACATTGAACCATAATTTCATTCCAGACAATAGTATTGCCACGGAATACTGCAAGACAGGATGGGCATTTGGGCACTTAAGACATAAATTTTGATGACGCTTTTAAACAAAACTATGACTACACTTGCTACCCTACATGTTAGCAAGTCTAGATGACCATAAGTATAATGTTGGTAAAATTGTTATACTCGTATGAACTCGGTACATCGTAAGTGACTAACATAAGCTGAATTTAATTTCAAAAATAGGGACTTATTCACTCAGGCATAGTTGCGAGCATCGACTAGTTATGTATAATTTATACATGTAGCGTTACATTCTTGTCACATGGTTCAATGCAACTTCAACATCGTTGATTTATTATGCGATACATTATCTCTTTCCATCAGAAGAGTAATTTATTGGGTTCGATTCTCAACGGAGACAAACATTTCTGTGATGTGCATAGATGTTTGTATTTCTGAGTCTGGGTGTGTATTACGTATGTAACAGTATTCTTATATATGTATTTCTATGTATTACGTCGGTGATTATACCTTTTGTATTCCGATTTAGGGCATAAGGTAGTTGGTAAACTTATGTATGAGGCTATTCATCCCACCACAGAATTGACCGCATTATTAATATTTTTGTGTCTAGGTAATAGTTGTCTCTTTCCACCATCAGAACAACCATCTGCTTCTCCGCTATTCTATGACATTAAAAAAACTTTCCATAAAACATAACATAAATCATTTATCCACATAACGCGTAGCACATAACAAATACATTGCTCAGCGAGCTATATTTCATGAGTGCCAAGAGTAGTTCGGGAATTAAGCAACAATTAAATGGTCGTAAATTCTAAGTTTGGGTCGGGTCACTTCAGGGAGCTCAGTGGCAATTTATCAATTATTTACGCCACTTGGGCCCCGCGCCGTCTGCCGTCACCTGCCGCTCTGATTCAAGGATTTGTTTATAGACACGTAAATATTAATGCTAAGGGAAACGTACATTTTTATAACATTAAATGAGATTTAATTTTTACTAATATATTTTTTATCTAAATTTAATCGACTCTGTAGTTTAGCGGTCCGGTGTTGGTGTTGACCGCGTGAGGTCCCGATTTGATTTCCGGGTCAGGCAATTCAAAAATTTACTTTGAATTTAAAAGATTTTAGAGGATTCATATTTACCGAAATACATAATATTTATATTGTGCTCTCTATTTACCCAGACAGATTAGTCCTGCGATACGTCACTCAGTTAGGGGTCTCAGCATCACCGGTGACTTGCGGTCGACTCATCGATCTACGTCGCGGCCAGTTTGTTCTTAAGTAAAGCATGTTATGCGCAGCTGGATGTGTTTTGCTCTATTGTATATGTCGCAGTGAAATTGTCAATACCGTTACATTAAAATCTACCTAAGTGATATTATAATTTAACTGCTAGTCTAACCTAACCAAATTATAAACTCACATTTATTGTTTAGAACTATTATTCGTACTGTTTAGAAGCGGGTGTGAAATAGTCGTTTTGTTAACGTTAAAACACACTTTTATATTTGTACATAGTATATCTATATATTAATATGTGAAGCTAATACTTTGTGCCTCTTTTTATGACATTAACGCGATCGACAGAATTTGATATTTGGCATAATTATTGAAGTCTACATTGCGGGGGTTTGCCAAAACTTAATATTTTAACATAATATGCACCAAAAATAAATTAAATTACCAAAAATAAACATTACATATATTTACATTCATGTGACATATGTGACATGAACAACATGTGTGTTTCACACATGTTTTTATTATTGTCCTGTGTTTTATATCGTTAAGTCTGTGATGAAATTTTGACCACAAGGCGAATGTTAGTATAACATATTTTTTAAATCGTTATTTACATGTCATAATATTGTTGAATAAATGAGTAGAGCTCGTATTTAATATGCTGCGACGCCGCGCCCCACTTTCGCATTTACATAACCAAGCAAATTTAAAATATGGAAGCAATATTTTATTAATACATTCAGATCAAGTGTCATTATTAATATTTGCACTCACACATCTTAATCAACTAATTAAGTAGTGGGACGCGCCGGCGCGTCATTTCATCCTAGACAATCTCTACAATAAAAACTTATAATTACCCATAAATGTAGAGGTTTATATACTCAATGTAATGACCGTTATGTCGACTCTATTGTGCCAATAAATAAGTACATGTTTTCTGGGATGTTTATATTATGTTTGTTTTTTAATCATGCAGTAACGGATATTGGAAATAAATAATATTATACTATATTTATTATTTGGTCTTTACATATTGGCTACGTTTTTACAAATTTTTGTCCCGTCGGGTTTCTTTAAAACTTTACTTATGACATCTTTATTTGATGATTCTTATCTAAGCGAAATCGGTAGGATATTAAAGACATTTTCTATATTATGAAACATTACTAGTCTATTAATACACAAATATTGCATTGAAATAGAGTTCTACCAATTGCCGACGATGAAAAGTATAGAATATAATTTTTATTCAGTAAGGTAATATTCGGCGTCTATTTCATTTTATTTTTTATTTCTGTGTAAAATATAATTTTCATTGTCAATTAGAATTGAGATTTGGTCCATCTGAAAACCTGCTGAGTTCTTTTTATTTCTTGACAATGACTTATTGTGGAAGCAAACGAATGTGTTCACACTTTGAAATAATCTCTGAGTTAGTGTTGTTTCGATGTCAACCTCTATGATGTATAGTAGTGTTAATTCATTTATTCATTCATTCTTTTAATCCATAATCAATTCGTTTTTTTAGACTAGTTTTAAGATATTCAACAAATAAGTTTTTTTGATGATGTACAGTTATGTTGAGTTATTTTGTTTCGTGGCAATTAAGCAATAAATTTAATCATCGGCTTATCAGGATAAAGTAATCTCAACCTCATCTATCCCGTTATTGTCACTATCATGTTCTGATCTAGAGATTTTGCTCTGAATATGACAGTGACAAATTTTGACACAATAACGCTAGTGGCTACGGAAATTGCAACGCATCGTCAACGTGCTTATAAGGAGAGCCGTTGGTATATTTGATATAAATCCGTGTAAAAATATATTTTAAAGCCTAATGAACTTAAACTTAAATAGGTTTTGTCTTTTTTATATATTCTACACTTTTCATCGTCTGCACTTAGTGAAACTCCATTTTAATGTAATATTTTATCACTTATACACTTGTACTGTTTCACAATAAAGCTATTATCATTTATTATCAACCGGTTTCGCTTACACAAGTATCATCATAGCAATTTATAGTTTTGAGTTTGTAACTATAAATTGTTGGTAATAAATGATAATATCTTTATTGTGAAACAGTACAAGTGTATAAGTGATTAAATATTGCATTTATGTTCCTTTATGAACTTAAACTTAAATAGGTGTACAATAGCACTATTAATGTCGGATCTACTTCAACGTAATATACATAATGATGAAAAAGATAATATAATGAGGCTTCACTTACACTCCTGATCGCACTTGTTTATAAATATTGTGAATGTAAGCACTTTAGAGAAAATTGAACTCTTAACAGTTTCTCAATACTAATTGCAACAATAGTTATAAATTAAATTCTTAATTTTTTCGTAAAACTTTACCTCAGAAATGATATAATATTATTGTGTTTAAAGAGCATACTTAAATCGACTCTTTCAGCATGCCTTCGATAGCTCAGTTGGTAGAGCGGTGGACTGTAGTTGGTAATTAATTGTCATCCATAGGTCGCTGGTTCAAATCCGGCTCGAAGGAATATATTTTTCAATTTTATTAATTTCAATAGCACATTTTTTAAGATCAGCCCAAAAAAGGTTTCTAATACGTCGATGAAAATAATTTAGTAGTTTCATCGGTTGTAGAGTTAAAATTCATATATATATATTTAAATATATGCCTGTATTTATATATGTATTGGTATAGTTGCCTAACATCCTTAATACAGGCAAATAATTTGCTTACTTTGGGGTTAGATCAGCAAGTTTAATTTGTCCCGTCAATATTTATTATATATATAGATCTACACGTGTATTATAATAAAACAGAAGAATTCGATGAGGTTTTTAATATATCATAGTACCATAAAAACCAGTCGGAAACGAGTGACACTTTTTGTCTGTTTGTTTTTTATTTACCAACAAGTTTTACAAATCAAGGTTATTGAGACCTGCACTCTTTTCTTGGTAACGAAAATCCAAAAACAGCTTTTTCTGACTTGAAAATTGATACCAGAATTATGTTTAACCACGCCATTTTCACATGGTTGCTTGCTCGTGCTATTCTAGAACCGCATCTGTGCCATTTTGGCGCCGTACCTTTTGGCACCGCTTTACCTATTCCTGCCACAATAGCGTCAGTGCTTGTTGCTGTCGTGTTCCGGTTTGGAGGGTAAGGTAGCCGGTAAACTTATGCATGTGGCATAAGACCTCGCCAGCGACGCACCATTAACATCTTTGGTTTCTATAAGCTATGGTTGCCTTTTTTCATCAGAAGACCCATCAGCTTGTTTGCTATATTATAATTTAAAAAATATATATAAAAAACCTGAGTATCGATCGCGAACTGCGCCTCCGTTTTGCCCGCGTCGTACACACGCGGTTCTCGCGAAATACCCGTGGAAATAAATCGGTTGACTGGTAAGATATTGTACATACTAAAGAAGGGAGCTTAGTACTCGATACTGATATCGAATACACAGAATACTGGAGACTACAGTCAATGTACATACAAGTAGTGTTCGAACAATGCACACATAGACACCTCTCACGGACGCGATATCTCGTAATAGTTCGGTACACACTGTTCCGAACTAATGTGTCTATGTGTATGTTGCTCGAACATTTCCTGTATGTACATTGACTTTTGTAGTCTCCAGTATTCTGTGCCGAATAAGTAAAAATTTAGATTCTCAAATTATGACTTAATTATCCAATAAAAATGTTAAAAACGGATCATCGCACACGGCGCATAAAAGTTCATTTTTTACTAAATGCAACTTACAGAAGTCGCGACTAGTCTCTGACCACACTTTTTGAATATTACTACATTGATTTTGTTGAGGTGTACTATTGTAGTTAAGCAATATTCTCAATTTATTACATTTTTAATTTTTATTGTTACCTTATGACTACTTGCTATCGTGTCCTTCAATATGTACAATATTTTATTAGTCAACCTGTATATACGAGTATAGGCATAATTATATTACTGGCCAGTCAATTGACGTCATAAAAAAAATTGTACCGGCATGTCGTGTTGTACCCGAATTATCCCCTTGTATTTTAAGCGACTTTTTATAGTTTTCGAATTATGATTTTTAACTTTACGATATGTACGTAGATAAGAAAGTTACTGATTATGCCATGATTTTTGAAAATCAAGTTTTCACCAGATCTTCACGTTTTGAGGTCCTAGGAACCTTTTCTGACTATTTTCGCGATGGCGTTAGTATGTCTGTATGTATGTATGTGTGTGTATGTAAACATCTCACTTTTGAATAGCTTGACGGAACTAAAGGCGGTTAATGGCATTCGATTGATTTTTGCTTAACTTATACTTCCTGAAAATTTCAACTAATTCGGTCCAGCACATTTTGAAAAATTTTTAAAAAGTCTCAAAAAAAATTGACAAACAGTATTTTTTTAATAATACTTCAACATTAATGAACCGATTGAATATACAATCTTTTATCTGCTATAAGCTCCTTTCCTCAAAAAACAGCATCCAATCCATTAATTGCATCAAAATCGATTTATCCGTTCGGTAGTTATCAATGAAAACAAATTTTGGAAAAAACAATATTTTTTCAATCTTTTACAATATTTTAGCACTTAAAAAATTACGTCAAATGCAATTTCAAAAATCAAAATCGAATCAAGTTTTCAAATGTTACAGCTTTTCAATCATTGATATATAAAAACCCAAGATACACAATCAGTGTCTCAAAAACGACCTCTAAGAATGAGTGCACAATTTAAAATTGTGCACTCACTTCAAATAGAAGCCCGTCGCTCACGTCATTGCTCGCGCGTCAAAAATACAGAATTGTTCTCTGATAAATTGTAAAATACAACATCATGAACGTTAAAAAAATATAAGATATTGTATTTTCGGTAAGTATAAGAGTTTATCGATTTATTTTCGTTGTTTATATTACTAAATATAAATATGATTTTCATTTTATTTGTCTTAAAAATGTACTCGAAGCTCCAAATATAATACGACAAAATTTCAATGGTCACTTTTTCAGTAAAAGGACAGTGCATTACAACCTCTTTTTAATTTAGTCGAATAATGCAAATTGATCCTGTTATTATTAGTGGAGTCGATTTTTTTTCATTAATAAGTTAATTTTTTTTAATAAAATTAATTTTTTTCATTAATAATTTTGAATACCTTTTATAGTTATTAACCAACTACCAAAATAGAAGAGGACATCAATTTGACGATTTTAAAATGTTTGATTATATTGATTACTTATTTTGAGGACCAAGTTAGGTGATTCTTTTAATTCTATTTGTACGAATATAAAATAACAATATATTTATTGTGATTCTTACGATGAACTTTGGAGATATATTACGAAACTTTTAACATAACAATAGGAAATCACAAGGAGCATCGAATTTTGTTCTGTTTACAAGTGTTGTTGATAACGATTTCTTAAGTGGAAGGCACAGGTTGCATTAAGAATGTTTATTTTTTGATTTAATAATTTATTTTTAATAAAATTTTGTTTTTGATTGCGGATATCTTATACTATACATATTATAAATGTTAAAGTCCAAATCCAAACGATTTGGACTCGGATATAAGATGACCTGGAATAGCACATAGAATACTTTTATCCTAATGCAGAGGTCTGCAGCTAGTCTCGTATAAATTTTAAGTGACTGTTTATATGTACGAGTTGTTTTATTTGCATACTAGCTGTTACCCGCATATTTACTTTAGAACTTATTTAACCTTTCTTTATTTTATTAAAAATCTCTACATTGCTGTGTGGGCCGCTAGTACGTTAAAAATAATATTTACATATTCATCTTAATTATTTATATACGACATTTTTGTTATTAAAATGTAAGTAAAAAACGTAAAACCTGAACTTCCTATAACTTCTAAATTTTCTATAATTTATACTTTCCATCGTCGGCACTTGGTGAAACTCCGTCATAATTATTGTTTTAAATTTTACACTTGTACTGTTTTACAATTGTGAAACAGTACAAGTGTAAAATTTAAAACAATAATTCTAAATTTTTTATACCTAATATCATAACTAACTATACCTCAAACTAAAAATACCTATTAGTAACACACCTATCGAAAAAACTAACGTAATTATAAAAGAAATTTATAATTAACAGAAAATATCTAATCTAAAATTACCTTTGGCAATACTATTATATGTACTAAACTATACTCCAAACTAAATATACGTATCTATTAGGATTTCTGTGTATGTAACACACCTATGTAACCAACTAATGTAACTATATTAAAAAAATCTGTGAGCTGGTTGACCCTACAGGCCACCTGAAACTTTCCACTAAATTTAAGTATTTTAACCTCAAAGAAAAAAACTATGCCTAAGCATAGACTATTGAATTAAAAAAGTTCAAAAATCCAAAGTTTTTTTTAAATGATACTTAGTTATTCAGTATTTGAAAAGATGTATATTTTTTCAAAATCATCAACGAGTTTGATCTTCCGAATAACATTGAACACAATTTTTTAGCTCTAAATTGTTTTATTGGATTTTTTTATACGAGGGTCAATAAAATTTTCAGAAGCCGACATCGCATTAGCAACTAACCTATTGTGTTTCAAATGTCTATGGGCAGTATTCGCTCGTACGTCTGCAGATACTATAGCTAAATAAATGTTCGTTTACATAATACTGAAAAAAAAAACCCAGAAAAACTGAAATCTAATTTAAAACGAGAATTCTACGAAAAGCTAAACTTATTTCTAGGAAATTAATGCGTTTCCTTACTATGTTGTCGATACATTACATAAGTCTGAAAAAAAATCGTGTCTGTTATCATGTAAGAATCTATGAACTTTATAATGTCATATCAGTCATAGTCACCATTGCAGTAAATTTCCTATTTCAGTATACTCTAAATCTATTAGACTATGCAAACTAAATGTATCTATATCAAGCGTCAAATACTAAGATTTTTTTATGTAAATTTTACAAACTCTTAAAATACTACCTCAATGCATAAAAATATTTATATTCGACTTCACATGTGCCTTGTCCTACCGGCTAACTTAAGTCAAAAATTTTATTGCTTTTTGTACATAGTTTTTTAAAAATGACTTTAAATCTTGCGTTTAAGGTTGAATATGCAAAAACACGTTTGTGCCATAACTATAAACTTTTTAGACTGAATTAGCGACAGTTTTGAGTGTCAGTTTTGTTCGGAACTGTGTATCTTGGGTATCTTATATCAATGTTTTCAATAGTAATATTTTGTTTTTTACAGCAAATTAATATTTTTAAAATAACTTTACTTCAGGCTAATATACCGATTTATTTAACAATCGAATCAGCTTTTCTCTCTAAAGGCTTGCGTCAAATACCGTAAACTGGATCAAAATTGAATCATTTGGGATTTATCAGCGACGAAAAATTTTGGAAAAAATGTTTTTCGATATTACTTCGATTTTTTTCAGCCTAAAGATTTTGTAGCTAAAAATATTTAAGAGTTCAAAACTTGCGTTGAATGTAATTCGAAAAATCTAAATGAATCATTGTTGTCAATATATACAGTATATGTTTTGACAACATATTATAATAAATTTGAATTTTTTAACTTTGAAAAAATCTATGGTCAAGTATAATTTTTGTTCATTTGAGCTTAAAATTCCTGAATTTAGCGATAGGTTTCAGAGATGACCTATAGTTTATAGATTTTATCTGGTTTTAAAAAAAATTACTCATGACCTGCCTAACTGAAAATAAAATTTTATCACCGTATAGGCAATCTCACGTATAATTAGACCAACGAGGATATTGTCTAATATAATTACAAATCACGTACGTCCATTACATATCTAGTGTTTTCGTAACATGCAACGTCAGACGTAATACATAGATTTACTATTACATACCTTTCACTAGCGATAGTGCAAAGAGAACATATATATCAGCTGCACTGATATGCCTTCGATAGCTCAGTTGGTAGAGCGGTGGACTGTAGTAGGAAATTGGTTGTCATCCATAGGTCGCTGGTTCAAATCCGGCTCGAAGGAATCTTTTGCTTATAACATTAATATTTTTTAATTATTAACAGTGATTTGATGTGTCGATAACAGTAATGATCTTTTTGTAGTTTTTTTAAAGTAGGTGTTTTTCTAGCTGTTGCTTGAGAATTTGTTTGTGCAAACCTTAATTTTACCGCCGTAGGTATTGAATTGTTAAATTTTTTTATCACAAGCGTACGTTACTATATTTAAGTCATTACTGTATTAATCTTAAACGGTGGGTGTTTAAGGGATCTAAAATGTGCAAGCTATGCTTTATGGGGAAGTCCAAGTTTCCATGTTGTACAAAAATTAACTACTTGTATTGAGAATTTCTAATCATTAATTTAATTTTATATAACTGTAAAAAATAAATATTAAAAGAAACGGTATAGTCGGATTGAATACCGCCGCAAAATATATCTTTCTCAATCATAAATTTTTCGGCCAGTCTTTGTCTTTTCTCACATAATTCTTATGTACATTCAAGAGCAAATTCACTAATTTTTAATAGCTATAAAAATGAATCCACTAATTGTTATAGCCGTACTGAAGGTTTAAGAAGAAGCAGCTGTAGTCGTAGAAAATTATGTAAATACTATCTAAGCCTGATATTAACTCAGGTATATATATTTATGACGGTTTTTAAATTTAATTTACCACCAATAAAAAAGTGTGACGTACTCTCAAAGAACGATGTGTTAAGGGCAAGGGCGGATCCAGCCTTTGGTTAAGGGGAGTCACATATACAAGGGCCGATCCTGCGTGGATCCTGTGTGAATCCATGGGTCGATCCAGTCTTCGGTTTAGGGGGTCACATATTTGAGGTTCAGTCATAATAGGCTCTAATCCTAATAAATCCATATCTAGACTCCTACCCAGGAGGGGTATGACCCCCATGACCCCCCCTGGATCCGAACTTGGTTAAGGGAGCGACATCTCCATTTACCCCAGTCCGGGATTGTTATTAAGATTTACGTAAAAAAATTAACCGAATTTTATTTGGTTTGGGACTTGAATCATATAATTTTAATGTTTTACAGTCGAGTCAACTAATCAGTAGACAAACAATTCGTTATTAAATTCAATATTATTAAAAGCACGTACGACGTTACATTTCTCGTGTGTTTGTTATAACTGATGACAAAAGTGGTACATTTTAATACAATTTACATAATATTCACACGAGTTTGTGTAAAAAGAATGCATATATCACTAGCTTCGACATGCCTTCGATAGCTCAGTTGGTAGAGCGGTGGACTGTAGTAGTTAACTGGTTGTCATCCATAGGTCGCTGGTTCAAATCCGGCTCGAAGGAATAATTTTTTAAGATTATTGACTTCCCTTAATAAAGTCACCTGTCACTCCATTCGCAAGGAATATCTTTGATTTGATTATATCTTTGATCTTTATTTAAATATCTTTGAATGCGGATTTTTTTTCTGACACCCGAAGTTTGTTATTATTATTTGCTTTATAATTTCTCAGCATAGTAAATGTCAAAAGATATTTGAATAAATTACTTTTTAATTACACGATATAAATAACAGAAAGACTGAATATACCCATAAAAAATAAAAATTACACTAAAATTCGTTGAACAATTTTCAGAGATGTGCAAAAAAAACGACAGACAGAAAACAATTAAAAATCATTCTTTAAAGATTTTTTCATTTTATTATGGTCTCTCATATTTTGATACATACTACATACATTTGATACGTACTCTCAATCTCACTTATTAAGTTCCACTGTATATACATAATTATACTAGCGATTACCTGTGGTCGAAATCGACTACAGACTAAACAATAAAATCTCTTAAAGTTGACAACTGACTTCAGCTGTAAAGAAATTATTATACGTGTGTGTATATTATCATGTATGTCACAAGAATGTAGTGTGAGTAATGTTTATTTTTACTAATTTAATGCATATTATTCAAAAATGCAGTCCTCCGCAATGTCAATTTTAACTGTGCCAATTTTCATACTCTGACGTTCGCGCTATTGTCTTAAAAAGGGGTCCAATTTTTCCTTCACGTATTAATATATATCTAAGTATAACAAAGACTTGTTTAATAAAGAGCTGATATTTTAATCCAATTAATTATTATAAGCCGCTACTTACGTAGCCGTACTTACGGTAGTGTCGGCAAACAGAAAAAAAATGAAAAAACTATAGGAAGACTGTGTTTTTTTTTTTCATATGCTTTTTGATACTTTATTAATTTTTTTTGTTTTCTGTAGATTTGATTGTATAAACATCGATAAATAAATGTCGGTGGAAAATGTAATAGTTGACTGTGACTTGAGCTGCGGCTAAAAGGCTAAAAAAGTATTGATCTCCAGAGTGATGATGAAATTACGAGCTTGTGACAGTGACAGATTTTGGATGCTTATTCTGTTTTCAAAAAATATTTACAATTCAAAAGAAATACTGCACTCAGTTCTGAGTGTTTTTATATTAATAGAAACAAACAAGGAGATGTTGTTTCACACTCAAAAAATCTATTTAGATTTCAAAAGCGTTAATAATTTAAACAAGGAATAGTTTAATTTGAAATCGTCAGCAAACTCTCATATGCGGAGAGTTGCAAAAGGAACTAATTTCTTCATTGAATTATTGATTATCGAAAAGTAATGCCT
Organism: Apodemia mormo; assembly: GCA_036924255.1. Lineage (NCBI taxonomy): Eukaryota > Metazoa > Arthropoda > Insecta > Lepidoptera > Riodinidae > Apodemia > Apodemia mormo. The sequence goes on from JAUPFN010000006.1 coordinate 29,857,770, forward strand.
AAATCTATTAAAAGAAATTAATAATGCCTTATTATACTTGTAATAGGAATGTAATAACATATCCTTAGGTTCACTTGCTGTTTTATCCTCTAAATTGGACAAGTGCTGAGACTATTGCGGCAGGTAAAGTTACGGCGGTGGAAGTAAATTCTAGAGAGAAGATGCAGTTCTTTCGCCTAAGAGCTACAATGATAGAGAGATCTTTGATTTTCATTCGTCCTTCACGAGTTGCTTTGTAGGAAGGCAGCATAGATTTATTATACTTGACCTAAGGAAGGCAGATAGTATATTCTTCTAAAAAGGCCCAAATCAACACGGGAAAGTATTTAATTGTTGGTCTAGTGGTGTTTAGTCTTTGTTTGGCACAAATCAGTAATTTATTACGCGATACTTAGGATAATATGACGTGATATATACTATATGTACGCAACCCGTAATTTGAGGAAAGGAGCTCAAATTTCGGGTAGGTTGAGTGTATTGAGATTATTGGTATCTAAAAAGTCATCATCTTGCCCTTTGAGAGAGTATGAAAAAACGACAACCCTGGGTATCAGTATTCGTTTAAATGTCAAATAAGGTGATGGCAGGTGCGGATCTATGTGCAATCCCCCTCCCCCCCTCTGTGCTAAGAGGATTGTGCAGTGCTGGATTCGCGCCTAGGTAATAGGGCTTACTACTCATCACAGCAGTGGTAAAACAAATTAATTATGATGGACAGGAAAATCTATGTTTACTAGTTTCTATTTTCTTTCTGTCACACATTTTTTTGAATAAATAAACTGCTTAAAATTAAATAAATCATACTTTTCGTCATTAGTAAAGTAACACATAATTGTTTTGATCTGAAAGCGACAGGCGTGATTTTCCAAAGCGGCCGTTTTATATGAAGCATTGAAACAACACCGAGAAGGCGTCAGAGCTTATTTAGCTCTTTGTTCTCTAATTCTTTAGGTGAACACTGCTTCGTAAATGTACACTGCTAACCAAAGGAAATATTTTACTTCAAACATTTTAAAACTTAAAATGACTTCATTTCGTAGGTATCTTTGTTCTCTCTCTTTAATTGTTTATTTGGTATGAGTCCTTATGTTTGATTTGAAGTATGTTTTCCTATGGTAATATATGGTAGTACATATTTTATTCGTCGCAGGCGACAAGATTTTCGGAAATTCCTATGAAATACTTATAATATTCAAATAGTTATGCATTGTTTAAATATAAATTTCAAGTTGGCATGACCTAAAGCCATTAAATATTATGCCGTCTTGAGAGTTTTTTCTTACATGATAATTGCAAAATAGGACCATACGGGGATATCCATATTTTGCAGGAAAAACCACTGAGTTACCGAAGAATACATCTGAGTTACCCTAAATAAGAGAATTACAATAGGATAAATAACAAAGTTTCATAGCAATACTTCAACCAAACTAGTAACAGAACGTAGTTAAACCTTCAATTAAATATTTGTGGACAGTGTAGATTAAAGAAAACCAACTTTTAGGCACTAAAAAGGAGAATGGCCTAATTGCAGATCGAGTATTAGTTTAATTAGGCGAATGCACAGGCATGTTTTTGAATGATACGATACAGACAATGCTGCTTTTTGTGCCGAGGCGCCTATTACTGTACATTTTTTTAACCAAATCAAGGAAATACATAAGGCATTTTATACAAACATTTTTTACTGCTGTGCCGAAAGCAAAGGCATCTTTACAGCCACGTGAACACAATTTGTACCGTTATCGATGAAAAAGATCAAAATTTAAGTGAAAAATGAAGGCAATTAATTTGCAAACTTTCCACGAAACCTTACATGTAGCTTCTGTAATGTCACTGAAGCAAAAAGTAGGGTTAAAGAATAGATAAAATTTAAAGTAAAATACATTATTGCTTTAAATTTTATCGTGTAAGGAATGGAAGGAACTTGAAGAAAAATGTAATAGTGTAAAGAATGGAGACTCCAGCGGCACAAAGTACGATTTACCATACTATGTTGTAAACGATACTTTGCGTATTCTTTTTTGAAAAGTAACGACAATATTTTCGGGCACGTTTAAGAAAAATATTTTTCATCTGAAACACATGTTTATTATTCCGATTTCTATATAGAACACAATTTCCTTCTATTTAGCAATGATTTAACAATAAATTTATTATAATGAGAGTTCGTCATCAGTGTACGCTGTACATAAGGGCCCTGTATTGTCTTGATGGCATCAGTCAGCTCGCGAAAATTGTAACAATGCCGGATTAACAGTTGACGCCTTTATAAATATTCATTCTGGGAGCATTAAATTTGAGATCCGTTTTGAGAGTTTCGTTTTGTTTATAGCGACAGATGCGTTGAGCCCAGCTGATTTAAATACATTCAAAATGTGCGCTCGGATTCCATAGATTATGAAGTTTAATTTGATGTATTACTGATTTATTTAAATTAAATACACTCTTATTTGCTTGCATGTATTATTGAATTTTCTGCGAGAAAAAATCTTAATCTTATGTTATGTCTGATAGTTATGTCTGATAGTTATGTCTGATGGTGGCGTGTGCGTATCCCCGTGTATTTTTTACAAGTACCAATTGATAGTTTTAGTATTTGTAGGTAGCAACGTTGTCAAAGACTGGCGGTAGACTAGAATGTCTTACGACTTTGTAATATTTTTTTCCTTGTTGTGTTACTAGCTGAAACCCGCTGAATAATAGCGGTAGAAATCAATTGTCTCAAAAATCGGCAATCTGGCGAATCGCGATTAACTTGGGCGTCTATTAACATTTACGATACTTATACTTAAACAATCATTTTCAAATATCTGTCTGTCTGTTATTCTGTTTGTACGGGGTAGTCTCTAGAATGGCTATACCGATTTTGATTGAACTATCACTGAAAGATAGAGGATTTTTTAGGGCAAGAAATAAGCTACTTTTTACTCGAGTGAGAAAATATTTTGTATGAAAAACTATATGTATTACATGTTAATCTATTCATGGGCGAAGTTGCGTGGATCAGCTAGTAAAATACAAATCCAAAAGTTTTAAACGTCAGTGCATAGGTATGTTCTTGTCAGGAATTGAACTCGAACTCTAACCATTGCGAAATCAGGGTCATTAAACACTTGACCACCGCGGCGGAAAAATATAGAAAACAATAGAAATGTTTTTCAAAGTTAAACCGCTATATTATGTCCACGTGTTATTCCGAGATCTTTTTGGAGAATAGATCAACTAATTTACTGTCAGACATCTGACAAAGGCGCGAGTAGGCTAATGCTGGGACCGCACATGCGTTTATCGTCATAAAGCTTCGTGCAATGACACGATAAATGTAGAGATCACATCTGCATTTATTTTGTCATTCAGACAGGTAGATTGTTAAAGGTGAGTGATTGGCTAGACGTATCACAATTATCATGACTGATAGAAACTCGCAACATCTCCTCAACCAAAACCTAAATAAGCTTGTAAATTAAAGTATAGGAGATTAATGAGATCGGCCAAAAAGGGCTACAAGAATATAGTGCCAGCCGAAATTACTAAATTAATTTAATTTACAATAAGTCAGTATTAGATTTTAACGGACACTTTTAAATAACAAGTTAATTTTAAAAGGATTTTGGTTGGGAATTCATGAAACTAAACAAACTTGTGCGCTTTTTCTTATATCTAAATCAAGCAAAGATTTTTCTTTTCTGCCTTCAAGTTAACACTTTCTTTTATTTCTGAGCAACTAAACAAATCATAAAAATGCCGGATCGGTAAGATGCAAAACTTTAAACAAACTGTTGTATAAAAGGCAACAAAAATGAAAATGTTTATTGCCATTGCCATAGTCGAAAGTTACAACATAGAAGGCTGTATAAATAAGTACTCTTAATATCATCTTAAAGAAACAAAAAAAAACAAGTGTCATCTATTTTCGCTGTGAACGAGTAACAAATATTACTTTCATGTAAGCAAAAGTTTTTATTTTTTAACTTTTAAGTGATTAAAATCAAATAATCTTTATGATAATTTCTGATCTTTAGGATAATTTTTGTATCACTCACAAAAATAAATTATATTTATGTTGATGATATATTGTAATATGAGTGGCTTAAAATAGAATGTAACAATTATAAATTCAAGTAATATTAATATTTGAAGGAGTTTCGTGAATTTTAGTATTATAAAAAGTGTCCGTAATACAATTTATATTTCAGAAGAAACGATTAATATATTAAAATACAGTAAGCAGATATCATCATGTGTTACGTTCTAGGCCAAATTTGTATGGAGCCTCATTATTCTCTCAATTCCGTATCTTTTCTGTACCTATTCACAGAGTAATTTTATTTCTACTTGATTAGAACTAAAACCAATTCTTTCGCTGATTTGAAAGTAGAGTGTGTCAGTTTAATTTTATTTGTTACCTACCAGTACAGAGTGACGGCCCAAAAAAATTCTGATTAACCCCCCTGTCGAACCTTTAATAAGGGGGAAATTGGAATTCAAAATGGTTTTTGTCGAATTGTTATCGAGTGATTGACTAGACTTATCATAATCATCGTGACTGACAGAATCTCTCCGGTTAATAACATCTCCGGTTTTGGTACGGCAGTACCTTACCTGTATCCGTGTAAACTTGTGCACATAAACATTATTATCCTACCACACGGATTACAACGCACCGTTAACATCTTTGGTGTGTTTAGGCGATTGTTATCTCTTCACCTTAGAGTATTTCATTAAATATCATAAGATAGCTAACAAGCAGATAGCTCTCCCGATAGAAAAAGACAGCCATCGTCTATAGACACCAAAGATGTTAATGGCTCGTTGCTACTATGTGGCCACCCCACATAGTAGCAACGAGCCAACGGGTCTTAATGACACATGTATAATTTTAAAAACAACAAAGAAAAATATAGACACGCTGGATTTGAACCTGCGACCGTCTCCCTTAAGCCGGGACGCTCTTCCACTGAGCTAGTGTTGACAGGCTCGACGTGGTGAAATTCTTCTTTGCTATATGATCGATTTCGTCAATCCCCGTTTCCCGGCTTAAGGGAGACGGTCGCAGGTTCAAATCCTGCGTGTCGATATTTTTCTTTCTTGTTTTTAAAGTTTTTAAGTTTTCCCATGCAGAACTCTACCACCTAGTAGTTATAACGGTAGTGACACGTATAGCTTATCGTTTGCTTCTTACAAACTCTTTCAGAACGGCGGATGGTCTCTTCAAAGAGGGCTCAGACCAAAACAGATTAAGACTTGTTTGCAAAAAATACAAACAGAAAATATGACGAATATTATGGTAAATAAAGCAAGCGACCCATAATTAAAACTTTAATATCGGTTACACTGTAAATTGGCCATCACAAGCTTGCGGTTTAATAACTGCGGGCACTCGACTATCGTATTCACAGACGATACTGTGACGCCGATTAAATTATTGTGACCTTTGACTGTGAATCCGTTCGATTGATACGCTATCACCGACCTTTTATTACATCAACGTAAATTGAAAACGTATTTTACAAACGTGTATTTCACTTTGCAGAGATGATAAATAAATATTTGTGTTAATATTTTATTAATGTATTAAATAGCATACAAGCGGATGTCTGTCCTGATAGAAAGAGTCAATTATTGACAAACCATCGAGACAAGACACTAAAGACATTAATAGTGCGTTGCTATTTCTAAAAATGTGTATTGTAAGAACATATGCTTTACCGGTTATTTTGCTCTACAAACCGAAACACAATTGTGCCAAGGCGGTGGTACCAAACCCGGGCCGGACTTTACAGAACTCTACCATCTGTCGTTCGCATTTAACTAACTGTTGGTAGAATTGTATTTAAATGGCCTGTTTGTCAATTTTGCCTACAGTTCAAGTAGTTCGTCGTTAGACATTGATTTTTTCACAATTCACTTTGATGAATAGACCATTCGTACGGAATGACAGATGGTCCGGATTGACCGGAGGCGGACGGCGGGTCCGGAGGCGGAAAACCAAAGCGTATCAACAGTGCTGGTTGACTCGACTACAGCTAAGCGATGCCGAGCTTACCATGCATAGTAATGCCACACGCCTAAGTTTACTGGCTACCTGATCCTTCAATCCAGAACACCACAGTGACAAGCCTTGATGTTGTTACGACAAGAATAAGTGGTAAACGAACCCTGGTGAGTCGTTGCGGAACTTTACCTTTCCCCTTATTGGCAGTAGTAATAACACTATCCTTTAAGAGAGCTTCCTGTTCATTTACCCTCTATTCTCTTTAAAAAGTATGAAAATATACTCTATATCTCTTTTATCTAAAATAGACAAAGTTTATCCTCTATTGGTATTTTGTCAAAACGGGCACGGGTGCGGACACGACTCACGTCAGCTGCTAAAGAACAACGGAGCGCGAAATCGCAATGCCGTGCGCACCGCGAATTCCATTCTATACAGCTACTGGATATGATTACCGTTGAAAATTCCATCACATACATTAACATCATCTTGGCCCAATGATGTCTTTAGTATTAAGAATATGCTACTGTGTTAGAAAAAATATCTTAACACCCGTATCCCCGAAGAGGTAGGTAGAGGTACAATAAGTGCACCCACGTGTAGCCGAAGATACAGTCCCATAATGTGATGGGTGGTCAGCCTATCGCCAACCGGGCACTTTTTCTAATCTTAGGTAACGTTGTTTTTGTCAGAAAACTGAAAACGTCTCTCCCGGGTTTGTACCCGGGAAGTTGTAGAACTCTACGTACCATCTAGTGCGACTTTTATATGACACTTTTTTTTTCATTTCTGACTGTATTGCATAATGACCCATGAAATGAACCCAGCTCTCTTCATATTTCAAAGTACCTTGAGTGACGTGACAAATAGAATAGGTTTTGTTATTTTACTCGTAAGTGTATGGAGCAAATAAGCTATTCGATTAATAAAACATTAATATAATTGCAAGGGTTTTCCATATTTATACTTCAATTTTTAACTTAATTTTGTCCCGTGTTGACCCCTCTTGTAGAAATACATCATCTGTTTGTCTACTTTCTCGCTCTATCGCAAATAATGTAATGACTATTTTGTTCTGTAATGTCTCACCCAGGTTACCACCGCTACACTTATTCCTGCTGCAGTAGCATTAGTGCTTATCACTTTTTTGTTCTGTTTGTTTCTATCCCATAACTTATCTATACATATAATAAAATCGTAGGAAAGTCAAAACTGTACATTGAATATTTTTTTAAAAGAATACTTGGGGCGTGACCTACAATTGATATCGAAGCCAAAAATATAGTTTTTAGATTTTTTGTCTGTTTGTCTGTTTGTATGTTTGTCTGTATGTATGTCCGGGGTAAACTCAAAAAGTACTGAATGGTTTTACTTCAAATTTTGCATGAATATTACTAACAGGTCGGGTCAACACATAGGCTACATATTGTTACGAATAATCTAGAAGCGTGTAGAGTTGGAGCGCGCGCACGCTAACTATCTAGAAATAAAAGAAAGTGATAGCTACTCCTATTGACAAACAAATAGTTGACCTAGGCTATGCCATAATGGACTTTGTGGGATATGGCATAAGGTTGAAAGTAGCGTGTACTAGGATTTATGACTCATGTTTACGATAAGAAGTGATTCATTGTTTCCCGATACATTTAGATTTTTCTGGATCCAGCTAGGACTTTCCCCTGCCTATAAATACAGAGGTGTTGACAAACACAAGGCAGTTTTCATCAAGCGATCGAGAGCGATACATCAAGTGACTAGTGCGAAGCGAGAAGTGTTTTATTGTGTAGTGTTCTAAATTCAGTGATAGTACAGCGAGTGATAAGGGTGTAAAGTGTATTTTAGTATTACGTTGTGTTGTGTTGTATAAATACACGGATTTAATATAAGTGGTGTTTTCTTACAATTGCGAACCCAAGTACGTAACAATATTATCACGCTGTCACCTACAGGGGAGGAGCAGTGCGGAGTAAACGAAGTCCGCGCAGACGAAGTCGCAGGCAACAGCTAGTAAAATATACAAGAATAATTATTACTATACTAATAGCACCTCTTTGCTTTCCCTATAGGTAAAGAACATAATGGTAATCTTTATTTGAATTTACGTGTTTATTACATATCTGGTTAAGAGTCATGCCAGAGCTCTCTTCCAGTCATTTCTAAATCTATTTATATATCAACCTGAAATTATTTTATAATAAAAATAAAATAGTAAATATCAAATTTATTCTACATAATCTATTACAATTTTTAATATCTTTTGACTAAGCATACTAACTATTTACGGGCCAGTTAATTGATAAAATAGGGTTTTTGTTCCATAATACTTAAAAGTTTAATCCGATATCTTGCAAACGAATAAAGAAAGCGAGAGCAGAAATTATATTTAATTTTGTATTTAATTTCTTTAATTCTAGTATCTATTTCCTCCGAAATAAATTACATATACGTTGTTAAATTCCATTATGCATTAAATTATGCAAAATAACTATTTTTCTTCATCTTATTAAACTCCAATTAAACATATCAAAATTGATTAGGTTAGGTTGACAAGCTTATGAAAATACACGAATATTTCACGTCTAAATTGACGTCAGTAAAACTACCTTATCATTAGTTTCCACTTGAATACTGAAATTAAGTCGGTCCCTTTCGTTTGGCCCTTTGTGTTTGTCTAGTTAAATTAAGTTGAAAATTTATTCCGTTTTAGTTTTGTTTGAAGTTCCTGTGTCAACCTCGAATATGTAAAGTGAAATTAATATATTTCGGTTATTAATTAGTTTATGATAACAGCTTGCGATATAAATTGAAATGAAACATCTATATTTTAATTATAACCCTTTGTTTGGAATCAATTATTGTATTAGTTAGTGGTTTTAGATAAAAATAATGTTAAACATGTTATTTATTATTCAGTGATGGAAGTTTGAAATCCTGCAGATTAATTGATTGAGATTGATTTACTATTTTGAAATTGTTTTTTTTTTATTATCTTATAAATAAACCCATTTTCCTTCGAGACAGAGTGAACTAAATAACAAAAATGGATTCATCGTGATTGTCCGTATTGCCAGCCTTTAAAACATTTGCTAAATTTTACAATTATTTCTCTTGTCAGCGAAAACCGCGAGCGACGGCTTCACGAGTTTTGTCTACACATTTCACACAATGTATTTAGAGCTTCGATCAAATATTGATCAAAGATTTAGAGTCTATAATACTTTGACTACACGATGACTTGAGCTGAACATGCTTACCACTATATTAATGCTAAAGGCAATCGTCACATTAGTGGTAATCTAGTATATTGATTAAATTATTGTAACACTATCTGTTCCTCGCAGCTTCGTTTGCATGACATAAGTACATAAGTTAATTTTACTCAGTTGCGTAAAATAAAAGTATATATGTAAGTATAGGCCTTATATAGGTAGTCCTATATGACCTAGCTTTATAAACGTTTAATTTTTTTTAAATTGGTTTAGTCGTTTTTGAGTTTATCTATTACAAACAAACAAATTTTACTTCTTGATATTATTAAAAGTCATAAAAATAATAATTGAATTCAGTTAATTATTAAAAGAAAGTGTATAAGTGCTAACGTTAGCGGAGCCCGGCCAACACGGGGGAACCGTGTTAGTCCGGGCTCCCCTTGAAGAATGGACCATCTGTCGTTCTACCAGGCAGGTCGTAAGAGGCGAACGATTGGCTATACGGGTCACTACCATCGTGGATACTAGATGGTAGAGTTCTGCATTTTCTCGCCCGGTTCTGGTACCATCGTCTTACCTATTACTGTCGCAATAACGTCAGTGCTTGTCATTGTCATTTTCCAATTTGGAGAGCCAGGTAGCCGATCAACTTATGCAGGTGGCAGGCTACTATTGTGGCTACTAGGTAATAGAGTTCTCTCTTGTTCGCTCGGGTTTGGTATTACCATCTTACCTATTCCTGCCACAATAGCATCAGTGCTTGTCACTCTCGTGTTCCGATTTCGAGGGTGATGTAGCTAGTAAACTTATGCGTATGGCAATAAAACCCCAACACAAGAATAGCAATGCGCCATTAACATATTTGGTGTCTACTGGCAATGATTTCTCTTTTCATCTGGAGAGCCATCTGCTTGTTTGCTATCTTATGATATAAACGAAAAATAAGTGTCATAAGAAAGTGTACCAGAGGTATGTATGTTTTCACTACAATCTTTAACTTTATTCATTAAAATGCTAATGAGAAAATAAGAGGAATAATTTTTGTATTGCTGGAAGTCTGCAGGTGAAGCTTGGATGCGGTAGTTTGAGGGAATTAATATTCCGGGCACCGCGTCACCGGCACTGCCGCACGCATGCCTTGCCGCGACCGCCGGCTCTAGCCACTCATTAGGAACAGATTCGTTTATGCCTTGTTGACTTTTTCGACTGCTTTTGAAATATGATTAAAATTTTACGTAAATGTTTTCATATTTTTCATTATTAAAATTCTTATTTATGTATTTCTTGTAATTTTTATGTCATAGGATAACAAACAATCGGATGGCTCTCCTGATGTAAAGAGAAACGACGCCTATAGACACAATATATGTTAAAGATGCGTTGCTATCTCTGTGACGGGTTGGTAATACCACATACATAAGTTTACTAGCTGCCTTACCCTCTAAATTAAACTATGACATTGAAAAGCACTCACGTTATGTACTGACGTTACGTACAGTTGTACCAGACCTGGGCGAGCCGTTGCAGAACTCTATCTAGTAGTCACGATAAGTTTGGATAGCCGTGCACCTTTGAACTGCCTGATACACAAAACGATAAATTGTCTGTTCTTCAAAGAAGTCCGGACCAATACAAAGTAAAATTTGTGTACTTATTTAATTGTTATGTCTATATTATGCTGTCATTACGATTCATTGACTCCATCATTGGTAGAGTAGTGAGCGTATACGCTTAACAACATCGATGTTTTCATGTTCATTGATTCAATGTTGGCTTGATTACTCGTTCTATTGGCTCATTGGCCTTTTTTGTACATTGACTTATAAGTATATTGATATATTTGGCTCATTGGGCCATTGTATATTTACCCTTAATAGGCTCATCGGCCTTTTGTCCATACGGCCCATTGAGTTATTAGCAAAGTGCCCAATAGGCATATTGGCTTATTGATCAATATCCGATTGGTTTATTGGCTTATAGGTAAAAAATTGATTCTGCAGGAATTTTATTTTTCATGTTTTCAAGATTTGCCTCAAAGATTAAAGGCTGGTTTAAACCAGCGACATTAAATAAAAAATAAGCATTAAATAATTGAAGCACATATTACTTATAAGTTACTATTTTATTTGTTTGTTTTTTCCACAAAATATACTGATCTAATATGTTCGTAAGAACTTGGGCAATAAAGTAAGTAAACTTGTTAATAATGATCTAGTAAAGGTGGTTCACAAAGAGGAAAATTATTGATTTATTTCAATTTTTTTAATTTACAAGAGTATTTTTGCAGGGCAACCACTCTTTATTTTTTCTTTTTTCTTTTTCTTCGAAATGTAGATGAAAATTGGCTCCACCTACAATTTTAATGTAATTTTTTTAATATAAGCATCCATTTTAAGTTGGGTGTGGTTTCTGGCCTTCCGATACCATAAATTTCTCGTAATCGAATCTATAAAATGATTGAATTAATTAACAATTTTTTTTTGGACTATTGTATTTATTTTGAAACAAAAAATATAAATTTAAGAAAAACTTTAAAACCATTCGTAAATATCTAGAATATTTTGTGGTTATAGTTCTCTACGAGGAGATTGAAAATCGCAACCATAACCACAAAGTTGTAGATTTTTAATTTTACTTGTTTGAGTTTTGTTAACGACATTTTTGACAGAATGTTACAGTAAGCAAAAAATTGTTTTTTTTATTATTCCACATTTCCCCGGGGGCACATCACTCATTTTACGGATTTTTGTTCCTTAATGCATATGTGAATCTTTTAGAAGTTTTAGGTTTTTGAAAAATTGACAGGTATATAAGAATATTATCGTAATACATAATACTTTTTTGTTTTATTTGTAATTATGGACTTACGCCGTTGGCTAATTGCGGGTGCTTTAGTTGTATCTATTCTCACTCTTCGAAGACGTGGTCGTGACGGTATATTTATTTATTTAAAGTAAAAGAATAAATTTCACAACTTGATCTACTCAATGTTATCCAACTTAAGCTCTATACTAATGATTAGCTGTTGCTCGCAATTTCGTTCGCGTGATGTAAAATTATTATTATATAAATATAAAAGGGGGTCATATACTAAATCGGGTAAAAGAAGAAAGGTGAAAAACATGTTTAAAATCGATTAAGTACTTTTTGGGTTTATCCATTGCAAACAAAGAAATATTTCCTATTTATAATATTGGTATAGATTTTCAACAATCACATTAATACACAAAATTATACACATTCAATCAAACAATCAATCAAATCATTTATTGCTAAAATAGGATTTGTTACATTGTTATTACAATTATACAGAATGCAGTTTTCCTAATTTGCCATACAAACGACATGCAATATATAATATTTTTATTTAAAAACTAGCTGTTGCCCACGACTTCGTCCGCGCGGACTTAGTTTACTCGGCACAACTCCTCCCTCGTAGGTGATAGTGCGATAATATGTAGCCTATATGTTGACCCGACCTATTAGTAATATTCATGCAAAATTTGAAGTAAATCCATACAGTACTGGTTGAGTTTCCCCGAACATACATACAGACAAACAGACAAAAATTCTAAAAACTATATTTTTGGCTTTGATATCGATTGTAGATCACGCCCCAAGTATTCTTTTAAAAAATATTCAATATACTTTTATTATATGTATAGATTTTATTATATGTATAGATTTCAATATTATGAGGTAAGTTCAAACACATACCTATTAGTTTTCTTATAACTTTTAGAATTCAATAATTAATTTGAGATAGTAATTACCTTTAGAAAAGGTTAGTACAGACTTTGAAATTCAATTTAATTTTTTATAAATAAAAATCATAAATAATTTTAATACACAATAAAATTGAAACAGATGTTATATAATTTACACAATTAAATTAGATGTTTATTGCAATATGTTAGGTCATAAGTATGTCATACTTATGTTAAATAGTTATTTAGCAGCATATAATTTATCTCATACTAATAATTAAAATTTGTGGTACTATAACTATAGTACACAACAATAATTACAACATTAGACATTTAAAATTAAATTTATAATTTAACAAACTTAAAGTTAAAAATTGCAAGCGTTTGAATACATAATTTCAGTATTTTATAGTCATCAATTGTTTAAACGAGGTTATAAATTAAAGGCCCCTCGTAGCCCGGGCCCAACCGAGATTAATGTTAGTATTAATCGAGTGACCGCTGCAGAGGTTACTTGTTTCAACATACCACTATACTTCACCAAATACATAATAATATTGTACCAAATATACTTATTGTAAACATATAACTTTAAATAAATAATAGAAAGATATAAATATACGTATTTATATCTTTCTATTATTTATTGCTAATCATTATTTGGTATTTCGCTATTATCTTTGAAATCACAAATAAACTTTGAAATACTTTGTTACTCAATCATGCAAAAATAGATGAACCAATTTGGATAAAATTTAGCACATAGATGGACGATGACTTGTAATATCACATAGTATACTTTTTAACCTGGAAAAATATGTTTTCCCAGTGGAGTTTACCTAAAACATTTACCAGGGTGCAGCTAATTATTTTTGTACACAATATTGAATAATATTGAATATATTTAATTATTATATTGAATAATTATGTTAATTAAGAAAGTATAAAGGAAGACTAAATATTGATGATTTTTTTTTATCTGTGTGTTTTATCACTTTATATTAGTACACTAGTTGTAGTCCATGGTTTCGTTTGCATTTTACGAGACATATCACAATTGCACAAACAATGTCTTACTCGTAGCTTAGGAAAATCCTAAGTAGTATGCTGTCACTTATTGTCTCAAATGAAAGGAATGTGGCAGCATGTCACTAAAGACTATTTTTAGCTAAGACAACGTTAGTGCAATTAGCCAATAGTGTTGAACTTACCTCGTTTCTCTTGCGTTGAGGTAACAATTATTGCGCGCTACGTGGAATATAACTATTTACTTAGTTTTCTAGGTTTTTGTTTTGATAATATTTTTAAAATTATAACACCTGGTGAATGTAATATTCAACTGAAATATTTATCCAAAGTTATGGCAATGCCTCAAGGCATAAGAATTAATACCAAAGTATTAAAAATGTAATTTAGTATTTACCTGCCTTTTTATGAAATTTTAAATACAAAAATTAATTATAGTGATATTAGAGCCAGTTTAATAGCACTGGGGTAGTACTTTTTATAGGAGCTACAAGGCCAAAAAATAAAAATATATTTAAGGATTTACTTATTTTTTTCCTGATATAAAATTATGTACATATTAGGCTAAGAAAATTCACGATAAATATTTCTAAAGGAATAGAATTGCACCTCACTAGGTGAAATGTCTCAAATGAAAAGAATGTGACAGCATGCCATTAAAGACTATCCTAAGCTAAGACAGGTCTGATATTATTGAGACGCTTATCCAAATATATTTAAATTATATAATAAATACTCTAAATTATATTGTTCAAAAATATTTGGAGACATATCGAAAAAATTATAACCAATAAATATAATAGTTAAAGCAAACAGGGGGATTAGATTACCTTAGACATTACCAACAACATTTCACAGTGAGAGCACGCGAACAATGACATTTAATGTAATTAAATTTCCTCGACAAACCCTATTTTATCGCCGGATTATTTGATCAAAGGGCTAATCGAGTCCACATACCTACAGTTTAGCCAAAGATAAACTTGCGACATGCGGGCGGCTGTGCGTGTTTAACTAATGACCGAGTCATGGGGGCGGGCGGGAGCGTGGTGGCAGTCCAGCGATATCATTAGCCACAGATGCCGCTGCCCGTTACTCGGTATAAATACATTAAGTGCGTCGTCAAACTGTTAAAGCTCGCTTCAAATGTTTTCCTCGAAACCTACAAACAGCGCTGTTTGGGCTATGAATAAAATCAAACTAGAAAAACTCAATATTAACTTATTAATATCTGTACTACTATTTACAGAGTGCTGGAAACGGTATCTATTTAATTAACACATGGTTTTGGGAATATTTTTTTTAGTCGTATACAAAAAAATCAACGCATATGTGTTTCCGAAAAGAGTATAATCATTCCTTAAAGGCTGGCAACATACCTGCAGTACCTCCGGTGTTGCAGCTGTTAATGGGCGGCGGTGATCACTTACCGCCAGATGAGCCTCTTGCCCGTTTGCCCCCAATTCCATAAACACACACACACACACAAACAAGAAAGTATGTGTCTAAGTAAATGGATATTTTTTTTAAATTTCATAATTTTTACACTTTTTATATTCGGTTTACGAAATGTTACAAGACAATAAAATTCGTTGTAATTTACTCAATTCAATAACAAACAAACAAGTACTATGCTAGGTCAGCTAATGACATTGTAATTTAACCACTTCCAATCTAGTATTACATTGTCGCAGATAATAGTATCGTCAACGATAACAAATAACATATAACGAATCTTGCACTTATAGCAAAAGCTGTTTCAAGTTTTGTAAAATATAGTAATCCTTACTATATTACACAAAACTTGAAACATGTTTGCTTCATTTTTTTAAATTTTAAGCAAAAACAACAATTTTACTACTTATGAAGAAGGATTATTCAGGTGTTTAGATATTTGTTATTTATTCGCAGCTCGACGATCACAGCTCATATAGGATATTTGTTAAAGCACAGATCGACGATTGAATTCTTATTTCACTGGCAAGAAATATTGTTTATGGGAGTTTTAAAAATACAATTGGTTCATATAGTTTTAAATATATACTAGCTATCACCTTATTCATTGACTGTAATAATATGCTTGTCTTATATGTTTTTCATATTTTCAAGGTTTATTTTACAACAAGTAGGTAAATAGAACTGTTTAAAAAACACTACAGTGTTTACTTTTGAATTTACAAAACTAATCGTGTTTTTTAATAAAGAATCTTCTATAAATATATAAGGAAGGATTTTTCAAAATTTAGCCCTAAAGAGGGTGAAATAGGAGATAAAAGTTTGTGTGACATTTTTCATTTCCCTGAACATATTTGCATGAAATGAATTGGGTACAAAAAAATAATGAATTACGTGTCTACGCGTTTTTCAAAATTCGATCTCTAAGAGGGTAAAATAAGGAAAGGTTAAATAAGTTTTAAAGCAAATATGCGTGAGTAAAACCGCGGGTAACAACTAGTAAAGAATATAATAATACTTTATGGTATATTAATAAGCAACAACAGTGCAAAGAAGAGAATAAAATAACCGGAAACAACAAACTGATCGCCAAGAAAGGAAATTTTTCTTAACTTATTAAATACTTATTGAAAAAAGTTATCATCACAATCAATATACAATGAAAAACAGCGGCCACTTCATGGAATATGGCGTCATAAAATTCTATAAACCTAATAAAATTCGTGCTCGGCGTTAAAACGTTCACATAAAATCTCAAACTACATAAACATATCATAACGGGGGATAAAGAGCGAGTTATCCGCACAAAGAGAGTTTTTTCTAGGGGATGTAGTGCGGTTTCCACAGATGGTTATTTTATACAGTGAAGCTAACTTAACGGCTTGGGTCTTTAGCATTCTCCGGCGTAGCGATGCTACGCTTCGTAGCTTAGTTTCGTTATAACGAAGAGCCCTTATTCAGGGTAATCATAATACCACGAGAAAATATTGATTTAAATATTATTGTGTAAAAAATTAGCATAAATATAAAATGTTTTGATGTCTCTACTAAGCTATGACGGATATGGTTTAGGAAAATTGAGTAATAAATATTACTCTATATACACAAGTAATATAAAATTTCTTAAATTACTCAAAATCAAAATGAAAAACCAAATTAACGGCCAGCTATTATGTTAATTTTAAAAGGGTAAGGTAGCCGTATACTTATGCCTGTGACATTACCATCCCGTCACACAGAGAGTAATTTATTTATATGCGAAGTATCTATAGACGATGGTTGTTCCTTATACATCAAGAGCAATCTGCTTGTTTGCTATCTTATGATGTATAAAAATAGCTATAGGTGCAACCATTTTGAAGTGATGCACAATTATGCAGTAATTGATTTTTATTCATATACTCGTAGATAAACTTAATATTTTTACTTTGAGCGAGTTTTGTTTTTATTAACAGCCTCGTAAAGTGCGGATTTGCAAAGCCTAGATTTACAATTTATTTAGGATGGTTGCTAAAATATCTTTTTGAGATATTTATCGATAAAAATATAACTTATAAATGTTATAAAGCCTAAAAGTATCTTCACGCCCATATCCCCGAAGGGATAGGCAGAGGTACAACAAGTGTACCCAAGATTAGCCGAAGGTACTTGGTCCCATAAATGTGATAGATGGTAAACCTACCGCCAACCGGGCACTTCCCAATCCCAGGCAACATTGTTTTTATCAGAAAATTGAAACATAACCCATTTTTTAAATTGCCCGACCCTGGAATCGAACCCGGGACCTCATATTGTCTACGCCAAGACTGGACTACTAGACCACAGAGGCGATATAAAGCCTATAACTCTGAAAAGGTAAACCAGGTGTATAATTAGAGGAACAAGTAATGGTGTTATATCCCACAATATGATAAGGCAACAAAAAATTTAGTGCATTATGAACAGGAGTATCAGGGCTTCTCTATTGTCCAAGACAAAATAAAAAAAAATAACATTATTCCTAAATGGTATAAGCCGTGATATTTTTTTAGATTCGCATCAAAATTATCATTTGTAACAGTAAGATGTCACCAGTAACAGGTAATAATCATTATAATTTTACTTCCACATTATATATTACGACACAGAATCATAATAAAAAGCTAAATGCTATATATTTATGACGGCAATTCCTCTCTGTTTATTGCGATATAAATCGGCGACTAGATATGATTTATCAGATCATCACTCCTGGTTACGCGTGAGTAATGTTCTACCCGTTATTACCACCTTATAAATGTTACTGTTTTTATTTAATGATGAATATACTCCAGGGAAAATTTACCCAACGCGCAGATATAAGTAATATTATTTAGTTTTGTAACTTTTTCCTGCTTAAATTATTCACCAGTTTTTTTATAATTACAATATTAGGCTTGTGACTAATATTTTTACAGTAAAATCTATGTCCTGTATACTAGTGATGTTAATTTATATCTTCAACATTATTTTAAATATAACCCTAATATTTTATGATAAGCAAAGATTTTTAATTCAATTTTTTATCGTCCACTGCAATACAACAATACATTAAAAAAACTAAAAAAACTATAAAAGACGAGCATATTTCTGAAAAAGAGATTTTTATAGCCAATACAGTAAAATGAATATATATACCAAAAATAATTTAATAACATCCATATCCAGCCATACTAATATTATAAATGCGAAAGTCTGTCTGTTATGCTTTCACGGCTAAACCGCTGGACCGATTTTCATGAAATTTGGCATGGATATAGTTGAAGATCCGGGGTTTAAATCAGTCCCTGGAGGGCTGAAATAGGGGATGAAATTTTTATTAAAAGCTATTTGGACGACTTATTAATATACTCGCGGGCGAAGCTGCGCGGTTCAGCTAGTATAGTATAAACCTTAAACACTTCAGTAAAACTTTGTTTTAATATTTTATGATAAGCAAAGATTTTTAATTCAATCTTTTATCGTCCACTGCAATACAACAATACAGTAAAAAACTAAAAGAAATATAAAAGACGAGCATATTTCTGAAAAAGAGATTTTTTAGCCAATACAGTAAAATGAATATGTACGTAGGTCACACTATAAGTTTTCCGTTACTTAAAAAAACAACATGTTATAACCAAAATATTATGTTTATTGCTTTTCAAAATAATCTCCTTTACATTTTAAACATTTTTTCATGCGATTGAACCATTTTTTTAAACAGGAGGATCACACATCTGAAGGCATGTTTTCTACGTGCTGATTGATCGCTATCACTGCCTCTTTAGAGTTGGTAAAAGTAAAACCCCTCATCAAATCTTTGATTTCGGGGAAAATACAGAAATCACAGAGTGCTAGGTCGGGGCTATGCGCAGGATGAGTGACGAGATGTACTTTTTCGGAAGCTAAAAATGACTTTGTTTTTTTGGCCGTGTGTGAAGAAGCGTTATCATGGCGTAAAAGAATGCGGCTTTTGGGTCGTTTTTCGCGAACTTTTTCTAACACCCAACTAAACAAATGGTAGAATATCACTCGGCATTAACACTTTTGATCTTCAAGTGGAATTGTACAGATGGGACCCGTAGCTGAGAATAAAAACGCGATCATTTTTTTTACCAACGTTTCTTGCCTGTCTCACTTTTGTTGGCCTGTTCTCATTTTCAAACACCCATTCACAAGATTGTTGTTTTTTTTTCGAGTTCAAAACAATAAATCCACGTCTCGTCTTCTGTGAAAATGTCATAAACAGCATTAGAATATCCGTGGTCGTATTTCAGTAGCATCTGTGAGCACTATTCCACGCGAGCCCGCTTCAGCTCCGCTGTCAGTTCATGAACTTTCAATTCTTCGTGTAAAATTTTCTAAATTTGGCTCATACCAATCCCCAATAGTCCTCAAATTGTCTCATAGGTAATCCGGGGGTTTTTTTCAATTAACCGCTTAACAGTAGCCACATTATTTTCGTTGACGGCAGTTGAAGGCCACCGAAATTCGTCATGTAAAGAAACTCGACCTCTCTCAACTTCAGCAAACCATCGCTTCACGGTGCTCAAACAAGGTGCTTCTCTCCCAAAAGCATTTTGAAGACGAGCGGCACAGTGTTGCGGAGAAAAAGAACTTTTAAAATCATAAAAATCATCGCTCTAAAATCTTTTCGACTTAACTCCATTTTCGTTGCGTACGTAGAACTTTGACGTGTGATAAAAAACAATTGACAAATCATTTCCCGCCAATTGTTTTTTTTTATTACTAAGAAGGTTTCAACGTTTTTAAAATATAATATTCGAAATTCAAATAATTCCAATTAGCTATAAGTGCAAAAATTTTAGTGTGCCCCATGTACATCAAAAATTATTTAATAACATATAGTATAAATCTTAAACAATTCAGTAAAACAAAGATAAGAATCGTTAAATTATTCATTCAATATTCATTAGATATCTACTAGAAAACGTAAGAAACTTTAATGTTTAAATGTAGGCACCCGAAAAATCCTTAAAAAATTAAATAACACATTCCACATATCATTGTGAAATAGATAAATAATGATTACTTAGATTGTTTTTGAATGTGTTTTTTGCTTTTGCTTTTGAAATTTGAGCTTTTGAAAGAGAGATTTTCTCAACGAACGTGAAATGGCAATGTTTTTCAAAACTTTAAAATTTGAACAATAAAAAAAATATCTTCACGCCCTTGTCCCCGAAAGGGTAGAGGTACAACCAGTGAACCTTCGATTAGCCGAAGAGAGTTCCACAATATAAAAAATGGGAAGCCTATCGCCAACCGGGCACTTACCAATCCTTGACAACGTTGTTTATATCAGAAAACTGATATCACATTTTTGAATTGCCCAACTCGGGAATCGAACCCGAAATCTCATGTGGTCAACACCGGCATCGGACCATTGAACCACAGAGGTGATTAAACAATGACTCGATTAGACAATAAAAAAATTAGAGAAAAAAACTAGAACATGGAAAACAGAGAAGACTGCTTGCTTATTATAAATATACTAGTTGACTCGGCAAACGTTGTTCTGCCAACTTTGTGTCTACTTTTCCGTTTTTTTCTACGTTTTTCACCTTTTAAACCTAACCTAAATCTCAATAAATATTTTAAAACCAAAATTAGCCAAATCGGTTCAGCCGTTCTCGAGTTTTAGCGAGACTAACGAATAGCAATTGATTTTTATATATATAGATTATATTTTGTTATGTAGAATTATATTTTAAAATAAATTCCATATTCCAGGATCATTCTATAAGCATATTTATATCCGTAAACTCTAAATTTTATATATTGACGTTTATATATACTTTTATTTATTTTTTTAGTATATATTTTATCCTATAGATATAAGTTAAATAGTTAGTTCATAAAATATAAGTTTTTTGAATATTTTTGATTATTCATAGGGTTGACTGGTTAATAATGTTTATTTTTTTCAAGTGTGCGAATATGTAAATGGAAAAATAAAATTCTACAAATATACTGGCACAAAATCTTATTTTCGTTTCTTAAAAATTTAGATAGCATGAATGCTATAAAATAATATCGATATTATTTATCTCTGAAAAAATCAGAGCAAACCGTAATTTAGTTGTTGCCTCGGTTCACAACGAGTCACTAGTTTGTTGAATGACGAGATGAGTGATGATTAGCGGTAACGACTATCGCTTAGTTTTCGAATACAAATATTACAAATAGTCATCAACATCGGACTTCAGTTCTACTGAGATTTCTAATGAGAGAGAACGAAAATACTTGTAAAAAAATTGACTTTCCACTGAAAATATTATGAAACATTTTATTGACTGACATCGGATCCGAGATGCCATGATCAGATCTGCATAGGTAAGCTAGTAGACCACGAGTCTTTAAGTAAATAAATAATTGTAATAGGAATGTAAAATTCTTTAGTTGTAGATTTAAATTTATGTAAAAATAGTTATAGAGGAGTAGTCTCCTGACACAAGCTCGTATGTGCTTAAAAGGTGACTAGAATAACAACATACAACTGATTGTGAAAAGTTTTAGTTCAATAGGAATGTTAAAATTATTGTCAACTAGCTGTGCCCGCGACTTCGTTCGCGTGGAAAAAATTCTTAAATAAAAACCCGCATAGTTCCCGTTCCCGTGGGATTTCCGGGATAAGAACTATCCTATGTCCTTTCTTGGGTCACAAACTATATCTGTACCAAATTTTATTCAAATCGGTTCAGTGGTTTGGCCGTGAAAGCGTAACAGACAGACAAACAGACAGACAGAGTTACTTTCGCATTTATAATATTAGTATGGATTTTGTTCCCTAACAAAAATCTAAACAGACACTAGTTATTACACATAGTCACAAAAACACATATATTCTATACTACAATATACAAAAAATACTTACTTTTAAAAATAAACGTATTACAGACAAATTCTTTAATCAAAACTAAAATATTTGCGTATTGTCAATTTGAGCACGTATTGTCAAATTTTGAGAGGAATATTACTAGATATATGATTTCTTAGGTACTATCTTGCCGTCATCTTTATTCTTTGGAAGGAAAGGTACATATGATAATGTACGACAGGTAGTATAAATGAATAACGTTTTACGATGTAATATTTAGTTATTCGCACTGCGTTTTTTACAGTAAGCTAGCTAGATAAGGTATTACTTGAAGGAAAAATTTATTGTTTTTCTTATTTAGACTGAGCACACGTATAGCAGAAATACTTCTGGTATTGGCAGAACACGGGTAAATTTGTTAAAAGTGGCTGGAAAATGGTTAGCGTGCTAATTTTAATTGTTAAATAATTATGCTTTTCTATAGCAGAACTCAAAGTATAGAACAGAAAGTTTGTACGGGAGACTTCAAATGTATTACCATACTCTGGGGGATCACCCTTTATAAAGAGACATCGGGCGTTCAAATTGAAATGGATTGGATTTGAGAGTCCATCCATCACGGTGTTTGCCCCACATCTAAATGGTTTTTTAATAATTCCACTTCGGACTTCAATACATCGGCCATCATTAGAAAAGGAAAAATGATCGAGTCGACAATATGACAGCCAATTGACAGTTCTCGGGATAATTTAATAAAAGCGGCGAGACGACAAGTGCTTTGGTTAAGTGAGGAGTTTCAAGAAGTTATGCTATCTACGTTGGCTATCTATCCTTTTTTGTATTGATACAAGTTTATCTTTTGATAGTTCTGTGAGCTTAAATAATTGTATTAAGTATAATAATTTAAACGTGGTAAAAATGTAACAATCGACTTCTAACCTTCTCTCTGTATCTCTGGAAACTGAGTCAAATCGTTACTACATTTATATGTAAACAGGTACGAAGTATACTATCACAAATTTTTGATATATGAAATTGATTAATAAACGGTGTAGTTCTGAAGTAAAAAACGTAAAAAAACCTGCCGAATAGAAAACTTCCTGCTTCACAGGGAGCCGTAGTAGTAAAGGCGATCGAGCGAGTCGTTATAATAAAAGCGTTCCTACCATTATTTAAGGGTATACCAGCTTTTACAGATCTGCGACGACTTGTTTGGTAATGCTACAACTGTCTTACTTATTTTTCTACAATAATATTACTACTTTTTCTATTTAATATTAAGCAATTTGAAATTTCAAAAAACATGTCAACTTTTTAATAACTTAATGTATTTACGTTACATCACACGCATAGAGTTCCGCAATATCTCGGACGTGTTTAGTACCACAGCATTACCTATCCGGCCCCCATTGTGTCAGTGCTTGTCGCTGTAGTATTTCGGTTTGGAGGGTAAGGTAGCCGGTAATCTTATGCAAGTGGCATTATCATCCCGCCATACGGATAGCAACATAACATTAACATCTTTGATGTCTATAGGTTATGTTTTTTCCAGCAGGAGTACCACAGAAATCATATATAGAGGAGAGCTATCTGCTTATTTGCTATCTTATGATTTAAAAAAATATACATATATATATATATATATATATATATATATATATATATATATATATATATATATATATATATATATATATATATATTAGATTATTATGTTAGTTGCAGTATTTTTTTGTTTTATATCATAAGATAGCAAATAAGCGGATGATTCTTCCGATGGAAAGAGAAACTATCGCCTATAGACACTAAAGATGTTGATGATGCACTGTAGTGCGACGGCATGGCGACAGAAGACCAATACAGAGCATTTCAAATATTTTTCCTAAAGTATAACATTTAAAAGGCAAACAGAAATAAAGAGACATAAAATCCTTTGTTCGCAAACGATAAATATATTATTGTACGTCATAACCGGAAGCAAGACTATAAAGGAACTAAGACAGGAATGCGAAAGGGGAATGTAAACAAAACAACCTCGTCCAGTGACCGCTATAAACAACGGGGAACTATGTGTGGTCACCTTTATATTTCATGCAAATCGACTACCGTTTTAAGGCAAATGTGCTGTAAAATAATCGCTTTTGTTATGAATACTCTATTTTTAGATGACTTTTTATTTTATAATATTCATTACATTTTTTCAATTTTATATCATAAGATAGCAAACAAGTAGATGGTTCTCCTGATTGAAAGATTAAACCATCGCCTATAGACACCAAAGATGTTAATGGTGCGTTGCTTTCTTGTGGCGAGGTCTAATGCCACATGCATAAGTTTACCGGCTACCTTACCCTCCAAACCGGAATATGACAGTGACAAGCACTGACGCTATTGCGGCAGGAATAGGTAAGGTGGTGGTACCAGACCCGGGCGAGACAATGCAGAACTCTACTACCTTGTAGCCACGATGTTAGTGACTCATATAGCAAATCAGTCACCTTTTACGATCTGCCTGGCAGAATGGCAGTTGGCCTATTCTTCAAAGGAGCCCGGTACCAACACGGGGAAAATTTATTTTATGATATTCGTATGATATTCTGTGCTTTTGTTGAAGATTTGACTATCTGCGTCCTTGCTAGGCTGCTTGTAAAACGTGAACAATTAGTTCCCTGTGTTAGTCCGGTTCCCGTATTAAGAGTAGATCAACTGCCATTCTGCCAGGCAGGAAGAAAAAGGCGACCGATTGGCTAACATGTCACTATCATCGTGGCTACTCAGTGGTAGATTTCTGCATTATTTCGCCTGAGTCCGGTACCACCATCTTAACTATTCTTGCTATAATAGCGTCAGTGCATGCTACTATCATATTCCAATTTGGTGGGTAAGGTAGCCAGTAAACTTATCCATGTGGCATTAAAACCCCGCCACAAAGATAATAATAATAATGTCGCTGGAAAAATTACACAAATTGATCTAATCCTAGAGTTTTTGCTTATTATAAAATATATAAAAACAAACAAAAAATATATAAAAAATATTTGCTTGTGATATGGATATTAGTTGACAATACTAATGCATATAAAATACATATGTAATAAACAACCAAACCCAGAAATTCAAACATCTATGCTCATCACACAAATGTTTGCTCTCGTAGGGAATCGGACTCGAGCCCCATCGACTCGTAGTTAGGTTCGCTTACCACTCGACCCACGGGGCGGTCGAAAAATGCACCATTAACATATTTGGTGTATATGGGCGATCCACTTTCCATCAGTAGAGCAATCTGCTTGTTTGCTATTTTTTTGTATACCATAAGATAGCAAACAAGCAGATGGGTCTCCTGATGAAAAGAGTCAAACATCGCCTATAGACACCAAAGATGTTAATGGTGCGTTTCTATCATGTGGCGAGGTCTAATGCCACATGCATAAGTTTACCGGCTACCTTACCCTCCAAACTGGAACACGACAGCGACAAGCATTGACGCTATTGCGGCAGGAATAGGTAAGGCGGTGGTACCAGACCCGGGCGAGACAATGCAGAATTCAACCACCTAGCAGCCACGATGGTAGTGACACGATAGCCAATCGGTCGCCTTTTGCGACCTGCCTGGCAGAACGGCAGTTGGTCTATTCTTCAAAGGAGGGTTATATTATAAAATATGCTACTTTATGATATAAAAAAACATATCACTATCCTAGTAGGTTTTTGTTTTATTTTACCCGAGCATAACGTAATCACCGATTGTTGCCTGTTCTTGCTGCAAAATATATAGTTCTTGTCATTGTCGGGTTCCGGTTTAGAGGGTAAAGTAGTCTTGAAATTAGTTTATGAAATTACTTGCCCTCCACAAAGATGGATGTAAATTTTTTATCAAGCAAGTCGAGGGCTTACCTGAAGAAAAAGATAAACCACAGTTATCTGTGGGCGGCGGCGGGGAGGTTTTACCTGGGTTTACCGGCTACATCAGTCTTCAAACTAGAACATGAAAGGGATAAGCGGAGATGCTATTGCGATGCCAAAAGCGTGTCGGGCCACGCGCAATTTAGAGTTACGTAGTTGCTCCTTACTTCACTTCACTTTCTTATTTTATTTCACAAAAATAAATTTTCATATTCAGTATTAGAATCGAGTACTAGCCGCTATTTCTATTGCGATAACGCCAGTGGTTATCGATGTCACGTTCTAGTTTTGAATATGACACACATATATTCCTAACAAATAGGTAGGAACGCATTATTAACAACTTTGTTGTACATAGGCAGTGATAGTCTTTATTTTCGTTGATATTGTTGTATGTAGTGATAGTCGTTATCACTTTATCATCAGACAAGCCGTTTGTTGTTTTTAAAACCCGTCACTAATATTATAAATTTTTGTTTTTGTTCATGTGTGGGTATGATTGATAATATCACCGGCACACAAAAAAAAGTTGTCTGTACACCGGGCGCCACGTATCTGTATCGTATCTGTACGTATCACGGGCATGTTTTTCGACTCGCTGAACATGAATTTCAAGTCAGTTTAGGCGGTCCGGACTTCAATTTCGAGTACATTGCAAAAACCCCCATAAAATAGCGAAAATTCGATGTTTTGGCAAGATAAAAAATTTTGAGATCTAAGTCAAGCATAATTTTCACGTATTTTGATTTGTTAAATACTAATTTCGATTGTACTTTAATCATAAAGTTTTTTAATTCTAAAAAAAATGTAAAATATTATAATGTTATTTTCTGTGTACAATAAAGTGTTAAATAAAATAAATAAATAAAATATCCTTAATAATTGCAAAAAACGTGAAAAATTGGGATTATCTTGGTACAAAAAATTTTGTGGACCCAGATTGATGAAGATTTTCATGTTATTTAATCTGATTCTGCAATAAATTTGGCTCATAGTCTCCTCAAACATTCATAAAACTGTAAAAAACTGATAAAATAGCAGAAAATTGCTGCTGAAAAAATGGAAAAAAAACACAATTAAATAAATTTCTTGTATTTTTTATTTCTAAAATACAAGATTAAGATCCAAGAATGTACATAAATTGAATTTTTAACGGTTTTTCGAGGGTATTGTACTGTTTCATTCTCAAATGATCTACGATGTGGATAACTCTTTTTCCACCTTTTCCTTTATTTAGTAAAAATTTGCCATCGTATTGGGATTTCCACTTCTTCGAAGTGCAGACTTCATTTCATTGCATGATGAAAATTATGCTTGCATTAGATCTCAAAATTTTTTTTCTTGCTAAAACATCGAATTTTTGCTATTTTTTGGGGTTTTTTGCAATTTACTCGAAATTGAAGCACGGACGGACTAAACTAACTTGAAATTCGTGTTCAGCGGGTCGAAAAACATGCCCGTAGAAACATTCAACTCAATTTTTGAGATTTAGATCTCAAAAATTGAGTTGAATGCCATCATTGTTTTCAAATATACAGCTTTTCAAAAATTAATAATACTGCCATTTTTAACAAAATAGATGTTTGAACTGAAAAATCTATGCTTATATTTTTTACTCTTTTGAGCTTAAAATACCTTAATTTAGTGAGAAGTTTCATGGATGTTCCGTAGGGTCAACCATTTACACATTTTTTTCCATTTGTCCCGATGCCTCGCCTTAATAAATCGCAGGGTCAAACCTTCAACGTTGCTGGCTTAGATTTGAGTGTTGACTGTTTTTCACATGGCCAACTATATATCGTTGTTCAAGAGTAACCTCTAAGGAAAACATGTTTGTGTTGTCTAATGGCAAGAAAGCTGTGAACGTTGTATATAAAAACATTCTGTAATATATTAATTGTAAAAATAAAAGAAATAGATAAAACTGTAAAAACTAAAAATGTAGTATCTATATGAATTTTAGATATTTTAGATATTCCAAAGACGGAAGAAAATCTTTATGGTATAGGGAAAGGGGAATTGTTTTAAATTTAACACGTGCGGGCCACAGGCAGTAATAAATAAATCAAAACTACTATATCGATTTTAATCATTTTTAACTTCCCACTACGGTATGTAGATAAGGAAGTTATTGATTTCACCCCGATTTTCGAAAATAGAGTTTTCACCAGATGTCCACGTTTTGAAGTCCTATGAACCTTTTCCGACTATTTTCACGATGACGTCAGTATGTCTGTATGTATGTATGTGTGTGTGTGTGTGTGCGTATGTGTGTATGTAAACATCTACTAACTTTTGAACGGCTGGACCGATCGAAACGCGGTTGATGGCATTCGATTGGACTCTACTCAACTTGGACTTCCTGAAAATTTGAACCAATTTGGTCCAGGAGATTTTGAAAAATTTTGAAAAAATACCAAAAAATTTTTTAGTGATACAGTATTTTTTTTAATATAACTCCCAGATTTATCTACCGATTGAGTAAAAAAACGAATCAGCTCTATTCTTCAAAAAACTACGTCTAATACATAAATTGCATCAAAATCGGTTTATCCATTTGGGAGTAATCGTTGACGAAAATTTTGAAATAGTGTTTTTTCGACATAGTTTCAAAATTTTTCAACCAATCATTTTTGATATTCTACGATATTTTAGTACTAAAAAAACTACGTCAAATGCCGTTTCAAAAATCAAAATCGAATCTAACTCTCAAAACTTATAGCTTTTTAAATATTAAAAATACGTTGCTTTTAGCAAATTTACTTAATTTTTTTAAATAAATTTCAAGCTAATTCACCATTTGACTTAAAAATCTTATTAGCTTTTCTCCTTTAAAAACTGCGTCAAATACCGTTAATTTAATGAGAATCGGTCAATTTGTTTGGGATTTATCAATGAAAAAAATTAAAAATAAAATGTTTTTTGACATTGCATCGAAATTTTTCAGCCTATCGATTATTTAGCAAAAGCAATATTTTAGATCTCAAAAATTGAGTTGAATGCAATCATCGTTTTCTAAATATACAGCTTTTCAAAAATTTATATACTGCCATTTTAAAAAAAATAGATGTTTGAAATGAAAAATCTATGCTTATTTTTTTAATTTTGAGCTTTAATACCTTAATTTAGTGGAAAGTTTCAGGGATGGCCCGTAGGGCTAACCGCTTACACATTTTTTTTCCCTGAGTGACATAGGCTATATATTTTATACACGTGGGAAGCCGGGGCGGGCCGCTAGTTTTTAATAAAAATAATAAAATGAGTGTAAGTAAAAGCGTAACAAACTTAATCATGGCTATAAAGACATGGTAAAATTAGTTTATATCACATGTAATTTATAAAAACACAACAGTTTATTTATATTATTATTAATAAGTTAAAAAGTATTAAATACTTTTCAATATAAAAATCGTTTAGGTTTAAGAGAGGGTTAAATGAATATGAGTGATATATAAAACAAAATTGGCAATAAAATTGTTATCTAAAGTACATCAAACCCACCATAAATATCTCAAATAACCGTGAAATGACGCGGCATTAAATAACGTAACGAAGATAAGTACAGATTAATGTGGTTTTTTATCGCTGTATCGATACGTGAATTTCTGAACACCCCAAGAGTATTAAAAGTTATACGTTATGTGATCGGAATGATATAGTCTTATCGAAAAATTTAATCGGAAAACATTTTGTTGGTGAAATTAGGATTGTTAGGTAAAAAGTCTATCGATTTTTCTATATTATTGGGTAGATTAGACGCCATCTAGTACGTCGCATTCGTTAGTTAGCTGAGTAGAAATCGTGTTTCATTTTGTTAACACTCACAGCAGCGCTAAAAAATAGTAAATCGTCCAACTAAAGTCAAAATTAAGCAGTGCTGCATCGTATAATAGAGTATAATATATATTCATAATCAAAAGTCGTGAATTTCAAGGCGCTTATGCAATTCATTCTGTCATACACGTCTCATTCAAACACGTCTGTCATAGGTGCTGTCCATGGACTGCACTTCAGTGGAACACAAGTGCCGTGGCCTGCATGCATGGAAAAGACTTCTCCTATTGACTAACGTACTAGACAAGGCATGCCCTTGTCTAGTACGTTAATAGATAGAAGTCGTTGAGTTATAGGACCTATATGAATTTTAGATATTTTAGATATTCCAAAGACGGAAGATAGATTTTTAAGTTCGAGAGAGTATATATATATATATATATATATATATATATATATATATATATCCTCGCAATGTAATTAATTATTTATTTAAAATTTACGCACAAACATGTACAGAGGTAGACTTAATGCTACATGACAGTCAACTTAAATCATTTTAGAACAGCATCTAGGATGGGGTGCACAGAAAACTTATATATTTATATATATATATATATATATATATATATATATATATATATATATATATATATATATATATATATATATATATATATATATAAGTTTATACATATAGTTTCGATAAAATAATTTAAAGCTCAAAAATTGCATTGAATGGCATTCGAAATCTCTTCGAACATTAAATTAGTAAGTATCATTTTTACTAACTTTAGATTTTTGGACTCTTCGAACTTAAAAATCTATGCTTAGGTATAGTTTTTGTTCTTTTGAACATAAAATTCCTCAATTGAGCGAGAAGTTCCAGGGATGGCCTGCAGATTTATTTGTATATTCGGGCATAACTCCATCATATATGGACGGACTTGCAAAATTTCTTATATATATATATATATATATATATATATATATATATATATATATATATATATATATATATATATATATATATATATATATAAGAAAATGATGTTTGCTGTAAATACCGTAATTTTAAAATTGATTCGATTTTGAATTCTTGAAACTTAAAATAT
Source organism: Apodemia mormo (assembly GCA_036924255.1). NCBI lineage: Eukaryota > Metazoa > Arthropoda > Insecta > Lepidoptera > Riodinidae > Apodemia > Apodemia mormo. The sequence continues at coordinate 29,888,798 of JAUPFN010000006.1, forward strand.
CGTTTTTTTTTTTATAGAAAAAAGGGGCAAACGAGCAGGAGGCTCACCTGATCCTAAGTGATTACCGCCGCCCATGGACAGCTACATCACCAGAGGTCTTGCAGCTGCGTTGCCGGCTTTTTAAGAAGGAGTATGCTCTTTTCTTGAAGGTGCCTAAGTCGTATCCGTTCGGAAACACCCCCGCCGGTAATTGATTCCACAGAGGAGTAGTGCGTGGTAAGAAGTGCCTAGAGAATCGTACAGTTGTGGATTTCCAGACATCGAGGTTATGAGGATAAAACTTTGAGTTTTGCCGCGATGTCTGTTGATGAAATTCAACAGCAGGGATCAATCCAAACAGTTCGTCGGAACACTCTCCATGATAAATGCGATAAAAGATGCTAAGCGAACTTACATCTCTGCGTAAAGCCAAGGAGTCAAGCCGATTGGAGATTGCTTGGTCGTCAACGATTCGAACCGCTCTACGCTGAATGCGATCAAGTGGAAGAAGCTGATACTGCGGAGCTCCCGCCCAGAGATGAGAACAGTACTCCATGTGCAGGCGAATTTGCGCTTTGTAAAGTTGCAAGCAATGAGAAGGCAGGAAGTACTGTCTCGCTATACTGAGCACACCGAGCTTTTTTGAGGCTAATTTAGCCTTTTCTTCCAAATGATCACAGAACTGAACGTTGTTCGATATGTCAACGACAAGAATTCCAATATTGCCTGAGGTTGTCAGGAGAGTGTTCTCAAAGCGAGGTGATACGACAAAGGCCGACTTTTTAGCGGTGAACGCACACAGCTGTGTCTTCCTGGGGTTGAATTGGACTAAGTTGAGTCGACCACATTCCGAGATTTTTTCGAGCTGAGTCTCGATTTCAGACACTAGCTTGTCCCGATTCTCATTGACGTGGTCCCGAGAAATACCGCTATGACCGGAGTACAAAGCATCACCAGTACTGTCATCTGCATAGCAATGAATATTACTAATTCGCAACATGTCATTGATGTGCAGAATAAACAGTGTAGGCGATAGCACGCAGCCTTGCGGAACACCAGCATTGACAAATTTAAGGTCGGAGCACGCACCGTCGACTACGACTTTGATGCTCCGATCAGCCAAAAAACTGGTGATCCACTTGCATTATTTCCCGGGAAGCCCATAAGAAGGAAGCTTTGAAAGAAGCGATCAAAAAATTATAAGTTGAAAAATTTAGAAGTTATGTCGAAAAAACACGTTTTTCAAAGGTTTTCGTCAACGATACTCCCGAACGGATAAACAGATTTTGATGAAATTTATACATTGGATGCAGTTTTTTCAGAAATGGAACTCATTAGATTTTGTATTTAAATGATACATTAATTTGAAAGTTATATTAAGAAATACTTTTTTACCAAAATTATATTTAAGGTTTTTTCAAAATTTTTCAAAATCTCCTGCACTGAATTGGATTTTTTTAGGATATCTAAGTTGAGCGGAATCTAATCGAATGCCAGCAACCGCATTTCGGTTGGTCAAGCCGATCAAAAGTTATGAGATCTTTACATACACACACACATACATACACAGAGACATACTGACGTCATGGTAAAAATAGGGGGAAAAGGTTCCTAGGACCTTAAAACGTGGAGAATAAAATATCGTAGAGAATCAAAAAATTATGTCGAAAAAACACTTATTTCAAAATTTTTCGTCAATTATAACTTCCAACATACTTAACTTAAATTTTGTACTTAATTGGTACATCAATCTGAAAGACATTAAAAAAACAGTATTGTTTCGCCGAATTGTTTTTGAGGATTTTTAAAGATTTTTCAAACTTCTGAGTCGAATCGATTCAGATTTTCAGAAAGCCTAAGTTAACTGAAGTTTTTTTTCTTTTTAAGAACCCAATCGAATGTCATCAATCGCGTTTCGATCAGTCAAGCCGTTCAAAAGTTAAGAGATGTTTACATACACTCGCACATACATACACATACATACACACACACACACACATACACATACACACGCATAGATACATACATACTGATGTTAACATGAAAATAGTTCTAGGACCTCAAAACGCGGAGATCTGGTGGAAACTCATAGCGGGAAGTTAAAAATTGAGGTAGAATAGTTTTTGGCATTCATGCACCGATTCCTCCTGATATATATCGTTCGTGTATAATGTAATGTTCCCTAAAGGGAACTGGCTGAGGAGGAGAAAGGACCTAAATTTGAACACTGTCGTAGGTACGCTATGCATAATGATAGTGGCAAAATTTTGGAGGCCGACAGACATAATTTAACTGTGTTTACAATTGAGAAAATATAAAGTTGTATGATTTTTTGACTTTGTTTTCAATATAGAACACTTTTTGGAATCTGCGCGCTGTTGGATGAGTCGGAAACGGCATGCAAGTGAATTATTGTGGGCGAAAAGAAATTGCTACCAAAAATATTTAGTGTAATATCTGAGGGCCACATTCGTAATTCGTAGTGAGAGGCAAATTTGAACTTTAAGAAAGTTCAGTGGAAGAGCGTCTCGGCTTTAGGGAAATGGTCGCAGGTTCAAATCCCGCTTTCTTTGTTGTTTTTAAGGTTTTAAGGTTTTAAGAAGTGTTGGTATGAAAATGAGAACGGGCATATTCTGTTGGTTCGGACACGTGGAAGAAAATAAAAGATAAAAATTAACCAAACAGCTATAAAATGTATATATATATATATATATATATATATATATATATATATATATATATATATATATATATATATATATATAAGTTTTCTGTGCACCCCATCCTAGATGCTGTTCTAAAATGATTTAAGTTGACTGTCATGTAGCATTAAGTCCACCTCTGTACATGTTTGTGCATAAATTTTAAATAAATAATTAATTACATTGCGAGGATGCTATCCGAAGACCAATTGGCAGAGAACCTGATATATGACACTCAGTTCTCTCTGCCTACCAAACAAGGAATAAGGCGTGAAGATGTTTATATGTGTCTGTACAAGGACATCAACACACACCCCTTTTTAAACGAGATATAAAGAAATCAGTAGAAAAATACGTATATTTTTATTGTTAATTCACCAACGTCTTGAACCACTTATGAAAAAGTTAGTTCAATAAAGTCAGATATTGTAGCCGGATTCAACTATCATTACTTTAGACTGACTTATATAAATAATATCAAAAGGGCAGGCATCTGTGCAGAAATCACCCGGTCACTAGAATATTGTTTTCACTATATTAGAAACGTGATCGCCATTTTAACAGAGAAAAAATTCTATTTCAAGTCAACTCACTGACGTTGGGCATATTTGATTATATTACGAGTATGTATTCCCTTTTTAGTGTTGTAAGTGAACGATATTGGAGAATTTTACGATTCAGTTTACATGAAATATTGAAATACTTTTAGTTTCCCAATTTAAAATTGGACTTCAATAAAATTTTGTTTTTGCGCGTTTAGTAAAACAATAAATACATGTTAGTTTTCAGAATTCGGATATACGAATATTTGTTTTAAGGCTTGTTATTGAGAGTGAAACTGAGCTTTAATGAAAATTAGTTTTTGTGCATATATTTGTAGTTACCTTACATTCTTATAAGCTTTATTTGTCAATTTTCGATTTTATTTATATCATAATGGCTTTATGATTGTCAATAACATAATATTGTCTAGAATCTTCGCAAGCGGCCTGTTTGTACGAAGAGAGTAGGGAATGAATGTGGAGGAAGCAGGACAAATCTCCAAGGATTTCATATGACCCATATGCTTACCTCATAAGGGATCTGGTATGTAAGTAATAAAATATTAACTGTCATATTAACTTGATTTATATTATAAACTGCAGCAATAATTTCAATATGACCACCGTGGATTCGAACAAAAAAAACATAAAAAAATATATACTTGAAAACATAAAAAAATCTTGATTATTATAGATAGATATGCAGTGTAATGTGCAGTATGCCATAGATATGCTGGAGACAACATTTTCTTTGTTGTAATAATTACCTTTATAGTATAGTCACAGAAATAAATCTAAGAGTATAATAATTCAATGAGTATTATTTTTGTACTCGATATCGAACTAAAATTGTTGTAGAGAATAATTTAATTTTGTATTCATTGATTAATTGAAAACTGTTAGTATTTCAGATTTTACTGAAAATCAGTTATTGCTCACTTGTTTGATTTTTTAAATTTTTAAGTTTTCAGTACCTATTTGGATTTGTGTCATTTAAAAATTCATTTGTTATTTTAACAATATAACAAGTGAAATCGATTAAATAATGCTGCATAATTTTGCTGCAAATATACCTAATTTTTATAGTTGAGCAGGAGATACGGTTGGATTAATGTTCTAACGTTAAAGTAACCTTATATATAAAAATTATTTAGGTCGCTTGACAAAACCAAATTACCTTTTTCAAGCTTTTGGTTTCCAATATTCATGAATGTCGTTTGGTTTATTATTGGCAATATTTTCAGCGACTTTCTTTTTGAAATTTTTTTTAAATCTGAATATTGATTCGGTTACCTTATGAGTTTCGTCATAAATATTAAATGCAATTTTAAAAATGTTATTTAATAATGCAAGTAATTGGTAATATAATTTGTTTTTTACAATATCAGGGTTATTTTGTAGTGGTAAATATATATTATTTTGGAAAAAACTTAAAAAAACCTTATTATTTTATTTTAGAGTTAGCAGAAAAATACTTCTGGTTTTCGAATTTAAAAATCAGTGAAATTATTTTAGGACACTAAATTATTAACTATTTAAAAAGGTAGAAACTTTTTTTATATCATATGATGACAAACTATAGCTCTCCTCTTAGAAAAAGAAACCATCGCCTATAGACAACAAACATTGTAATGGTACGTTGCTATCCGTTTAGCGGGGTAGTAATGTCACATACATAACTGTAATATGCGGTGACAGGCACTGACGTTATTCAAGCAGGAATAAACGTTGCGGTGGTACTAGACCCCGCGAGTCTTTTACAAACTGCCTGACAGAGCGGCAGATGGTCGAAGAACAAACCAAAAGACGCTCGGACTAAGCTCGATTAATCTATTGTTTAATTTATAGGCAGATTTCTTTGTTCTTTTTTTAATCAAATATTATACATATTTAATATATAATTTTAATTAGAATACCAAACAAGCAGATGGCTTTCCTGATAGAACAAGGTCATATAGATAAATAAAAATTACCTTTCCTTTAATTTTCAGACATTGGAATAGTTTGTCCCATTCCATACAATACCTTTTGTTTTAGTTGCATCACAGCAGTTACATTTAACAACTTCGCGGAAGTTTTCGAAATTAAATATCTTAATTTCGTCTTTAGTTATTAATTTACTAAGTATATTTATTATTTGCTAGTTGTTGACCAAGTCTTGGTAGTATTTATACGGTTTTTAGCAGTTCAATGTTAGGTATATGCATATGGTTAAGATACTACTACATATAAATAGGGCCTTAAATTTATTGGTATTGTGGGAGGTGTAACGCAAGTCGTTTTTTACAGCTTATCCAGGTGTCTGGTAAAGCGAAATTGTTTGCCTCTCATTTAAGTTATAAAATGGAATTTTACATAGTTACTATAAATAATACAAACCGGTCGCCAAATACGAATTAGCGCAAGAGTTTTTAAGTGAGCGAAGCTGCGAACATAAGCTATTGAGATCGCTGTGGTTTCAATCATTCGTAGTTAGTTTTAAGTGAATTTCAGCCAAAGTTATATGACATATATATCCAAAGATATTAATATTATTTCAATCAAATTGCAAGAGGTTTAATTAAATGTACAGCCAAGAATACATTTTCACACCCCTAATGTCAAGAAATATTGATTGAATTGTTTACGGAGGAAATTAATGGAGATAACAGAATCGTTTATTTGAGAAACCCCATAAGTCACATTTTTTTCGAAATTGGGTTTATTGCATTTTTCGGTTCTTTGAATATCCTCTCACGTTTACGTGTATATAATAAGTCCAAATATCCCATAAGTCCAAAATTAAAAAAATAAGTTTCTTTTTTTTTTACAAAAAAAAACTTCTTCTGAGTGAAAAAAATGTTTTTAAATTAAAATTGACGCCTTTTTGAAAAAAAAAAAATCACCCGTGACCACTGGCTGTCAGTAAAAAAGTAAAATTAAATTTTAATAATTTTTGCTGTTATTAGTTTGATAAAATTTAATTAAATTATTGTTTTATTCTTTACTGTGATTTCACTGACTTTAATTTAAAAATAAATGATTATTTGTTATAATTTCCGTTAATTGTAGTTCTACTCCATATTTTGTAGTTTATTTTATAAATTTAATAAATTATTGAGGAAGAAAAATTGATAAATTAATGATTTTTTAACTATTTTCTTCGTTTGTTTGAGAAACCCCATAAGTCCACCTACTTTAAATCATTATTGTTAATTGTAGTAATTAACAATTAAAATTTTTTATGCTGAAATCTTTTTTAGAGATGCTAACATTATTATTATTTATCATTGGTTCACGATGTTAATGCTAACTTAACCTGGAAAAATGTTTTTTGCTTCTCCTGAAAAATTTAGTATTTTGGACTTATGGGGTTTCTCAAATAAACGATTCCTATGGGTAAAGGAAGCGCTGGTTTACGTTGTTATGTGTATGATAAATATATTCTCGTATTCTCGTATATATTCTCGTTCTTGGTATAAAAACTACCGGCTGAGTTTTATTAATGGTGATCTGATAACCATTATCTTGGAGAACGCCGTTAAGCAGATATTCCCGGATGTATCTAGTGTTAGTGATTATGGCTGTATTGATTAAGCGAAATCAATGAATATTAATTAAACTACCGTATTTTTCTTGTTAGTGAAATTTTTTAATTTTGAATAGTGTTACATTGAGGTCACTTGGAACTCAAGCACTTTGAATTATATTTATTTTCACTATATATTATTGGGCCTCCTTTGAAGAATAGACCATCTATCATTCTGCTAGGCAGTTCGTAAAAGGCGAACAATGGGCTTAACTCATCACTACCACTGGTTGTTAGAATTCCGCAACGTTTCGCTACCGGTTTTTACTACTGCCTTACCTATTCCTGCGCAATATGTTGATTGTGTCAAACACTTGTACTATTTCACAACTAACATTTAATTATTGTAAAACCAACCGGTTTCGCCTATTAAAGCATCATCAGTGCTTTTAGTTTATTTACATATTATTTGAACATTACAAATACACACGCAGACAACAACTAAATACACGTAGCTACAACTAAGTGCTTGTATTTAGTTGTTGTCTTTGCGTGTGTATTTGTAATGTTCAAATAATATGTAAATAAACTAAAAGCCCTGATGATGCTATAAATAGGCGAAATCGGTTGGCTTTTCAATAATTAAATGTTAGTTGTGAAATAGTACAAGTGTTTGACAAAATCAATATGATGCAGTTTCACCAAGTGCCGACGATGGAAAGTATAAATTATGTCAATATGATGTTCTGGTTGGAAGAATAAGGTAGCCGGTAAACACGGGCATTACATCACGCAAAGCAACGCACGATTTAAAACTTTGTTCTCTATAGACGATAGTTTCTCTTTCGATCAGGAGCAGGGCTTGTTTTCTATCTTATGATATAAAAAATATTCCAACAATAATTGTTTTTCGTAAATATTTAGTATATTATGGACAAAAGTGAAAGAATACCAAACATCCATTCGTTCTGTTACATCCCTATTTTCCATGCAATAATGCTGAAGTGCATATAAGCTGGATAGTCAGCAATATATGTGTATAAATACTCGCTGTTTCCCAAATATTCTTCAGTTAGATATTCTCTAGCCTAAACGCTGCCCAGCTACGGACCTGGTTTCTGCCCGCCGGCCTGGACACAGCGAATAGACTAGTGCTATATCCATACTCCGGGCCGCAATAACCCTTCACAAGGGAACCGCGAAAAAGTGTGATCCAAGTTAGAGTGTTTATAGTTAAAGTCCCATTAGTTAGTAATTGTAGAAAGTGAAATAAATAACTTGTGTTCCGAAAAAGTGCTTTTTTTTATAAGTGCTCGGAGGCGCAACCTAACATTGGTGTCAGAAGAAAAGGGGATTGATATTCCCTTGGTCGCCTACTCCTGACGACGACCATCACCTCTACAACAAGGGCTAACTAAGCGTTTGGCCACCTGCTGTCTCCGCCGTCTCACTGACGCTCTAGAGATCGCCGCCGACGCCGTGGACTCTACGTTACCTGTCATCTAAGCCGCATAGTGCGTGAGGGTTATCTGCCCAGCACCAGGCTATACGCTGCCAAGGTTATAACGAAATATTTGAAAACACGTAAATAACTCGCACTTCGCATCGACCCGTAACTGCAACGCTGCAAATTCCATCGCCGCATCACCTCACCAGTAATAAGACGCCGCTGACTCAATTCCATGTTCTACATACTACTGTTATCGTGAGTGTTTGCCTGTATTATAATAATTTATTATTTTTGCCATAATTTTGCGTTTGGATTATTTTTTCATTTCAAGTTTCAATTCCGTTTTATACAAATTCCAACCTAAATCTTATTAAATATATGTTCACGCCGTATCACTTATACCGTAGTTAGAGAGAGAAACCATTGTGTATTTTAATATTTTATCAATCTTATCAAATATATCTTCACGCCGTATCACTTATACCGTAGTTAGAGAGAGAAACCATTGTGTCTTATCGAATATATCTTCACGCCGTATCACTTATACCGTAGTTAGAGAGAGAAACCATTGTGTATTTCAATATTTTACTAACCCTATCGAATATATCTTCACGCCGTATCACCTATACCGTAACTAGAGAGAGAGGATTAATTGTGTATTTTAATATTTTGCTATATAAACGGCTTAAAAATGGTAAATGAAACTAGCAAACTTGAAAAGAAAAACGTCCAGTCGACATCTAGTTTACCAAGCGTGGGTATGGAAGAGCTAAGTTTCTCTATCCTCACGAAATTTGTCAAGTCATTTGATGGGGATAAAACAAAATTGTCTCCTTTTCTAAGAAATTGCGAGAATGCATTAAATTTAGCCTCTCCCTCACAACAAAACATTCTCTTTAAGTATATTTTGTCACAATTAGAGGGCAAAGCTGAAGCAGCTTGTTCTCTAAAAATATTTGAAAATTGGCATGAATTTAAACAGTTTCTAAAATCAACATTTGGGGAAATCAAACATCGCGACCATCTATTACTAGATCTGCAAAATTGTAAAATAAAACCAGGCGAATCCGTTACCCAATATAGTTTACGTTTGGAAACTTACCTAACTCGATTACAAACAGACATAACACATTCGACTCAGGACGCTAGCGAAATAAAAGGCCGGATTGCCAGCACCGAAGACCTGGCACTCCACACATTTTTATTGGGGCTCCCTGGTGACATCTCTAATATTTTGAGATGTCGAAACCCATCAAACCTGCATGAGGCTATAAACCTTGCTTGCCAAGAGGAAAAGTTACAAAATTATATAAAATCCTCGCGGCATGAAACAAAACCTAAATGCAGAATATGTCATAGGGTAGGACATTCAGACAAAAACTGTTATCAAAACAGACCACAACGTCCTATCCTTAATCTTTCCCAAGGCCCATCGCATAATCAACACCGTCCTTTTCCGAATGCTTCACCAGTTGTATGTCGATATTGCAAAAACCTAGGCCATGATATTAGTCAATGTAAAAAACGGCAATATAATAATTCGCGACAGAGACATATTCCTAATTCTCAACAACAAATTAATAACTTCACAGAATTAAGTAATAACGATAACGGAAACAATTTTACCTATAATCCTCCTGATTCTATTCATACAAATTCTCATTTAAATGACGCTGATCCAAATTTAAACTAAAGGTGATTCCGGTTCCGCGTCGTACGGAATCGCCTAAACAAACCGACGCTTTCGATGTGTTACAAAAATCTAATAATTTTGTTAGGCCCACTGTGCCTGCTAATTATACTAATTATCCTAAATCTAATATTGTTACTACATCCACTGTATCTTTTAATCCTACTATTTCTGAGAAACCTTTTCCTAATGCTAATTCTACTAATTCTACTAAACCAACTAAACCTACTAAATCTATTGAATCTACTAATTCTAATTCTTCTAAATCCACTGAATCCACTGCATCTCTTACATCTACTAAATCTACTAAACCTACTAAATCTATTGAATCTACTAATTCTAATTCTTCTAAATCCACTGAATCCACTGTATCTCTTACATCTACTAAATCTACTAAACCTACTAAATCTATTGAATCTACTAATTCTAATTCTTCTAAATCCACTGAATCCACTGTATCTCTTACATCTACTATATCTAATAAACTCACCGACTCTACTATATCTGACATGTGTATCGAAATCCCTAAATCTTCTATATCTAACAATACTCAACTAATTACGAATAACCCAGACAGTTATTCTAATATTCATGAAATTCATTATAATAATAAAACACATTTGCCACATATATATGTTAAATCAAAATATTCAGATAAATTGTTAGTTTTATTAATCGATTCGGGTGCAGGTATATCACTAATAAAACGATCATCATTACAAATTCAACCAGAATTAATTCGCGAAACCATACAATTTAAAGGAATCGAAAAAGGTACTAAATATTTTAATAGTCTTGGTCATTTTAATTTAGATTTCATATTATCAAATAATAATACTGTTCTTAGTAAATTTCACCTAATACCTGATTGTGTTAACATAGAATTTGATGGTATTATTGGAAACGATTGCCTTAAGTTTCATAATTGTAACATAGATTATAAAAATAAAACCTTAGAGATAAACAATTATTTAATACGAATTCATTTTACTAAGCCTAAATATACTGTTCCAGCTCGATCCGAAATGGTCATTGAGTGTAATGTTTTAAATCCAGAAGTAATAACTGGTTACATAAATAAATGCGAAATTCAAAAAGGCGTATATTTATCTCGCTGTCTCGTAACTATTAAGGAAAATAATCACGTCAATGTTTCCATTCTAAATACTAATAATAATGATGTTTTAATTAAACCATTATGTTTAGAATTAATTCCTTGTGATTTATTAAATAACTCATCGGAACCTATTAATTCTGTAAACTTTACTAACTCAAATAATCACTGTTCACCTGCAGATAGGTGTTCAAATGTCTTGAAACAAATAAGAACTTCACATCTTAACCATGAAGAATCGGAAGCTCTACTAAATCTGTGTTCAGAGTATTTTGATTTATTTTACTTAGATGGAGATACTTTAACTTGTACAAATACTGTAGAACATGAAATTAAAACTACTAGCTCACAACCTATCCACGTTAAAACATATAGATACCCTGAGTGTCATAAAGAAGAAGTCAATAAACAAATACAAAAAATGTTAGATCAAAAAATAATTAAACCTTCTAACTCTCCTTGGTCTTCTCCAATCTGGGTCGTCCCAAAAAAGCAAGATGCTTCTGGCCAAAAGAAATGGCGCATAGTAGTTGATTATAGAAAACTCAACGACATCACTGTTGGAGACGCCTATCCTATTCCCAACATTACAGACATACTAGACCAGTTAGGACATAGTAAATACTTTACCACTCTCGACCTGGTGTCAGGTTTCCACCAAATTAAAATGAGTAAAGACGACTCCCCTAAGACAGCCTTCTCCGTTCCTAATGGTCATTTCGAGTATACAAGAATGCCATTTGGCTTAAAGAATGCACCTGCGACCTTTCAAAGACTTATGAATACTGTTCTCTCCGGTCTCCAAGGTCTGCACTGTTTTATTTACCTGGATGACGTCATAATCTATTCCCACTGTCTCATTTCTCATATTGATAAACTCAAGCTAGTATTCGAAGCACTCCGCAAACATAACCTCAAGTTGCAGCCTGACAAATGCGAGTTTCTACGACGAGAAGTCGCATATCTAGGCCATGTCATAACTGACAAGGGTGTGTCTCCTAATCCCGATAAGGTAAAAGCCGTGTCAGAATATCCTACACCAAGAACTCCAAAAGAGATAAAGTCTTTTCTTGGCTTAATAGGGTATTATCGTAAATTTATAAAAGATTTTTCTAAGATTACTAAGCCCCTAACTTCATTATTAAAGAAAGATACGGAATTCAACTGGACAGACAAACAGGAAGACTCTTTTAACAAACTAAAACTAATGCTAACTAATGCCCCTATCTTACAATATCCAGATTTTTCAAAGGAATTCATACTCACAACTGACGCCTCTAACTATGCTTTAGGAGCTGTTCTGTCCCAAGGCGAAATCGGAAAGGATTTACCTATCGCATTCGCATCCCGAACTTTAAATCGTGTTGAAGGAAATTATAGCACAACAGAGAAAGAACTGCTAGCTATAATTTTTGGTACTAAAACTTTTAGACCGTATCTATACGGTAGGAAATTTAAAATAATAACGGATCATCGTCCCCTTATCTGGCTGTTTAACTGTAAGGACCCAAGCAGCAAATTAGTAAGGTGGCGCTTAAAGTTAGAAGAATACGATTACGAAATCGTATATAAAGCAGGAAAACTAAATAGTAATGCCGATGCTCTCTCCCGTCCTCCGATTCATGCAATTGACCTATTGATTGATGATATAGATACCATCACCTATGAGACCTTTATACGTAAAAGATCAAGTCCAACGGTCTACGATACGATAATCACTGAAACAAATCAAAACCTTTTAAAAACACCGTGCAAGGCAATTGCTTATCCAACGTCTGTCGATCTCGATAATTCAAACCCCTATTGCGAAGACATATTAAATCTATTAGAAGACAAAGAAGCATTCTTATCATCCGAAAAAGAATTATACACTGTCAAGTCTTCTACGATAAAAGACAAAACATTTTTCCACATGTTCATAAAAGTCCATCACTTTGATTCTACTAGCTACAAGGACATATTTAAAGTCCTTAAGGACTTAAGAAATAACCTTATAATTTTTCATTCTGAAATAAACGAAATTGCCATCTCTGATTTTTCCAATCCCTTTGATAATTTAAGATTTATTTTAATTTATGATATGATATCTTTTATATTTCACAATACTGGTATTAAGATTAATGTTTATCATAACAAATTGATTTATCCTAATTCAGATGAAATACCCACTATCCTTAAAGATAACCATGATTCACCTATTGGTGGTCATATAGGTTCTTCCCGTTTATATAATAAGTTAAAAGAATCCTATTACTGGAAAGACATGAAAAATGACATCGAGACATATGTAAAACATTGTCCCAAATGCCAACAAAATAAAACATTACGCGCTTGCAACAAAGCCCCTATGCAAATCACTTCTACTTCCTCTGAACCTCTCCAAAGAATATCCACCGATATAGTCGGTCCCTTACCTGAATCCGGTCCTGAAAAATATAAATACATCGTTACCTTTCAAGATGACCTAACCAAATATTCAATGGCTTATCCTATTACTAATTCGACAGCTGAAAAGACAGCTGACTGTCTAATTCAATTCATTTGCCACTTCGGGATCCCTAAGACCCTTTTATCCGATCAAGGTGTTCATTTCATTGCTGATGTTTATAAACAAATAACATCTTTGTTTAAAATTAAACATCTTTTTTCTACTCCTTATCATCCCCAAACTAATGGTGCTCTCGAAAGAAGCCATGCTACTCTGAAAGAGTACTTGAAATCCTACGTTAATGACAATCATAGTGACTGGCATAAATTCCTTCCAACTGCTATTGTCTCCTATAATACATCAGTACACTCATCCACAAATTTTACTCCCCATGAGTTACTGTTCGGCTGTAAGCCTCATATTCCTAGTTCCCTCTATGATATTGATCCAACAGTAACATATCCTGACTATGTCAAAATGCTAAAACAAAAACTAATTAATACTCGTAACATAGCCAGAGAAAATATACTTCGAAGCAAAGAGAAATCTAAAATCTATTACGACAAAGACACGAGAAATGTCTCTTACAAAGTCGGAGATATGGTTTACTTAAAACAACATCACAGATTACGGAAAGCTCTATCCAGTATATGGAAAGGCCCATACAAGATAATTAAGATTCACAATAACAATAACGTCACTTTACTTATAAATCGTAGACATGTAAGACATCATTTCGATGAAGTCAAATTAGCCCATAACAAACCAATTTGCTCATCGTCAAATTCAAATACGGCTATGGCTCCCTTAGATATGCCTATTTTAGATTAATTAACTTTTTTAGCGATTTTCTTTATATTTTAGATGTTATATTATTCTTAACTTTTTGTTTACTACATATTTACTATAAGCAACTCATTATATATTATTATAAGTTCTACTATTTCTTCTTTTAACGATACTATTTCCAAATTAAATTCAAATGAAAACATTCTTAATGATAATATTCAAAATCTAGGAAAAATTTTAGACACTGTTTCGACAAATGCCAATAAATTAGAGGTAGTTTCTCATCTATCAATGGTGTTCAGTGCCTTGGAAAGCTCTCTAATGATACTCAATTTTAGTTTACGAGATCTTATTGATGCTATTCTATTTGGGAAACAAAACATAGTTCATCCATCAATACTAAGTCCTATGCAACTATACAACGAATTAAATTCTAAAAACAATGATGTTATTCCAAACCTTCCGTTACACTTAAATCTTGATAATGTTCATAAAATCGTAGATATTTCTGAAATTTCTTCTTTCATTAGCGATAATAAACTAATTTTTGTTATTAAGATTCCTCTAGTTGCATCTTTTGTAGATTATACACTGTATCATATTTATTCGCTACCAACCCCACATGATATCCATAATCCTAATACTTTTGCTTTAATTAATCCATCCGCAAAGTTCTTGGCAATAACACAAGATAAATTATTATATTCCACGCTACAAGACCTAAGTGAGTGCAAAGTGATAAACGGCAATTACTATTTGTGCAAACTAGGAAATATACAATCTAGTGTCGGAAATCCAATTTGTGAAGTGATTATTCTAACCGAACACGTTAAAGGTATCCCAAACTCTTGTAACTATAGGACTATTGTTGGTGAAATAGATATATGGCAAAAACTTAATAATAATATGTGGATATATGTGCAATCAGATGTAACAAAATTGTCTATTAATTGTAATGGTAGTATTAATGATTATGATATAATTGGCACAGGCATTATGAAATTGCCAAAATATTGTAAGGCTTATCATAAGTTATTTCAGTTCATTCCATCACAGGAGTTTGAAATTAAAGTCTATATTCCACATCCAAATTTTAACATAATAGAAGATGATTGTTGCTCAAAAACAAAGTTGAATCAAACTATACCATATCTGTCTCCTGTTAAATTATCAAATGTAAACTTAGATTATTTGCAATATGCTTCTCATAAATTAAATCAAGCCAATGACGACTTAACCAGGATCGAAACTCAACCATATCATATTAAATATAGCTATTATTTTAGTATAATAACTACTTTGTTATCCGTTTCTGTATTTTCATTTTGTTCATATAAACTTTATAAATGCTTTTGTTGTAACAAGAATAGAAATACTTCATGTTGTGTTAAGATTATCAACAATTGTATAACGAAACCAAAATCAAATGTTCATGCCAGATCGAGTATCGAAATGTCTAATCGAGACTATGATACTGAAAGTACTGATTCAAGTATTACGCCCAAAAGGAATCTTGAATTGTTGTAAATTTTATTTTTTATTTTGCTCTGTCTATTACTATTTTGATGTGTTTAAATTAAGTTATTTTTAATTAAGGTTTATAAATGATTTTCTTTATTGTAATAAGTATTTGCTTACATTTAGTTACTATTTCTAGTTCTGTTGAAATAAAATTTACTAAATCATTGTTTTCTATTTCGTCTATTCAAATGCTATTTTCTATTTCATGTTTTTACTATATCGTTACATTTACCTTATAAGTTTAATAAATCTCAATTGTTATATTTCACTATTTCATTTCGATTTCGTGAATATTTATAATTTTATAATGATAACTAATTCCATTCAAATGTTATTTTCTATAGACTATTTCCTGTTATTTACTATATTGTTACATTTACATTAAAGTTTGATAACTCTCAATTGCTATATTTTACTATTTCATTTCGATTTTGTGATTACTTTGAATTGTATAATAATTAATGATAATTAATCTACGCTGTAATTTTCTATGTCATTATTTTTTATATTGGATTTTTAACTGTTTCTATTTCTTCTTAATTTGGATCATACTCACATTCTATTTCTATTTTCCGCATGTTCCGTTCTAAAGGGGGGAGGTGTTACATCCCTATTTTCCATGCAATAATGCTGAAGTGCATATAAGCTGGATAGTCAGCAATATATGTGTATAAATACTCGCTGTTTCCCAAATATTCTTCAGTTAGATATTCTCTAGCCTAAACGCTGCCCAGCTACGGACCTGGTTTCTGCCCGCCGGCCTGGACACAGCGAATAGACTAGTGCTATATCCATACTCCGGGCCGCAATAACCCTTCACAAGGGAACCGCGAAAAAGTGTGATCCAAGTTAGAGTGTTTATAGTTAAAGTCCCATTAGTTAGTAATTGTAGAAAGTGAAATAAATAACTTGTGTTCCGAAAAAGTGCTTTTTTTTATAAGTGCTCGGAGGCGCAACCTAACAGTTCATTCATCCATCTTCATAAACTTTCGCATTTATAATGTTGGTAGGATATATCTATATACTTATAAAAATATTTATTATAATAGTATAAAATAAATAAGAAATGTTGTGCAATTTTAGGTCACTACCTCTTACTTACTCTATTATGCCTCGAGTAATTAATTTTGTTGTGTCCGAACCCGAACTTTAGACAAATTATAGTTGATTAAGTTGTTAGTGGGACTGAAATCAATATTGAACAGCGATTGTTTGTTCTGTGTTGGCTTGTAATAACTTGTTTTGTTTAAGTTCTGCTAAGGGCAGCTAAAATTATTTATTGCTTCCCAAAACTATTAGTTACAAAGCATTTGTATAACTTCTAATTATTAGCAAATCTACGCCATTAAATATTAACAGTTCCTTCGGTTCTACGACTTCATATAAAGATTTTATTGTAAAGATTTAAGCTTTTGATTGCTTGTAAATATCGTTCATTTTATACAAACCGCATTTAACGAAACAAGCTTTTACGATGTAATATAAAGAAGATGAATATTTTTTTATTAAACTTGTTAGCAAACAAGCAGATTCGACCAAAGATATAAATAATGTAAGATCACGTATCTTTTGACCCGATTTCTTTTTAAATATATGACACCAAAGATGTGTATAATGCAGTGCAATCTGTGTGGCGAGGTTGGAATACAAACACAGTAATGGGAAACATAATATCAACGATTTTATCAGCCGACACATTAGTTTATCAGAGCATTTCTTGGATGTGGTTCAGAGTGAACCAAATTCCAAGGACTAGAAGATTTTTTTGAGAACCAATTCAAGGACCAAATTTATTTTATTGTTTTAATCGATATCTATTATACACTTATTTGAGTGCTACTCTGGTGTTGGGTACCCTAATTTACAAAACAAAAAGTTGAAAAGTTGAGAAAAATAGCTCCAAGTGTCGTTTTTCTGTAGCTCATTCAATCCAGAACTTTGTTACGAAAAAGACGTCTTTTTTGTTGATACTGCATGTAACAATTACATTATTATTTATAAAAAAAGAAAAAGGGGGTTATGTATAAAAACCTTAAACGTTAAGTTTTTATTTATAAAAACACAATTTTAAATGACAATTAAAATCTGAAAAAAGTTTCGAAAAGAGTAGCAAATTTTCGATAACAAAATTTCGACTTCTGGAGCTCTATCTTCATTATTAATAATTTTAATTTAACATTTCTGAGAAAAGAGACCGACTGAGGCTCTGACCGGCAGAGGCACCTCGGGCATCTCGTTAAATATATAGCCTGGCTGGTCGTAAAAGGCGACCGATTGGCGATACGTGTCGCTACCACCATGACGACTAGGTAGAGTTCTACAACGTCTCGCCCTAGTATATGGTACCACCGCTTTACCTATTCTTGCCGCAATAGCGGAAATACTTGTCACTGTCGTTTGGAGGATAAGGTAGCCGGTAGACTTATGCATGTGGTATTGCCAACCCGCCACACGGATAGCAATGCGCCATTTATATCTTTGGTGTCTATAAGCAAAGATTTCTCTTTCTATCAGGAGAACCTTGTGCTTGTTTGCTATCTAATAATATAAAAAATTTGAATTATTGTGTGTGTGTATGTGTGTGTGTGTGTGTGTACTAGTTGCACCTCCGTCTATTCCTTCGGGAATAGACGTGTTACTTTTTATTTATTTAATTTAGTATTACACAATTATACGAGAGAATCAAGAAATACTACGTGATAGTGTTGCATAAACAGCTGCTGTTGAAATGTTGCAACTTTCGCTCGATTGGATTATGTAACTTGTAATAAGTGAGCTCGAATTTAGCCACTCATTATAAGCCTTCGATAGCTCAGTTGGTAGAGCGGTGGACTGTAGTTGGTATATAAATTGTCATCCATAGGTCGCTGGTTCAAATCCGGCTCGAAGGAACTTTTTATACAAAGGTACAAGTAAAATATCTCAAATATTTAAATTAAGCGAGTTTTACTGTCCTTTTACGTATAATGTTATTTGAATTGTATTATTTCTCATAAATTATTTTTGATATTATTTTATAAATGGTTACAAATAAAAAAAAGTATCTTTAGGCCCGTATCCCCGAAAATTAGGTAGAAGTACACAATAAGTGCACCCACCATTAGCCGAATATACTTACTCCCACAATATGATAGGTGGCAAGCTTGTCACCAACCGGGAATTTATCCATTTCCAGACATTATTGTTTTTATCAGAAAACAGAAAAAAAACATATTTTTAAATTACCCGACTCGGGACCTCATGTAGTCAACACCGACACCGGGCCACTAGTTCACAGTGCACAGAGGTGATTTGATTACAAGTAATTTTTAATTAATTATTTATACTAGAAAAGTCAAAACTGTATATTGAATATTTTTTTAAAAGAATACTTGGGGCGTGATGTACAATTGATATCGAAGCCAAAAATATAGTTTTTAGATTTTTTGTCTGTTTGTCTGTTTGTGTGTTTGTCTGTTTGTCTGTTTGTTTGTTTGTTTGTCTGTTTGTCTGTTTGTCTGTTTGTCTGTCTGTCTGTCTGTCTGTCTGTCTGTTTGTCTGTTTGTCCGTTTGTCTGTTTGTCTGTATGTATGTACGGGGTAAACTCAAAAAGTACTGCATGGATTTACTTCAAATTTTGCATGAATATTACTAATAGGTCGGGTCAACATATAGGCTACATATTATCACGCTATCACCTACGGGGGAGGAGCTGTGCGGAGTAAACGAAGTCCGCGCGGACGAAGTCGTGGACAACAGCTAGTTAAAAATAAAATTATTTTTATGCATACAACTATGACTTTTCTTTACGTTACGTATAAGACCAAAATAATAATGATAAAGTTATAAATATTCGTCAATAAATTTTTAGCAAATATTGCAAACTAATTAAATTTTTTTATTTTGTAATTAATGAAAGATATTTTGTCCGCCTTGGCCAAGCATGTTACTGTCATTATGACAATTAATTGGTAGAGTAGCGAGTGTATCGTCTCGCCCGGGCTTCGTACCACCGCTTGGTGCTTCTCAACTTTTATGCGATGAGATTATGTAACTCTTCATAAGTGAACGTGACTTTAGTCACCATTAATACACCTTCGATAGCTCAGTTGGTAGAGCGGTGGACTGTAGTTGGTATATAAATTGTCATCCATAGGTCGCTGGTTCAAATCCGGCTCGAAGGAACTTTTTGTACAAAGTTGCAAGTAGAATAATCAAATATTGGTATAAGGCGAGTTTTACTAAACTTTTACATAATATAATGTTATTTGAATAAAATGTTATATTCGTATCGTATCAAAAATATTTTTTTTGATATTTTTTTTATAAATGACTAGCTGCACCCTGCAACCTGCTGTATTTTAAAAATTTTTGGTGATTCCTATAGAAAAAAACTTTTCGGAATAAATTTTTTTCTATGTGCTATCTCAAGTCATCATCTATATGTATGACAAATTTCTTCCAAATCGGTTCATACGATTTCGCTTGACTGTGTAACAAACATCTATCCATACATCCAAACTTATGGATTACAAACAATTATTAATTATTATAAAAAAATAAATTATAACTATAATTTTTCTTTACGCTACGCTTAGATAATAATTGGTCTCGCTGTGCTTGACTAGACACCGCCGACATACTTGTAAAATGCGGCAAAAATTTTTTTTGACACTGCTTCGAAATTTTCAACCCATCGATTATTTAGCTAAATCAATATTTTAGATCTCAAAAATTGAGTTGAATTGAGATTAAAATCAGTAATCGTTTCCAAAATATACAGTTTTTCAAAAATCAATATACTGACATTTTTAACAAAATAGATGTTTGAACTGAAAAAAATTATGCTATTAGTTTTTCTCTTTTGAGCATAAAATACGTAGTTTACGTACGGAAGTTTGAGGGTTGGTCTGCAGTTTTAAACTTTTATGGATTTTTTTACATGATTTCGTGACTTCTGAATGTGATAAGTACTACTTCTGCGTTATTTGTACCTATGAACGTGTGGGGGATTTAAACTTGAGAGGTGTCACTAGATTCATATTATTTGTAAGAGTAACATAGGCTATATAATCTTTATCCGACTAAACGTGGATTATAATTAGAGATTCGGAGGGTCATTTATGTTTTTTCAGATCAGACCAAAGTCTCTAATTTTTGGTGATAACTTGTTTATATTTGTGACCACATCACTATTCGAATTTTACTTTCTGAGGTATCATGAGAAAATACAGGCAACTTAAGAGCCTTTTTGGAGAGTGGGTTAAAAATACTCTAGTGACTAAGAAACAGCATTATAAACGAAAACACTAATAAGTCTGTGGCAAACAAGACTTCAGTAAGTATTTCTTTCATCGAGTGGAAGTTTCGAGCCAGGAATTTCCGGGGAATGGAAACAAGAGAACGGAACTGCAAACGACTTCCGTTTGCGGATACCACTGCACGCTCACAATCGTTTGCTAACTTTTCTTTTACTTGACTCTTAAACTATTTTTGAATTTGTACTTATTTATGTCTACGTTGTATTTTGCCAATTTAAACTTCATTGTTTAAATCGGTGCTACTTTTCAGTCCAATCTTTGTTCGTAATTTTTCTTTGTAATTGTAATCGTACTAATATTATAAATGCGAAAGTATGTTTGGAGGGATGTTTGTTACTCTTTCGCGCAAAAACTTGCGAACGAATTTGGATGGGATTTAGCACATATTTAGATGATGACCTGGAATAATATATATGGTACTTTTTACGTATTATGCCGCTTTATGTATATAAGATTTGCAGGTTATGTGTTTATAATATAATGTGTTGAATTTAGTACAAGTTCTGGAATTATCTTCCGAAATTAATTTACCACTCACCGCTAAAAGTTAACTAGCATAAGGTTGTTATATGGGATTACTTAATCTTTTATACTTTCTGTTTATAGTATTTTCAATTTTAATTGATTAGTCAGTGTCTTACTACCGAAATATTAAAAATCAAATCAACGGCTTAAAAAAGTTAAAATACATTTATTTATTTGAGCCGTGAGCCACTGTTAGACTTTGGGGGACCTTAAACTCAATTAAGAATGTCTGAAACTAGAATTCACCTAGCTTAAGTTGAAAGGGAAGCAGGGTTTAGCCGGGCGGTGATCCCGCCGGTATTTAGAAATAGCCTTCTAATAAATCTGCCTCTTAGCGTCCGGGGTTTGATTCTCAGGGGCTATAGCATTCCAGTTCAGATTATTATACTATTAACCTTTAGATAATTAAGGAATTGTTTGGATACTGACCAATAATAATTCAGACGAGTTTTATTAATTTTACATAAAGAAAATATTTAATTGTTTGTTAGTTTGTAAAATAAACAATATTACAAACTAACTAACAATTTTAAATCTTCTATTTTAATGTATAAAGTCAAAAATTACTGTGTCAAACATTCCGTGACTTATGAAATGTTATACTATTTTGAAGTAGCATAGGTTATTCTTTTATCTAACAGATCGGAAGGAAGTTGTGTCTTTATACGACGGTTAGCTTTTTTCGTTAGGAGAGCCATTGCTTGTTTTCTATCATAAAATAAAACTTTATCAGAAATACATTGGAAGATTGAGTAGAATGAAATTAGTGAGCAATTTTTTTATATATTTTCTTAACAACTTCATACAATATGGACAAATTTATATTTCGTCGTGTATAATAAATAACATATAATGCTTATTTATTGTAGGTACACGAAACCATGCGTTTGTAAATATACAAGTTAAAATTTAAAACACATAAAACTTATGCAATGGCAGTCAAATAACTGAAAAAATACGTAAAGCATAATAATATTTTCGAAAAAAAATAATGTATTGTGTAAAATTAAATAACTTGTATGTGATTAAATATTGTTATTGTTATCAATCAAACTAAATCTTTTTGTCGTTTTAATAATCTAAAATTTTATATTTTGAGTTTAACGTAAACTTTTGTACACTTGAACATGTATAATAAATCCATTAAACTTAGAAAATCTTTTTTTGTTTCTGTCTCCGATCAGCTACAGAGACTGATATTCGAAACTAATTCCAAAAATAATCGGTAACACTTTTATTTGTCCTGTGAATCAAATGCGGGACATCAGCTTATGTGGCAGTATATACGCTTATGCCATAAAATTCCTGAAGGTATAAGAGATTTACTCACCAATAATATAATTTAAAAAATGTGTCAAAACACATGTAAAAAAGCTTATTATAAAATATTTTTAGATTATTTGGAGGAAAGAAAGCCTGGGAATGATAATGAAAAAAGAAAAGCCCACAAAGTTTATTTCGCCGGATCTTCTCAGTGAGAGGCCACGTTCCGATCTGTTAGTAGCAATAAAATTGTCAACCTGTCAAAAAGTGCCTATAAAGGTTAATTTGAATCAAAAAAATGACTTTGACTTGACTCTGACTTTGACTCATCGAAAGAAACGTTGTGATGATATTTTATTTTCTAAAAAATTAGAGGTTTCTTGTAACAATGAGCATCCACTAGTCAATGACAGATTTTAAGTTAATATTACAAGGAAATACACCACGGATGATTAGTATTAAAATCGATATTGAAATACCATTATGAAAGACAGTCACGTCGGGGCCAGATCGTCAAAGAGGAACTAATCCGAACTATGATTAATTGAATTTGAAAGTGGCTCGTGCAATACCAACACTGGTTAGAACTGAATCTGTTACTACAGCCAACGTCTGCGATACATTCTAACTATAACTTGGAAATCTGTTGAACTTCTCTTAAAGTTCCGTACCTCGACAGGTTAATACTTGGTGTGTTTGAACAGGAAATGTTTATGCAAATTTCAAAGGTGCCTTTCAATTGATAGGTACAAGGTGCACTACAATTTCTTCATCTAATATAGATATTTAAATTAATATTTCTGTTATAGATAGTGGTCCCAGGAATTAACTTTTTTTTATTAATAACAAGCTGAATTTTTGTGAACAGCTACGTTTTGACGAGACGCCCATCTTTTCTAACTCCGAAAAATTTTGGATCGGGAAACTAATAAAGATAGATAAAAAAGAAAACTTTAGAGTGTCGGAATAAGAAAAGTTTCCACTTTACGTATAGAATAAAGTCACCCTTGAATTATAATGATAATTTACAAACTGCTGTACGAAAATTGGATTGATTTTAAATAGATTAATATCATTTTAAAAATCTCACAATTCCAAATCTTTGAAGTGGGGGACTCGTCAGAAAAACTATAGAATGTGTAAGAAAAAAGGTTTCTCGTGTTTTTCGTAAAATAATCAAGCAATTAAAGTAAAAAGATAATTATTGTTATTAACCAATATTTTTCCTTAATCGAATTTAAATGCTCGAAGCCTCCTAACTATTGGTTACCAAATTCAAGATTTTTCGAAGATAGAAAAGATTGGTGTCTTGTCAAAACGAAGCCGTTTACAAAAAATCAGATTAGTCAAGAAAAAAATATTTTTGTGACCACGGTCTATTATTATATAAATATGTAGCGACTCTCGGTCGTTAAACTTTTTCACCCCAACCTAAAAAAGTGATGTTATTAGTTTAACCGCTATGTGTGTTTCTCTGGCACTGTAGCTCCCATAATAACGTATGAACCGATTTGGATGCGATTTTCTCACTTGATGACTGGTTTCTAATGGTGGTTCTTACATAATATGTTATATTAAAATCGGTTCACCCGTTTCAAGGTTTTTAGCTTTTTTTCTGTGCATCGGAGGTTAAGTTTTAATAGAGAGTTATTATCAAATTTTGTTATAAATATTCGTTTTTTTACTACCTAATATCAATTTCACCATTTGAAATTTTTAGTTTGTATGTCTGTCTGGATGTTATAATTCGAGAACGGCTGATCGATCTGGACTAAAATAGGCACATGATAGCAGCAGCAGTGGCTTAGTGCTTAGTGTCTAAGGGTCAACTCATATTGACGCAGAGACGAGAAAAGCGACCCCAAGTAGCACGTTAAGCTGTATATAGGTTGCATTTAGGTTCATTTTTAAACTTAAAGCTGTATACTAAGCCGTACAAAGGCTGTAGAAGCGCTTCTACAGCCGATATAACACAAAAAGGGCCCCAAGTTATACAGCTTATTGCGTTAAGTAGGCTGCACAATAGCTATACAAGCTGTTATAAACTGTAAAATGGCTGTTATTTGGTGTATAAAGAAACTATAACACTAAGGATACTCTCTTGTAACTGTCTTGTACAGCTAAGCGTTAAATAGGCTGCACAATAGCTGTAGAAGCTGTTATAGGCTGTAAAAAGGCTGTTATTCGGTGTATAAAGAAACTGTAACACTAAATATACTCTCTCGTACAGCTAAATGTTCTTAATAGGTGTTTGAAAATGATAAAAAGTAACAATCTGTTTTTGATATTGTATAACATTAATTATATCACGTATCTGCAGACGCCATAATTAAAAATATATTAATAAACGATAAATTCTTGGACTTGGAGCAGTATTGAACGGTGTATTCAAAGTGCAAATTCAAAATCATTGTAAAATCGTGTATGTTTTCTCTCAAAATATTCACGCGCCAACGAAATAATCAAGATAACACAAATAAATCATTGCAAAATACGGTAAGTGTTTGTGTTTAAGGTTAGAATATACAAGTATTTATGGTACAATATTGTATATAAAGACATACTGATCATAATATAAGTTGCTTGTCACGATATAGCTTTAGCTATTGCTAAATGTATCTTTTATTTAACAATATATTTCTTTAATGTTGTTTTTAATACACAATAATGGCGACGCTTTGTTATACAGCCTAAAGTGTATTTGGAGGGTGATAAACTGCAAATAGCTGTACTGAATCTCTTTTTTATTATATTATACCGCTGTTGGCTTTTAATTACCGTCCAAATACACTTTAGGCTGTACTAAGTCCCTATATAAATCTATTGTACAGTCATTGACTTTTAATCACTTAACTTATGTTTAGAGATGCGTACAAAAATTGAAGAACCCTAAATACAAAACATATATCACTTGATTTCACTATTGTGATGTATTGATGTCGGTCGTTTGACTTTACAACTAAACCAACTTATTGTTAACTATAACTTATGTGATATGTATTTCAATCATGTTTTACTTTATTTTTCAGGGAAATATGCCTTATAAAATAATAAAAACAATTGAGAGAAGCCAAAACTGTATTTGCATCGTATCCAGTTTGTGGGAGGATAAAGGTGAATTATAATAACCAAGAAAACAAAATGATATAACTAAGTTGATCAAGAAAGAAAAATCTAGCCCTTTAAAGATTGGTCTATCACAAAAATATTTTAAGAAGAATACGTTATTTTGTGCTTGTGATTTAATATTATTAGTTCTTCAAAGAGAAACACATACTCTCTTGCCTGTAATTGTATCTAAGTATATAATATTTTTCAAATGATTGTAAGTATACATATATACGGGGTGTTGCAAAAGTGGTACAGTAAGCCGAAAGAGAGTGACTCAGGGGGTCATTCTTAACAACTTTTGTTTAACGACTTTTGGAAATTCGCGAAAAAAATATTGATTCTCCATAGAAATTTTGTTGGTCACGTGACTTTTGGCTTACTATACCGCTTTTGTAACACTCCGTATAGTAGCAAGTTAAAAATAAAAAAAATATATATTTTCTCAGTGTAATGATTTTTATTTCTCTTTTTAACGCTTTTTTATATATTCTTTGAAGAATAGACCAATTGCCTATCTGCCAGGCAGGTCGTAAAAGGCGACCGATGGGCAATGCAAGTCACTTCTATCGTGGTTACTTGGGGATAGAGTTCTGCATTGGCTCGACCGGGTCTTGTACCACCACCTTATCTATTCCTGCTGCAAAGCGTCAGTGCTAGTCACTGTCATGTTCCGGTTTGGAGGGCAAGGTGGCCGGTAAACTTATGCATGTGGCATTAGACCTCGCCACAAGATAGCAACGCACCATTAACATTTTTGCTGCCTATAGGCGATGGTTGACTCTTTCCATCAGGAGACCCATCTGCTTGTTTGCTATCTTATGACATTAAAAAAATTTAAAATATTATAAATTACCAACCAAATAACCTTAATGAAGAAGATAAGCCTAAAAAATAATAAATCAGATAACCTACAATCACTTTTTAATGTTTTTGTTACGGAACCCTTTTCCTTGAACATTAATAAAAATGACGATTGTAGATTACCTGATTTAGTAATTTTTCAGCTTTATCTTCATCACGATTACTTGGTTGGTAATTTATAATATTTAAATATTCCTTTTCAATCTTCCTCTTGATTTTTTCCACATGATATCAACGATGCAGATATAAAAACAGCAAATAACAAAATCAGTAATACAGCCTTGAGCTGCACTACAGCTGTATATGCAGATTTTTTAACACCATTGGCTGCATAACAGTCTACAATTACGCCATAAATATTAGATATAGAACGGTGATTGCATCTCCCATTTTACAGAAATATGCGTTGAGTGATACTATAATAACACTTAAAGCTGTAATAAATTCCCGTGCTAAACATAATACAGCTAATGTACAGCTTTAAGTGTTAAAATAAGCCTAATGAGTTACAAAATACTTAAAGTTGTTCAGTAGTGTATTAATATTCAGATATAACGCCTAACTGCGGCGCGAAATGCGGCGCGGTGAGTCGCGCGACCATCTGGGTATGCCACAGCTCGACTTGTTGCGACCGCGACGGCGTGCCGCTCTGAGCTGTCACACCTATACTAGCTAGTACTAGGGTCGGATTTTGTAATACTATTTTTACTATATTCTTTTGAAGCGTAGTATATATTATCGTAACGTTAGGATTGTACGCAAAAATACCATTATTGTTGATACATATATTACCTTATCATTAATCCCTCCATTCAGGATTTTTGAAATTATATTTCTTTAGGCGCGTAATATTTCTTTAGACAGCGAGTGAAATTTTAAGATGCACGCACATTACCGTAACGTAAAAGTTACAGGTTGTCCGCTAAATTGCTCATTAAGTCCCGAAATCCTTGACTATCCTTTTCCAGTCCTTTTATTATTTTAATGTAATTAAGTATTTGTATGCAATTAAAATCTATCAGAAATCAGAAATCAGAAGTACTTTATTCAATAAAACTTTTTACAAGTTATTTTGAGACGTCAACATATTTTTTAAAAGCTACTACCCGATTGGAAACGCGGCCACTATTTTTTAATGACGCCAAAGAAGTATAACTTCTCATCCGCGTATATAAGTACACGCATCCATTTTTTTTAACGTATGGCAACGTAGACATTTTTCGTGCAATTTTTAGTAACTATGATCGTTTTTGATGTAGTGGGCTGTAGAAAGAATGTATTTTTTGTTAATATGAGTGAGATGAATGTATAGGAACAAATTTTGTTTAACGTAAGCCGACATTAAATTGAGAAAATGATGTGAAGTTTTGGAACGAAGTTCCTTATCGCGCGTTATGAAAAGGGGCTAGACGGAAAAAATTCTTACGAAAAGTTGTCACGACACTTTTTGCTATAGTAAGGTATTGTAAGCACAGAAATATCCAGCCACTTCCCTTTAGCTCGTCCATTGAAAGTCTATCTACTATTTGATTGAGTTTCCTTTTTGCTAGTGCCAAATGTTCGACTTTTATACAGAATTTCGGCCGAATGTCGAATTTCGACCAAAAGTTGAATTTCGAGGGACAGTCGAATTTCGAACGTGTCGAAATTCGACCGAGTGTCGAATTTTGGTCGGTTGCCGAGTTTCGACCGTCGGTCGAAATTCGACCGGGTGCCGAAATTCGACCGTGGGTCAAAATTCAACCGGGTGCCGAAATTTGACCGTGGGTTCAAAATTCGACCGGGTTCTGAAATTCGACCGGGTACCGAAATTCGACCGCGTGCCGAAATTCGACCGGGTTCCGAAATTCGACCGGGTGCTGAAATTCGACCGTGGGTTCAAAATTCGACCGGGTTCCGAAATTCGACCGGGTGCCGAAATTCGACCGTGGGTTGAAATTCTACGAAGTTCCTTATCGCGCGTTGTAAAAGGGGGGGGCTAGACGAAAAAATTCTTACGAAAAGTTGTCACGACACTTTTTGCTATTGTAAGGTATTGTAAGCTGTGCGGCGTGCGGATGTTTCTCTCTCTCTCTTTCTTATAGAAAGCAAGCCAGATATTTTCATTTCTATTTCGCATTGAACAGTGTGGTGTCGCGACGAGTATTTTTGTTGAGTGTATACAGGTTTTTTGTAAATAATAATAAAAGGAACTTCGTTCCATCCGGGTGTCCCTTGACACCTCTCAAGTTTTTTTTTAGATTAAGTTTGAGTTTCGGTGTATATACTAAATTAAGATTAATATTATTTTAAGTATAATATTAAAATAATATGTCAATAACCAATTATTTATAAAAATATAATATATAAATTAAAATTTTAAAAAAACCGACACTTTTTTTATCGTCAGCCCACCATTTTACTTCAGTTTCATAATAGTTTTAAGCGCAAAACGTAAAAGGAGCTGATGATCTTCGAAAGAGGATCCTGCAGCACAAAGTTAAAGGTAACCTTGACCTGTGGTTCCTTACTCAATGAGCTTGAGCTGTTTTATTGCAAAAGCTCCCGAGGTCTCCAGCTCCGCCATGTAACTCTATCAAACCATGTGAATCTTCTAGCAATGAAGGCTATATCAGCCCAATTTCAAGTGTCCACTTTCCAGTTCCATCGTTATATTTTAAAAAACATTCAGCATCTAAGTATTTGCCAAAACAAATCGAAGTAGCCTACACTCAGTGGCTTTTAACTGATCAAGCTTAGAAGATCACATGGACTTCCTTCCGCTTTATCATCAGATACTGGAAGCTATCCTATTCCACATTCCTTAAAATAAAAAAATCAAACGAGTGCATAATTGATCGTGTTGCTCAATTTTAATTAAAAGTTTTGATAACCTCCTTCCTGTTTCATCATAAGACCCTTTTAATCATTTAGTACCAGGGTATTTGTCAAAACAGAACAACTGAGTCCAATCTAAACGGGTTTTTCTTATTTAGTTTATAACTTACCATGGCCACCTTCGAGTTTTATCGTTAAATCCTAAGTAATGATGAACATCAGATCCTAGAAATCGTCCAGCATCAAAATGTTTATCAGTACAAGACAATTGAGCGCTAACTCAATAAACTTACCTTGTTGAGTTTAGAAGTTTATTATCTAAGCATTTTGCATCTGGATGTGAGAAGTTTCTATATTACTTTTTTGGGCTCCATCTTCAAAGTCTCGTAATAATGAAAAATATCTTATTGCAACGAAACGAACGACTCCAAACTCTACTATCTTAAAACTTTCTATTTACAATAACACTCTAGCGGCTCCATGTTCCATTTCTCGTCATTATGAGTACTAATTAAACTTAGTACTTATAACAACAAAACCAATGACCCAAAACTTGGTTGCCTCGTCAAAACTCTAAATCTGAGAGTTCTAGTCCCTATACCCAGGCTACATCATGATATTAGCTGGATAGTACCATAATATTGCATTGTCATTGAAATTACAAAAGTTTGCCAAATTTCGGTACAAATAAATATCAGGAAGTCGATAAATGTGGTTTGCAACATTTAGAAAATCTTTTATTTACATACAAATATTGCTAGTTAAATAAAAGCTGATATCTTCGAATGAAGATATTGTAGCATCAGGTCTAGGTCACCATGTCATTGCAATTAATTGAAGTAATAAAATACAAAATTTAGCATCGATAAAGCCTCTACAAGTTGCTAAATTCCTTTCATCAAGTTAAAATGAGCTGGTGAGCTTTCAACAGCTGCCCAGATTCTATTGAATTATAGCTAAGAACCATCTCGCAAAATAGGGCTTTCAAGTAAAAAAAATCGCAACTAAATCGGACTATCCGCCAGGGCGCTACGATGCACGGACATACACACAGACACAACTCTGAAACTTATAACAACCCTCGTTTTATTGTCGGAGGCTAAAAATAGTAGTAAAAATTTTAATAAAATATAGTATGTATATAATTTGCATTGGTAATAATTTTGTGTTATTCTGATTCCAACCCTGGCTTACTAGTGAATAAAACAAAAGTACTCTTTTGTTTTATTCGCTCATTACACCGGCGCCGCAATACACGTCGCCGGTAGCTGTGGCATACTTCATACAGTTTCTTACATTTGTTTTCGCTCGCCGCGCCGCAATTCGCTTCTCCGGTCGCGCCGCGCGAGCTGTGGCCGGGCCGTAAAGCTTACGCGAAACTCTAAGAAAGGCCTTGTACAGCATTAGGCTGTATAAAAACTCATAAAGGTCTCTTATACCGATAAAAGCATGTTTTTACACCATTGTACAGCTGCAATAGAACTTTAAGTAATATATGAGCTGCTTTATGGGTATTAAACATGCTTGATTGCTGCTTGGGACGCGTCTTTTTTTAAACATTAAAAAATATTCAACTTTATTTCCATTATGCTGCGGCCGCACTTGCGTCTATCGTCCCAAAGTAATATGCGCCGAAGCTTTGTACGTTTTGACACTAAAAAATTATCGCGATAAAAGCCTTGATCATATTAGCGGCGACGATATTTTAACGAACTATCGTTCAATAATCTAAGATGGCTGACATCATTTTCAAAAGTAAATATGGACGAAGACTTACTTCTACATGTGTGTTGATTTAAAAGGGTTTTTTGTGATTCAAATTTTTTGGATCCTGTATAATGGGCTCCGCTTCATTATTACGAAAGAATTCCAGTACCATTTCTTCGTTTCACTCTATTTTACACCGTCACGCGCATACGTCTAAAGTGATCGAAAACAATGGTTGAAATGAACAACGCTGACCAGGCAGCGCCACATGTTACCGCGCTAAAACCCTTTGATGTGCCGCCAACCGCGCGATAAAGCACGCGCAGTCCAAATGTTTGCAACGATAGCCGATATTAGCTGGTCACATAAGTATATATCGCATCATTGCACGAAGCTTTGTGACGATAGACGCAAGTGCGACCGCAGCATTAGGTAACGTAAACATTTGTTTTATGCAATTTATTCGACCCTAATACAGCGTCGGTCATTTGACCAAAGATCTATATATATCTTACCGTCCACACTTTAACAATAGTAGTTGGATGTATTTGTTTGAATGTAGAAATTAGCAGTTTCGGCCTTGACGTGTGTTTTGGTCTCTTCAATGTGGTCTGACACACACTTAACCTCAGACTGTGATTTGTACTAGAATATAGTACTTTATAATTATTATTACTGTTTGAGTGGTATACGTAGAATTTTTGACTATAAAAAATAGTTAGTTACTTTTTGATTTGTACCAAAAAGTTTGGAAAGTTCAAAAGAAAAATGTAACGGTTAATTTATCAAGAGCATATCCAACGAGTTCTTGTTTTAAACAAGGGTCAGCCACAAGTGGGAATAGTGTTCAAGTTTTTGATAGTTAGAGCGGTTTCGGTATTTACTGCTTAAGTTTAAGGGGTCAGTTAGAAAGTCAGGACGATCTCTGCGGAATACATTTAATGCGCTCAGGATAGAGTATTAATATGGTTTATATTACATGAGTTTATCTATTAGTTACAAGGCTTAAAATTTATATCTGTACATAGTAAGCTGATAAGATTTATAAATCAATCGGTGTATTGGCCTGAAAATTATTTCAAAAATATTAAGTAAATTTGCTAAAACAACGTAATTTTAATTATTGAAAAGCTTTAACTTTAGAAAATTAGATTCGATTTTGATTCTTGAAATGCCATCTGACGTAATTTTTTTAGTACTAAAATATCGTAGAATACCAAAAAAATATTGGTTGAAATATTTCGAAGTTATGTCGAAAAACACTTTTTTTAATATTGTTCGTCAACGTTTTCTCCCAAACGGATAAACCAATTTTGATGCAATTTATACATTAAACGTATTTTTTTGAGGAATAAAGCTGATTAGTTTTTATACTCAATCGATACATTAATCTGGAAGTTATATTAAAAAAAATCTGTTTCGGCAAAATCTTTTTTGAGGTTTTTTAAAAGATTCTCAAAATCTCCTGAACCGATTTGGTTTAAATTTTCAGGAAGTCTAAGTTGAGCGAAATCCAATCGAATGCCATCAACCGCGTTTCGATCGGTTTAGCCGTTCAAAAGTTATGAGATGTTTACATACACACATACACACACACTCACTCACACACACACATACATACGGACAACTGACGTCATCGTGAAAGTAATCGGAAATGATTCCTAGGACCTAGGCAAAATGAGTAACTTGCTTATCTATATACGTAGCGGGAAGTTAAAAAAGTTAAAAGTATGAATTCACTATTCTGAGGGGTCGCACGGTTGCCGTTAAGCGGTAGAGGTAAGTACGCATGTACATTATATACGGCGTCGTAGACATATTGATGAAACTCTTAATAAGTAAAACAGTATTAAAATTTAAAAGCTTTTAAAATAAAGAATAAAATCTTTCTTTAAAAATGTTTTTAAGTTTTCGTTTGCATGGAATCAGTGCAAAAATATAATATACATACTTATACTCATTTAAATTTCTTTCAATGTGCCATATTTAACTAAAAAATTCATTTATATTTTGGTTTTCATTTCATTGTAACTTCGTTTTTAAATCCGGCAGAAATTGTTATAAAATGTTTGTGACATCTGACCATGACAACTATGTTTCACGTACCCCAAAGGTAAAGGAATGATGATATTACGACAAAAATAAGTGAAGCAGGGATACCAAACCGTATAAAACTTGACCCGTGTTGGTTCGGGCCACGCTTTGTAGATCAACTGCCTTATTAGTAGGCACCTCGTAAAAGGCGAAAAAAGACTTATACATGGCACTTATATTGTGACTACCAAATAGGTGGTAGAGTTCTGTCACGTCTCGACCAATATAATTTAATCTATTTGTACCAGTAGATTAAAATATGTAATAAATAATGCATTTGTATTTTTATTTGACTACATGTATAGGTACACATAGTAATAATAAATCAATCGATCACCACCACCTTATCTATTCTTGCCGCAATAGTGTCGGTGTCATTGAAATGTCCTTTTTGACCGCCCCGTTGGTCGAGTGGTTAGAGACCCTGACTACGCAATCAATGAGGCTCGGGTTCGATCCCCGACGGGGACAAGCATTTGTGTGATGAGCATAAATGTTTGTATTTCCAGGTTTGGGTGTTTATTATATATATTCTAGTATTTATATATGTATTTCTATGTATTAGTATCGTTGACTAACACCCATAACACAAGCAAATAATTTGCTTACTTTGGGGTTAGATCAGTAAGTATAATTTGTCCCGTAAATTATTATTATTATTATTATTTTAGAAGAGTAAGGTTGCCGGTAAACCTATGCATGCCGAATAGCAACGCACCATTAAAGCTTTAGCTATAGAAGATTGTTATCTCTTTCCTGCAGAAAAACCATTTGCTTGTTTGAATTGCAATGTCACACGCATTAGTGATCCATGTGATATTGCCATTCCCTCACACGGATAGTAACGCATCATTAACATCTTTGGTGTCTAGGTGATAATTGTTTCTTTCCATCAAGGAGAATCGTCTGCTTGTTTGCTATTGTCTATACTAAAATTATGAAGCTGAAGGGTTTGTTTGTTGGTTTGGTTGAATGCGTTAATCTCTGGAAGTACCAGTAAGATTTATAAAAAAATGTTTGTGTATGATAGCCACATTCACGAGGAAGGCCAGCTTTTTATCCGACTGAGCAAAAGTAAGTAATATTTTTGGGTTACGCGAAAGGAGTCGCGGAAAACAGCTAGTATTATATAAAAGAAAACATTATTTGAACTTTTACAAGCATTTTTTGATTATTTTTTTGAGACAAATCTATTAGTAAAATAAACTAGTTTTCAGTAAATGTCACAGCTTTGGTAAATCTGAAATATTTGGTATAATCGGTCGCGCTCGTGTACAATATGATTACACTGTATTGGTAAATCAGAAATATTTGGTATAATAAAGTCGGTTGCATACGATATAATAGAGCAGAATTGGTAAATCAGAAATAAGTATTTGGTATAATCAGTCGCATGCAGTAGACCACGTCCAGACCATCCGTCATGCAGCCAACGTTGTCGTTGCACCGGCAGTGCGCTGACACGGCGTGCATACAGTTTACCGGCTGCATTGTAAACAATATTCCAATTCCGATATATTTTCCAGGGTTTATGGTTTCAGTTATTCTTATTATACTTACAATGGTTCAGTTTATGCATTTACCATGCCATTACCAGAGGCTAGATATGAAAAAATAGGTAATGGTTTTTTATTGACAGAAAATTGTAATTTTAACGTAATGTAAGCCTGCGTAATCTGACGCTTTGATCAAGTGATTAGTGTGTGTTAGTCGCCGTTCACGAGCTTGATTTCAATCCCCGATCGCAGAGGTTAAATATTTTGTGATGAGCTTGGCCCTTGGATGTATGTATTTCTAGGTCTGGATGAGCACACATGGTATCACTACATAGTACAAAACAAAGTCGCTTTCTCTGTCTGTCCCTATGTCCCTATGTATGCTTAAATCTTTAAGACTATGCAGCGGATTTTGATGCGGTTTTTTTTAATAGATAGATTGATTTTTGAGGAAGGTTTAAGTATAATAGTATAAACCTTTCCGATATTCCCACGGGAACAAAAGCTACACGGGTGAAACAGCGGGCTGGTCACTAGTTGTGTATATTTGAATCACAACGGAATTCCAGGTAAATACTTGCTTACTTTTACTTTAGATCAAGACTCATGTAATTTGTTCAGTAGTACTTATTAATTCGGTTGAAGTTCTTGATCGCATTTTTGGTGAATTAGGCACTATTTCCTAATTCGATCTACATTTTCGCTACAGTATGTTACAGTCATCTAGTAATTATTGTAGTACAGTTTTATATTAGAAAGAGAAAAATGTATGTGTAGGAGATAAGATAAACAACTATATTTTATTATATTACTAGCTGTTGCCCACGACTTCGTCCGCGCGGACTTCGTTTACTCCACACAGCTCCTCCCTCTTAGGTGATAGCGCAATAATATATATGTAGCCTATATGTTGACCCGATCTATAAGTAATATTCATGCAAAATTTGAAGTAAATCCATGCAGTACTTTTTGATTTTACCCCGGATATACATACAGACAAACAGACAAAAATTCTAAAAACTATATTTTTGGCTTCGATATCTATTGTAGATCACGCCCCAAGTATTCTTTTAAAAAATATTCAATGTACAGTTTTGACTTTCCTACGATTTTATTATATGTATAGATTTTATATTATTGTGATATAAAATAAATATCTAGATTTGTAATTATTAATCGCATATGCGACAATCGAATTGTTGTTACTGTAGATGTATTATTGTATGACATTATTTCTTCATTTTTTTATCTGACTCTGTACATATTTTATTTTCTTTTATTATAATTACTGTATTATTGCATGATATTATTGAATACAATTTTTATCTAAAACTTTATATTTTTTACTTTTAATATAATTTAATTTAATTATACCGCTAACTTTAAGCTAACTGTGCAAGCTTTGGTTACCTTTGATTGGGAAGGCACTGCCATTGCTTATTATGTACTACATAAAATATAGTCTGTAAACTTTCTGGTGGCAATTTCTTCAAAATTTGATAATTGACTTTCACCATAAACAAAATAGTGTATGTATGTGAATATTAACATGTGTGTCAAATTTGTGGTTGTGTGTAGTGTTTATTTAAAATAATGTGTTCTAAAGCTTATTATACAAAAAAAAGACGTGTGGCACTCGGAGACTGCCGCGGTAAAGCTATTGCATAACATTTTCTATCAACTTATGTAATTACAATTATATATTTATTTTATTTATGCAGTATTTTTTTCTTTGTTTATTCATATTTAAAACACTTTGTACACAAATTATACGAGTACAGATATTCACTGTTGTACGTAGATGATAAATACCTATACACCTATATACTTTCTCACAAACAGCTGATTACGGTAGTTTTCCAATACAACCAATGCCACCTAAAGGCGGGTTGCTGAACTAAAGAGACAAGCGTGATATTTCAAAAAGTCATTAAAAGTTCTGGTATTTATCGATAGATGGAAAAACTAAAAATTATCACCGCTGTGCTGGTCGGAGTGGGGGGTGTTAGGTTTTTTCGTTACGAAATTTCTGGATTCGGTTTCCACGCTCAAGCCCCGCGATAGAAGCTATGCAATATCTTAGAAACAGTTTTCTGTGTTTTTTTTTTCTATATATAAACTATAACTTTGTAAAATAAAAAGGGGTAATAAGATGCTAATCTATAATGTAATACAAACAATACATAGCGAAACGACCTTTGTTCTTACCGCATGTTTTATCCCGTCTTTTTTAATTAACATATAGATACACAAAATTTTAGATAAATTGTTGACTAAAATATAATCCACAGTTCACGTAATAATTTACACAAAAACAGTCTGTATTTATGTGATCGGTGGGAGCCGATTGTGTATGCTGGTGTCGAGAGTAATGATTGTTTGTTTAGGCCAGTCCACAGAGCGATCGCAGTGTTGACACCGAGACATTAGCTAACATCGACATGTCCTGCAATTTGCTGTTTTGCATGTCCCGCGCGTGTCGTACCGTAGAATATACAATAATGCCCGATGTTGCTATAATCTTTATCATTATCATCCATACTATCCATACTAATATTATAAATGCGAAAGTATCTCTGTTTGTCTATCTGTCTGTCTCTTCTTCACGCCAAAACTACTGAATCGATTTGGATGAAATTTGACACAAATATATGACACGGGAAATCTCACAGGAATTTTTAGAATTTTTTTCACGCGGACGAAGTCGCGGGCACAGCTAGTAATTTATAATAATAAGTTAACTTTTTTGTAACACAGTAAATAATTTGATAATGTTCATAACGTGCTTAGCATTTACAATTGTCATGTCACACACGAAAGAGAGATATCGGCAAATAGTTCATTTAAGATTCAATAGATTTAGGAATTATTTTTCAAAAATGCAAAACTCATAGAAGAAATCAATTTTATTTGCAAAAATTCACACACCTCTGTAATGCCACTGAAAAAGGAGAGTATATTAAATGGGATAAGCTCAATAAAGGTCCGAAAAATAAAAAAAAACGGTAAAGTGCGTATCGGTAACACGCAATGTAGGGTTTCAAAGTTGCACATCACAATAATGCGGACATCACAATAAGAAGAGGGCTTTTATAGTTTAATACTATGAACTTTAAACCTATTTAGCCTCAGTAACGGATATATCCCCACCATATGTTTACCGCCACTAAAAACTTCTCCAATTACATTTTATAAGTTGGTCGACTATTTACTCAAAAACTTTCTAAGCCGTGACAGTTTTCCTTTTAACTTCATTATATTTATGACTGCCGTGATTTTTTTCCCATCTCCAAAACCAACCGTTTAGCTGGCGGGGGGGGGGGGGGGGGAACTGGCTCCACAAAAATTAGATTCAAGAACGAGTCCCTTAATCGAAAAATTGTCTTCACAAACCTACAATATTTTTTTTAAACTTATCCAATGATATAAGTATTAAGTTAAGGAGAAAAAAATTACATTAAAACATAAATAAAAAAATAATTTTCAAAATTTTATCTTAAATACCACTTTGTGCCGTGCCTTATATTTATGCCAAATTACAGCTTTCTAGTATTAAGGTAAGGATCTCTGAGCTAGACTGCGGATGGACGGACATATCGAAATTATTATGTGAGCAAATATATATACTATGTATGTATAGCAAAGAGAAATTCGCAAATACCAAACCGTTTAAATCCAATAAAATGCAAAAGTTATAATACCCTTTAACACCCCAATTTCTATAAATAACGTATATTAGACGCAGGAAAATATTTAAATACAGATTAAAATCTTTTATATTAATATCTTTATAGACGAAATTAATTTGTTATTTCAATTGTTTAAAAACTCGCTAATACCAAATCGTTTAAATCCCTTAAAATGCAAAAGTTATAATACCCTTTAACACCCCAATTTCTATAAATAATGTATATTAGACGCAGGAAAATATTTAAATACAGATTAAAATCTTTTATTTTAATATCTTTATAGACGAAATTAATTTGTTATTTCAATTGTATAAAACAAAATATTAAATGATCTGTGCCTTATCTCTTCATTACGCAGAGTCACGTCTGGTACAATCACTCACAATCGTTAAAATTATTTATCTTTGAATAAAATAAATTTTTTATCATTAATTTTTTATCTTTTTTAACATTTTATTATCTGACTAATATTATAAATATTAAAGTTTGTTTGTATGAATATTCTTCAGCTCATTCATTCAGCTCCTAAATCAAGAAAACTGCTGAACGGATTTATATATATGGTAGTTATGGTATGGTATTCAACACGTAGGCTACATTTTATTCCGAAAAAGGTTTTTTTACGTGTAGTTTACAAAAAACTTATCACAAATGCTTACATTAGACGAAGACATAGGCTGCTTGTTTAGTATCTGATAAAAAGTACTTTCGTTCCTTCTCGAGTTAGAGATGTTCTCGATTTGGTAGTATTTTGAAGTTGTATTTCATTTGAAAAAATGTGAGTATATTTTTTAGATGTGCACGCATACCGACAGTTAAAAACGACATGATGAAGGTAGCTAACTTTATTGATCAGTCAATTCTTTTACAAACAAATTGTTGTGACATACTGGATGAAATCTTAAGCTTTTTTATTCTTACATTAAGTATTCATTCATTTAGTACAGCTTCTTACGAGCTTACATACACACACATACGTTTTTGAATGTTCCTACTCATTAATTAGCCCCTTTAGGATATTCTTGTTTTGCTCGAGTGGTCATAACTTCTTATTTTGTTTCTGTATCGGAAATTGATAAGGATTTGGTTCAGGGTTCCATAGACACTAGAGTGGAAGTTTGTCGATGCCTTTTCACTGCATTGAAATTATATGAAAAGATTATATTTCCGCCGTGTTGGTCCCGGCCTCCTTTGTAGAATAGGCCAACTGCCGTTCTGCCAGGCAGGTCGTAAAAGGCGACCGATTGGCTATCGAGTCACTACCATCGTAGCTACTAGGTGGTAGAGTTCTGCATTGTCTCGCCCGGGTCTGGTACCACCGCCTTACCTATTTCTGCCGCAATAGCGTCAGTGCTTGTCACTGTCGTGTTCCGGTTTGGAGGGTAAGGTAGCCGGTAAACTTATGCATGTGGCACTAGACCTCGCCACGGGGTAGCAACGCACCATTAACATCTTTGGTGTCTATAGGCGATGGTTGACTCTTTCCATCAGGAGACCCATCTGCTTGTTTGCTATCTTATGACATAAAGAAAAGAAAAGAATAATTCAAAAAGCTGCAACGTACTGTAAAACCGCAATGACCAATTTCCAGTTTCCTATCTCTGGAGATCTGATGCAGGGTGCATCAGATCTTCACTAAATTTAAATGGAACCTAACAGAAAGTATACTCCTTAATTTACGAAACAATTAAAAAATACACTTGTTTTGTAAATGTCGGAATTCTGAGGTAAAAAACATAAAAGGTAGGTTGAGTTGTGCAACGTGTTGGTCCCGAGTTCCTTTGAAGAATTGACCAACTGCTGTTCTGCCAGGCATGTCGTAATAGGCGAACGATTGGCTATGCGAGTCACTACCATGGTTGCTATTAGATGGTAGCTTTCTACATTGCTTTGCTTGGGTCTGGTACCACCGCCTTACCTATTCCTGCCGCAATAGCGTCAGTGCTTGTCGCTGTCGTGTTCCGGTTTGAAGGGTAAGGTAGCCTGTAAACTTATGCATGTAGCATAAGGCATCGCCACAAGATAGCAACGCACCATTAACACCTATAGGCGATGGTTGACTCTTTCCATCAGGAGACCCATCTGCTTGTTTGCTATCTTATGCTATAAAAAAAGTCTCGTCAGCGGTAGTGCTTGTCAACATGAACATTTTTGTTAGAGCCATCTGCTTATTACTATCTTATGATATTATTAAAATAGAAAAAAAAACACTTGATTGAGAATTATTTTTGTGTTATAGCACTCACCCCGTGCTTGGGAATCTGGAAAAACCTTAAAAACAACAAAGAAAAATATCGACACGCGGGATTTGAACCTGCGACCATTTCCCTAAAGCCGGGACGCTCTTCCGCTGAGCTAGTGTCGACAGGCTCGAGGCAGCGAAATTCTTCTTTGTTATGTGATCGATTACGTCGATTATACTGATCGCTAGTTATACATACGTATAACTAGTTAAATGAGTTCATCGTTACAGATGAAATTCACATTTATAATTTTGATCAGTACTTTCGTATTTCTGATTATTTTTGTG
Organism: Apodemia mormo; assembly: GCA_036924255.1. Lineage (NCBI taxonomy): Eukaryota > Metazoa > Arthropoda > Insecta > Lepidoptera > Riodinidae > Apodemia > Apodemia mormo. Next base: position 29,929,914 of record JAUPFN010000006.1, read on the forward strand.
TTATAGCACTCACCCCGTGCTTGGGAATCTGGAAAAACCTTAAAAACAACAAAGAAAAATATCGACACGCGGGATTTGAACCTGCGACCATTTCCCTAAAACTTGATTGAGAATTTTCTCTTTTTTGGGAAGTCGGTTCATCTACCGATAAAATGAAAAGTTGTTGTGTTCAAATGTACGAGCTTTGTCTGAGTCAGCGTATGACCGACAGTAACAAATTTAGTTGGTGGCCGCAAACGCATGTTGTTTTAGGCCGTCGACAAACAAGGTGCAGCATGACCGGTGCTAATACTTGTTTACATTACGTATTTATGGTACTGCCACGCACTCGACGTGCTCACACACCGGAATAATTACCTCGTTATGAAACGCGGCGTTACATATTTTATGAATTCAAAACATTTTTTCTTTGCATTTTCATAATTTATGGTTGTTTTATGTTATTGTTATGTCGTTTTTGTATCTGTCTGTTTGTCTAGTATACTGTGGTACCGGTTTTCTATGAACATATGGGATCCCATGTTCAAATTCTAGACCAGAAATATTATTCTAGTTTTTTGAAATCATGGCTTCCTAAATCTAAATAAGTGCCTAATTTGTCGATAGGTGGACACCCAAGATGTGGCAGGTCATCTTGGGACTCAATACCGTAGAGTACCAAATCATGGATGCATTGTTACTTTGCGTAGCTCTTTGGATGTATGAACATAGCAGTTTTTTTTTAAATTAATGATTGGTTTTCTTTATCGTCGTCTTAATGATCCCCAAACACAGATACCGATACTTTGCCTTACTGGTCTTATGTATTTTTCATATATTTTTGATATTATACATCACCTATGGACACCAAAAATGACAAAGATACGTCACTACTTGTACAGGGATGTGATGCGTCCTGCATTAGTTTATCGGATTTTTATTTTTATAATTTACTAGCTATTCCCGTGACATCGTCCACGTAGATAAATTTCTAAAAGTATCGGGGTTTTACCCGTATAGTCCCCGTTCCCGTGGGATTTCCGGGATAAAAACTATCCTGTGTGCTTTCCCGGGTCTCAATTTATCTTTGGACCAAATTTCATCCAAATCGGGTCAGTGATAGGCGTGAAGAAGAGAAAGACAGACAGAGTTAGTTTCGCATTTACAATATTAGTACGGAGTATGGATAAAACTTGGAACACCATTTGTAACGGTATAAAGTTAATATAAAATTGGAAGAGACGACCATTGATTACAGTTATTAATGATGTTAATGGTGTGTTACTATCCTTGTGGCGGGGTTTTGATGTCACATGTATAAGTTTACCTTAGTCTCCAAACCAGAACACGACAGTGATAAGCACTGATGCTATTGCGGCGGAAATAGGTATGGCGGTGGTATCAGACTCGGGCGAGAAAATGCAGAACTGTATCACCTAGTGGTCTCGATGGCAGTAATTCACATCGCCAATCTTTCACCTCTTACAAACTGAATAACAACAAAATTATGAAATCGAAAAAAGATCATGAGTCTAAATTATTAAGTTTCTTGAATTATTTTCTTTGTGTGAGGTCTAAATACGTTATTCTCACGATTTATTAAGTATGTGGATATCATTACTGGCAAGGTAGATATATATTTAAAAAACACAGCAGTAATAGGTATATTTTCAGCTTTACAAGTTTATGACTAATAGTCAACCAAGTTATACCCAATAACCAAGTATTTTGAGAAGACAGTGAAATTGTGGTGCGAGTAAATCCGTCGTTGACGTTAAATAGTTTTAATGATCATAGTACAAAACAATAAAAAACCCTAATCTTAGTCCGCATTATTGAGTAGGACAGTTACGGAACCCTACATTGCACGTGGATTAAAACGCACATGGCTGTTTTTTTTTAAATTTTGTTTTTACAGGGTGGCTGGAATAAATCACTGTTACTAGAAATAAGCTTGGCCATTCTACTAATTTTCTTTTGTTGTTTTAATTTCAGGGGCGTTGTTTACAATAAAGAATTAAATTAATAAATAAATGTTACTAATAATGTTAAAAGCAACTATAAATTAAAATATTTTGCATAACGTGTACAGAATATTCCCCCATAAATGAAGCAAATATGATACACGTTAAAGCGATGACCGGATCGACTTGCAGCTTCCGGCTGAATCGATTAAACGCCGTAACCAGATTATACTGACCAACGTTAAATGGCGGGCTATCTAGGACGTAAACTGACCAAACGTTATTAATTTTGAATTAAAATAACTTAAAATACATCGTTTATTTATATTCCAACAATTATTATATTTGAAAGGAAAGTAACTAGAATGGAAGTGAGAATTGTTGATAATGTAATATTGAAACTAGTGGAGGAGTTTTTATATTATCTTGGATATTGTGCTTTTAGCCAGGATAGAAAGTAAACTACTGATGTTTAGATAGAGTTTGTGCAGGGAACAGAATGAATGCGGCGTAAGGAAAACCACTTTGAAGTAATAGGTATCCTGAGTAGGACTTATAATGTATGATCGATCTAAATATTTTAATAGCTTTAGGTATGTATTCTACCATACAGAATAAGTAAACTATAATTTAAAGAGGTGCTCGCGGTATTAGCGGCAGCAGTAAAGGTCTTTGCGGAGTCGGCGGCGTCGGCGTATAAATTACGGTTATTGTCAAAAAGAGGATGCTATGGGCCATGCACGTTACCCCAATGTCCGGAGTTGAGTGAGCGAGGCGGTTGCAGGAACTGCCAAGGCATGCAATATTTTGCAATATTTTGTATATAATATAACTTTAAGTATAATAAAACTTTAAGTAACTTGAATAACATTATTCTACAAAAACAACCAGAAACTGTAATAAAAATGATTAAAAATTTAGTATCTCAACCTCTGCTAGTGCAAGATCCAGCATGAAGTATAAATTACGGTTATTGTCAAAAAGAGGATGCTATGGGCCATGCACGTTACCCCAATGTCCGGAGTTGAGTGAGCGAGGCGGTTGCAGGAACTGCCAAGGCATGCAATATTTTGCAATATTTTGCATGCCTTGGCAGTTCCTGCAACCGCCTCGCTCACTCAACTCCGGACATTGGGGTAACGTGCATGGCCCATAGCATCCTCTTTTTGACAATAACCGTAATTTATACTTCATGCTGGATCTTGCACTAGCAGAGGTTGAGATACTAAATTTTTAATCATTTTTATTACAGTTTCTGGTTGTTTTTGTAGAATAATGTTATTCAAGTTACTTAAAGTTTTATCTATATTGATTTATAAATAAGCTCTGTAAAAGTACGAGAGAATCACTGTGATATCACTTGTAAATCTTTAGTTACACAAAATAAAAATAAGCGAAAACATCGGATGTCGTCATTCTAATTCGATTCCATACATAAAAAAAATGTACCGTCCGAATTGAGAACCTCCCCTTTTTTGAAGTTGGTAAACTATAGCGGCACTTCCTACTCCATTCCCCGCGAAGCATTACAATCCGCGCTCAGCTTATCAAATTCTTTGATTCTTTAGCTATCCAGCGGTATAATAAAATTTTGGATATTCATGATAATTATGTAGCTATAACACCAAACTGTATCCCCCAATTTTGTTATCATCCGTTTTTTGAACTGTCCACCCTATGAAGGCAAATTTAAAGACGTATTCACGTCAATATATATATATATATATATATATATATATATGTAGCTGCAAGGATCGTGACGTATGGCATGCGGTTCTCTCTCTCTCTGCCTACCATTAAGTATATGCCATGACCTGCGGTTGTGACCATATTTATATGTATTTGTACCAATGTAAACATTATTTTCCTCTCCTGTCGTAATAGTGTCAATGCTTGTCACAGTCGTGTTTCAGTTTAGAGAGTGAAGTAGCCGGCAAACATAAGGCATACCCTCCTCGCCACACGGAGGGCAACGAACGTTTAACATCTTTACGCGCCATTTATATCTTTGGTGTCTATAGGCAATAGTTGTCTGTTTTCATCAGGAGATTTGCTTCTTTGCTATTCTATAATATAAAAAGTTTGAAAAATCCAAAAGTGTAGGCTTTATAACACTCGTTTAACTTAAAAAAATCAAAGGCTAATGAATTAAATAGTAATTTTCGATAGGAAACAATCCCTTACTGAAGCTGTTAAAAAGGTGTGTTTATTACGTTAAGTATTTTGAGCGTAATCGTGGCACATCCATACATACAGACATCTGGACTTCCACAACTTTTTTATGTATTATACTTGATAAATATTTAAAAAATATCAAATGTGTTTATAAAATATATTTTATCGGTGTATTTATATTATTCTACTAGTAATATAATAGATACATAAAATTTAACCTTGACATGTTGAGAGTAGAGCACTCTATCGAAACTCCGCTTATTAAGTGCAAAAGTAAAAAAAAAACTGTAGAAATCCTAGAAGTTATATAAATTGTACCAACTACAAATATTGTAGAAACAATCACAACTAGAGCACCTATTAACAGAGACTGTGGAAACTGCTAAGCTAAAGCTATGTTACGAGTATTTATTAATATACCTGAGCATTACGTATTTATCAAACCCAATCAAGGCAGAAATACCGTAATTGCAAACGTAGCACTCAAGCAATGAAACTACCCGAGAAGCCGATCCGTAATAATTTTCTCTCAAATCTGACATAAGCATGACCGATATTCCAACCAATTTGCATGTCCGTTGCCTCTTTGAATAAATTAGACCCACCTGCCCAAAGTCGAATCCCCTATGAATATGTAAGACAATGACTTCCAAATCTTAGCCTCTAATTAGAAGGGTAGTCATTATCTTGTATTTGATTACACGTGCTGGGATACGATTCTCAAGATTGTGTTTATGTTGGAATTTACAGTAAAATAGTTTACCAATAAAATAAAAAAAAATTAAAGTTTTGTTTTTTGCCTCGTCGGTTTTTTTCTCGAAATGAACTAAGATAGTTGGTCTGTATGAAAGTTACGAAATCGGGTCTTGATGAAAGCCCAGTCAGCGTTTAAGTAATATGGGTTTAGAGCCCGTCCTAAGTATGGCTTCTCTGAGACCAAACCTCGACTTGAAGTAATAATATCTTGTAGATAAGTGACAGAGTAAGTAGCATCATGATTTCGTTACCAAATTTCGACCAGAGTTTGGAGTTTTTGCGGGCGATGCTGATTTGTGTGTGTGTGTGTGTGTGAGTGTGTGTGTGTGTGTTATGTGAAGTATAGATTGTGATGTGATTGTCGGATTAGATAGAGAGTCATCGGGTTAACAGTGCTGGACGGTATACAGACACGTGAGTTCTGGATGAATCTTAGGGGAACTGAGCTTCAAAAATATAAATAGAGCCTAAAAATGTTAATATGCGTGTTTATCTTTATTACTTTCTTACTAGTATTGATTCCGGCATCTTTTGAAGTATAGATTAACTGTTTTACTGTCAGGCATTTCATTAAAGTAGATGGTAGAGTTATGTAACGTCTCTCGCAGGTTTTGGTACCACCACCTTACCTATTCCTGCCGCAATTGCGTAGGTCCTTTTTGTGTTTCAGTTTGAAGGATAAGGTAACCTTTACATTTGGCATTCTACCCCTGCCACGCAGCTATTGCAACGCAGCTATAGGCGATGATTGTGTCTATCTATCAGGAAAACCATCATCTTATTTACTTTCCTATCAACTTTTTGTATTATAGGAGAGGTAGGCAGGGGTACAACAAGTGTACCCACGATTAGCTAAGATACTTAGTATATAATAGGTGTAATATAATAGGTGGAAAGCCTATCGGCAACCGGGTATTGATTCCGGGCAACGTTGTTTTTATCAGGAAACTGAAAAAAACACATTTTGTATTGCCCAAAGTGGGAAATGAAATCGGGACCTAATATGGTCAATACCGACACCTAATCACTAGACCACAAAGGGGATCAATGTTTTTTTGATCAATGATTAATTTTCCTCGTGTTGGTCCGGGCTCTTTTGAAGAATGACTTCTAGGTCGTAGAGTTCTGCATCGGCTCGACCGGGTCTGGTACCACCGCCTTACCTATTCCTGATGCAATAGCGTCAGTGCTGGTCATTGTCATGTTCCGGTCTGGAAGGTTTTTTTTTAATGTTACGCATACTCTGCTGCTATTACTTCTGTAGCAACCTAGGAAAATAAATATATATTATTATTTCATGCTTAGTATTTTTTTTGTTTTTTTTTGTTCGTTTTTTTTATATATATATATATATATATATATATATATATATATATATATATATATATATATATATATATATATATATATATATATACACGCACATACATACACATTCTTAAGATATATTAAATTAATAAATAAATATGTATTATGTACAATATTTATTTATTAATTTACAAAATGGCTTAACAGCAATATTTATTACAAAACTAGACTTACAGTACTACTTAACGGTCTGGAGGGTAAGGTAGTTGGTAAACTTATGTATGTGACTTCGTCACAAGATAGCAATACCATTAACATCTATAAGCGATGGTATATATGGTATACATCAGTCATCAGGAGACCTTTGCTATCTTATATTATCTTTGCGTGTTTGCTAATCTTATGATAAAACAATGTTCAAATATGCCTAAATAACATAAACTCTATTAATAAACGAGGTTAAAGGTAAACTTGTAAGAGTTTATATATGTAGTCTACATACACACTCAAGAAAAGCCAACTCACAGACATCTTCGTATGAATTAGTAATTAGATTTAACAGAATACGTCAAGACCCTCTTTTGGCTTTCTTAGTTGTGTGCTTTACAATTAGACAGCTGCTGTAATTAACAAACACTTAATTTTTTTAAATAATTCAACAAAGAATTCGAAAAAACAAGATTCTACTAAAAGAAAAGGATTAAGATATCGTAACCAATTTAATATAAGTATTATTAAATTTAGACTTAGCATTTGATCGCTCTATTGGTAGAATGGTTAGCGACCCTGACCTCGTAATCGTTAGGCTTGGGTTCGATTCCCGATAGAGACAAGCATTTGTGAGATGCGCATGTTTTTACTTCTGGGTTCGGGTGTTTGTTAAATTAAGCTATTGCATAGCTTCTATCGCGGGCCTTGAGCGTGGAGACCGAATCCAGAAATTCCGTAAAGAAAAACACCTAACACCCCCCACTCCGACCGGCACAGCGGTGATACTTTTTAGTTTTTCCATCTATCGATGAATACCAGAACTTTTAATGACTTTTTGAAATATTACGCTTGTCTCTTTAGTTCAGCAACCCGCCTTTAGGTGGCGTTGGTTGTATTGGAAAACTACCGTAATCAGCTGTTGGTGAGAAAGTATATAGGTGTACAGGTATTTATCATCTACGTACAACAATGAATATGTGTACTCGTATAATTTGTGTACAAAGTGTTTTAAATATGAATAAACAAAGAACAAAAAATACTGCATAAATAAAATAAATATATTATTGTCTTTGCATAAGTTGATAAAAAATGCTATGCAATAGCTTTACCGCGACAGTCTGCGAGTGCCACACGTCTTTTTTATTTTTTTCGAAATGAACTTAAGCAGTTGGTCCAAATGACCGCTACTGCGAAACCGGGCTTTTGGGGCGAGCAAAGAGCTCAGCCAGAATTTAGGTTAAGTGGGCTAAGAGCCCGCCCTAAGGGTATCTCCTGTGAGACCGAACCTCGGCTTAGGGCAGTATCTTGACGATTGGTGGGAGAGTAAGTGGCATCGGGATTTCACTCGCCAACGGCTCTTGACCGGAGTCTCGAGTGTTTGCGGGCCGAAACAATGGGCCGAGTCGCCGCCGGCGGCGACTTTGGCGTTTGCGTGTGAATTGTGAAGTGTATATTGTGATGGTATCGTCAGGATCGGATAGGACGTGACGTGGCCTTCTGTGTTTGTCATCAGCGACCGCGGCCGCGACGTAGTCTGCCGCGGTTTTCACCAGAGGTTTTGGGTGTCTCATCGCTTTATAAACGGCTGTATCTTTTTGGATTGCGTTGGCTTAAAAAATTGATTTTTTCACAGCTCCAAGGGACTGTAGACTTGAGTATTTGATATAAATTTTAAAAAGAAAAAGGGTCTTGACAGACGTACGGACAACAAAGTGCTACGATAAGGGTTCGTTTTGGGGTACGGAACCCCAAAAACCATGTTGTACTGTTTTATCGTACCGAATGAGATGACAAGGTTTAAAAATTACCCCTGAAGTGATTTTATTTCATCGGTAAATAGTATAACTCTTTATTTCTGTGTGTAATTGCAAGCTACACAGACTAACTACAAATTGCCTTGAAAGGAGTATCCATTTAATCCGTTAATACAACATTCGTCAGACTACGAGTTGTTAATAAATTTATTTGTGTTTTTAAATGTATTACATGATCAATGAGGAAATCAATACAAATAATTATTTTTATTTGTATTGATCTCCTCAATAATAAAATTAGATTAGTAGCAGACTATAGTCGAGACGAATAGTAATACCCTTAGTAAAGGTAGGTAAAACGTGGAAGCGAATATATTGCGACAGCTGTAATCTTATAAGCTAATGACACTTTGTTATCTTAAGCTTAAGGAGATTGGGTCTTCAACAATAAACTATGCTTATCTAAGGAGTTAAGTGGAAGGGCCAGCGTACCCTTACTAGAAATTTGAGGCATCGTAACATCTTACTTTGTCAAGGTTCTGAAGGATTGGCGAAGGCTAATTTTAGCTAGATTGTTGTAAACATTGTTTAATATAAAGGCTTTTGAACTACGTAATTTTAATCGGTATTATTAGATATTATATACCGCCCCGTTGGTCGAGTGGTTAGCGGCCCTGACTACGCAATCGACGGGGCTCGGGTTCGATCCCCGACGGGGACAAGCATTTGCGTGATGAGCATAAATGTTTGTATTTCCGGGTTTGGGTGTTTATTAAATATATTCCAGTATTTATATATGTATTTCTATGTATTAGTATCGTTGACTAACACCCATTACACAAGCACATAATTTGCTTACTTTGGGGTTAGATCAGTAAGTGTAATTTGTCCCGTGAATTATATTATATATATCACCCATGAATATGTTATCTTTATGTTCTGGAGTCTTCTTTCTGAGTGGAATTGAGTAGAAGAGTAAATATGAGTGAATTTAATGTAACTGCTAATTCGGTCACCTTCTCTTCCGTTTACTAGAGATATTCAGCTGTACCTGGGATAGTAGAAGAGAATCTATATTGAAATAGATGTGTGTAGTTTTTGAATTTGTATAGGGGACCACAAAATTTAAAAAAAATGTGTAAACGGTTGGTGCGTTGTTATTCTAGTGGCTTGGTTGGGTTGGGTTTTAATAATAATAATAATAATAATAATAATCATTTAATTCAGGCAACATGGCCCATATTATAAATACCTTATAGACTAACATACATATTAATATAATATACTTAAAAACTACACTTTGTCACGTATTGCCGGCGACGTAACACGCACTTCATTTCGGAGTCTCCCCCGGAACCTTCGGTAGACCACACCAGTCGGCCAGAATTCCCCCACCTCAAAGGTCGACAGGAGATGCGTCGGTACTCTCACCACAAAAGAACTAAAGTTGACCTTGTGGCGAGACTGCAGACGCTCGACCCTCAAGTGGAGAGACGTCTTCTTACTGATGTACTCCACGACGTCCTCGACATTCATGGACCAGTGCAGACGAGATATGTACAAGGGCGTTGCGGGGACCTCGCTCCGCAGACGCAGCTCGGGTACATATGGCGCGGTGCCGCGATTGTTGCGGGCGGTGGGCTTCTTCTTTCTTCTTCTCTCCACCAGTGTGAAGCCCTCCTCATCACACCTCCTGCTCTCATCCTTGCCAGGTCGACGCGATTCCACCTTACTCTTTGTGGCCTCCCGGCTCTCCTTAGTCTTGCGACTCTTCGTAGCCTTGCGGCTGTCATTGTCCCCATTTTTATTCGCCTGCGGGGGAGGTGCGGGGCGACCAGCAACAGTCGCAAAGTTTTGCTGAGTCGCCTGTGGACTCGGCGTCGGCGCAACCGGGAGGGGAAGGCGGGTGGGGGCGGCAGCGGCGGTGTTCGTTGCTCCATCGGATATTGCTGACGGGCTAAACGTGACCGCTTGCGCGCCTCGGCGACGGGTGACGTACGCTGCATCAGGTGACTTACATATTGAATTAACACTTTTTAAATGCGATAATTCAATTCGTAGATCATTGATGGTAGACTCTGACGCCTGAAGTCTACCCTTAACTACGGTCAGCTCTTCTTTGAGGAACCTGATGTCCTTCAGTAGGCAGACGACGTCGACGTGGTCCAGCGTCACGGGCGGCAGCTTGTGTAACTCTTTCGACACAAAAGCCGGCACCTCATCCGGATCCGTCTGCTTCAGCAGGGAGATGATATCCTGCACGCTACTTTCTGTACCACCTCTTCTTCGCGATGGCATGTTTGCGCTCTGGCCGAGCGTCTCATACAGCAGCTGCTTGCCCTTGCAAATCTCCTCACTGGTAAAGGAAGACTTGCAGATCTGCATGATGCTGACCTCGTCCATGGTGTCGATGGCATGTTGGATAAACGCCAGCAACTCGTTGGCCACGAGCGCCATGGTCACGTGCAGCGGCAATGTGCCGCGCGATTTACGATAATATTAATTAATTAATATTTGCTGCGTGTGTAACGCGGAGCACGACCGGTCGCTAGCTCGACACATTAAACTGGCATATGCATAAATTTGTCGGTTACCTTACCCTCCAAACCGAAACAAGGCACTGATAAGCACTGACGCTGTAATAAGTAAGGCGGTGGTACTAGACCCGGGCAAGTCAATGCAGAACTTTACCGTCTGGCAGCCACGATGGAAGTGACTCGAATAGCCAATCGATCGCATCTTACAAACTGCCTGGCAGAACGGCAGATAGAATATTCTACAAAAAGGCCCAGTTGAAAATTATGTAGAATTGTATCATGATTGCAAATGTAAATGATGTACTGATGGATTCTATTTATGCTCGGTTCGTTTAGTAACAAATAGCGGCATGCCTTTGTGTTAAGTTAGACCCATCTCTAAACTCAGTCGTTTTGTAAAGAGCCACTCGAATCGTGGTATGCGAGTTGCTTTGGCAACAAGCTCTACTCGAATGCAGGTAAATTTGATTTGAACACAATGTATATTGGAGTAATCCGAGAACTATTTCATTCTGTGTTCTATAAATTTTTAGTTAGATGTATATTTTATAACGTAATATTATATTTTATCTATACGTAACGTATTCATAGGCAGGGGCGTAGCTACCACCGTATCTGTCGTATCTATTATAAGGAGCCCCCGGGCAATGGAGGCCCCCAACGTGCGTAAGCAAAAATTAATAAAAATTCCCAAATGGCAGAAGTCTAGAAAGCTATATCTTTTTTTAAAAGGCAAGGAGATTGTATATTTAATTTGAACTGTTTGTAAAAAAATTGGAAAAGTGACGGATTATTATGATGAATAAATATTTCTTTTAATTTTATGCAAGTTTTGTTTTCTTTTGTGAGCAATCTTTACCTTTCACAAAGGCCCTCAAATAAATCTTTATACGGGGCCCCGCCATGGCACGCTACGTCACTGTTCATAGGCAACGTAAGTATATTTAAGACTGATCCCTTACGTATAAGCACAGGGTTTGGAGTGCCATATATTAAGGTTTCTTGCATATTTGTCCTTAACTTATCCATACTAATGACTCTTTTCAGACAAACACGCGGGTAACGAAGAATCTTGACATCAACTTCAGACAGCATTTGATCAATCTGATTTTGACATGTCAGTCTTGGTCTTCCCTAAGGTGCTTTCATTGTGTTTTTATATTTTATAAATTTATTTATACATATAAGCAATTGCTCTTTGTCCAGTGGTCCAGTTGTCTGGTATCACAATCTTCTTAAACTATGAGGTTTCGACTTTGATCTCTGGGTCGGGTAAATTTGTTAATGAGGTTTTCTTCGAGGTTTTTATCGTCCAAAATCTAAATCTCTTCGTGATGATATTTATTTATTTGAGTTTAATGTTTTTTCCGAGTTGAGGTGATATTTTTGCATTGTGGTAAAACAGTAACTGAAAATATTACACTTATTTTGCTCTTTAAAACAGATTAAGTGTATATTAAAACTATCTTCAGTGTTAATTGTCGGCAGTTGGTGAAATTACATTTTAATTACCATACATTTGGAATAAATATGAACGCATCAATGTATGCTTAATGGTTGCTTTCCATGTAAAAAAGTTTTTACAATAAACACAAAATATTCTTTTATTAATGCAGCACATGCATGACCTAGAAATAGATATTCCGAAAAAAATGAAACACTCCAAAAATGCTTTATTACAGTTACACACACACAAAATTACATAAAGCTTATTTTCGAAAACAATTTTCGTAACTGATTTTTGTTAATATATTTTTATATTAATTCAACATAATTTAGTTTTGAAATTATAAGTAACTAAATTATAATTTAGTTTTCTTAAGAAAATATATACTAATATTATAAATAGAAAATATTTGTATTTTTGTATGCTTGTAACGAATAAACTCAAAAACTCCTTGACAGATCTTAACAATTATTTACCATTAGAAAGCTACACTATCTAGCAGTGTCATTGACTTCTTTTCCTGACTGTGTAAAATGAAGTAATAATTTTGGGTCAAGCAAACGAAGTCGCGAGTCACAACTAGTGCACATATAAATTACTAATGGGACAAATAATTCATAATTAAGCTTTGTAGTAAATAATACAAAACAGCTTATTCTGAACAACTTGTAACTTTTCCTTTGACACTGTTCGTGGCGTACCTTTCCAAATATCTAAACAATCGCACATTTATAAAGTTTCAGCTTTCCAACTCCCAGTAAGTCGTAGTATCTGCTTGACTTCACTTACAAAATAATGTAGACGGAATTTCTGTATATATTATGTTTATCTTTTTAATAGTAGGTTTTATAACAGTAATAATTTTCCAGAAGTTTAGAGACTAACCTATAGGTACCCACAAAAGTTTTCAATAATTTATTAGTAAAGCAGCGAAATATGGCCATGTATTTTTAACAGTGGTCATACCTAATAAGCTGGGACATAGTGAGCGAGGAGTACTAAGGGTATGTCTTATTTTAATACTAGGAGAGAGGAAGAAAGAAGAATAGATTAATGTTTATTTGCAACAAGGTATTGCACATTAACGTAATGTACCAATATAATCTACTCGTACTATACTTTAGTGTGCAAACATTCAACATTTTCTTAATAAAATGGCGGAGACAAGAAAACTCAATCACCTGCTAACATCATATTTCAACAAAATGTTCGAAAATTTAATCACGCCGTTTCTCCAGCGAGGTAGGCAGAACAAAACAAAACGTCAGTAGGAATCCCGGTTAGCGAGAATTAACTAGTTTATTGCTTGGCGAGATTGATGATGTTCACCATTAATGCAATTAATAGCTATCGCTGGTGTCTTGCGACAACCATGCCGACGTATTAACGTGCGTACCACAAAGCACTGGGGTGATAAAACAGTAGGTAGGCAAGGGATTAAAGGCGAAGATTCGGAAATAATAGGACTACTAGGTAATAATAGACCTATGCAATTTCTTCGGCTTACGGCTAAAAAATGTAAGGTCAAGACCTTACATTTTTTAGCCCTAATAAAGCCAGTCCTTGTCACCTTTGTGTTTTAATTAGGAGAATAAAGTAGCCGGTTAAGTTTTTCTTCCCGAATTATATCTCCGCCAAACAGATGGAAACATATAATTAATACTAGGTGGTAGAGTTTTGCATTGTCTCGCCCGGGTCTGGTACCACCGCTTTAACTATTCCTGCCACAATAGCGTCAGTGTTTGGCACCGTCGTGTTTCAGTTTGGAGGGTAAGGTAGCAGCTAAACTTATGCATGTGGCATAAGACCTCGCCACGAGATAGCAACGCACCATTAACACCATTGGTGTCTATAGGCGATGGTTGATTCTTTCTATCAGGTAACCCATCTGTTTGTTTGCTATCTTTTGATATAAAAAAAAAACAATAATAACTTGACAAAGACATTTCCTAACTTTTATGTTAGGAAATGTCTTTGTATCAGAAGAGCTATCTGCTGGTTTGCTATACTATGATATAAAAAACGTAACAGGATAAAGTTATAATGGTGTTGTGTTTGTACGGAGCCGTTACAGTGCTGTTATCGTGTGCTATTATCATTAACGTGTCACTTATGCCACCCAAAAAGGATAAGCATTGGCAAGAACACAACTTCTGCGAAAATGCACACATTTTTGTTCATTGCTAGAATCTGTTATTGGTTATTAAATGGATCGATAATTGATGATTGATGATCGACATTGATCATTCGTTGATATTTAAGCTGTGATCAGAGGCACAATGTTACTTAACACTCACCCCTTAAGCTGAAGGTAATCTTTACATATTATAAAACCAAGTCCCCCACCGCGTCTGTCTGTCTATTCGTTCGCGATAAACTCCAAAACCACTGAACGGATTTTCATGCGGTTTTCACCAATGGGTAGAAGAATTCATTAGGAAGGTTTAAGTGTATAATTTGTCAAAGTTTTTTGTACATATTACCGAATGTGCGAATGTGCGAATAGTGAGAAGCCCGAGCCGGCCGCTAGTTTAATATTTAATATATAAAATAAAATAAATTAATATAAGAATGCTAAATTACGGTAAGTAATAAAAACCCTGTCCGGCCAGAATGTCGATATTGATAGGTCCATAGCATTATCGAAACAAAAATTAAATGATCCTTTTTCTAAAAATATTATGGTATTTGAAAATGCTCGAAATAAGTTTTAGCAAATGTTTTAAACTGGACAACACTATGACACATTAGCGGCGGCATTTTTTAAAACAGTTTGCCTTTGAATGGCTCTTTTTACAACAGGCTACATTATGTTTATAAAATTTCAACATTTTTTTGTTAAAATATAAGAAATTTCATATTTAAAATATTATTTAAGTTAAATATATGGAGAATTTATTTATCACTATGTACAAAACAATTTACACGTGTGTGATAATTTTAAACTAGCAGATAATCCCTTTGACTACCGGACATTGTTTTTGTTAAACACTCTATAGACATACAAATATAAATACATTTAATAACCACCCTGAACACCAAACACAAAGTTTAAGTTCATCATTCAACACAGCACGCTTACAACTTTTTCTATATCAAACTATCTTAGCAAACAAGCAGATGGGTCTCCTGATGAAAAAAGTCAACCATCGCCTATAGACACCAAAGATGTTAATGGTGCGTTGCTATCTTGTGGCGAGGTCTAATGCCACATGCATAAGTTTATCGGCTACCTTACCCTCCCAACCGGAACACTACAGCAACAAGCACTGACGCTATTGCGGCAGAAATAGGTAAGGCGGTGGTACCAGACCCGGGGGAGACAATGCAGAACTCTACCACCCAGTAAACCTTAACTTGCATAACCTTACCGGCTACCTTACCCTACAAACCGGGGCACGAAAATGACAAGCATTGATGCTATTACGATTAAGACGATTGCATCATATACCCGGGTGAAACGTTGGGGAGCTCTACCACCTAGTAGTCATGAATCGTAATGGTAGTGACACGTATTGCCAATCGTTCGTCTTCTATGAACTGATTGTCAGAATAGCTGATGGTCTATTCAAAGATACAAACCATAATGCAAAAATCCGTTACGAAGCTGTCATAGAGATCCAAGTACTTAATATAGTTTATACAGACCTACCAAACGAATAATAACGAATAGCTTGTTTGATTAATAATACATCAGAAATAAATCAAGAGTTCTGCTCTATAGTTGGAGTGGTCGAATTAATTTCTGATTGATTCACAAAGCTACAGGAATCCCACTTCACCCGCCACCCTACCACCTTCCTCCACGTGATCAGACAAAGATACGAAGTTAACGTCAGCTAAGGTTTATTGTACAAAATTTATATGAAACTTTGCTCCCGACTCTCCAGCTTTACGGGCTACTTACAACGAATTAGATACAGATTTTGTTTGAACTGTGGTTCCCTGCTTTGTTACCAGGCGTGAGACGATGACGCCCAATGTGGTATTATATAGTTAAAAACCTGTTTTTGTTATTCTTACTGTTGTATTGTATTCTCTGAGGCATTGGGAATAACACACTACCACGAGAATCAAGACTTAAAGGTAAGCATTTTTTAAGACCAGAAAATACTGTACTAAAGTACTAGTTTTTTTGCCCAACCCAAAAGTCGTACTTCATGATCTTTATTGAACAGTATTGTAATAAAATATTCGTTTTACAAACAAATTCATAAAAAAGAGGATTGCCTCAATTCATCTGTGTTTTTTATCCTTTTGTTATTTCAAAACTCGATCATTAATGGACCGGATTCGGGATTTTTTTTTATTTTGTTTGGAGAGTGTACTCTGCGTTTATTCTCTTAGAAATTTGGCAAAGACCTGATCGAGAGTTCTAGAGATCCACGGGGCTGGAAGTCCATTTTCGCAGTTTTACTCCGTTTAAATTATCCAAAAGTCTGTTTTTGCAGTTTTAATTCGTTTAAATCATTGATACATAAAAATATCAATGGTTTAAATTATCCAAATAGTTAAAAGTAAATTAAAACATGCTAGTAGTATTAATAATTTAAAATACTTTACCAGTAAAGTAGCAGTAAAACTAGAACAACTAACTCTCAACCAATGTTAAATTATTTAATATTTGCAATTACAAAATTCGCAGTAACAAGGCCGTGTTTCTTCAGATTGACGTGATAGCGGTACTACTACTAAGATATTCCGAGACGTTGTGAATGTTCACGGCCGCCACTCCATTATGCACGAACTACTCACTACCTTTTTGTTCTTCCCTCATATCGTCGACTTGTTTGGTACGTAATTAAAATTTACCTGCTTAATATTTTAACTTGTTTGTAGAAACAAAAATTTATTCGTTGTTTAACTTTACGCATTGAACACCTAATTTCCTTGAAAAGTTTCTTACTTTTGCTATATTTATTACGCTATATTAATGAGCGAAATCTTTATATTTATATTTTATACATAGTAGCAGTTCATCTCCGCCATATAAATGACGATATAGGCCATGTTTGTATTTTTTGTCAGGATAATCATATGTTTTTCTAATAAATAATTTCTTACTTTCTTTCTTCTTTCTCTTACTTGATTTTTTTTGGATTTTTCCTAATTTTGGACTCGCATGGTTTGCAAACTTCTTAATAAATTTAAAACAAAGGATTTTGGTTTTTTGCACTTATATCTAGTCTGAATTATAAGAAAAACTTATTTCTATATGTTTTTTTTAGAAAATGTCTGTTATATAGGTACAATAAGAATATGTAGAATTATTTAAATTTCTTTTCAAACACGAAAAAGTTGAAAAACGAAATATAAAGAGAACTCAAAACACACGTGAAACTTACTTAACTTTTTGTTTTTATTTTTCGGGTTCTATGCGTCATAAGAAAAAACGGAACCTTCATAGGGTCATTTCGTTTTCTATTTGTCCGGATGTTCGTTTTTCAAGATCCTTTTTTCAAGGAACGCGTCCCTCATAGCTGTGAAAAGTCAAACTTACAAGTCAACGCGATTAAAAGATATGCCGTTTATGTCGCATATTTTGCAGTTTTTTGCGATTTCAAAAGAGAATAAAAAACCTATAGAATACTTCCCGTTGACCTTGAATTATTAGATTTGACAAGAAGCAATGTTTTACAGCACATGTAAAGAGAAATTTCCAAAAACTGTAAATTTTTCTTAATTTCAATAAAACGCGGTAAAAAGATAATATGACCATTTATGTCGAATATTTTCGCAATTTCAAAAGGGAATCAAAACATGTAGGGTAATTTCCATTCATCTAAAATTTAAAAAATTATGTGTAGCTAAGGTCACCCACAAGTTTGTACGGAACCCTCAGTAGCGAGCTTAAATCGCACCTGACCGGTTTTTTATCTTTGCATATATTTTTGAAATTACATAATAGATTTTAATCAGATTTTCGCGTTCAGTTTAACTCAGAGAAGAATACAGGATTTAGTTCATTTTAATCAAATGGTTTTAAACTGCTCCTCATTTTAACATATTTATATATTAAAATGAAACTAAATTCCACGCATACGAAGTAGTTGGCAAGGGCAACATCTAGTCGTGAATCACGAAATTTTTGGTCTTTGTCATCGATAGCTATATATTTTTAAGCTCTTGTTAGCATCAAACTCTTTTTTTAACTTTATGACCGATATCCACCATTACGTAACTTAAAAAAACCTTAAAAACGTCTATAAAATTTATGAATGAACATACATTCACTTCAATGCTAATTCTTGATTTCGTACTTGTCACTAACTTACAAAACTTAAAAAAGTCTTTATACAAGTCTAAGTGATAAAGTAAAATGAAAATTTTAGACTTTGTAGCCTTTACATAAGCCTACAAATTTTATTGTTAATTTATGCTAACACTAAATGTTAACTTAAAAATCCTTTATAAAAATCCACAAACTGAAATGCTAACTTCCCGGCAAATATAAATATTTGACGCAAGTCGAGCACACAGTAAAAGCCTACATCCGCTTCAGCGTTCATGTACATACGACACAGGTGCTTGAAAAACTCGAGTTTTGTGTAAATGAGCGGGTGGAACTGAACGCATATGGCGGGAGGAAGCGACGGGCATAAATCTGTGCGACGGTGGCGCCGTGGCCGGAACAGGAAGCGTCGGCGTCGTTTGCCACATTGTGTTATCGGTCGCCAGGACGCGCGGACGAAGCTTTGTGAATGATATTTTATGGTACTCACTCAAAAGATATGAACCCTATCGTTTTCAAAAGGACTATTGTCATGCTATATTTTCGTTGATAACTCAGGTAGCCCGGTATACATTTATGGCAACAATAATGCTGGTTTGTGACAATTTCCGCTAAGGTAAAAGGCTATGTCACTTTGCACATATGCTCCGCTGCACTAACACAGAACTACTAAACTAACCAGAGAGTAAAATGTACTTATGTTGACGTCTTTGAAACTAATTGTCGCTGGATAAAACTAAAGTAAGCGAATTATTTGCTTGTTTTTTTATATCACACAACATTCAACTATCGCCTATAGACGACAAAGATGTTAATGGTGCGTTGTTATCTTGAGGTCTAACGCCACATGCATAAGTTTACTGGCTATCTTACCATTATAACACGACAGTGACTACGTCTAACACTGACGTCATTGCGACAGGAATAGGTAAGGCGGTGGTACCAGACCTGGGCGAGACAATGCAGAACTCTATCACCAGTAGCCGCGGTGGTAGTGACTCGCATAGCCAGTCGGTCGCCTTTTATGACCTGCCTGGCAGAACGACAGTTGGTCTATTCTTCAAAGGAGCCCGGGACCGACACGGGGAGTGATATAAGTATTAGTAAACGATACTAATACATACAAATAAATATGAAAATATTGATATATATTTAACTAGCGACTTGACCCACCTTCGCATGGGTAATATCGCTCTATTACTATTCTATGTCTAAATTTTTTCCAGTAAGTAGTGTCGCATCAGCTTGTTGCGTCAATTATATTTTGGATTACATTTTAAATATAAATAGGTCGGTGTGACACCACGCGTTAATTTTTATTAAAAGCGTACCGTAATATGCATTACACATGAAATCACCATGAAGTGCTTATAAGGTAACTGAAGTAATTTGATAAGGATTAATAAATAATCATCTTTTAGAAAATAGAATAAGTATAGTTAGTAATCCAGTCATCTTTTGTAGACCATAAAAGAGGAATAATCCCACCATACATTATTTTGTTAAAATTCAAAGGGCAGCGTTTTCGATGTAATCTACTAGTCAGTTTGATTTTTTTGTCATTTTCAACAATCAATATAATATTTCGAGGAATTTCCAAAAAACCTAAGCTTTCCTCATGAATCATCCTGTTTATTGGTGAGAACCACATACAGATGACAGAAAAAACAGAAGAGACTTAAGAGATAAAAACCCCGATTCAGAAACATCTATGATCGTCATTCGTCACACAAACGCTGTCTGGAATTGAAACTGAGCTCATAAATTTGGAGTCATTAAACACTAAACCAATAATTTCTATGTATTTTTCTAATTTAGATAAAGATATGAAGTTGTAACGAAATATATATAAGCAAAACTATCGCACAGCACGAGTTCACACTCGCCTTAATATTTATGAAGCCAAGTTTGGGTTCAGCCGTCATCAATCACAAAGTTATAAATAAAACAATAAAAGGTAAAACTTACCGGCTTCCCACGAGGGTCCGTTACTTTACCGCCCAGCAATATTGGCGTGGAAAGCTCACTTATTGGAATAATATGTAGATTACAAAAATATTAGACATATTGCAAGGGACCACTCGATACTTTATTATACATCCGTGCCAATAACTCTTTGGGTTGCTACTACAATAGTTTCAATATGTGGACCAACTTGAATATTAGATTGGTTGTTTATAAAAAATGGATTGAATATGTGTTTAGTGATTATATTTAAATTAATTTTTATTGAAATTGATTGCTTTAGAAACTGCATCTTAACAAATTTTGTATTGTAATCACGACATGAGCGTTTCGATGCCCAGAGCTCAATTCCTACGGAGTCAAGTTCATCTAAGACCCAGTCCTTATAGTACTTAGAGAGGTTTATTCTTATATTGAGTTCTTCTTTTATTTAAATCAATTAAAATTTACACATACTTTATCTTAGGAAAGTATTTGTTTTGTTTTATAAAAAACTAGCTGTTGCCCACGACTTCGTCCGCGCGGACTTCGTTTACTCCGCACAGAACCTCCCCCATAGGTGATAGCGTGATAATATGTAGCCTATATGTTGACCCGACCGATTAGTAATATTCATGCAAAATTTGAAGAATCCATGCAGTACATTTGAGTACCCCGGACATACATACAGACAAACAGACAAAAATTCTAAAAACTATATTTTTGGCTTCGATATCGATTGTAGATCACGCCCGAGTATTCTTTTAAAAAAATATTCAATGTACAGTTTTGACTTTCCTACGATTTTATTATATGTAAGTATAGATAATAACAATATCACTGAACAAATCGACGTAAACCCAACGTAAGCAAATTATTTGCTTGTAATATGAGTGTTAGTCAACGATACGAATATAGAAATCTATATATAAATATTAAAATATATACAATACATAGTCATATACCTATATCCAGAAATACAAACATTATATAAATAGGATAGGATAGGATATACAAATAGGACTAGTGCTTGGAGAAAGTGCTTCGAGAACTGCACGGTCGTGGATTTTCAAACATCATTTTTGCCTCACATAAAAATCCAGCTCTGGACTGTATTCACCATTTACATCTGAAATATATTTAAACCAAAGCGAATGTATTGTTAAAGTAGTTTTTCACATACATTCATGATAATTTATTTATGATAAGTCGTATAAATCATTTTCGCTAACGCACCCCAAATTCTTGCGATAAAAGCGGACGAATAAACTTTTGTGTGATTCGTAAACGAGATACTATTGCGGTGGCAGACAACTAAGTTACCTCTATCTTTCTGTTGGACGTTGTCTTTGTACGGACAAGATCAAATAGGTAGTAGCTTTTTGAACATGTAACAGCCACCAATTTTTAAAATCGATCTAATATTTTTTGAACAATAACTACTGTTAGGTATATTTACTTGTAATATGAATAATATTGTAAATAATGCTTGAATGTAATATTAATATTCGTTTATCTCGCATAATAGATATTAGAATTTGTTGTTATCAAAATGCTGCACTACAGTGGCGCGACTTCCGCAACATCGTTAAATCGTTTATATCAAACTAGCGACCTGCCCGCGGTTTCACCCGCGTAGCTTTTGTTCCCGTGGGAATATCGGAAAGGTTTATATACTAAAACCTTTCTCAAAAATCAGTCTATCTATTAAAAAAAAACGCATCAAAATCTGTTGCGTAGTTTTAAAGATTTAAGCATACATAGGGACATAGGGACAGACAGAGAAAGCGACTTTGTTTTATACTATGTAATGATTATAAACTTACAAGTGGTGCCATCTGAACTGATATGTTTGAAGTTGACACTTTTCAATCTACCCTACTTTTAATTATTGTAAAACTCTATGATACTATAAAATACCTTGTACCGGCCTACGGCCTATGTACGTCAAACTGTCTATTATTAAAAACGAACCTTAAACTACAAATAAACATATCTTTTCTCTTTATCTAATACCATAAACCCGGCCCGGTCCCGGCCTCCTTTGTAGAATAGGCCAACTGCCGTTCTGCCAGGCAGGTCGTAAAAGGCGACCGATTGGCTATCGAGTCACTACCATCGTGGCTAACTAGGTGGTAGAGTTTTGCATTGTCTCGCCCGGGTCTGGTACCACCGCCTTACCTATTCCTGTCGCAATAGCGTCAGCGCTTGTCACTGTCGTGTTCCGGTTTGGAGGGTAAGGTAGCCGGTAAACTTATGCATGTGGCATTAGACCTCGCCACAAGATAGCAACGCACCATTAACATCTTTGGTGTCTATAGGCGATGGTTGACTCTTTCCATCAGGAGACCCATCTGCTTGTTTGCTATCTTATGATATAAAAAAATAAAATAAAGAGAATTGATTAACAGGTTGACCTAACTATATTCTTATATAACTATGATAATTTTTAGTGTTGTCAAATTTACATTCACAGTTATTTAATAAATTCAGAAGTAGGTATGTTTGTTGTGGTCAATTCTTCTTAGTACTATCAAAGACAGACGAGTTTTGCTCAACTTGAGCTTGAGCATCTGATTATGTTTTTTATTATTTTTGTGTCAAAAACTCATTAAGCTACTCCTCCTAAGTCTACCTCTGTGGTCTAGTGGTATGGTGACGGGGTGGACCACATGAGGACCCAAGTTCAATTCCCGCGTCGGGCAATTCGAAAAATGTGTTTTTTCAGTATTCTGTAAAAGAAGTTAAACTTTTTAAAGACATATTTTTTCTGCTATTTACTACTTAACACTAAACACCACGGCGCGTAATGGTCGAGCGTTACAGAAAAGTGTGACTTTTTTGTCATTGCTCTAAAGTTTCTCTTATACATCGATAAAAAGGTTTCATTTTTCAAAAAGTTTTTTTGTGAAGTACCTAGAAATCTGCTATGGACATCTTTCGTAGTCAGTAGGTACCAATCAACATTGTTATTAATACGACAAGTAATCTTAAAACATACTAATATTATCAAAGCGAAAGTATGTATATCTATCTATCTGTTTCGCTTCCACGCTGAAAAAAAGGATGAATTCTGCCCGTGTTGATTCTGGACTCCTTTGAAGAATAGGCTAACTGCCGTTCTGCCAGGCAGGTCGTAAAAGGCGACGGATTGGCTACGCAAGTCACTATCATCGTGACTACTACGTGGTTGAGTTCTGCATTGTCTCGCCTGGGTCTGGTACCACCGCCTTACCTATTCCTGCCGCAATAGCGTCAGTGCTTGTCCGTCTTGTCTTGTCTGTCGTATTCCGGTTTGGGGGGTAAGGTAGCCGGTAAAGTTATGCATTTGGCATTAGATCTCGCCACAAGATAGCAACGCACCATTAACATCTTTGATGCCTATAGGCGATGGTTGACATTTACCAACAGGAGACCCATCTGCTTGTTTGCTATCTTATGATATAAAAAAACCATTGAGTAGATTCGGATGAAATTTGATATGAAGATAGTTTAAGACACGGGATCAACTTAGGGGTTAAAATAGACCATGAAAGTTTGTATGTAGATTATATTAATGTCATGTAACTGTACTCGTGAGTGAAACTGCATGAGTCAGTTAGTATATTACAATACAGAATAAGGAATATCCACAACGTTTTCACGTATAAATTGAAAGAATGAATGTTTTTTCTAACCTCATCTTCCAGCCTATATGCCACTTGTAATGCGTTTAATATTTCATGATATCGCCGGCAGTTCCATCGATATCTGCGGCGCCATAAATAACGAACAAAAAGCAACGGACGCGAGGGGCGCGGGTTCGAATCAAACCTATCAATATAATATTAGCTGTGTGATGCCTTTTGTAACATTTCTCTTTCGCTATGATTACAAACTTTAGTAGGGTAAAAATTTGGGGTGATATGGCCAACTTTTTGCCAATTTAAATGCCTTTATTACCTGCGTACCTTCACGCTAAATTTCTTATGGGGAAGGCAGAGGGCTAAGTGTCATACTACGGTCCAGGTAGACTTGTTTTGCTTATTCGACATTTATAATTTGATTCATACAAGAATGTAGTTACGTACATTCTTCCTTAGCCTAACCTAATACTTCTTTTAAATTTCACACAAGTAGGTAGACGGTTTTCCTGATCAAAGGACAGATCGTCACCTATACACACCAAAGATGATAGTTGCGTTGTTCTTCGTGTGGCAGGAAATGCCACATGCATAGGTTCCAGCTACCTTACCCTCCAAACTGGAACGCGATAGCGATAAGCACGGACGTTATTGCAGCAGGAATAGTTAAGGCGGTGATACCAAATCCGGTTGAGACCTTACAAAACTCCACAACCTATTTAACAGTCGTGGTATTATAAACACGTATAAGTTTCTTTCGCCTTTTACAAAATGCCTAACAGTAAGAGAGTTAATCAGTTTTCATATAGTCAAATAGGAGCATAGATTAACACGGGGAAAGCGACTATGTGGAATATGGGTTGATCGCTAACTTGTTAGTAGAAACCGTTTCCAACAAACATCAAATATATTAAACTAGCTGCTGCGTGCTGCTGCTGTATTATACATTTTTTTGGTGAATCCCGCGGGATTTGCCTAATTTTTCCGGGATAAAAAGTAACCTATGTGCTATTCCAGGTTATTATTTGCCTGTGTGCCAAATTACATGTAAATTTGTTCAGTAGTTTTTGCGTGATTGAGTAACAAACATCCATCTAAATAAACATCCAAACTTTCGCATTTATAATATTAAAATATAGAATATCGAATAATTAATTAATATATTAATATTAATTATAATTATTAATATTAATATATAAATATTAATTTATTAATTATTAATATAGATTGCATATCTTTATATAGGTATGCAAGGTTTTGTATTAAACCAATACATGTAAGTTAATTGAATATTTTACCTTACAAAATTAGGCTTAAAATGTTTGTAGATACTGATATACTTTATCGTGAACCGAAGGTTTCTGGTTACCACGATTCATTGATTCGTCGGTTGCCGAGATTAATGGTAGGTAATCTTTGACACCGCATTTTAACGACCTAGTAACGATTATCGCATATTTATAGAGATAACCGGAATTGACCGCTTTATGGTCTCAACCGAAGAACAGCTTTTCTTTTTACAGTAATCGATTTCATTCCCAACTTACCTCTTCTATTGTTATTACGACTAAATATTCCGAAAGTTTTGAAATATTATCTGAGCTGAGATAAGCTTTGTTAGCTGATCAGGTTGATTTCAGTAGCGAAGTATTGTTTAACAAAATGTTGATTATTCCACGCTTTGCAAGTTTCGTGTGTGGAATGCAATATTTTATTGACATTTAGCTTAGCACTAGCAAATATTTGTACAATTTCTATAAAATACGATTTTGTACCGCTTAATGATACATTGTTTGTATAACTGAATATATCATCATAAACTATATATGAATATAATGTAACATTTACGACGTTTTAATTATATCTATCGACAAGTCTTTGTAATAGCTGGCGATAATCTAAAGGAAAGAAATGTGATCATTACGTGTCATAAACTTCCAGCGTCTTGGTCCAGGTTCCTTTGAAGAATAGACCAACCGCCATTCTGTCAGGCAGGACAAGGGAACCGATTGAATCTGCGTGTTACTACCATCGTGACTTCTTTGGTAGTGATAAATTAATTTGAAAAAAAAAAACATGTGTAAACGGTTGACCCTACGGGCCATCCTGGAACTTCCCACTAAATTAAGGTATTTTAAGCTTAAAAGAGTAAAAGAATAAGCATAGACTTTTCAGTTCAAACATCTATTTTGTTAAAAATGGCAGTGTATTTATTAATTTTTGAAAAGCTGTATATTTTGAAAACTTGCAAAATTTCGATGTAACGTCAAAAAAAGAAATATTTTTAATTTTCTTAATTGATAAATCCCAAACAAATTGACCAATTTTGATTAAATTAACGATATTTGACGCAGTTTTTAAAGGAGAAAAGCTAATAAGATTTTTAAGTCAATCGGTGAATTAACTTGAACGTTATTTTAAAAAAAATTAAGTAAATTTTTTTAGAACTATAATATCATAGATTATCAAAACACGATTGGTTGAAAAATTTCGAAGCTATGTCGAAAAACACTTTTTTCAAAATTTTTCGTGAATGATTGCTCCCAAACGGATAAACCGATTTTGATGTAATTTATGTATTAGACGTCGTTTTTTGAGTAATAGAGCTAATTAGTTCTTGTACTCAATCGGTACATACATCTGGAAGTTATATTAAAAAAATACTGGTTTGTCAAATTTTTTTGGTGTTTTTTCAAAATTTCTCAAAATCTCCTAGACCGAATCGGTTCAAATTTTCAGGAAATCTAAGTTGAGCGGAATCCAATCTAGTTCCATCAACCGCGTTTCGATCGGTCCAGCCGTTCAAAAGTTATGAGATGTTTACATACACACACACACATACACACTTTTACCATCGTGGCTACTAGGTGGTAGAGTTCTACATTGTCTTGCCCGGGTCTGGTACCACCGCTTTACCTATTCCTGCCGCAATAGCGTTAGTGCTTGTCGCTGTCATGTTCCGGTTTGGAGGGTAAGGTAGCCGGTAAATTTATGCATGTGGCATTAGACCTGGCCACAAGATAGCAACGCACCATTAACATCTTTGGTGCCTATAGGCGATGGTTGACTCTTTCCATCAGGAGACCCATCATCTGCTTGTTTGCTATCTTATGATTCTTATGATATAAAAAAAAACACACACACACTGTATTTTTATTTTTTGCGAAATAAATGCGAAATTGTCTTTTTTGAGTTTTTTTAAATGCGAAATCACGATTTCTATTTGCGATATTTATGTACCCCTAATTATAACGCTCGTAGAGTTCGGTGACTGTCTATGTCTATTCCTGCCTTCATAATTATTATTTATACATCAAAGTGGCTTATACTTTTTTAGTTATTTTGTAATATAATAGGCAACAGTTGAGGAAGTTTTGAGATTATATCATAATCACTCACTTTGTCACACATATATTTTCTGTTTATTAACGAGGGAAAAGCTATAGACAACAAAGTGTGCTAACAATAAAAGCATTTTCAATTCAAAAACACTCAACAAAGGTTACATTTATACCACAGTGCAAATGTTACAATTGTTGCATCCAATTTAGGTGGTATTTGAATTCAAAAGCACGGCACAGCAAATTTATCGCGTGTTTCCGATTTAAATCGTCGAATTAACGACATTGCCGAGCCGCACTACCTCCTATTAACTGTATTTATTCGCATCCCACCGCGCGCCCTCTAAATGTCGACTGGAATGTGTGGAAAATTTAATTTCTAACTTAAAAATGTTTAATATAATAAATTTAACATTTTGCACTTATAATTCTAAGTTTTAAGCTGGCAATAGAAGAACAAAACTAAACACGTCATAAGGATTCTAGCCATTAAGTGATCAATTCTACTAAGACTTGTCTAATTCGGTATCTAATAACCACTGTAAAACATATTTCTTTAACCGTGACGTTAGTGTTTGTCTCTGTGCCCGACGTATATCAAACCCGAGACCTTACATTCTTTACCGTCTAGGTTAACTCGTAACTACAAGGCTACAGAGCAATGTTTAATATACCACCACTTACTACTAGAAATAAAGAAGTTTGAAAATTCTGGCGCTTTAGTAGGTAGCGTTTTGATAGTTTATATGAACTAACTAAGTGGTAGATTTCTGCAATATCTTGACGATGTTGTTCCCGTTGCCCTCGGTCCGGTTTGCAGGGTAAAATTGCTGGTAAATTTAGGCATGTGGCATTCCAACTCCTCCATACGGCTAGCAACGCACCATTAAAATCTTTAAACCATTAAAATCTTGACGATGCTAACCATATCTATAAAGCAGGATATTTGTTCTTTTAAAAAAAGATAGCGCTGTAAGAAAATACAAAAATTTAAGCTAGTTAAAGCTCACTACTATTATAGATGTGAAAGTTTGTGTGTGATTGTGTTTGTAATTGTATGTTTGTGTGCATGTGTAAAAATATATTATCTATTTCGTGTGTGACAGTATGTCTTTTACTCCTTGATAGAGAAATAGCGGAACTGATTTAGGCGAAGGTCGTTAAAAAGTTGTTTCTGTCCATTTTCTTAACATCTTTCTTATTATAGGCGATTATTATTACTTTCCAACAACTAGTAAAATTTCATTTAGATTTGTAAAAAGCTTTAATCATATAGCCGACTGCAGGGCGTAGTTAGTATAAAGTAAATGTTAACAGACTTTCTACTTAACGTATTAGTAGAGATTTACTAGCTGCTATACCTTATCGCGCTCACACATAAGTAAATTTGAATAGGGCTCCACACCAGTCGCGGAGCAAGTTAGAGCTGAATTAAGCAACTAATTAAAGTTGGTACTTTTGTGTTATTGCATTAATTCGGCTTTATTATGCAACAACTCATAATTACTTGCTATTCATATGTCAGCTCCTTTGTGTTCAAGTTGAGCTCATATTTTGTTTTAAAATATTTGAATCCAATTATTTGATAGTTTTTCCTCGCGTTGTATGACTTAACTATGTGCTGGTGAATTCAAATATGTGGTCGGTAACTCAACATAGATATCGAATAATGCAATTATGTACTAGTGACTAAAGATAAATTATTATTGTTATATTTTTGCTAATGTCAATACTACAGCGTCTATTAGTTGTAAACTTATTCTTTCATTTTCGATCTGATACATGTTCTACTATAGTGTTATCTGAGTGTTATATATCAGCTTAGAAATTATTGGGGTACCAATTATTGTTTCAAAAATAAAAATCAAAAGAGCATAAAGGAGGCGTATTACAATACCACACTTGGATATACCATACTGGTTTAGATTATAAATCTAAAATTTAATTTTAGATAAGACAGTATTAAAAATTATTCTTTTATTTTTAAACATAATAAACTTAGATGCGTTTGCTATTTAAATATTTTGAAACGAATTTAGCCGTAATAAAAGGCATTTAAAAAGTTTTTCGATAGTTTGGTGCAAGTAAACCTCCCCGTACTTTGGAAAATGGGAAAAACTATTAAAACAGCAAAGAAAAATGAGTATCGATATTACACTTTCTTTGCATTCTAATCATAGGATAGCATCGCATCATTACCATGTTTTACGTCTTTAAGTAATATTGTCTATTTCGGTTAAGCCATTGTTTTATGAGCTGAAAATATTATATCAGAAAAACGCTTATTTGCAGTCCTTTTTATAAAAAACACGAACATAAAAACACGGATATTTTCAAACAAATTTATTTTGTATAATTAAATTTATATCCACAAAAATTTAAGCCAAAACTCCGTATAAAAGGATCAGTTGTGATGCTGACAAAAGATCATCTCGATTTACGAGCACAAATCAAACATTTAGTCGAAGGTTGTAAATCAGGCTAGTGCTGAATTTATGGAGGGATTTATGGATTTGTTGGTTTACACCTATTTGTACGCGAAAAATGTGGGTTATTTTATAAAAAATATTTTATGAATTTCACTGGTCTGGTACTTGAGAGAAACAGGTTTATGACTTAAAGATAATCTAAAGATGTTAGCTGTAAATTGGCATTATTGAAGGTGATATAATGCTACATATACATATTTAAGTTCAAAGCAGTTTTTCTTCTTTAGCGGAACATTACAATTGTAGGCAAACATGTTATTCCGGTAAGAATTGATAAGACGGAGATAAAAATCCATGGTGAAACGTTGTAGAGGAGGCAGGTGATCATGATGGTGTTCACATATTTAATCTTCACTTAACTTTTTTATGATAGCTGGCAGGAAGACATGGAGTCTATTTTTTAAAAGAAACTCGGACAAACACGGGCTTTGTCTAAGTAAAACATTGCAGAATTCTATCTTATATTTATTATCACAATAAAGGCAAGTTTTGTTTCGTATCGGTTGTACCGTCTTGCCTGTTATAAGACGCTACCAAAAATTCGACTGGAATCTGTGAATATTTCACATGAAAATGATTATTATGTAAATATTTATTTTCAGTCTGAAGATGAATATTTACAAAATATATTACGTTTAAATTTTATCAATATACGTATAATATTTCTTCAGCTTCGCTCACGAGTAACAAGTTTTTCATATGAACTTGCATCGCCTATTTCAGTCGCTTAGAATTGATTTTCTTAAAAAACTAATCCTACGTTAGATCACGGTTTTTCAATTACCTATTTGCCAAAGAACACAGGAGGTTTTGGTTTTGTACATCCTTTGGGTGTCTTTCGAAGTGGCAAATATTAGATAAACTAGAATCATTTTTTTTACGTGTTTTAAATTAATTATATAAAATATATCGTTAGGAACCATCATATAAAAATATTGAGACTTTAATTTGATTAATTTCCATCATCATATTTAAGTGTTACCATTGTATAAAACTTTAATTACATTTGAATTAAAACAGCAATAACTTTATATAACATAATTTTCATTATAAGTAACTAATAAAAATTCTCTCTGTTTTTGTACTCAGGAATAGTTTAAAGCTAATTTCTTTTTTGTTGTTTAAAGTATCTAAAAAGTACCTTGGTAAAATCTTAGCTCAGAATTTTGACAAAATAACTTAAATTTCTGAGCAGAATTAGCAATTGTACTAAAGACACCCCCAATGACTAGATGAATACCTAAACACAGATTACTAAGGGGAGAACAGAATGTTTACGTTAAGTTTACCTAAATTCCAACTTTATTTAGTTACTATTCCCCAAGTTAAAAAAATATTTATTACTAGATCGAAACATAATACGCAGTCTTATATACTAACTCAAATAGTAGACATTAAAAAATAGCAACACTGTAGTGACGTCTTCTTTCAACTATTATGTTGGTTTAATAAAATCAACATTATAGTGTTGCTATTTTTTAATTTCTACTCTTTTATGAACGAAGATAAAATAAGTTTCACGATAATCTGCGCTTTGTTCTACGATACTTTAATAAATGCTCACACCATCTACACCACACATTTGTAACCTTTAAAGAAATATGGCCGATTTGTCACCATTAGAATTTTCAATCATTATTTTAACAAAGTACTCAACAATCCGAATTTTGCGGATATATGTTGTTGACTCAAAATTATTATTTTTTTACGCTTCATAATTTAGGTAAGGTTTCGATTGAGTCTACCGTAACCCTTGACGAAATTATTAATATAGAAATGCGTATAAGTTAAGGAGTTGATACAGAATCTTACGAAATAAATATTAAACTTTAAGGTAATAACTAAAAAAACGATGTATGAAGTGTCGCCCATTCTTTCATCAAAATTTGTTTAGTGATTTAACCGAAACGGATCCAAATTCGTTTCAGCGCCATCTACCGGTTCCAATTTTATACCGGTTTCAATTTTAAATCTGAACCATTGTCATATTCACTTGAACACCCCAGAAAAAACTTTATTTAAATTGGTCCAGCTGTTAAGTTGTTTAGTAGTAGCTGTTAATACCAGCAGGAGACTTGACTTATCTTCTGACATTAATTATATTCATGTTTAAGCACAAATATCTATTAGACAAATTATAGTATAAACAAAATATGCTGGGTCATAGTTTGTTTCATTTTTCGGTATAATTTACCATACACTACAAAAAATAAAATTAGTTCTAAATTGTTTTAAAATTTAACAGTGTCGATCTATTTTAATTCTATGTTGATTTAATTATTAATTGTACAGTTGCTGCATGTAGATTTCCATGAGGCAATATTTGTAAACAAACAACTTGAAGACTAGGTGATAGAGTTCCGCCTCGTCTCGCCCGGGTATTTGTTCCCACTGCTTTACCTATACCTGGCGCAATAGCGGCAGTGCTTGTTATTGTCGTGTTAATTTACTTGTACTTTTTAACTTCCTGCTACGTATGTAGATAAGAAAGTAACTGATTTTGCTCCGATTTTAAAAAATCGAGTTTTCATCAGATGTCCACGTTTTGAGGTTCTAGGAACCTTTTTCAATTATTTTCGCTATGACGTCAGTATACAGAGATACAACGTGTGCATCCACGATTAGCCGAAGATACATCTTAGTCCCACAATGTGATAGGTAACCAGCCTATCACCAATCGGGCACTTTTCCAATCCCGGGTAACGTTTTTATTCGAAAATTGAAAAAAACATATTTTTGATTTGTCTGACTCGAGAATCGAACTCCGGGGGAAAAAATCGAAAAATTTATTTACTAAGTTTCTATCGCAAATTCTTCGTGCATGTGGTAAGTCCAATATTAATTTTAAAAATTTTGAAGGTTAATTAAATAAAACATTTTTTGATTTCGAAAATAGGTTTGAAACCAGGAACTTCCCTGAAATGTGTTTATAAGATCAACTTTAATTTTTAATACCCATTTTTCCTTGAAATTTTTTTAGAAGAAAGCTACCATAAATAAAAATTGATTTCTATCAATATTAGACTTTAAGAGCGAAGTGGCGGCGCGAAAAGGATCTTGAGTTGCTACATAATATTATAGGTAGACCGTACTATATTGTAGGTAGACTAAAAAATATGGTGTAAAATATGTAGATAACCTTTATATTTGTTTTGTGTAGATAACATTGATAATTAATCAATTGTTCAATAAATCAAGAAAATTTTAAAGAATTTTTCTAGTAAAAACTACAAAAATGTAGTCTTAAAAACATGTTTTTTTAATTTTAGTTTTATTTTCATGCGCTCCCCTAAACTAAAGCCTGACGACGCCTTTGATGCGAATATAATGTTTGGGTAAAAATACGCTGAATTTGTTTAGGTTAGATAATTATAAACAAAGTATATATCCTAACAATATTACTAGGTATGTAGTAGGTATAACTTTGCGAGCCCTTACAAAGCTCTGCTTTTTGCTAGTATTTTTATTTTTAGTATCTCTCGTTATAGCAGCAACGGAAATATATAATTAGTGAAAATTTCAGCTTTCTAGCTATAACGGTTTCTGAGATACCTACAGCGACCTTGACTACGCAATCGAAGGGGCTCGGGTTCAATGGGGCCCGATGGGGACAAACAAGCATTTGTGTGATGAGCATAAATGTTTGTATTTCCGGGTTTGGGTGTTTATTAAATATATTCCAGTATTTATATATGGATTTCTATGTATTAGTATCGTTGACTAACGCTTATAACATAAGCCAATTATTTGCTTACTTTGGGGTTAGATCAGTAAGTGTAATTTGTCCCGTGTAAAGTTTAGTAATGGTTC
The DNA here is from genome assembly GCA_036924255.1 of Apodemia mormo. Classification (NCBI taxonomy): domain Eukaryota; kingdom Metazoa; phylum Arthropoda; class Insecta; order Lepidoptera; family Riodinidae; genus Apodemia; species Apodemia mormo. Next base: position 29,963,483 of record JAUPFN010000006.1, read on the forward strand.
TTGATGGTGAAAAATTGCGCCAAAAGACACCATAGATAGTAATCGTAAAATAAGACCAAATTCACAATTTTAGCAGCCACATATAATTTCAAAACGTAACATATCAGTGACAAACACTTACCTAATAGCGGCAGGAATAACAAAGGAGGAATAGCATCGAAAATAGGCAAAATGTCGAACCGAACGTAGGTATTTTATCACGTTTAGTTTTTTTGCGGGAACTAAGCAACTCACCAAAACTTTTGACAGCCGACAAACAAATAAATAATTGTAAACCAGAATATCAAAATATATTCGGCTTACTCTGCCTACGTTGCTACGCAATTGGCGTGATATTTATTTTAAATTAAAAACAATTATTTTACTCGGATTTCTAAATACCAATGCGTGTACTTAATGGTTTTTTAAATATCGCAGAGAATGGTGCGGCTTCCACACGTCGGTGAACAATGGCACGGAAAAGGGGAAAATATAATTTATTTTCGAGTTAAATCTTTTGTGGAAATAATATGACATTTCTATTTGAAGTTGGCGGGTGATTTATCGGTTGCCTTGTTGTGGCCTCTCTTTTGAGCCCAATCCGTTCAATTGAGGTGTCGTTTACAATCGGGCCGGTTGTTTCAATTTATGATTCGATTAGCTATTGTAATACACTGTTGGGGCGAAATAAATTGATAAAACCAATTGTTAATTTGGAAAAGTGCTTTGTACATTTATAGGAATATAAACTAGATACGTAAACTTACCAAAAATAATGTATTATGCATACATAAGATACATGTTTATGTCATAAGAGAGAAGATAAGCAAAGTGATAGATATTAACGTAAATATGAAAGTTGTTTTTTATGCTATAAGGTAGCAAATAAGCAGATGGCTTTACTGATGGCAGGATGGCAATGTCACATGCATAGGTCTACCGACTATCTTACTATCCAAAGTGGAATACAACAAAGACATGCATATGCGCTATTGCGGCAGGAATAGGTAAGGCGGTGGTACCATACATCCGGGAAAGACGTTGAGGAAGTTTACTATCTAGTGGACACGATGGTGGTAACACGTATTTCCAATCGTTTTTCTTTCATGAACGGCCTGGCAGAAAGCAGATGGTCTATTATTCTAAGGGGCCAGGACCAATAGATGCCAATACAAATATTTAAGCATATTTCTGATAGTCTTAAGGCACTACCATTAAAAATGCAATAAACTCGTCGTTGAGTTGTCTGCAGTGGTTGGGAACTTCATCTATTTTGCTAGTTAACCTCAATCAGTAATCTGTGGTTGTGCGGGTTATATAGATGATTAGCTCACTTTATCTACTAGGCAAGAAAACTGGCTTGAAGTTGTTTATTTACTGTCATCAATGTAACGAAGCCTGAATATTTAAAACAAATATGGCCTCCGCATCAAAAGCCGCTCAGAGATACAGTGTGTGTTGTACGGGCAGTTGATTAGTGTTTCCGGAGGTTTCACAATGCTACATTGTGGGGGGGCATTTTCAACATAGTCAATATGTGGATCATGTTTAAAATATCTCGATATAAATACATTAAGGTTTTATTAATATATTTAAAAATTCTAAAAGCATAATCTGCAGAAATAATTATTATTTATGCACAAAAAAAAAGAATAAACTTAACACCTATCTTAGCTAACCTTATGTAGTACAGAAAGGAAATAAAAGTTTGAGATTAAAAGATAATAATTTACGTTAATACTAGTATCAAGATTGTTAGTAAAATGGATAGCTTATACACATACGAGCATATCGCATTAAAATTACAAAATAGAAATAATTCCACATGTTGTAGCTAAAGGATTTTAAATGCTTACTTTTTTCTCTTATTTTTTGTAACTTCATGCTCGATACACGAGTTTTATATTTTCAATGAAAGACCAAATGGTAAAAACTCCATTGCGACGTTAATTCAAAAAGTTGTTTTCATTACTGAACGTTTTCGCGGTACGTTGCATGCTGCGAGTGTGCGCTAAAAAGTTACATAAAGCACTACGAGGAAAAGAATTTAAAGTAGACTAAAGCAAATAAAATAATGGCGACAGTCGCGGGATAAAGCCAGCGTCAACAATTGCTGCATTCCGGGGCTGAACCGCTTTTAAGTTTTGATGTTCGTTCTACAATGGTCGCTTTTAATTTTTGCACTATGCCTCATTTATAGCGAAAATATTTTCATCGCTTGAAAATGTAGGATGTTACGAATTATGCGCACCATGTGCGTAGGTGTGCAAATGTTTGCCGATGTGTGTGGTTGCTTTTTTATATGTATGTGTGCATTATTTTTTCAAATATAGACAATTTTTTTGGGTTTAATTAGTGAACTAGTTTGATCAAGGTTATAGAGTTCAATCTGTATATTTAATTCTCTGACGGAACTCTAAACGGTTGTAACAAAATGACTGTTTTGAAGCTAGATTCCATCCCCGAGTAAAGAAAAAGTGTTTTTTCGGGGTTTTTCTCGAAAATTGAAATCTCAATAGCAACTTGGCGCTCGATGGTGTTATGTTAACGCTCTCATACCTCTGATAAGTATATAAAGCTATCAATACCAGCTGTCACCATCATTCCCGGCTTATCGGTGAATTTTATTACTGTTTATTATTTCAACTTATTTTATTGGCATTGACCCTTGGCTCGGAATGCGTGTGTAAGATAAGAACATTTTTGAAACAAGTCCGAGTGGTCTAAGAATATCAGAATGTTAGTCCAAACTCACATTACAATGCCACTTTTTTAATATTATTTTAGCTTTGAGGTTTTTATTATTACAAAATTTAGATTCTAATATAATCTAATAAATTTAGATTCCGCCGTGTTGGTCCCAGCCTCCTTTGAAGAACAGGCCAACTGCCGTTCTGCCAGGCAGGTCGTAAAAGGCGACCGATTGGCTATCGAGTCACTACCATCGTGGCTACTAGGTGGTAGAGTTCTGCATTGTCTCGCCCAGTTCTGGTACCACCGCCTTACCTATTCCTGCCGCAATAGCGTCAGTGCTGGTCACTGTCGTTTTCCGGTTTGGAGGGTAAGGTAGTCGTTAAACTTATGCATGTGGCATTAGACCTCGTCACAAGATAGCAACGCACCATTAACATCTGTGGTGTCTATAGGCGTTGGTTGACTCTTTTTTTCCATCAGTAGACCCATCTGCTTGTTTGCTATCTTATGTTATAAAAAAAAAGTTAGTGATTGAGGTAAAAAATTAGTACTTAATTACTATACGGTGGGGCCGCTATTTCCTACCTAGGATTCTAGTTAACATTGTTAATTGTATAGCAAGACTATATAATAGTATAAATATTATTAATATATAATAATAAATAAAGGATAACATAAATATTGTTAGAATTCCATGCCCAACGGAATAATCCAAAGTCAGCAGAATCTTAAATTGGCACCTCAACGGGTCTTTACGATAATGTTTTAAGTAAGTAATAAATACAATTCTTAAAATTTTAAATATCAAGCATCTAATAGGCATCTAAATATTCAAGCATCTAATTCATAGTTATACTAGCTGCAGCGCGCAGCTCGCTGAATTATGAATGTTTTTGATGAGTCCCGCGGGATCACCAAATTTTTCCTGGATAAAAAGTAGCCTATGTGATATTCTAGATCATCATCTACCTGTGTGCCAAAATTAATTCAAATCCGTGTAGTACTTTTTTTGTGATCGAGTAAAAAACATCCATCCATCCAAACATCTAAACTTTCATATTTATAATAAATATTAATTAATTATTTAATAAAGATTATAATCTTACTTGTCCTACTAATATTATAAATTCAAAGTATGTTTGGATGGATGGGTGTTTGTTATTCTTTTACGCAAAAACTATTTAACGGGTTTGAATATAATTTGGCACATAGGAAGGAATACATAGGACACGTCATTATAGTCGGGATAAATGTTGTTCCCGTGGGATTAACAAATACTTTCATAATGCAGGGGGCTGCTCCGTACAATTGGTTAAGTAGATAATAGACATAATTCTTGAAATTTAAAATATTTATAAATTTTAGACTCAAAATATTATAAGTTTCCTACTTATATGTTTAGCCTTCTTTACTTTATTATTTAAACGCGGTCAAAGATTTGGGATATTTTCTTAACTACAAACGTAGTTTTTATTAAGACATTAATGTTCACATTTTGTTTCCACTTTACACTGTATAAAAACCCTCCGATTCCAAATATAAATATATGTGCTTATATTTATAATTTAGGATAACAAAGTACAATATTTACAATTTGAAATTTTTAATGTTTTTATCAAGCAACCCAAAACTGCAAGCACACAGTGGGTGAACTGTCACGCGGCCGTGCCGAAAATTAAAGGATTCCCGCCCGTCCAAAACAAATACGAATATTTTTATATTTTATTTTGTTAAATAAAAAACCGGCCGGAAGGTAAAGCTGGAACTCGCAGGTGGGAATTTAAATAATCTGACAGGGATTAAAAGGAGAAATATCAGCTTTTGACCGTCGCGGTGAGCCGTGTAGATTATGCATATAATGTAATGTCGGATTCTGTGTATTTAAACTTTTTAATTCAAATGGGCATTAAAATTAGATTTGTTTTGTCGTAATTCTTTGTTTGATGGTTGAATTTTACTGTACATATTTTTATCGTTTTATTACAGTCATATAAAGGAACGTATAATGTATGTTTTTATATAATTTTATAATCTATTAGACATTTTTCGTGGTATAACTAACCTAGCTCCTCACCCCGCAGGAAAATTGAAATAAAATGTAGCCTATATCATTCAGGAATATTGTGGTTTTCTACTTTTAAAATAATTTACGAAATCGGTCCGGTATTTCTAGAGATTTCTTTCTACAAACACACAAACTAAAAAACTTTAATTTTATAACCGTATAGTTTCCCCATGTCTGTCCGTCCGTCCGTCCGTCCGTCTGTACCCTAGCTCAGAAATTAATTACGAGTATTATTCATACTAGAAAACTGTTATTTGGTTCTAATAGTATACATTACTATGTATACTATTAGAACCAAATAACTGCCATATGCTACTACATAGAGTAATTATTTATCACGCCGACGAATTGGTAACATAAAATCTTTAAAAATATTTTCAAGGATTCTTGTACACGTAAAGTGGAGATGTTTATGTTTTCTTGCGTATCCCAAAGTGTGAGGTATCATTGGATAGATATTTAAAAATATTGCAGGTTTGTAAAAACAGTTGAAATGTAAGCCTTAAAGTGCCAAGTTCAAGTCAATTGTGTCCCCTCATTTTTGGATGTGTGAAAAAATTGACGGTAATAGTATATATACCTAATGAATTTAAAAGAAACACTATCACGGTTGAGTAGGCTTTACAAGTTTACGAGTAATAGTCGATCATCTTTTAAAATGCACTTGAATTAGTTTTCACAGGCGGTGAACTTGTGCAGATATATCCATCATTGGCGTTAAATAGGTTAAAATTTCATAGTAAAATACACTAAACAAGCCTTCTACTTAGTCCACATTATAGTGATAGACAACTACGGAACCCTGCATTGCGCGAGGCCCGATACGCACCTTGCCAATTTATTGGAAAATAAGTTGAAAACGAAAAATAACGCACGAAGATTTTTTAAGCCGAATAATAAAAATTTATGACTAAAATTACCGCGTTCAAACAAAAACCAAACTGCTCTGATTAGTTATGTTATTTAAACGCGCTAATTTGATGGCGTGATTTTTTTCCCCACCTCCAAAAACAACCGCCTAGATGGCAGATAGGGAGGGGGGGAACACTTGATTCACTTGATTGGGAGGCTATCCTTCCCATTTGGTTTCAAATAAATTGAGTACATATCTAGTACAGGGTTGTAGAAAAATACGAGATCGGATGTCGATTGTTATAGTTTCACTGTGTTTAAATTATTTTTCTATAATCGCCTGTGGTCTAGTGGTCCGGTGTCGGCGTTGGCCACATGAGGTCGCATGTTTGATTCCCGGATCGGGTAATTAAAAAAATATATTTTTTCTGTTGTCTGATAAAAAGGAACGACGTTGCCCGGGACTAGATAGGTGCCCGGTTTGCGATAGGCTTGCCACTCCCACATGGTGGGGCTAAGTATCTTCAGATAATCGTGGGTGCACTGGTTGTACTTCTGGCTAGCTCTTCGGGGATACAGGCATGAAAACACTTTTAATTTTATTTTGTACAATGATGTGTAATAAAAAAGTAGTAGTTTTTGTATGTATGTACGTATCAAAAACCATAAAGTTTCATAAATAGAAATAAGTAAAATATTAAATATTATGCTTTTAACATATGCATTACACAGAACACTCAAACATTAAATCCTCAGTCCCTTTTGAATTGAAAATCCATGCATAAAATTGTCTCTACCACTAAGGTTAGTTCGTTACCGAGGTGGTGTCTAAACGTCAACTTGATTAATCACCGTTTCCCCCACGTTATTAACGTGGTAATGGTCCGCGAATCGCTTTCTTAGCGATACTTAATGATACGGGATTTGTGGGATGATTGTGCGGGATACGGACCAACTTGAGTCCGGGTTATCTCGTGGCTACAGGTTACATTGGAGCTTGTAAGTCGGATTTGCCTACATTACTAACTAAATCTTTTATATCTATTGCTCGAATCGTTTTATTCTTCTGCGAAGGAAGGATTGCTTTTGCTATTTCTTTGATACCGTTAGTAGTTTAGTGGTAGTGGCCTTTGTAGGGTTCTTAAGCGTCAAATGTCTTATACTCCTTTATGTATGTATGTATAGTACGTAGATATATTATGGGCTACAAATATTTTGTGGAGCCGGTAGCGAAAATGCTAAACTGTTTTTTTTTTTAATTTTTTGTGAATTATACTGTGATTGTTAATCAACTTCTTTATCAGAGCTTAGGTGTAGTACATACAGTCCAGTCCCGGGTTGGATTTCTCCTACAGACAAAGTGTTACTTTGTTTTTGGTTGCCCAAGCACTGACTAATTTTAGATCGAGCGGTTAGTGATTTATCTACGCAGTTATGTGCGGATTCGATTCCTGCCCCCCAATTCACGTAATTGAGTCAATGCGCTTAGGGCTCTCACACACATAAACAGGATAGAACGTCGAGACGTGCTACGACGCGGCATTATATGCAAAAAATGTATAAGATTCCTAACGCTTCGACTCTATTGCCGCTTGATTACCTGAATAAGGCCCCTGATAGTTCTTTTCGCCCAATTTGCGTGATGAACCTAAATATTTTAGTATTTCTGGATTTGGATGTTTATTAAATATATTTTAGTATTTATAGATGTGTGTTAATATATACTAGGAGTTACTGAGAGATTGTATCGCTGCTTAACATCTATGTCTCAAGCAAGTAATAAATAATAAATAAATATCGCTGGATAAATTACACGAACTGATCTACACCCCGAGAAAGCAAATCATTTGTTATGTAAGGGTCGACGATAAAACCTAGAAATGCACATATAAATTCTGAAATATATGTAACAAACGCCTAAACCAAAAAATAAAAACATCGTATCAGTAATAATACAAATGCTTCTCATAGTCGGGAATGGAACCCGAGCCCCATCAAATGCATAGTAAGGGTCACCAAGCACTCGACCAACTCATTCATCACTTGCAAACTACACATAAAACGAAATGTACATTTGCGTCATTCAAAACATGATATGTGCTAAAAGGTACTCGACAACTCAAAATATTTGTACACCTATCCAGGGTCCCGTAGGACTCTTGTTTCTATGAATAAAATAACAATTATAAGTGATCCTCGTCCCTGCGGCGCGTTGTTAATTCCGTTTGAAATAATATTCATATAACCACTAAAATGACAAAATTGTAACGTAGCTATATAAACTTTAGTAGCATTTATCTACACATCAATATTTTTTTAGACTGAAATAATTTGACCGTCCCGTTGGTCAAGTGGTTAGTGACTCTGACTACGCAATCGACAGGCCTCGGGTTCGATTCCCGACAGGGACAAACATTTGTGTGATGAGCATAGCTGTTTGTGTTTCTGAGTTTGGATGTTTATTATATACATTTCGGTATCTATATATGTATTTCTATATATTAATATCGTTGACTAGCACTCATAACACAAGCAAATTATTTTCTTACTTTGAGGTTAGATCACTTCGTGTAATTTGTCATTATTATTATCTCTTTATTTACATTAAATTCTTATTTGATTACATTTATAATTATAACATTATTAAAAAAAATACAATATTATAAAAATAAATATAACAAAATAGGTTATCCGCCAGCGGGAACGTTATAGTTAAGCCACCGGTGGTCAAGGTGACAGAGAGAGGAACCTCCTCACAATACGTGCCGTTCCCAATACTGCTGCCTTTTGTATCCGGCCCTTGATCCAGAATTGTAGCGAAAGACTTCTAAGATGCTGCTCAAGACTCTTCGCTACAAGACCGTTTACGGAAACGACTATCGGAACAATCGTTGCTGAGTCCACACCCCACATGTCGGTAATCTCATGAGCTAAGTCTAAATATTTAGTTAGTTTCTCTTTTTCTGCTTTCACGAGGTTATCGTCATGCGGGACTGTAATATCAACAATAAATGCCCGGCGCTCTAATCGATCAACCAACACAATATCAGGTTTATTGTTGGTGATAGTCCTGTCTGTGATGACAGATCGGTCCCAGTAGAGCTTAGCACGACCATTTTCGAGAACTGCCTCCGGTGCGTATTTATAATACGGCACTTCAAAACTTACAAGACCATACCGAAGAGCAAGCTGTTGATGGATAATCTTGGCTACTTGATTGTGTCTATGTAAATACTCTCCATTGGCAAGATGAGAACAACCGGAAATAACATGCCTGATAGACTCACCAGGACGGTGACACGCCCTACATATGTCGACCGTGCCATCCTTCATGATGTATTTCCGGTAATTATTCGTCTTGACAACTTCATCGGCAATTGCACAGGCAAATCCCTCAGTTTCCCCAAAGAGGTCACCGAAACGTAGCCAAGCTAAAGACGCTGGTAAATCAATATCAGGTCCGTAAAGAGCCCGATAGAACCGTCCATGTAACTCCTTACTCTTCCATACGTTCAAGCGGTCCTGAGTGCTAAATACCACTGGTTTATGCCAGTTCTTTCTCGCTAAGGAGAGCGGTGTCAGACCATTATCTACAGCAACGATATCACGATGCATTCCACAGTCAACATGAAGGAAGTATTCCCTAAGATTATACACCTCACGATTGTGTAGGTTTTTGGCATTGAGAAAGCCGCGACCCCCACATTTTCGTGGGATATATAACCTCATTACTGATGAACGTGGATGGTGCATGCGATATGTTGTCAGTAGTTTACGGACCTTACAGTCCAGGGCGTCCAATTCGGTTTGAGTCCACTTTAGTATGCCGAAGGTGTATACAAGCAGAGGCATCACCCAGCTGTTGAATGCACGCACCTTATTACCACCAGACAGAAGACTTTTTAGAACTTTTGTCAAGCGGCCAAAGAAACGCTCAGTCACCAACCGCTTAATGTCCCTATCCTGTATACCTAAACCCTCCGACATACCAAGGTATTTATAAGTTTCGGTTTCAGAGAGAGATCTGAAATACACTGTCTCCGAAAGTTGTAAATTTTTGCTATTTACAACTCTGCCTCTCTGTACATGTATGACTGCGCATTTATCTAGGCCAAATTCCATTCTGATATCATTACTAAACTTTTGCGTAAGGTTGAGTAACGATATCAAGTCTGGTTTGTTGGACGCAAATAGTTTAAGATCATCCATGTACAAGAGATGAGAAATGATTTCACCCTCTCTGCGAAACCGATAACCTAGCTTTGAATCTCTAAGTAGAGCACTTAAGGGATTCAAAGCCAAGCAAAACCACAAAGGACTCAAACTGTCACCCTGGAAAATTCCACGCTCTATCCTTATAGGTTCAGAAATACAAAAACTCTCACCACCCCTAGGAAGGCAGAGAGTCGTGGTCCATTGCCTCATACATGATTGCAAGAAATTGCATAAAACTGCATCAACTTTGTACAGTTCTATCACTCGTGACAACCATGAATGAGGCACTGAATCATAGGCTTTCTTGTAATCAATCCAAGCGGCGGAGAGACTTTTTCTATTTCTATGAACCTGTCGATTAATGGTCATGTCAATGAGGAGTTGCTCTTTAGTACCACGTGACCCAGCCCTACATCCATTTTGAGCAGAATCTAAAATGTTATTTCTATATAAATGTGTGTTTAATTTTGATCTCAAAATGGAAGTAAGGAGCTTGTAAATTGTAGGTAAGCACGTGATGGGTCTAAAGTTCTTAGGATCTGTGGTACTACCAGATTTGTAGAGCAGAAAGGTTAGCCCAGTAGTCATAAAAGGTGGAAGAGACCCAGATTCAATGGCTTTCTGGAATTGTTTAGCCAGGAGCTCGTGTGAAGACTGCAACCATTTTAACCAGAAATTATGCAGTCCATCTGGTCCTGGGGATTTCCAATTTTGGGTAGCACAAATCGCTTCCCTTACGTCTTGAGGTGTTATTCTAACAGACGCCATGGGTTGCAAACCTTCACACGAACGCTCAACTACTCTCACCCATTCACCATTGACGTGATTGATCGACACTGACCAAATATTTTTCCAAAATGAAAACATTTCGTGAATATCCGGTAGTTGCCCATCAATCACACTAGTACTGGGTTTCTCCCAGCTTCTATAAACCTTTCTTTGATCGCTTCGGAAAATTCGATTCTGGTTAAACCTATTAACACGCTGTTTATATCTGCGAATACGGTTTGCCCGCGCACAAACTTTCTGTTTTAGATAGTCTATACGTTCTGTGACACAAGTCATATAATCCTGTGAACTTACGCCTGTACCGGCAAAAGCTTGTGTCACATAACGCATGACTCTCGGACGGATGTTACCCGATCTAAAGCAGATGAGCTTGCCAATGATAGATCTAGTGGCACTGATACGCCGTTCGATTCGTTTTTGCCATGCAGGTGCTTCATCAACGGACCGTATAACCCTGTCAGATTTTGGAAATTTGACATGTGCGATACGGCACGCTGCGACACCCGCACAGTAAAGAATCAAATGTGTGTCAGCTAGATCTTGGCTAGACTGTAAATAAGAATCTAGCATGCCATCTAAAGCTATCATTAGTGCCATATTGCGTTTGTGTGTGGGAAAACGGGGCAATCGCGGCCTGTCACAAATTGGAATGGTTTTAAATTCAAAAATCGCATCTTCCAAAGCCCTCCTCAATTGCTCAAATTCATGGGTACTTACGTTTGTAGTCTCAGTGTCCACCATATTGCAGTTGGAATCCGCCAATCCTGAATCTAGAACACTACTGGGTAAATGGATTTGCGGTTGAACTATTTCGGTGGTGGGCGCTGAGACAACTACTTCAGAGCGAAGCCGGTCAAGTGTAGCTGCATCCAACGCACAGTTGCGTTGAATGAACCGCACTTGATCCGATAGCCGTTGCGCCGAAACGGTCAATTCTGGTTCAAGGACCTGAAACAGAGACAGCAAACGGGATCGCCATGCAGTGAGGTTAGTTCCTCCCTCTGTCGCCCCATAGTACGCTCGCATGACATTTTCGTTAATTGCTTGCGTCCATCTCATGCGGCGCACTGCACCACCGGCGGCGGGGACCGGATGCGGGGCGGGTCGTCCTGCTGGTCCCAAGCACGGCGGCGGTGGCCTCCCTCGACGCGGCGCAGGTGGTCGGCGTGGCGCTGGAGACGGCAGCCCGTTGTCACTACTCGACGCACTGTGTTCTGGAGGGGTCGCATACTCCTCCTCAGACGATGCGGAGCTACTCGGTGCAACGGGTTGCGATGGTGGGTGTGCGTTCTGTGTTTTCAGTCTCCTTGATCGCGTTATCATTATGCCATTGTCCTCTATTAATGTTGATTACTAATTCTAATATAAATATTTGGTTTTGTCTCTTCACTTATGACATGTCTATTGACTATTGAGGTACACTTTTTTGGATATGGAGGACATTGTGGATGTTTCAATTATATTTTCGGATATTCTATTGTATTTTTGTTCACTTTTTATATTAATTTGGGTTAAATTTCTAACAAAATGGATTTAATTGCATATAAAATATTTTTGACAAACAAAAACATGACAACACGCGTCAAGGACCATAGAGTAAGTATGTTATGACCATAGAGTTATTATTATTATTATTATTTTTATTAATATCTCTAAGAATCAGGAAAAATGTGTATACTTCGTTAAATAATTTTTTAAAGGTTTTTAGATTACTTAATGAATATTATTAATGTAATGATTAATTAATGAATATTACCATTGAGATCCTGCTGTAGTGTAGGCTGAGTAAATAATAATAATAATAATTCTCCAATATTTTTTCTCCAATCCGTACTTCGTAAAAACAGGCAGATGACATATGAGCCAAAAATTCATGTAACTAAACGCCGTCAAGGTATATGATACCCATTATTGTAGAACGAAGACAGCTGGTGGAAAAATTTAAACATATATCCCCTTCCTAGTATAAAACTTAAAAAATAGTTGACAACTAGCTTAAATCACTTACATATGATGAAATAGAAAATCTAATTTTGTAACATTATATCATCGTTTTTATCATTATTATTTAAACACACACACATACACACACACTTGCGTGCGCATACATTACACATACACCCACTTACACACATTTTACAAAAATGCTTACATCTCTTCACATAATCTTTCCTTCACTAACTATTGCTTTTTCTATTAAACTTAATATCTAATAAAATTAAACTTGTTTATTCTATGGAGAGGGGCGTTGATGGCTGCGACTCAGTTATTTTATTTTCGTAGCTATCATCGTTCAATTTTATTTCTTGATGTATATTTTTCTGGTGGTAAATAAAATGTTATTATTATCATTAATAATAATCTTTATTGGCAAACAAAACTTTTAACAATATTGATATAATAATGTATTATTATTATAATTTACTAGTTTTTAACTCATTTTTAATATATTTGAGTTGTTAGTATCCGTAATAGATTATAAAATCTCTATTACAGATGCCAACGTCTTCCCATTTATTTGTTACGGTGTTTTATGATTTCTTTTACGAGTGCAACATTTTTAAATATCTATTTATAAATGTGCATAAAATGTTGTTATGTTAGAGGTCAGCTTTTAATGTGATAATAACCTAATGAATACATTGGGAAAACCGCAAAAGATATGTACATTGTTAAATATTAAAGTTTAATTTTCCTTACCATTAAATGAATCACATAAAATAAGAACACTTTGTTGCTTTTATAACATACATTTTTCATGGTCAATATGACAAAAAAATTATGATGTTTCAATTACCCTTAAAATACGTTGATCGTAAAGACAAGCGAGACACTTTGCAGTACGCTATCACGTAAATATAAAGAATATGACATTAGTACTTAAATATATACTGTTAGGTATAGAATACTAATAAAATTATAACTGACGACATTTATAAGACAACATAACATTCAAATAACCGCGATAATCATAAAAAGATAGCAATGAATCGATGGCAGTAAAGTTGTTTTTACTTAAAGTTACTTTTATAGGGGAATAACCGTAAAAAGAGAAGTTTGGCGAACGATAGGGGATATCAGTGGAACGTAACCCATCTGTCTTTATCTGTGGAAAGTTACTGCGAATATCGTTAGCGTTCGACTAACGACATCGATGTGTTCTATGTCGTTTGATATAAAAATGAATTTAATATGTATTTGTTAAAGAGCTATAGTATATAGATACTGAGTTTCATCCTCCGTATCTTTCTAGTGTATTTTCAATTAGGTAGTAGTTTAAAAAACCTTTGACGTGTTAAAACAACTTAAAATTTAACTCAAAATATAAAATTCTGTTTCAGACTAGAGGTTAGCCTGCTTTTTCTGACTAAGTTGGTTCGATTCCCAAGTCGAGTAAATAGTAATGTTAAATTTTCTAATTAGAATTATTTCAACAAGGAATGCTGTGGACGTATTTTTTATTTTGTAATAAAAATGTTATAATTATTTATTGTACACGATTAAAAAAGTAATACATATAAACTTATTTGAAACAAACTGTACAATGGGCGAACTTATCTCCAATAACAGAGTTTTCTTCCAGCTGAGCCGAAGAAGCGAAAAAAAATCAATTATCGAAATATTGTAATAGTGTACAATAATCGTAAAACTAGATATGAATACTAACAACTAGTCTTGTTACATTAAATTAAGCTACATAATATAATGCAGTAGATATAGCGAAGAAATGTTCTCTTAGACTCTTGAAATTTAGAAGAGTCAATACTCATACGATCTTGGGCGGTAGCGAATTTCATAATCTGACAGGTTAAACATAAATTAAATGTGATTAATATTTTGAATTGTGTGGGAGCCATTTTAGAAGGGCACTAACACTTGACCTACAAGGTGAGCCAGATGAATGCTAGAAAAAACCCATCACGTAGATAGCTCGGTGCGTGAGGATTAAACGAGTTCTTCAAAAGTAGGCAAAGAATATTAGTCTTTCTACGCAGCTGTATAGAAAGCTATTTAAGTTGAGCTCTGAAGTTAGAGAAATTATAATACTTCCGTAAACCAAACGTAAATCTAATGCCGAGATTTTGCAGCCTCTTTTATTCGTTTACAAGTTCTTCAGTAGGATCATAAAACAAGAATCTGTATAATCGACAAAAGGTAGTGTTACGCTCTGCATAGTGATTGATATCTTTGTTTTAAAAGGCAAATAATTTTGTTAATGTTTCAAAGAATATAGAGCAAAGTGAACTTTTTATTTATGCTGTTAATATGCAAATTCCATGATAAATCGCTGGAAATAGTTGCACACAGTTATAGTAACTAATTGTGTTTTCATAAACAAGGTGAGGAAGGTCTATGTTAGCAAGGATTTTGTACATGTATCTACTACCTGCAATTCAAAACTCGGACTTCGATGGATTGATGGTAAGGCCAAAAGCTTTTGTCTACGCGTGAATCCTCTTAAGATCCAAATTTAACTGATATGACACCCTCAAAACTCTGACTATTCCAAGGAATAAAATGACTCGAAAAACACTATCGACATTCAATTTACTCTACTTACCTCTTAAAAGAATTGGCACGATGATATACATCCAAATTATTCACTATTTCTCGCTGATTATTATTTTTTCTTCAGTAATTCCCTTCTTTGTAGAAAATCGTAATATGAAGTAAACATTAATCATATAGACACTTATTCAAAGATACACAAACTGTTGATCATGAATCAGAAAAATGACCACCATAGACATATTCAATTCCCTCTCATCTCATTTACCGATAAGCGGTTACGATCAAAGGCCCGTCGAAAATTCTTTTTTCTCGTCAAAACTTCACCCCTCTGTGGTAAATGATCGAGTCGCTTATTATTTGGCGTGTGCGCAAACATTTAGCGCCCTTATCGCGGCTATTAAAGATACGGCTTCATTACGCGGCGGCGAAAAGGTTGCGGAATAGACCCGCTTTTGTGTTGTGCATTGTTTGTTTCGCTTTTGATTTATCATTTTCCCTAAATGTTTGTTTTTATGGACTTAATATCAATTATAATTTCTGGTTTTGGTAATGGAATTTTTTAATTAATTTGAGATATGCTGTTTTGTTCCTTAATAAAGCAGCTGTACTTTGTTGCTAATGTCGCTATAGGTCTCCGTATGTACTTATACGGACGAACGACGTACGTTCGTATTTTAGTATGGAATCTTTTTTTTATATCATCATAAGATAGCAAACAAGCAGATGGCTCTCCTGATGGAAAGAGACAAGTATCGCATATGGACTCCAAAGATGCGTTATTAATTAAATGGTGCGTTACTATCCTGGCGGAGTCTTAGTGCCATATATATAAGTGACAAGCACTATCGCTATTGTGGCAGGTACAGGTAAAGCGATGGTACCAGACCTGGTCGAGATAATGTAAAGCTATACCACCTAGTAGCCACAATGATAGTGACTCGCATAGTCAATCGTTCGCCTCTTACGAACTACCTGGCAGGGCGACAGATGTTTAAATTCTTCTTCAAAGGAGCTCCGTCCATGATCATGAAGAATAGACCATCTGTATCTTTTATAGACTTGTAAGAGGCAACTGAAGGCGACTAGATAATAATTTTTCAATTTCTCACCTAGATTTGCTGCGGTTGCATTATCATTTCTTGGCGTTATATTCATTTGAAGGGTAAGGTAGCCGGTGACATTACATCCCTGTTAGAAACGTAAAAATTTTTCGTGTCTATAGCAAACGGAGCCCTTTAGGAAAAAAAATCTTTTTTTCTATAAAATATATTATTCTGTCTACTCGGTGGTGGTATTCTGTAATAACTTGTTTGGGTACGTTGCCTTGTATTTCTAGTTAACAAAATCCTAGTGTTTGTTACTGTCATGTTCCAGTGAGTGAAGTAATTGTCAAAACATGTGACTAGGTTATTACTACGGGAATAGCAAAACCTTAGTGTCTATGTTGACGTATAATTACGTTGGTTTCACCACTTTTACTGATTTGTAACAACTGTCGCATGTTTTTTTCCAAAACTGAGATTGGCAGTTATATTTGCCGAAGTACGAGGGTATTAGAGAACCAGCAGATTCAGAAATTCTCATGAGATTTTTTTCTTGAAAATAATTCAATTAAAATATTTGTTTGGTTTGGGAATAGAAATTGGGACGTGGTGATCTAAGCCGAAGAGGCTAATCAACAGATGACGAATTAATCGAGTCTTTTCCCCCGTTAGTTGTTGGTAAAATAGGCCAAAATTTTGAAGAATAGGCCAACTGCCGTTCTGCTAGGCAGGTCGTAAAAGGCAACCGATTGGGCATAGCCAATCGGTCACTACCATCGTGGCTACTAGGTGGTAGAGTTCTGCATTGTCTCGCCCGGGTCCGGTACCACTGCTTTACCTATCTCTGGCCCCTGCCACAATAGCGTCAGTGCTTGCCGCTGTCGTTTACTGGTTTGGAGCCGGTAAACTTATACATGTGGCATTGTCATCCCACCACACGGATAGCTACGCAACAGTAACATCTTTGGTGTCTATAGGCAATGGTTGACACTTTTCACCAAAAGATCCATCTAGTTGTTTGCTATTTTATGATATACGTAAAAAGAAACTTTATAACTCTATCGTTTGCGATAAAATACTACAAGACTACAAGTCACTGGTATCTAATGGTTTAAAAATTGTTTTATAGGTTAACCTCTTCATTATATATAGTTCCTTTTTCGGCCTTAGATCATGAGGTTCCGGGTACATTGCTTGGATCGAATAAAAATATTGTTGGTTTTTCAAGGAAGGAAAGGCGGGAATGATTTGAAGTCGTTTGCCTTTCTTATTCGTGTTTTTTATCATGAGATAGCAAACGAGCAGATATTCATCTGGTATAAAGAGACCACTATCGCCTATAGACACCAAAAATGTTAATGGTGCCTTACTATCTGTGTGGTGGAGTTGGTATGCCACATGCATAAGTTTACTCGCTACCGTACTTTCTATACCTTAAGAAGACAGTGACAATTACTGACGTTCTTGCGACAGAAATATGTAAGGCGGTGGTACCACACCCGGACGAGACGTAGAATTCTACCACCGTCACATGATAGTGACTGCTATAGTCAATCATTCGCGTTTTACAAATTGCCTGGTAGAATCGCAGATGGTCCATTCTTTAGAAGGGGCCTTTGGAAACACATTATATAACGCTTTCACTTATTTATATGACGTTTAAAGTGTGATTGATATATTATATAAGAGTGATTTTTTTTACTGCTTTATATATAAATAAAATTATCTAGATGGTGGTGACCATTTGCCATCAAGTGAGTTTTACGGCCTTTAACCCGTTTTTAATGTTTTTTCATTTAAATTTAAGTTAAAATTATTCCTGGAAGCATTTAAAAAAAAAATCTCGCACTATTCCTCTGTGCAACTAATAATCGACAGGGGTTTTTCGTAACGGATATGATTTAGGGACTTTAAAAAAAAGAATTTACTCATTCTTAAAAGGCCGGCAACGCTACTGCAACTCTTCTGGTAGCCTAGTTGTCCATGGGCAGCGATGATCACTTGCCATCAAGTGAGCCTCCTCTTGTATAAAAAAAGAAAATATGTAACCTTACAAAATAAAAGCTAAAAATAAAACGTAAGGAACCATGAAATTTAACAGATAAGTTATTAATGTCATAACTTGTACGACATTAAGCAGTATGTGCAGTATACATTTTATTTCATTATTTATTGTATAAAATGGCAAGTTTACGCCGTTTTTACGTCCCCGCACTGCCATTTAGATAAAAGAGCTGACGTTCATTTCCTAAACGACGGCCGACGGCACCAAACCGCTGATGTTTACGCGTATTTAATGCTTACATAATTGATACATGTTGGGGCTTTTACATACCCGCTTATAGGTATAGGTTTTATGAATTTCGGCATAAAATTTGCTTGTATTTTGTTAGTGAAAAGCTATGCGGCCTAATACTATTTTCCTTTTTTTTGGTCTCCTGATGGAAACAGTCAACCATCGCCTATTATTATCAAAGATCTTAATCGTGTATTGCTATCCGTGTGGCGAGATGGTAATACCACATGCATCAGTCTACCGACTTCATTGCCCTCCAACCCGAAACACGACAATCACGCTATTGCGATAGGAATATGTAAGGCGTTGGTACCAAATACCCGAGCAACACGTTGCAGAACTTTACAACCTAGACACGGTGGTAGTGACACGTATAGCCAATCAGTCACCTCTTACGACCTGCCTGACAGAGTTTGTCTATTCTTTAAAGGGGCCTGGAACAACACGGAGGAATAACTGCTAATATACTGAAAAAGGTCCGTGTTGATCCGAAGTTTTTGAAAAATAGATCAACTACCTAAGGAGATTTTTTATATCATAAGATAGCAAACAAGCAGATGGGTCTCCTAATGGAAAGAGTCAACCATCGCCTATAGACACCAAAGATGTTAATGGTGCGTTGCTATCTTGTGGCGAGGTCTAATAATGCCACATGCATAAGTTTACCGGCTACCTTACCCTCCAAACCGGAACACGACAGCGACAAGCACTGACGCTTTTGCGGCAGGAATAGGTAATGCGGTGGTACCAGACCCGGGCGAGACAATGCAGAACTCTACCACCTAGCAGCCACGATGGTAGTGACTCGATAGCCAGTCGGTCGTTTCTACGACCTGCCTGGCAGAACGGCAGCTGGTCTAATCTTCAAAGGAGGCCGGAATCAACACGGCGAATACTTCATGGCTAACTCTACATTAGCAAATTTGACGACGTGGTTTGCATCCGCTGTGTACACAGTTGTACGCAGCACCCGCTGCCAGGGCCTGTTCACCGGTTACTTTTCAAACCTAAATCAGACCAAGTACATGTTATTATTACAATGACGTTTGCAAAGGTTCGCCCTTACTTCGGCCTCAAAAATATCGGTTTCTTTATGGAGCAATATAATAAGATCATGGTTCAATAAACTGGTTAGGTAGCCTGTCGAATTATGCATGCGACATTAGCATCCCGCCACACGAATAGCATCGTATATTTAACATCTTTAGTGTCTATAAGCGATGGTTTCTCTTTCCATCAGGAGAGCTATCTGCTTGTTTGCTTTCTAATGATATAAAAAATCTGCTTATTTGCTATTGGGGAACGAGGATCTCCCGAAAACTTAGTCGACTATTGGTCTGAGACGTATTAGGTATTATAGAGGGGTTGCCATCAAACATTTTCTCCTCTGTCGCCTCTGTGGTCTATTGGTCCGGTGTCGGAGTTAACCACATGAGGTCCCGGGTTCGATTCCTGGGTCGGGCAATTCAAAAAAGTGTTTTTTCAGTTTTCTGATAAAAACAACGTTGCCCGGAAATGGAAAGTCTCCGGTTGGCGATAGGCTTGCCACCTATCACATTGTAGGACCAAGTATCTTCTGCTAATCGTGAGTGCACTTGTTGTGCCTCTGCCTACCTCTTCGGGGATATGGACGTGAAGATGATTTTTTTTTACTTATTTTCTCCTAATAAACAATGGTGCCACGAAAAAACTTTTTTTTGATTAATAACAACTAACAAGCTGAATTTTTGTGAACAGCTCCGTTCTGATGAGACAACCATCTTTTCTATCTTAGAAAAATTCGAATTAACTTACAAAGATAAGAAAGACAGAATAACTAATAGGACCACGGTCTATAAATTTTTGTTTGTAACATACATAATTTAATATTTCAATTCTGTACTCTATTACAGGAAGCTGTATTTATAACATGTGACGTCATGCACGGGTCGAGGGAAATGAAGTGGAATCTTTCAGATAACGCACACAATTACACAAGCTCATATTAAAGGGGAGATACACACACATAGAAGTGTATAAATAGCTCTTTGGCTTGAGTTCACACAATGTGATGTAGGTGACATCAATAATTTGCTGTAATGGGGTGTAAGTGCTAAATTGAATGTGTTTGAATGGCGATAGATTACTTTTGACGGGGCACTCATTATGAAAATTTGATTGTCAAGTATTTTCACTAGATTTTAACGACTTTATTTAATATATTGTTAGTAATTTAGTAAATGATTTAAAGACTCATTTGTTCTTTCAACTTCTCCATTTATATAAATTATAATTTAATTTTATGGAAATTTTATTAAATGACACGTAAAATGTTTGTGTCCTTCGACCTTCGTCGAGCTGTTAGAAGGTCCGGCTTGAATCACGAAGTCTCAGCTTCAACTCCCGTCTCGAATAAAATGTTACTGGGTTTATTCTATCTAGAAGATAGAACTATCGTGGAATCTGGTAATGATCTATTAGTCTCAGTCATCCAAAATTTTATTTTGCAACAGCTACAGTAACAAAGTAATAAAATTTGGAGATTTGGTGACAGTTTCGGAAGATGTCAAACTGGTGAATGTAAGCTTTTATTGACATTAGAATCACGTTGCCTACTCTACAAGAGAAGATGAGCATTCGAGTTTTTCTTAAATAAATGCCATATTGTTTTGGTTATTAATATAATAAATAATAATAATAAATAAAAAAATGTTCTCGGGACAAATTACACTTACTGATCTAACCCCAAAGTAAGCAAATATTTGCTTATGTTATGGGTGTTAGTCAAGGATATTAATACATAGAAATACTTATATAAAAAACCAGAATATATATAATAAACACCCAAACCCGGAAATACAAATATTTATGCTCATCACACAAATGCTTGTCCCCGTCGGGGATCGAACCCGAACCCCGTTGATTGCGTAGTCAGGGTCGTTAACCACTCGACCAACAGGGCGGTATAATATAATGTTTATTTTAACTATTCTTGAAAAATGTCGTAACATTTTCGATAATTTGTTTAAAATAAATTCTTAAATTTTCAATAGAACGAATTATCAAACCGGGAAATCGAATCTAGTTTTTCTCATGCCCCTATTCTAAAGCCAGCAATATTAACCAATGAAGCTGTCTGCGAATATAAATTTTATTAGCATATGCATAATATTGTTTACTCGGCCAATTTTACAAAGGTCCTTCATGAACTGTGATTTAGGTAATTGTTTTAGGTATTCGTTCCACACAAGAATCCTTACTTATAAATAAGAAAGCCTGTTCACTTATCTGTTTATATGTTTGCGCTTTCGTGGTTGAATCGTTGAACCGTTTTAACGAGTAGATAGTTGAACATACTACTTTAAAAAATATTGACCTCTGAGGGTTTGAAATATGGGATGAAACTTTGTATAGGTGAAATGTTATATTAATGATATGTAACTCCAGTCGCGGGCGAAGATGCATGGATTAGCTAGTTAATTATAAATTTTAAGTTGGTTAAATATATCAGTAGTTAAAATTACATTATTAATTTATAATTTTTCAATTAAGTTTGACATTACTAAGCATTACTTTTTGAGCTTCTACACTTATTAAAATATTTATATGTAGTAAGTTAAACATTGTCGTCTTTGAATTCGAGTTTCAGGTACGAAAATTCGTTTCAGTTCGTTTGAAAAACATAATTTGCCCAAGTCTAGCCGTACCCAATTTGTTGATAACCTGACCAACTATTACATCATGCGACTTTGTGTTGTTGGCTAATCATAGGTTCATTATTTCTTCAGGGATATTATGGGAGTGA
The DNA here is from genome assembly GCA_036924255.1 of Apodemia mormo. Classification (NCBI taxonomy): domain Eukaryota; kingdom Metazoa; phylum Arthropoda; class Insecta; order Lepidoptera; family Riodinidae; genus Apodemia; species Apodemia mormo. Next base: position 29,985,712 of record JAUPFN010000006.1, read on the forward strand.
CGATAATTACTAAAGTTGAACTTTTTTCGAACATAATTAAATACAAAATGTCAACTATGTTTTTTAAAATATGCTTAAAAATAAAACGTGTGCATTATGTTCTTTTTAAATTTGCTTGCTACAAGCTTGAACTATATGAGCGCGAACATGAAGCGTTTCTTTTTGAATAATATTTTTGTAATATGTTTATAATATTTTTGGAATATGCTTCAAAAAAGCGTCAATTATTTTGCCTGTCGTCGCCACTTCATTTATTATCAGTTTTTGCATCATATTTTTCTACTCTGAAATAATTTAGAAAGCATTACACAAAAAAAGGAAAATGACTACTAAAATGTCTGTAAAGGTTAGAATATTTAAGAAATGTTACAATAACTTGTATTGATGAAAGACAGAACTTTACTAAGTGTATTGATCAGGTATGAAATAAACTTTCAATCGCATTGTAGTGGATTATAATTTGGTTTCACAAAAAATGTAGGTACCTACTACATTTATGGTTTTATAAAATGTACTACAATGTGGACAAAACGTCAGCAAAATGCAACCCGTAAAATGTTAAAATTCTAAAAAATAAGCAGCATTTTAGCGATAATTTTTGTACGTATAAATTTACCGTTGTAAAAAGTATCACATAACATTTATATATTAGTTATATATAGATATAATGAAAAATGTAACATGTACCGTATAGATACTAACATATTCTGCCATGTATTAGGCGAATATAAATGTAAATATTTTATACTAAATTATAAAATTTATAAAAAAAAACTGATTTCATCCCAAAGTAAACAAACTTTATGCTTCTGATATTTGTCAACGATACTAATACATATACATATTTTTTTATACCATAAGATAGCAAACAAGCAGATGGGTCTTCTGACGGAAAGAGTGACAAACACTGACGCTATTGCGGCAGGAATAGGTAAGGCGGTGGTATTAGACCCGGGCGAGACGATGCAGAACTCTACCACCTAGTAGTCACGAGGGTAGTGACTTGCATAGCCAATCGGTCGCCTTTTACGACCTGCCTGGCAGAACGGCAATTGGTCTATTCTTCAAACGCGGGTTCTTTTGAAGAATAGACCAACTGCCGTTCTCCCAACCAACACATATACATGAATATTAAAATATATTTTCCTCAATTGCACGGGTGCTAAGGGCGTATTTGCTACAAGTACACCTGATTCGAATCCGAGTAAATATGTTATGAAATAGCTCTAGAATTATTTGTATGGATGGCTACGCACTATATCCGAGTATGAAACGAAATGTTGATAAACCGAAGTAAGTATCCATAGTAAGGGAAAATTCAAAAAATGTATAATAGCAGTGTGAAAAGTTGATTTCAATTAAAAGAACATCTAAGGAACTTTGTAAACGCGCAGCTCCGTATGATATTATTTTTTCTGAAATCATACTTTCAGGGATTTTAATTGGGCATAGCAATATATTATATCTGAAAAATAACATCCAATTTTGGTCCGAGTTTCCTAGATTTTAATTTTCTCGTATCTCTTATATATTTAGCCATCGGATGCGGTGTCTAACTAACCACTTGACCAACCTGCCCCGTTGCCTATGTTTCCTTGACTACACATCAAAAGAAGTGGTGATAAATAACGTTAGCGATCGTTTCGTATGCAGCTTATTAGCATCGTTATATATATCACTAGCTGTTGCCCACGACTTCGTCCACGCGGACTTCATTCACTCCGCACAGCTTCTCCCCCGTAGGTGATAGCGTAATAATATGTAGCCTATATGTTGACCCGACCTGTTAGTAATATTCATGCAAAATTTGAAGAAAATCCATGCAGTACTTTTTGAGTTTACCCCGGACATACATACAGACAAATAGACAAACAGACAAACATTTTTTTTTTTCGAAATGAACTTAAGCAGTTGGTCCAAATGACCGCTACTGCGAAACCGGGCTTTTGGGGCAAAGTGCTCAGCCAGAATTTAAGTTAGGTGGGCTAAGAGCCCGCCCTAAGGGTGTCTCCTGTGAGACCGAACCTCGGCTTAGGGCATCAGATTTCGGCTCGCCAACGGCTCTTGACCGGAGTCTCGAGTGTTGGCGGGCCGAAACAATGGGCCGAGTCGCCGCCGGCGGCGACTTTGGCGCGTGCGTGTGCGTGTGAATTGTGAAGTGTAAATAGTGATGGGATCGTCGGGATCGGATAGGACCTTCTATATTTGTGATCAGCGACCGCGGCCGCGACGTAATCTGTGTTACGAACGTACTATGGGCTGCCGGTAGCAAAACGCATGAATTTATTTTGTATGACTTGTAAGCGATGTATAAGTTTCGGGCAAGTGTGGGCAAACACTATACTAGCGTATGACAACACAGGCCTAATTACATTTTATAAAGTGTCACTTTGTGTCTAAGTGACATTTTACTTTTCCTGTTTAGAAGATAGTAAAGGCGACTTAATATGAAATTCGCCTTTGCCCTAACGTTTTCAATGTGAGATTTGAATGTCATTTGTGCGTCTAGTGTGACTCCTAGATATTTTACTGTGGGTTGCCACGGGATTATTTTGTCGAACATTGTAATTGATTTTAATCGATTATTTGGCTTCAGGGAGCGACTACCTGAAGTTATATTATTACTTTTGTAAAAGAATACTGCGGCACTTTTAACGGGGTTTACCTCTATACGCCACTTCCTAAACCATTCCCCTAGTGTGGTGGCTGCCGCCTGTAATCTCATTGAGGTTATCTTGGGAGTACAGGCTGACGTGTATAGGGCGGTGTCGTCTGCGTAGGGGGCTAGCTCTACGTCAGGGGTTCTGGGAATGTCGTGGGTGTAAAAACAGAATAGGTGTGGAGAGAGAACGGATCCCTGTGGTACTCCCGCCTTTAACGGTCGGGGGGAAGACAAGGTGCCCTCTACTCGAAATCTAAATTGACGGTTTGACAAGTAATCGCGTATTAAACGTACGAGTCTGTCCGGAACGCCGACCTCATATAACTTGTATATCAGGCCGTCGTGCCAGACTTTATCAAACGCTTTGGCTATGTCAAAGAATAAGGCGCCGGTGCCCCGCGGCCTGTACTTAGTCATGTTATGTAATACGTATTCCGTGAAGCGGTATACTTGTTCTGGGCATGAGTGTGCAACACGAAATCCGAATTGTTCGTCTATCGGGATGCCTTTCTCTTGTGTGTTATGTGTTGTTGTGCTATTTTTAAACGAGCGAGTATTATTCGTTCGTTAATTTTACCAAAAGTGTTTAGTAGGCTAATCGGTCTGTAAACAGACAAACAGACAAAAAATCTAAAAACTATATTTTTGGCTTCGATGTCGATTGTAGATCACGCCCCAAGTATTCTTTTAAAGAAATAATCAATGTACAGTTTTGACTTTCCTACGATTTTATTATATGTATTCATGTATCCTGGACTCTCACTCACCTGGGAATGTTTTACTATGTTTTTAAAACGTTTTGTTTATATTATATGTTTTAACACTATTCCCGTACCAGCGAAAACAGGGCATATTCTTTAGAAGTGACTTAGGTGATTAATTAAAAATAGGGACAGTATTTAGTCACGGTGAAATTGTTATTGATTGATTCTTTTACTTCGAATGCACCTCATGATTCGAACTAAATTGGCGTTCTTTGCATGTTAACGGTAATTAATTTACTATTAAAATCGGTAATTTGAAAATAAAATTAAAAACTATGTGTATAAAAATGAATGTCTGTCTGTATGTTCTTTATAGAATCGTAAACTATGTATTTGATCATGTGATGATCTTTAGCAAAGTTGTTGTGCATGAGCCCATGAAGGTTTCTGAACTGGTAATATAATGTCGTTTCTTCAATTTCTTTTAGTTGGTGGCATAGCAACGCGCGCAGGGTACAGCTAGTTTTGTACAAAAGTTTTAATTGTACAAACTGCCACTATAGAAATTTATGTATGGTATTTCAAATTAACGATTTTTCTTACGATCGAATGTAAAGTCTTTAAAGTTATTGTATAACGCGATGTTTTTTAGAATAAAAAATAGAACTTAAAAAAAAGCATCTTCACGCCCGTATCCCTGAAGAGGATAGGCAGAGGTACAACAAGTGCACCCACGATTAGCCGAAGATACTTGGTCCCACAAATGTGATAGGTGGCAAGCCTATCGCCAACCAGGCACTTTCCAATCCCGGGCAACTTTGTGTTTATCAGAAAACTGAAAAAAACACTTTTTAAGTGCACGGCCCGGGAATCGAACCCGAGACCTCATGTGGTCAACGCCAACGCTGGACCACTAGACCACAGAGGGAGAGAGACCAAATGCAACTTATTTATTTATTATAAAATTATTACACTTTTTAAACCTACATACAAATGTGTAATTATTTAAATGCAATAAAACTGCAACAACCGACCCTACCATCGACCCATTTCCTTTATCTTTGGAACCTTGTATCTGATTTTCATCAAATATAAATGAGACAACATCTCCCAACCTATTATTCCAAATAAAAAACAAATCTTTTTTTATTTGGCTTCTAAAACAACGAATCTTCAAATTTTTAGAGAGTAAATTAATCTCAAGTTATTAGGCCGTGTTTACTAACTACAAGGGTCTCATATCTACATTATGGTTAGAACGTTTCGTGCCCACACAATTGCACATCAAAGGAAGTGGCGAGACATAACGCTGGTCAATGGTTCCTTACGTGGTTTTCTGCTCCGTGATAAGGGATAATGTTCAAACCTCGTTTGTTTTACCACAGCGCTATATGGATTTTTAAATATCATACTCATTTAATTGTTATATAAGATTTTCAGTAGTTTTTCTAACTAGAAAAAAATTACTGGCAATTCAGAAACTAGTGATGGTGCGCTCACCGATATGCCACAAAAAGCACATAAACTTCAATTTGATAAATAAATTTTAGTTATTTAAATCATTTCATAAGACTAGCCAATAGCGTTCGCCCCGTGGTTAACATTCGAACAAATACTAGACAATAAAATCTTTTTTAAGTTTAAAAACAGACTTTAGCGTAAAGAAAATAGTATATATGTGTGTATATCATGTATGTGACATGAATGTAGTGTGTGTAATGTTTATTATTCATGTGGTCTGTGATTTTTATTAATTTAATGTATTGCCATGAAATAAAATAGTAATTATTTAACAATATTAGGTTTTTGCAGTCTTCCGCAATGTAAACTTCAACTGTGCCAAATTTCACACACCAACATTCGTTTATTTGTATTAAAAAGGAGTACAAAGTTTTTCTTCACGTATCAGTATATAGATAACACACATAAATTGCTATAAAAATGTATAAGATTCAGTTTAAGAATGAAATGAATAATTATTAGAATCAAATATAAGTGACATAAATAAAATATTGCACTTCATGAATGTTTATTGTTTAGCAAAAATCAATTACATATTTAACAGATGTGTAGAATGTTATGAGTTTAAACCAAGCTCTCACTCTCTCAACCAACAACTCAGGACAAAGAAAAATATAGTTTCTTCGAGAAATTAAAAAAAACATTAATTAATTATCCTATTTTATGAGATTACCAACAGAATGTAAATTGAATATAACGAATTTAGGATCAGGTACTCTATACTAATATTTAAAGAGAAATAATTTGTATTTTGTATGTTTGTGACAAATGAACTCAAAAACTACTGGACCGATCAAAAAATGAAAATTCTTTAACCATTAGAAACCTACACATCCAGGAGTGACATAGGCTACTTTATTACCCGACAAAGGAAAAGGAAGTAATGATTTTAGGTCACGTCGTATGTAACAGAAAGTAATACAAATATTTCGATTTCTGTCTGAAAAATACTAACATAGAAACAGTGGTAGTTTTAAGACAATTGTTGAAATATATATTTTTTTGAATTTGTCTGCTTTTTAATCAACTTTTTTTAATAAAGTATGTAAGGCTTTATTGTCTGTATTTGACAGTAAAATAAATTCAATTCCAATATTGTAAAAGTAATTACGATGACTAAGGAATAATTTTTCTTATATTTTTATCAAATATGAATAGTCAACCATACTGACTGACTGACTCAATAGTTGCCCTTTTCGGTTGCAGGTGATGTTGCGGATACAAATTCCAGATCGTAGAAAAAAATGGTTAGAATAAAGATGAAATTGTGTGCTTTTGTGCTTGGTGCCGGCGTGGGCCGTGGGTGTAAAAGTGGGGTGGATGAGGGTGGATAATTGTGCCGCTGGGGTCTCCTTTTTGTCCGGACCATCGGTGAGTCTTATCCATTTATTTAACCGACGTCTTTCTTTTCAGTAACATCGCGGAGGATACATAGAACAGTTCACGGATAATAGCAAATTTAATTAATTTCATCTTTTTAATAATGTATTTCCGCAAAATAACGTCTGAATCAATAAAATATTTTAAAACTAAGATGGATAATAGAAAATGAATTATGGTAAATAAAGAACATCATGCTACTATAAGCATGATTCCTTGCTTCAATAGATTTACGAAGGTTTTCAATAGTTTTTCAAGTTAGAAAAATTTTACTAGCAGTTCAGAAACTAATGATGGCGTGCTAACATCGATATGCCATAAAAAGCACAAGTTTTTGGACTCGGTTATCGCAAATGTGGCAGTGGGGATCAACCACGTGTTGGTACAGGTCTCCTTTGAAGAATAGGCAAACTGCCGTTCTGCCAGGCAGGTCGTAAAAGGCGACGACGGATTGACTATGCGAATGACTACCATCGTGGCAGAGTTCTGCATTGTCTCGCCCGGGTTTGATACCATTAACTTACCTACTCCTGTTGCAATAGCGTCAGCGCTTGGCACTTTTGTGTTCCGATTTGGAGGGTAAGGTAGCCGGTAAACTTATGTTATGTAGCATTAGACCTCGCCACAAGACAGCAGCACACCATTAACATCTTTGGTATCAATAGGAGATGGTCGACTCTTTCGATCAGGAGACCCCACAAGGAAGACACGTGTGACGATATATATATATATATATATATATATATATATATATATATATATATATATATATATATATATATATATATATATATATATATATATATATATGTGTGTGTGTGTGTATTTAGTTACTTCTCAGATTGAAAAAGTTTACCAATACCATACCCTCTGCTTTTACGTGATAGTATATAAATGCAATGACCCAAGTACCAAACAGCGTAATTAGTAGTTAATGTAAAAAATTTGGTTATAAGCAGCTCCACTTAAATCATCACTTAAATCATTTACTCCTGTTTTCTGCTCTAAGAAAAATTAGCGGAAGATTTTTAAAACAAATTAAATATTCTTCTTTTATATCATAGAAAGCAAACCAGCTGATGATTCTTTTGATGGAAATGAAAAGATGTAACCATCGCCAATAGATATCAGAGATGGTAATGGTGTGTTGCTAACCATGCGGCAGGAATAGAATTCCAAATGTTTACAAACCTGAACACGTCAGTGACAAGCACCAATGCAATTGTATTAGGAATACGTAAGGCGGTGGTACTGTAACCCGGTCAAGACGTTGCAGAACTCCACCACTTAGTTAGTAGTCACGATGTTAGCTAGTGGCACTTATAAACCTTCAAAAATACCATCTCGCCTGTTTCCTTAAAACGGAAGGTAGAGGTGCAGCGCAACTATTAGGGCTCATCCTTTAATCACGTGAGGCTCAAAAGGGGGGAGGGGATAGGAAAAATGCAAGGAATCATAACAAGGTGGAGGAGGAACGAGTTAGATAAGTATCACGCATTTTTTTTTTAAATACAGATTTCTAACCGAAAAACGCCGCGTGACTATCTAACGATTCCCCGCCAGCCGCGATAAACCAAAGGAATAATTTTTCCAAGTATGATTTATAAAAACAAATAAAATTCTGGGGTAGAGATGAGGGGGGGGGGGGTTTGGTCTAAAAACTCACCACGTATCACCAGTGGGAGGGTGGAATTGAAAAACATCACGTGATTAATGGACGACCAACGGTATTAAATTTTAAGAGGTGCCACGCGGCCGGGGTTTGAACCCAGGGCCCCATGCGTTAATACTACTAAAACCATTTAAATGAATTATTATTTGCAAAATATATCTGTATACTCCACTTGAAAATCATGTCCAGTGTATAAAAGAAGAAACAAGACATAACAAATAAAATTTTATCTTACGCAAAACACCCCATAAAATGGAATTGTCTCGAGAACTTTATAAATGCGATAACGACTAAAGTTGTCCGTAGCTTTGTTGCTACGCTTACATAAATATGCCCAGTTAAAAAGAACTACCTGGTTGTCCTGATTTCGTGTGAAAATAGAAGCTATGATATTTCCGAGAGGTCTTGTTTAATTGGACACTTGTACCTAAATACGCGATGAAGTAAAAAAGAGAAATCTAAGGAGTGTCCGTCTCAAGCTCCGCCCTGTATTGGGTACGCCCACCAAGATCCTCACTCCAGAGGGAGACACTTCTTCAGCTTCACATTATATAAAGAAATTTGTTAGAAGTCGTCTAGCAACGAGTATATAGATATCAGATAATCGTACCTGTGTGCTGTACACCTGACATCTGTATTGCTGATGAATATTTTCCGTAGATACTATTTTGTAGGAATAATAATTACCATAATTTTCTTTAATAAATTCACGTAGTAGGTTTATCTTTAAGTCAAATATCTTATGGTGACGTCAGAGAGTATATCCCCCAATTCGCGCAATTGAGTCGATGCACTTAGGGCTCTTACACACATTAACACGATAGAACGTTGAGACGTGCTACAATGCGGCATATTATGTAAGAAAATGTATAAGAGTCTTAAACTCTTCGACTCAATTGCCGTTTTGTACTCTAGTCATATTAAAACATCAGAAGATTGGTAGATAGATATGTTTATTTATAGTACATAATATACGTAAATATCTTTACGTCAAATCCGACACAGAGTAGGCAGAAAGAATTCAGTGTCATGCAGTGTGATACAGACAGACTTGTTTTGCTTTCTCGACATTAATGACTGTTTTCATGCAAACACGCCGGTTTTGGAAACTTGACATCACATTTGATCAGCACCCGGGCAGTTATAGTAAATTAAAAAAATATATAATAAATGTTAGTGCCACCATTGACGCCACCGTTTCTCTTGTGGGTGGGCAGGCAGAGCAAAACCGAACGTCAAGCAAACGTTCCAGTTCATTGTGTTTCACAGGTTTATTGATTGGCGGGATGGGTGGTGAACTCCATGACCCCATTTTACTGGTATATTAATGGCTATCATTTGGTTTTAGTGGTAAAGGAGTAACCATAAACATATCTTACATGTTCATCTTAGACTTAGAAGTATTGACATGTCCCCACTAGACTCCGAGTTGCAACTGAGATTAAAATTAAAATTTTCGTAAATAAACTTGACAAAATCTCAATCCCCATATTGGGCCGAGCTCTTTTCGAAGAATAGACCATATCCCATTCTGCCAAGCAGTCGATTTCTTATATTTGTAGGTACCATCATGACTACGAGGTAGTTGAGTTCCGCAGTTTCTCGCCCAGGCATCTGGTACTACCGTCTTACCTACTCCTGCTGTAATAGAGTCCTAGCTAGTTACTGTCGTATTCTGGGTTGGAGGGTAAAGCCGCAGGTAGACTTATGCATAATATGGCATTGTTATTAACACTAACACTATCATCTGCTTTTCATCACAAGAGCCATCTGCCACAGCCATAATTATAATAATGAAAGGCTACACAATGCACTTCATTTAAATAATCAACTTTAAAATATGATTCCTTACAAAACAATCTGTTATTTCGAGTTTCATTTCTAAGTTATACGTTTTAAATGCGAAATGTAGGTACATATTAAGTGTGGTTTACTTATGTGTAGGTATGCACGTCAATTACTCTCACTGTAATCGTTTGAATAGAATTAAATTAAATATAGTAATCAGGCAGTTATGCCAAGATTTAACAAAAAGCCCGCTAAAAAGCTAGTTTCCGTAAAATTTTCAATATAAAGGCATTTCTGAGTAGTTATTAAAAGGATGATGTTCAATTAAATTGAAACCAGTATATTATATTCCTTGAACAAATGTTTATTATAATATTATTATTATATATTTATATAATTATAATTGGATACCTAACACTGTTTAATCTCCCTGCCTTTAGATTAAGAAGATTATTGGTTTTTGTCATGAGTCATAACAATAGGTACTAATTAATACCTGCACCACAGTAGAATGCCTTATTGTTCTACTGTGCCTGCACAGTAATATGTATAAAAATAATTTAAGATTTAAATAACAAGACGTAGAAATACAGATATATGCTCATCTCAGTACTATCCTTGTTAGGCGACCCATAGACCTACAATAACATTGCGCAATACTTTTATTGTGCAATAATATTAATTACCCCCTTTAGAAACGTTTTGCGATGCCATTGCCATGCGACCAACATGTCTGATGACGAAGTTTTGGCGGCAGCCATGCTGGTGATTTTGTTAAATAAATCTCTATACACTCAAGTAAAAATTCCCGTTTTTTATCATTTTTGCTCGTCATTTTGCTTAAATTTATGTTACGGTGTTTAATGTATATTAAATACCGTAACTGACCGAACGCGACCGCTCCAAACTCTGAAGTGAGTATATTGTGCAATATTAAGCCTACACAGTGTAAGAAAAAAATACTGCGCAATAAAAATTAAACACGCTCAAACTTTCGTTTAATCTTTGTGCAATCTTCAATATTAATCCTAAACGGTCAATAATATTGCACAATACGTAATATTGCGCAATATTATTGTAGGTATATGGGGCACCTTAGTGTTCAAAAGCCTTATCTCGACTGGCGTCTTTAGACATAAACTTTAAAGTCTCACCAATATATAGTTTCAATATTGCATGAAAAAATAAATAAAAACATAAATAATTCCATTACCGTTTTTGGTGTGTTGCGAACTTTTATGTTATACTATTGGAATTTTTCCCGATGATATCAAAAGGAGAAAGAAGATATTTGATCCTGAAGATTTAATAATTTCTTTCTGACTAAATATGTAGGTAAACACTAAATTTTAGAAAAAAAAAACATTCAGACCAGAAATACAAACAACACGCAAAGTCTCTTTCTAGTGGTTCAATCCCCACAAATTTTAATAAAGAGCTTAAAATTTTACATTGTAATGAAAAAATAATTTTCAAATCCGAGTTTTTCAATTATTTTACATTTTCTGCGAAAATTTTCCACAGTATTGCATATTTTTTTGATACCGTCAGAAAGTAGAGATTCTAAAAAAAAACTAATAGCGATTGTTTGAAAACATCAGATATTTTGTCGGGTGAATTTTCGATTGAAAATTATGTTATTTTTTTAAGTCAAAATAAGGAGAATAAATAATATTTTTAAAGGAATTTTGTACCAAGTTTCGTGAAAAAAAATCTATTTTTGTAGGAGTTAAAACTCCAAAAAATCAAACAGTCAGTTTTTCAAGTTTTTCAATGTCCCCCCCACACTTCCCGAACTCAAATCACCCGTCATTTATTTTTCCTCTTATTTTGACTTTATGTTCTTCCATTGGTTTCAACCTACTATTATTTTCCTTTGTTTTTAAATAATTTTAGAGGGATCGGCCCGGGTCTATGTTGTTTTCTGTCGGATAAAAATGAATTTTTAATTATTTTTTTTATTACATAAATCGAACATATTATTGATTCTGTACAGCCTTTGAAAATTTTGCCGGACCTTTTTTAACCCTGTATTGTGAGCATTACAAGGCAGGGTTACAGATTAGGAGACCACTACTAGGAGGGTGAAAGATAACAGATTAATTCTAAGTTAATCTAAATTTCTACGACAATTTATAATTAATGCAAAAAAAATACAAAGGGACTGCCAGACTGTTCGAAGAAGGCGAATGACAAGCCACGGATTAAATGGATACGTTTTTCAAGACAATTTATTAGTTTGTCAGTGTAGCCTGAAATTACATATAGAAATACAGAGTCTACTTACCAATGAAATAAAATCATTTCAAGGGTAATTTTTAAACCTTGTCATCTCATTCGGTACGGTGAAATAGTACATGGTTTATTTTTTTACAATATGATATAACCTACAAAATGTATTAAATGTTTGCTCATATGCGCGACGACAAGTTTCCTTCCCAATGGCGTGTCTATAAGTATTCATGTGGTCTGTGGACAGCCCACACATGCCACTATTCGATATCTTGCTCGAGTCTGGTGGTACTGCTCTACCTTTTCCTACCGCAATAACATCAATGTTTGTCACTGTCGTATTTTTTATAGTATTTGTTTAAACAACTAAGCCGAATAAACAAACAAAACAATAACACGTGAACAAAATAATGCAATAACTTGTGTTAATTATTTGGATATACTTATTGCAATTATTCGGTTACAATACTAGTTAATATTAATATTATTATAAATGTGAAAGCTTAGATGTTTGAATATTTGGATGTATGGAAGTTTGGATGTTTGTTACTCAATCACGCCAAAACTACTGAACGGATTTGGATGAAATTTAGCAGATAGGTAGATGATGATCTAGAATAGCATAAAAGCTACTTTTTATCCTTAAAAAGTATGTTATTCTCGTGGCATTTACCAAAACTTTTATAATGACACGGGTTGCACACTGCAGCTAGTACTTTTTAATAAATATTCTCTGGAAAAATCACACAAAACTAAGCAAATTATTGGCGCGTGATATGGGTGTTGTTGATTATAATAACATACTACTTAAATATAGGTATAAAAAATTAATAAACATCCAAACCCAAACATTTATGCATATTACAATTATTTAACAATTAATACATTTGTACTTCTTTTTGCAACAGTCATGAGAACGGTGTAATATGAAACTTAACACAATTAAAGTTGTGAAGGACTTTTTAATATCATAACATAGCAAACAAGCGGATGGATGGAACCTGATGGAAATAGTCAATCATCGCTAATAGACACTGAATATGTTAAAAGTGCGTTGCAATCTTGTGGCCAGGTCTAATGCCACATGCGTAAGTTTACCGGCTGCCTTACCTCCAAACCGGAACATGACAGTGACAAGCACTGACGCTATTGCGACAGGAATAGGTAAGGCTGTGGTATCAGACCCGGGCGAAACAATGTAGAACTCTACCACCTAGTTAGCTGCAGCAACCAAATATTTTTAAATAATATGCATTAGAAATACATTAAATTAGTAAAAATAAACATTACGCACACTATATTTATGTGACATACACAATGTACACACATATATATCTGCTAATTTCTTCATGGCTAACGTCTGTTGTCAACACGGCTGTCAAACTTATAGAAGTGATGTTATTGTTTAGTTTTTGGTCGAATTTCGACCAGCGTCCGATCGCTAGTGATAATTAATATCCAATCGGTTTTGCTTACATAAGCATCATCAAGTTAATGGTTGTAAGTACCCTGACGATGTAAGCGAAACTGGTTGGGTATTAACTGTTAATAATAATTATTCTATTCTGTGAAACAGTACAATTGTATACCAAGTATCAACGACGGAAAGTAGAATATATCAAAGTATATCACACAAATGATTTTAAACCCGAGCCCCATCGATTGCATATTCAATGTCTGTAACCACTCGACCAACGGGTGGTAATTTATAGAGACTAGTGTATGATTTTATTTTATCGATTAGCATCCCGGCTGAGAAAAAGTTTCCTGACGTTAGGTTGAACAATGAATGAGTAGACACTAGACAGATTGATGTTCGCTATGACGACACCCTTTTTCGTACGGAAAACTATGTCCCTCGACACATTTACTCGCCAAATCTTAATTTGATTAAGTTTTTTTGTTACGAGTGAGGCTTGTGTTTCGTGGCAATGATAGAAAAGGGTATAATTGTAGGTTTGACTCTTAAAACTGCCTCGTTAGTGAAGTGGTTAGCCCGCTCAACTATAAAGGTCATAAGTTCCTAAGTTCGAATCCTGGAATCAAGTTCTTGGTTTCTTTTTCTATTTCCATACTTCCATACTCATAATTGCAAAACTCTGTCTGTATGTCTGTTACGCTTTTTGGGTAAACCGCTAAACCGATTTTGATGAAATTCGGCGTAGAATTTTTAAAGTTAAGGGATCGAACACATGCTTTTTAATAAGGTTTTTTCAAAAATCAACAATTGTATTGGGGACGAAATTTTGTGTGAAAAACAATATCGATGACATATTAATGTATTCGCAGGTGAAACTGCGGGTCAGTTAGTAGAAAATAAAACGAAGTTCGCTCTTGGTATATCAACTTCCGTATGTAGTGTGAAAAGAACAAACAATATTCGTTGAAGTTTGTATTGTAAGTAGGAAAGTTATGTTCATCGATAAACAAATAAATACTGTTTTCACTCTACCTAACGCGTAAAAATGTGCCTTCACGTCCGTATCCCCGAAAGTTTAGGTAGAGGCCTAATAAGTGCATCCATGACTAGCCGAATATACTTAGTCCCATCATGTGATAGGTGGCAAGCCTATCAACTACTGGACGCTTATTCGATTCCGGAAACGTTGTTTTTATCATAAAACTGAACAAAAAACATATTTTGAATAGTACAACCCGGGAATCAAACCTGGAACCTCATGTGTTCAACACCGACACCGGATTACTAGACCACAGAAGCGAATACGAGCAAAACGTAGTTAAATTTTTAGATTAATTTATAGCTGCTGGTAAATTTATGCATAAAGCTTTGAAATCCCTGGCATGTGAATGGCAATATACTATGAACATAGGTATGGTTAAGATTTCTTTTCATTAGAAGATATACTTATCTGTTAGCTACCCAATGACATAAAAATAGCCAAGTGCGAATTGAATTTGCGCATCGGGCGCTCCGAAGTAGGTTGTTATATTTTAATGCTCTAACTACAAGATAATACTAGGAAAAACGACAAACTTTACTTTGCCGTTCGATCTCTAGTTACAAATAAGGCACATTTCATCCTCACCATCTCGATGTCTGGAAATCCACAATTGTGTTTTTTCCCCGCACTATTCCTCTGTGGAAACAATTAGCGGCAGGGGTTTTTTCAAGCGGATACGGCTTAGGAAGACTTAGCGACTTCAAGACAAGAGCCTACTCTTTCTTAAAAGGCCGGCAACGCAACTGCAAATCTTCTGATAGTGTGGTTGTCCATGGGCGGCGATGATCACTTACCATCTGGTGAGCCTCCTGTCCGTTTGACCCCTTTTCTATAAAAAAAGGCACAAACTGCAAGTAATAATTTTGTCAATAGTAAATTCATTTTTTGACATTAAACTACATTAAAAGCTTTTAGATTTTTTTCTGTACATGTGCTGTAAGACACTACTTCTTACCCCTTTTTATGATTCTAAGACAACGAAAAGTACCCGATAGGCTTGCATTAATTTGTGAAATCACAAAACATTCGAAAATATGCGATATAAACGTTTTTAAATTATGGTCGTATTGACTTACAAGTTTGATTTGTTAAGAGGCGGTTATATAAGATGGTAGAAAGAGTCTAAGACTGTAGACTCTTTCTGCAGTCTTTGTATTTGATATTAATTTAATATTTATACTCCTATTACCTGATATTCCACGCATTTCTTCGAAAAATGGTCTTGATAAACGGACAGACGGAATAGCATAAAAGTGATCCTGTAAGATTTCATTTGAAGTACGAAATCCCCACATACAAAAGAACGTCGCGGGTTTCATTTTAGCATTAGGTAGAATGTTATTTAAGGCTTACTCATAAGCTAATATGTATTCTGGTGTGTGTTAATCTAGGCGATGGAAATTATCACCTGTCTTACTAGTGGACGTTGAGTTCGTTCTGATCAACAAAAGGGCAGGCACAATGATATTTTCTTTATTATTTTAAATATTCTAAAATACTTTATTGTAAAATTATTCTTGTTGGTTTTTGTAACAAAAAACCGAAACAGATAAAACATTTCCGGAAACGGATACTCGTTTAATTTTTAATTCGCTTGGGCGGCGCCGCAGCGCTGTCGTCGTCGTCTTCCTGCCCGTCGCTTCCGGTTGCGAGTACTCTTTTTTTAAAAGGTTGTATTTCCGCTCCATAATCAGAACTGTTATGGATATAGTCACAGCAACTATCACGGATAAGATTCGTTATTAAATGGGTATTACTTCATTCTTCGGTCAGTACTACTTCATCGAAATACGTTACACTTGTCATGTGAAAATAGTAATGATTACTGTAATTTTTATCCTACTGCAAATGAAAAAGAATGAGATTTAGAAGAACGGGACTATGCTTTAATTTTTCTCCTAACAGCTATGAGTAGAATTAAAGAATAATCACTTCCATAGCGGACTTAGCAGGCAGTTCGTAAAATTGAACAATAACTCAAACTAGTCACGATGGAAAGGATTATTTGATGGTAGAATTGTGCAATATTATCTTGTCTAGACTTGTTACCACATACATAGTTATATACCCTTCTGTTACTGCTATAATATTGTCAGTATTGACACTTTTGAGTTAAGGTTTGAATGCCATATTGAAAGTTTACTGGATGGCTTGGTAAACTTATCAATATTGCATTCAAAACTGATTAAAGGTGCAAAGTATTATCGGTACCTATAGGCGACATTTTTCCTTTATTACCCAAATCATCTCTCTTTGCTATTCTGCGATTCCTATTATTATATTAATGCGAAATTTTTTGAAGATTTGCATGTTGGTATGGGTTCCCTACGGAGAATAGACTATCTATTATGTCTATACAATTAACTACCATCGTGATTACTAGGTGGTAGAGCTCTGCAAAGTCTCGCCTGAGTTTCGGTAGCTCCGCTTAACTTATTCCTGCCGCAATAACATTCATGCTTCTCATTGTCCTGTTACTGTACCTGTTTCTGCCGAATAAGGTCAATAAGGTAAGGAAACCGGTACATTTATGCATGTGGCATCACCACCCCGCCAAACGGATAGCAATGCACCATTAACATTTTTGGTATACGCTATGCCATATATACGCAGTGGTTGTCTCTTTTTATTAGGCGAACGATCTGCCTCCCAATTCACGTGATTGATTCGATGCACTTAGGGCTGTCACACACATAAAGACGCTAGAACGTCGAGACGTGCTACGACGCGGCATAGTATGTAAGAAAATGTGTAAGTCTTACTTAAACGCTTCGACTCGATTGCTATTTTGTTACGTGAATTAGGCCTCAGCTTGTTTGCTGTCTTATGATAAAAATGTAGAATTTTACATAATCATATATAATGGCTATATTAATATAATAGGTTTGTATGAAAATCAGCACACAAGTAGAGTTTTATGTGTATTAACGTGTGAACTGCAGTTTTCCCATTGCCGCTTGTTGCGAATCAGATAACGATATTCACTTTTTTCTAGCAATGAACTCGGAAAAGCATCTTTCCTCGCCGTTTTCTTGTAATAATCTATTTTAACAGGCGTACAAGTTTATCCAAAGTATGATGTCTACACCACCACCAAACTTCGAGGCACTACAGAAATTTAGATTTTCCAGGAAAACTTCAAAAAACCTTAATGACACTGTTACCCGATTCGAAAATTTTAACGAATAAGCTAACCACTTAGCTACAAGGATATTTTATATACAACTGTTAAGTAAATTATTTTATATGTACAAAATAAATGTAGTCTTTGTTAATACAAAAGGGTTATTCGTACCGAAAAAATGAAAAGATTGTCTCAAATACCGGCACGCTTTCGTAATGACAAAGTACATGCATAATAAGGCTTTAGAATTTTTCCGACGCTTGGAGTTTTTTCCGCTGGGCGATAAAACCGGAAATTATCATTAATTATGAATCGGGAGATTTAGGCCAGTCATTGCTTTGACGTTAATGAATAAAGACAATTTTAATTTTGTTTACTTGTCGTTTAATTAATCTGTAACAATATTTTTTATACAAAGAGCTAGCGGACGAGCAAACGGCCTGTCTGATGAAAAGCGATCATTGTTGCTTATGAACATCTGCAACATCAGAAGAGATACGCTGCGGACTGATAAGAAACGCATTAATCTGCATCTTAACTTAATCTTCAAAATTTTAAAGTAAAACTGTTAAAATTCCACGTTTAAATATTTATCACAAATTTAAAACCCATGTCAAAAGGTTATTGTTAAGTAAATTATATCACAAAATATAATATTGTGAAGAAGATAAGAAAGTATCGAAATTAATCCGTGAAAAAATCTGTAAGCCTGTTGACTCTGCAGGCTATGTTGATACTTCTCTCTAAGTGGAGATATTTTGAGCTAAAAGCTTCGATCAGAAATTTCTGATCGAAGGCTAAAAGCTGTTAAAAATCTAAAATTTATTTAAAACGACATTATATCTGACTTTTGTAAAGCTGTAACTTTTAAACTTGATGATAGATTTT
The DNA here is from genome assembly GCA_036924255.1 of Apodemia mormo. NCBI lineage: Eukaryota > Metazoa > Arthropoda > Insecta > Lepidoptera > Riodinidae > Apodemia > Apodemia mormo. The sequence continues at coordinate 30,004,145 of JAUPFN010000006.1, forward strand.
GATTTTCAAACGGCATTTGGCGCATTTTTTTAAGCTCTTATATAATCAATTTGGTTCAAAATCGATTGGTCTAAAAATCTCAAAGTTATTTCAAAATAACATTTTTTAAACTTTTTTGTAAATGAACACTTCTGAACGAATCAATTGATTTTGATTCGATTTGCGGCATTCACTGAATTTTTTCAAGAAACTAATTAGATTTCGAAATCTCCCAAAATAATCGTCTGGAAGTTATTTCAAATAATCATTGTTTCCTGACTTTTTGAGGTTTTTTTTTTTTAATTTATAAAAATCTCGTGAGCTGATAAGTCCAAAACTAAAAACAATCTAAGAATCGATTGTTATAGCTGTTTCGATAGGCCAGGCCGTTCCAAATTTATGAAAGGTTTGATACACCCACACATATGTAATATTTAACAATTATCGTGAACATAAAGTCACAGTTTTCCATGACCTCAAAATATTGAGATCAGATGAAAATCGATTTTCTAAAATCGTCGTCAAAACAAAAACTTCCAAACTTGAAAATTTTTAATTTTCTTAACGCGAACATAATAGTAGATGATCCCACTATAAGATGATCTTTACCGAGTCGGTTAATGGATGAAAAGTATTTCATATCCAAAAATGTATGTCAATAAATATATTTCAACTTAAAAATTCAGACCAGAATATGAAAGTATCATCACGCCCGGTTCCCTTGCAGCGTAGGCAGTATAAACCGAAAGTCTATGGACTTTCCGTTTCACCGCGATTCACTAGTTTGTCGTTTGGTGAGATAAGTACTAATCCTCATCGCCAATTTTGCCGACATGCTAACGATCATCGACTATTTCTAACTATAACTGGGACCGACAGCTTTACATATTCAACCGATGCACGGGCGTGGTAATACACCACTCCGCCGGACTCCAAACTGCTACTGAGATTTTTAAATTCTCGAGAAAAACCTCGAGAAAACCTCAAAAACAATTATGCCCGACCCGGGTATCAAACCCGGGACCTCATGATCTGAGCCGAATAGGCTACCCCTAGACCACGAGGCAGTCCTCCAGAATATGATTGATTAACAATTTTTTTTTAAATGGTTCACTAGTTCGGTTAATTTCATACTAATCGAAAGTATGAAGCCTAGTAGAATATGTAAATGTTATGTTGACTATTATTTTCCCACGACGATTCCTGGGTAGGCAGGTTATTAGTATCGCCTTACCCAAGAGTTGTGACGGAAAAAAAATCGTCAACCTAGCGTTTGCATATTCTATAGGCTTCATACTTCCGATTCGTTTGGAATTTGTCTATTAACCATACCACGAAAATATATAAAAAAAACCGATCTGAAATTTTTTAGTTAAACCACTCGCAAATTATTTATTGACATATTTAATTGGATATTAAATGCTTTACATCCATCAACCAGCTCGGTAATGGTCGTTCTATAGTGAGATCTTAGACTATAATACATACTAGATATTATCACAAATTATTATATTTTTATTTGTATAATACGTCCTTTGTCCGAAATTCGGCCGTAACTTTATTAATGTTCTATTAAATTTAATGATAAATATTAAATAATAAAAAAATCTGAACCTCTTCCTCGTGTACTTAAACATTATGCCAAATCCCAGAGACCTCTGTGGGTGCAATATTCTTAAAAATAGATCCAATACCAATACAAATACGTTTTTACCAATAAAAAAAATATCGGTCATCCAGGTTTTAAATAATTAATTATATGTGTGCGGTAGCAAATTAATAAGCTTTTATTTATTTACTAGCTGTTGTCAGCGACTTCGTCCGCGCGGACTTCGTTTACTCCGCACTGCTCCTCCCCCGTAGGTGATAGCGTGATAATACGTAGGTATTATGTTGACCCGACCTGTTAGTAATATTCATGCAACATTTGAAGTAAATCCATGCAGTACTTTTTGAGTTTACCTCGGACATACATACAGACAAACAGACAAACAGACAAACAGACAAACAGACAAACAGACAAACAGACAAACAGACAAACAGACAAACAGACAAACAGACAAACAGACAAACAGACAAACAGACAAACAGACAAACAGACAAACAGACAAACAGACAAACAGACAAACAGACAAACAGACAAACAGACAAACAGACAAACAGACAAACAGACAAACAGACAAACAGACAAACAGACAAACAGACAAACAGACAAACAGACAAACAGACAAACAGACAAACAGACAAACAGACAAACAGACAAACAGACAAACAGACAAACAGACAAACAGACAAACAGACAAACAGACAAACAGACAAACAGACAAACAGACAAACAGACAAACAGACAAACAGACAAACAGACAAACAGACAAACAGACAAACAGACAAACAGACAAACAGACAAACAGACAAACAGACAAACAGACAAACAGACAAACAGACAAACAGACAAACAGACAAACAGACAAACAGACAAACAGACAAACATACAAACAGACAAACAGACAAACAGACAAACAGACAAACAGACAAACAGACAAACAGACAAACAGACAAACAGACAAACAGACAAACAGACAAACAGACAAACAGACAAACAGACAAACAGACAAACAGACAAACAGACAAACAGACAAACAGACAAACAGACAAACAGACAAACAGACAAACAGACAAACAGACAAACAGACAAACAGACAAACAGACAAACAGACAAACAGACAAACAGACAAACAGACAAACAGACAAACAGACAAACAGACAAACAGACAAACAGACAAACAGACAAACAGACAAACAGACAAACAGACAAACAGACAAACAGACAAACAGACAAACAGACAAACAGACAAACAGACAAACAGACAAACAGACAAACAGACAAACAGACAAACAGACAAACAGACAAACAGACAAAAATTCTAAAAACGATATTTTTGGTTTCGATATCGATTGTAGATCACGCCCCAAGTATTCTTTTAAAAAAATAATCAATGTACAGTTTTGACTTTTCTACGATTTTATTATATGTATAGATAGATAATATGTAATGAAAAGAGCTACTATAAAGTTTCTTGTCAGCACCTTCACTATAGAACAAGGCCTCTGATCCGGTAATAACTTTATCATTTCGAGGATTTATAAATGTTTTTATAAATATAATGACATACTTTTTGTATACAATAAGCAACGATAAAAGAGACATAAAACTAGCGTTTGTAACATAAACATAAAACTGAATCTTTCAGACAAAAAAAATGTTTGCAAGATTAGTCCACTGTTAATAAAATCAATGAGAAAACGTAAAAATAAAGATCTTTCTCTTTTGTTAAAAAATACAAGAAAATACAATATTTTCAATCCAATTCACAATAAAGAGTAAGTTAAACATAGCCAAAGGCAATTGATCTTTACTTACCTCGCACAAATCAAAGTAGGGCAAAGATGGGGGCTGGTTAATGCACGCCGGGGGTCACGACGTAACTTGACTGGGATGGATGGGTGGCCCGCAATGGTCAGCCCGTGGGAGATGTATTATGGTAGCTTGGAAAGAACATTCTATGTACCTAAATTATGAAGATGAAAGATTTAATTTGTACACTTTATCTACATGATTTAATATATATTCTTTGTTTATCTATATGATTTTTTTATAGCATAGCGTAGTATTCAGGCAAATGGCTCTATTGATAGGCAATTAGCCTATAAACAACGAAGATGTTAAATGTGTTTGCTATCCGTGCAGTAGGATAATAGTGTAACTTGCGTAAACTTACCGACTAATTTACCCTCCAAACCACAACATGACAGTGACTAGTATTGTCACTATTGCAGCGGGAATAGGTAAAACATTGATACCAAACCTGGGAAAGACGTAACATTTTTGTTCATAGATAGAAGGAAGTCATGATAATTTAGCTAATCTTTTTCTATAACGAACTACCTGGTAGAATTCCAAATGATCTATTTTTCAAAAGATACTCAAGCCATGACTGTTTATCACATTTATTATATTCATCACATTTGCCTAAAAACTAAATGTATAGACTATAGACAGACACTACAATATTATCATCATCCCGCTCGGTTCCCTTGTGGAGTAGACAGAGTAAACCGAACGTCTATAGACTTTCCACCACTACCACCACGATTCACCCGTTTGTCGAGATAAGTGATCATCCCCATCGCCACATTTTACCGACCTGATAATTATTATCGACTATTTCTAGCGATAACCGGCACCGACAGCTTTATGTACATTCGCATCCGAGGCACGGGAATGGTAAAGTACCACCCGCCAGACTCCGAGTTACTACTGAGATTTGGATTTTCGAGACAAACCTCGAAAAATCTCGATAACACTGCCCGACCCGGGGATAGAACCTGGGATTTCACGATCTGAACCGAATAGGCTATCCCCAACACTACGAGGCAGTCTACAACCTATTTTATATAGTAGTATAGATTATAACGGTACATTTAAATAAGGCATCAAAACCTATTTGTCGCTACCAGTAGTTTTAGTAAAGGTAGCAGACACGATGATTTGTGTGCGGGATGGGTCCCTCGGGCGCTTTCCCGTATTTCGCTAACTCCGGCGGCTCCTTACAATTTATGTGCAGGATTTTGCTGTCCACTTCAAACAAACATTGTACTTAACTGTAATATCAAATAAATTTTGTGATAACTAAAACAAAGAGCAACATAGTGACTATTATGTTTATAAAGGAATGATATATCTATTGCTAATTAATCTATGTTTTACTGTTATGAACCACGAAGGGCTTCTTATGGCATATTTTATTTTATGTAATATATCGTACAAGCTAACCCAGTGAACAAGCAAATTTAGAATTTTGAAATTGATAAAAAATTATTAAGTTCAATTTTTCATTACTATGTCCATAAATATAAATAAAATATGAATTAAAAAAGTATTTTAATGACGAGCCAGCAAAATATTTTTTAGTGCTAACTAGCTGTACCCGTTACTTCGTTCGCGATTGCCATACCATGCCATCTATCCTTGTGCCTTGTAGGGCTTTAGACAGTGTTTAAATGAAGTCACCACAAAACAACATTGGAACGCCCACGGATTAAACGGCCTTTCGAGACAATTTCTTAGTTTGACAGCTAGCATGTAATTACATACAGAAACAGAGTTAGGAGCTGACCCGGAGAACTTCGTACCGCCATATTTTATTTCTCTAATCACAACTGAGGAAATAAAACCATCCGGTAAAATCGAATTAGCTAAATTGAAAATAAAAACGGAGTACTCAATTGAAAAATTCATATAATAAAGTAATAGAATTTATATTCTAAGAAACAGAACACAGCGCCATCTATTGGGTGTATTTGCAACCTAGATGTCAAATAATATTGAAGAATTTTATCGATGAGTCAACGTACACCGCCATCTATGAGAACTTCGTAAAACTAAACAGTAAATAAACACTTGGTTAAGAAACCATTAATTGATACATTTTATTATTTACATTCACGACATAAACGAATAATTGAGATGATAACTATCTTATCCAGTAAGTTAGACCAAAATACGGGTACATGTGAAATTTGATTGAAATCGGTTCAGTAGTTTTAGAGTTTATTGGCAACATACATCGTGACACAAGATTTATATATATATATATATATATATATATATATATATATATATATATATATATATATATATATATATATATATATATATATATATATATATATATATATATATATATATATATATATATATATATATATATATAAAACAGCACAACATGGTTTATTTCTATTTTTCACATGATAATATAAGCTGCAAATATATGAAATATTTGACAGTAATAGGAGCGTTGGCTCATATGCGCGGCGACACGTTTCCTTCCCCATATTTTCTACAAGTTAAGCTTATACTCATTCATCCCTTATTTGACCAAAGTTCATATTTGACTAAACTACATATTAGACTAAAGAAAATTTTTGCAAAACCTATTTTTATTGGGAGAAAAGTCACTCACCGGTGACATCAGTTATAGACACAACTGTATTATTGTTATCTTAAACATGGCTGGGTCCTGAGACTATCCTTCTACCGAATAAAAATAGCGCAACTAAACGACGTCACTGCTAGGGCAATCATTATCAGCCAAGGGGCTGCGAATTTGATCCTGGTTTGTAAAAAAATGTTTTCTTCTACCTCCAAATCTGTTCAAGAAAAACATTACCATTCCGAGTTGTTTACGCCGTTATTACTGTTTAACGGCTGCACGGGTTAGTTTATATTTGTTATATTTGTTATATTATAATATATTTGCAATATCTGCCACGAAGTTATACCCAGTTTCAGAGCAGTAGATCCGGTCACCATTTATTTAGGAGTTACCGTGTGCGACAAATTTTGATAAAATTATTTTTCAACATAACTTTGAGATTTTTCAACCAGTTCATTTTGTACCAAGATAATGTTTTTAGAGCTTGCTAAAACTACCGTTAATGCTGTTTGAACAAAAAAAGGTAAAATCGCGTTCAATAGTTAGGGGCGGTAGACTTAATTCACCTGAGGTAAATCACCTTGGAGAATTAAGTGCTACGCACGGTAGACTTATTGCACCTGGGTGAATTTATCACAGCTCTCCAAACATCAAACCCTCGATCGGGTAGACTATTAAGTCTACCCGATCGAGGTGGTTGGTAGTTAATGCACCCAGGTGATAATTCACCTGGGTGCATTAACTACCAACAAGGTTTCTAGACTTTATGCACCTGGGTTCAGTAGACACAGTTCTCCATTAACTCAAAACTTCGATACTTCAGACATCAGAAAGTAATTCAAAAATAGTATTTTTTTGAATTACTATCTGATGTCCGAGACTTCGTTTGCGAGACCTAAAAATTAATCTAGGTACGAAAACTAATTATGCGATACTACCTATCTGACAACAATTTTCATATATAAAAATGTATTTTGCGTGTTATTAAGTTTTTGCTTATATATATGATATTTTTATATGGGTAATTTAAGACAGTTATGCTTCTGTTCAGACATATAAAGAACTTGATGTTACTTGTGACTTAGTTCACGTGATTTCATGCTCAGTCGGGACAAGATTGCTTCGAAAATTTCTATCGATTATGTAGCTAGAACAATATTTTAGATCTCAAAAATTGAGTTCATGCTATTGAAAATCCATCATTGTTTTCAAAATATTTCATAAAAAAATATATTGACGTGTCAAAATAACTTGTAAAAAGTTTTATTGAATAAAGTATTTCTGATTTCTGATATAATAGCGTTTCAAAAAACAATTTACCGCCATTTTTAACAAAACAGATGTTTGAACTGAAAAAAAAAAATTCTTATACTTTGTACTCCTTTGAGCTTAAGATATGTTAATTTAGCGGGAAGTTTCAGGGATAGATTGCAGGGTCAACCGTTTACAATTTTTTTTATTAGATAATTGGTGTAGGGTCGAGACGTTAAAGCTTTGAGTTTATGGAGAGCTGTCCCTACTTAACCCTGGTGTATAAAGTCTGGAAACCTTGCAGATACTTAATGCACCCGGTGGATCAGTATACCGGTTCGAAGTTTTGAGGTAATGGATAGCTGTGATTAATTCACCCAGGTGCAATAAGTCTACCGTGCGTAGCAGTTAATTCACCCAGGTGATTTGCCCCAGGTGAAATAAGTCTACCGCCCCAAAATTTACAGCTTAAAAAATTAAAATAGGTGTTTTTGGTTTTAACAACCTAAGATATTATTATCATAACAACTTGCAGATTTTTTTTGAGGGAAAAAGATTGAAGGTAAAAGTATTGGCTTGTACCTAAAGTTTTTAATAGGCAAATGAATGAATTTTTAACAACAGAACGAATTTATAATATTTGACTCTTTTGCAGTAGTCTAAATTAAAAAACAGGCCTATTGGTCAGGGTGAAATAGTATTTGCTTCCAGTAAACATTACACAAGTAAATTAATTATTATTAAGCCTAAATTTTGACCTTGTAGGAGATCAGGGACATTTTATTTATATAACAAATGAAAAAACGGTTTTTGCATTTTTTTGCCAATATTTCGGAAAATGTGCGTGTTATCGACATGCGTATTAATAATATTCCCTATAAAATTTCACCTAATGGCTAAGCTATTGTGAAAATTTACAGTTTTGTTTTTATGTCGCAAAATTATTTTTCAACGTAAAAAGGTAAAGTTTTTAAAATTATATAAATCTTAAAATTATCTAATTTTCTAATAATATTAGTGAAAAAAAAGATTAATACTTGGCTTTGTAGTTTGTTATTAATAAAAAAGAAAATAGCCTTACATTAAAAGCTTATATATATATATATATATATATATATATGTATGTATGTCTCGACCGAGTCTGGTACCACCGTTTTACCTATTCCGGTCGCAATAACTTCAGTGCTTGTCACTCTCGTGTTCCGGTTTGGAGGGTAAAGTAGCCGGTTAACTTTTGCATGTGGCGTTAGACCTCGCCACAAGATAGCTACGCACCATTAACAACTTTAGTGTCTATAGGCAATGGTTGACTCCATCAAGAGACCCATCTGCTTGTTTGATTTCTGAAGATGTTTTAAAACTATATTTATATCGACATAATAGAATTTCACAAAGTGCTGACGAAATTATACTTGTACTTTTTGATAAACGGTTCTGATAGTTTTCCTGTTTCTGAGACAAGAGGATATAGTACATCATCGGTTTGGACTATCACAAATCTAAATGTAAAATGAACAAATATTTTTACATAACCCAACTTAGTTTAAGTCAGTAATAGTATTAGCATATAAGTCCAGGGCAAAATAAGTTGGCTCATTACGTGCCTGGAAACCTTATTTCAGAAAATAAATTCTTTTTTTATCTTCATGGAAGATAATGTCGAATTTTCTTATAAAGTCTTAATTAAATCTTAATCACATGAAAATAGAGTTTCTATTTACACAAGGCATAACACTGTCATTAATAATGGTGATGAGAGTCATTAGTTGGTCCATGCGTGCGGGGCGGAAAACTTGCGAACGTATATCCTACCAACACTCGCTCGCTCCCATCGATATGATTAATAGATGCTCTTCACTTGTAGCTCTCTTATCTGCTGATTTAGCCATTTATTTAGAAAAATGAACGATTTTCTTGGTTATTTATGGATATTTAAGATCAAGTAAGCTTGCCTTTTGCAAAACTCTTTAGTATCCATAAATAAAAATTTCGTGTTACCTTTATAATCGCATTTCTTTAAAACGACTATTTCGATTTTTATGAGTTTTTTTTTGTAAATTTGTTAGGTATGAAAATAGATCGAATAGAAAAACTAGTGAAGTGTTGAAATATTTTACTTATAATCTTTGTATAACATTTTGTATAATATAGAAGCTTTAGCCTGTACCACGCATGATTATGAAATTTTCAGGCGTGCTGCTATAATAATAATCATCTAGAGAAATTGTTTTTTTGTTATCATAAGATAGCAAACAAGCAAACAATCAACTAGTAGCCACGATGGTAGTGACTCGCATGACCAATCAGTCGCCTTTTACGACCTGCCTGGCAGAACGGCAGTTGGCCTATTCTTCAAAGAAACCCGAGACCAACACGGGGGAGAAATTGTGGGTTTTTTCTTCTCTTCTATAAAAAAGTAACAGTGTGATAAAAACTATATTTATTACATTTAATATTTATTGACCGCCGGTGCCCAACGGTGGTCGAGTGGTTCGCGACCCTGACTGGTTACCCCGATTGGGTAATCGACAGCGATCGAACCCGAGCCCCGTCGATTGGGTAGTCAGACGGGGACGGGGGAGCATTTGTGTGATGAGCATAAATATTTGTATTTCCGCGCTTGGGTGCTTATTAAATATATTGCAGTATTTATATATTATGTATTTCTATATTGTACTAGCGGCCGGTTACATGCTTCGCTACGTATCGCCATTTATAGAATTAATTTGTTACAAAAAATATGATAAATGAAGAACCGATTTTATGCAAATTTTTATCTACTAAATAGTCTGAACAAAGCCTAAACGTTTGGTTTGGATAGGTGAGCCCGTTCTTGAGTTATAAAACTACAACGAAAAGTGGCATTGATTTTTATATATATAGATTAGTACCATTGACTAACACCCATAACACAAGCAAATAATTTGCTTTATTTGGAGTTAGATTAGTCTGTGTAATTTTGTCCCGTGAATATTTACTTATTTATTTATTTATAATATGGTTTGTATTGCAGCATACATTACTATTTTATTGACCCTTACAAAAAAAGCTGTTAATGTCAATTTACATTAATCATGGATTATTTAAAAAAAAAAAATGAACTTCAAACTGTGATATCGCAGTTTGTGTTTGAGAAGCTGATGTATATTTTATAAAGGTCTTCCCGTATAACAAGAATTTTTGTTCGTAAATACAAGGAATAAAACAATATTGCTGAGCTAGTGTTTCGTCTATACATCGTATTTCGTCATAACCTATACATCATATTTCGTCATAACCTATTTATGGGACAATATAAGATTTCTAAGATATTAGAGAATTATCAGTAAAAAAAATTAAAAGATATTAGTTTGCGGTAAGATAACGCTACATACTATTTACTACCAAGTAGTACCTGCTCCTGCTCGCCTGAGTTACTTGGTACATGGTCTTTTTTCATTCAGGGTCTGGGAACAACGTGTGGTAAGCTAATCATCAATAAGACAATTTTAACGATTGAGTTGTACCAAAATGTTCATATCAATGATTACAATGAATAATAATCGTTTAACAATTCACGCATTGACATTATCTCTCAACAATACCTATAAATAAATATTGCCGCAAAAATGGCGCCAGTTTATCAGGAACCGGAAGTGGACGCTGGGGACCGGTGGTCGGGTAATAAATGTTATTAGATAGCCCATGGGCTTAGTTGGGCTGTTTTTTTCCGACTTCTTTTAGTCCGCGGGCTTTTGTTAATGCGTCTGGGTCGGAAAATAAATTGGCGGGACGGTTTTAAATGAGCGTGTCCAGGTTAAATACAGATTTTTCGGTGCTGCAATCAAGTTGAAGGCTCAGATTTATGAACATTTAACTGAAGTTAGGATCGTTGTTTTGTTTGCCACGAACTTATAAATACGAAGTCAGGTTCCTTGTGACAGAAGTTAAATAAATTTTTACAGTTACCTTAGCCAGCCAAACTGACATCAGTATTAGTAACTTCTAAGGCATTAAAAAGGTGCCGCCTTGGATAAAATCAAAGTGCGTTTAACATAGACTTCCCCGTCCTCGGAAAAATAAGCCACGAACCATTCTGCCAGGCAGTTCCTAAAAAGGCGAACGGGTGGCCTCACGTGTCAGTAACATCGTGGCTTGCCTAGCTTTGGCAACAGCGCCCTACCTTTCACCTGCCGCAATAGCGTTACTATTTACTTACTAACAAAATATATACATACCAATTCCCAATAGAAACGTTTCTAACGATATCTCATTCAACAAATTTTAATAAGTAGTTATGTGGAAGTTTTTAGGAGACATATGTAAATACATGCACATTCTACTGAATTCAAATCAAAGCCCTCATTTGAACTTCACGATAGTCGTATATAAAATTCCTATAATTTTCTTGTCTTCTATCTTTTATTCATGTTTAAAAAGCAAGTATTTTCAATTGGTTTCCAGAATAAATGATAAGTTGATTTATTGCACTTCACTGGCTCAAAGAATTAAAAATGTACCTACGAATTTTTAAGCTACTATCACATCACATCACATCACAAAAACATTGGTTATGATGATTTTTTAAACTCCTTAGGCATAGGAAGTTATTTGAAAAAAAATAAATTGTTTTATTTCTATGTCCCGAAATCTTATAAGCCAAATTTGTTTACTTTTTCATTAAATCTAAAAGTGGAACCAAATCGAAAGCTGTCAACCGCGTTTTGATCGGCTAATCTGCTTAAACTTTATAAGAGGTTACATACGGACATACTAACGCCATATTAAAAATAGATGGAAAACCATCCTAGAGCTTTAAAACGACGAAAAATTATGAAAATTTGATTTTCGAAAATCGAAGTGAAACTTCTCGTTTACTGAATCTTCTTAGTGGGAAGTTCAGAATATGTAGGTAAAGTTCCATAAATAAATATATGTAACGTATAGTGTATTTTCTGAGTAATATGACTTAAATTTTCAAAACAATTATAAATTCAGTTTTACAAAGAGTCGCTTAACCATAGTTGCTGATGTGGACTTATGGATTCAGATTTATGGAGTTTGGGAAGGCCCGCAGAATGCGCTTGGTATATATATTTTATGATATATCTATATGTATCATACAATCTTAAAGTTACATCGGTATGTTTTTAGGAACAAGTCTCTCTAGCTTAAAATTTTTTGCTTACATGAAAACTTCAGAAAGTTGTTATTAATGAACGGAGATCTTCTGGTGTTTCGGTAATCATATGTATCTTACAGGGCTCCATTTTTATTCCTCATATACATTAATGGCTTACATGATATGGGTCATTTCACTTTTATTCAAACTGAAAAAAAAAAATTGATATCTACTCCATAGACAATCAAGTTTTTTAAGTAAGTAAGTATGACAAAATTTATACACTGGCTTAGTACAAACAATGTTTTTTTCTATTATCATCAGATAACAAGCAGGAAGGTGGCTCTCCTGAAGTGACAACCATCGCCGATAGATATCAAATATATTAATATTGATTTACTATCCGGGTAACGGGACAGTAATTCCACTTGTATAAGTTTACCATCTACCTTATTCTCTAAACCTGAACACAACAGTTACACGTACTGACGCTATTGCAGCAGATATAGGTAATGCGGTGGTACCAAACCTGGGCAAAACGTTGTGGAACTTTACCACGTCTTAATAGTCACTATGATAGTGACATTAACAGCTAATCGTTCGCCTTTTACGAACTGCTTGGCAGAATAAGGTATTTTATTAAAAAGCGGCTGGATTAATACGGGGAAAACAATCTACTTATAAATGGAAACATAACTAAATTTTCATAAAATTTTGAACACCTAATGTAAGGCATTTTCATATTTAATGGAACAAATTACGAGTATGTTTGGAAATATGTAATACTAGTAAAATTAAAAATTCAGTGGAGATCACATATTGATAAGTTAGCAAATGGACTTTCATATGGACTCAAATTTCAAACCTAGGCTAGGTTCAGCGATGCTGAAATTGTTGGAACTGAATCTTTTCGGGTGATATTGCTCTGAAATAATAACAAGTGCAGTAGCGAATCTGACCTAGCTGAGCAGTAATTTCGCTTGCCATTCAAAAGATCAAGACCGATCATCATTTTGAAAATATACATCTTTTCTAACATTAAAATACTCTTATTTTTATTAACTTTTTATTTTATTATTAAGTTTCAAGGATGGCCTGCAGGGTCAACCGGTTTACAGATTTTTTTGTGAATCACATATTTTGGATATATATATGGGTTCAGCCTTAAGATTATAAAGGAGTTCCAATATTATTTTATCTCTGCACTGCATTTTTACACAGCGGGCGGCACACATCTAAACAGATTGAAAACAACGACGTAAATGAACACCGCCAGTCTGACAAGGCAGCGCGATATGTTGGCGCCACGGAATTACGGTTTTCTGTGGTTGGCGCGTTAAAAACCCTTTGATGCACCGTCACGCGCATCAAAAAGCACACGCAGCCCGCACATTCGTGACGATAGCCGATAATAGGCGGTCATATCTGCATGTATAGTGTCATTGCGGGAAGCTTTGTGACGATAGACGCAAGTGCGGTCCCAGCATAAGAGAAAGATCCAAAGAATATTTGAAAACTTAATGTGCTATGTACGTGAAAACTTTTACTTATATGACGAAAATTGTTATGTCATTCAGTTACTAAATTCAAGGAACAAAAATAGTCTTATTGTACATGTATTTAATCTTCACAAATTTTTTGGTTAACAAATAGGTAAAATGATCTAAAAACGTTATTATTTAATTTCTAATTTCTTAGAAGATAACAAAGCATAGAATGTAATGATCTTCATACCAAAATAATATTGTGTTGATCAATCGTAAATATTATAATGTATTATATTAAAAAATATATAATGTGACATAAAATGGCAAGTTCGCTGAGTTTCTTTCACCGGATCTACTGTGGCTGCGTTTCCGATCCGGTAGTACCTAGCTATGAAAAATGATAACTCGTGAGATTAGTAAATGGGAAAAGAGCGTATGAAGTATAATTTGAATAACATTTTAACATTTCACCACCAGAATATTTTACTATTTTGACGCAGTATTCAATCCCAAGACTCGCAGTATTGCGGAAGAAGCTAATCCCTAGACTTACTAAAATCAAACCCAGATAAAAAAGTATCAAATATAAAAAAAAGAGATTTAATTGGTATTTACAGAAACATGCAGGCTGTCAAAAGCTTTGGTACACGATCCTCAGTTATTTACCCGTTGCATGCAGAGAACTACAAATTGACAGATTCAATATTTACAAACATATTTTTATCATCCACGTAACTCTTATAGGTATGGTAATAAAATTTAAAACTCAAATGCTATTTGGCATTCTGTCATATGAAACAACCCGATCAATTTAACTTTGACAAGTAAGCGTAAAATTGGTTATACTACCTAAAATATCATCACTCATCGTAATAGAATTAAAAGTTGACAGTCAACATCAGATACAACAAAATTAATTCATATTTTTTTAAGATTTTGATTATATTATATAATTTTATATAATTGTGTTGGCATTAGATCTAAAGGTATTTCAAATTTTAGCTCAATCGAACACTGACAAGTGCGTCAAATTTAAGTTGCAAAATTTGACCTAAACTAACATGGCGAGTTATTTAATTATTTATTAACTAACTAGCTGTTGCCCACGACTTCTTCCGCGCGGACTTCGTTTACTCCGCACAGCTCTTCCCCCTTAGGTGATAGCGTGATAATATCTAGCCTATATGTTGATCGGGTCAACATATAGGCTAGATATTATCACGCCTGTTAGTAATATTCATGCAAAATTTGAAGTAAATCCATGCAGTACTTTTTGAGTTTACCTCGGACATACATACAGACAAACAGACAAACAAGCAAAAAGACAAAAATTCTAAAAACTATATTTTTGACTTCTATATCGATTGTAGATCACGCCCCAAGTATTATTTTAAAAAAATTGTACAGTTTTGACTTTCTTACAATTTTATTATATGTATAGATAAAAGCTTGAAAAAAATCAGATAAGTACATAAAAGAGAGTAGTTAATACATAAAAGAGAGAATACTAGTAAATACATAAAAGAGAGAAAAAAGACAAATTGGATACAAAGTTTTAAATGTAATATTATATAATGATAATTTTTAAATATTTGCACACTATATAATCTCACACTAAGGATCTCTGAAATCGCCCGAGCCGAATGAGCTTTTCGTATGTTAGCATATATTTTATTGCACGCTAGAGTCTTTGTAATATTGTAATTTTAATATGTATAAGTAATAATATTATAAAGAAACAGTTTATGCGTCACAAAAACAAATAAATCTATTTGTTTTTGCGACGCAAAAACTGCTAAGCTGTTCAACCAATCAAAAATTAAATGCCATGTATATTTACTTTAAGCATTTTTTTATTTACACAATTGACAAATATTTAAAAGAGCTGACGAATAAAATTTAATCAAACGTCATAGCTCCTTCGAGTAAGAAGTAACGGTAAAGCAATATTAAATGCAAATTATATAATACAGCGATATTATTTTAATTTTTACATTACTTAAAAATGTCGGCACTTCCTTTTACTAATAGTCATCGTAGTCCGCCACAGACAATATAGATATGTTCTATCTGTAGTCCACACTTGGCTTAACAAATTCTTTGATACTTTGGCTATCCAGCGGTATAATTAGATTTTGGATGTTGACGATAGTTATGTAGCTATAACACCAAACTGTATCTACCAATTTTGTTGAAATCAGTTTTTTGAACTGTCCCTCACTATGAAAGCAAATTTAAAAATTATTCATGTCAAAAAATAATGTCAGTATATATTATAGTCTTTATTGTACAAATATTGAGAGATTACATTTACGCGGAAAAGTTGCCGCCATCTTGTATATAAACAATGGATAAATTGATAAAACTCGCCCATGGGTATCACTATCCATCTTGCCGGTTACACAAATCAGTAAATTGTGACTAACCGGAGCATCTTTCAACGGCAAAGAAAGTGGCATGATGATATTTTTTATCTTCCAATAAATCTATTTTTTGCATTATAAGTAAACATTTTATCATAAACATTCGTATGTGTATAGTTAGGTTGAACTTTGTAGTGCATTGCCTCAGGTTAGTCTGATAGTCGATTGTCGATACTGTCAATACTGGCAAGCCTCCAAGCTACGGATATCACGTATATTTACATTTAAATTCAGCCATACATGTTATTATATCGTTTTATATATGAAAAAGTTGATTTTTTTCACATCCTGGAATAAGTAAATAAGAACTCACCTATTGGAAAGACATAACTTTTATCTGTTAACACTGAAGTCGACCGTCGTTGTTAGTTTGCCACTCGTGTGGTAGGGATGAAGTTTATCGTCTAATTTTTACATTTAACCAATATACGACACTGACAACTACAGACTCTATTTCGAATTTAAGAAAATGTATGGTGCTAGTGATCCCGTTGCACAATTCAGCACTCGTAGTTACACATTTGGATTTCGCTTAACGAAGTGCCTGGCAAGAAAGCCACAGTGGATAATGGTAGCGTATTTTATCAAAATGGCTAGAACTTAATATATTTAGCCTACCTTATTCTCTAGACCGAGATAGACTGTAATAAGAACCGACGCTTTTGCAGCAGAAAAAGTTAAGGCAGTGTTACCAAATCTGGATGAAATATTACACAATTCTACCACGTAATAATCACAATGGTATTGACATATTTTATCCTTGTTCACCTTTTACTCTACTCTTCAGTAAGAAGGGAATTCACTAGGTGGTAGACTTCTGCATTGTCTCACCCGGGTCTGGCACCACCGCCTTACCCATTCCTGCCGCAATAGTGTCAGTACTAGTCACTGTCGTGTTCCGGTTTGGAGGGTAAAGTAGTCGTTACTTATGCATGTGACATTATACCTCGCCACAAGATAACAACGCACCATTAACATCTTTGGTGTCTATACTTTTTCCGCGGACTCTTTCGTGTGACCTCTACAAGATCATTAATGGGAAAATAAACAGTGTAAGAAATATAATATAATAATATATAGTTCGTAACTATAATAAAACCAATAGTTCGTTATATATCATAAGTTCGTAACTATAATAAAACCAATCCCCGTGACTAAATTATTAGCTCTTATCTGCCCCTATCCAGCACATTTTACACATCGTCGGTAGCTAAAAAAAATACACAGTATACGTATTCAACACACGTTTTACTTCGTAACCGAAGCGAGTTCAAGAGGAAAAAAATACTACTTCACTCAACGAGTGATGTGTTATAATGCTTAATGTTATTTTTGGTTCAGTGACAGTGCACGGAATTTTCAAATTTAGATTTTTTTTCTTTGTGTTATGGATTTTCGCAAGTAACGCCTAATTCTATAAAATATTTTCCTGTTGGATGAAATTATCTACTCCATCTAAAATTATTCATCACACTTTCACCACGTCAGTAGCGAAAACAAATACATATAGTATACGTACTTAACGTACGTTTCACTTCATAACCGAAGCATGTTCAGAAGAAACAAACAATACTTCACTCAAGAGATATCTCATATTGCTTAATTTTATTTTCCCCTCAGTGACAGTGTGCAGAATTTTGTAAATTGAATTGTTTTTTGTTCCGTACTTCATAAAGAAAAAACGAAACCCTCATAGAATCATTTCGATGTCCGTCAAAACCCTTTCTCTCAGGAACAGGTGTAGATATCAAGTTTAAATTTATAGCAATTCGATTCGAGTTATATATTATATAGAATTCGAGTATATAGTCCCTAAGATAAAATTAAATTTATAAGTCAACGCAATCAAAAAATATGACCATTTATGTCGCATACATTGCATTTTTTGCGATTTTAAAAAGGAAATCAAAACCCATACGGCACTTATTGTTGTCCTAGATTTATGAAATTTGGCAAGAAGCAATATCTTACAGCACATGTAAAGGAAAAAAATCTTAAAACCATAAATTTCCGTAACGTCTCGCCTGGGTTTTTTGTAACACCGTCATACCTATTCCTGTCGCAATAATGTCAATAATTGTCACTATCGTAATGCAGTTTGGAGGGTAAGGTAGCTGGTAAAAATATGCATATGTTGCGAGCATCCCGCTACACGGATTGAGGGACTTATTTATATAAGTTGTCAAAAAAATTGTACATATTGAAGTACACGAAAGTTAATGGTCACAAGTAAACAATAAAATATATATCTATATAAAAAAAAGAATATTGCTTATGCACATAGTAAAACTTAACGAAATAAGTGTATAAAGAAATTCAAAAAGTATAGTCACCACACAATGTTCTAACGAGTCTAGTCGCAAGATCGGTAAATTGCTGTTTGCAAACAATGAAATTCTATGCGCCGTGTGCAGACAGGTACCCGTCTACAGCACTCTACTACCTAGAAATTAGAAAACTCTTCTTTTGAACACAAGTAAACCTTGATTCCTTGGAGGCCAAGTAGTATCAATTTATTAATCTGCACTGGCCATTGGTTATAGAGATTACATGTGGGAGAAAAAAGTCGTGCAGTGTGCTGCCGTAGTGTAGACTACCAGACGTATATTGCATACGTAATGCCAGTTATTGTAAAATATATAGTTGTTAAAAGTTGTAAATGTGGCGATGGGGTTCACCTGTCTACCGTATATAGGAACTGGCGCAATGATGTTTATTTTAAATGTTCCCAAGACAATAAAATGCTCCGAAAAGTTACAAACTTTCTTTCCAATTTCTAGTTAAAATAAAATTAGTCCCAGTTTTAAAAATTTTAAATTCACACTTCAGTACTCAAGACCCTAAACTCGTTACGAGCGCCACTAATTACACCCACAATATCGCAGCTTAAAATTTCACATGGCAACACTGACCTATCTCCCATCTCTTTCCTCCTCACTCGAAACAATATCCACCAACTGTTGCGAAAGCCTCATGTGTAGTTGTGTATGCATGTGTGTGTGAGTAAACACCGGTTTAAGCCTAACTGGCCTTAATGAATCGTAATGGCCCCTATAATTCGCGGCGTAACTAACTGGCCATGTGGGGTAGTTACCCCTTCTCCCGTCACCCGACGTCCCCAATATTTGGAAGCTAGCCATATCGCGTATGACAGCAACGATTCTCTTTTTGAAATTTTCAGCCTAACGTGCTACGATTTGTGGTCACGTGTTTAGACTGTACGGGACAATAAGGGTAATACTTATATATTGGTTTATTTTTATTGCCTTCTAAAGTTTAGTAGCGTTTGTTTTAGTTTATGATTGCGCAGTTACTGCAGTGAAATACTATGTTTGAAAACGTAAGAGTTATGTCCCGCAAACTGCAACAGCCGGCGCCCTAAGTTTAAACTAAAGCCCGAAGGAGCTCGTTATTCCTACTGTAATTTATTTAATTGCGCTGTGGCGGTAATTATTCATGAAATTACGGCAATTACGTCTTGGGAAACAATTAT
Source organism: Apodemia mormo (assembly GCA_036924255.1). NCBI lineage: Eukaryota > Metazoa > Arthropoda > Insecta > Lepidoptera > Riodinidae > Apodemia > Apodemia mormo. Next base: position 30,023,875 of record JAUPFN010000006.1, read on the forward strand.
TTATTGTGCAAACTTGCGTCTTAACTCACATTTTATTTCCTTGCATTGAAGATAACGAGATGGCCGTCACTGTTTAATGTTGTTATAGAACTTTTTAATATTTATTAGTAACTAGCTTTTACATTTGGCTTTGCCCACATTAAAAGTTATGTCTATATTCCGCTAAAGAAGTAATCCTTTTGTAGACAAAAAATATTGTATTTATTTATTAATTTATCTCTCGTCACAATGGGTTCCTATCTATCTATATAATTAATACGAGAACGGAAAACTTTGGACCCCTTTTTAAGACAATTCCGGGAACGGTGGAATATAAAATTTGGCATAGTTAAAGTTTATATTGTTGAGGACTGCAGAAACATAATATTTTTAAATAAAAAGGATTGAAAATACATTAAAATAATAAAAATATATATTACACACTAAGTTCATGTGACATACATCATATTATACACACATGCATGGATACTTTTTTCTTTACAGCTGTCAGTTGTCAAACTGAAAAGAGATTTCATTGTATAGTCTATGGTCGAATTTCGGCCACAGGCGATCGCTCGTTTATATAAATTTACATTGTCTTAATACTATTTGATTACACGATGACCTTAATACATTGTCTTAATACCATTTAACCCTGCATGATTGAACGGCCACAGACGACACAAATACTAATAGACACGGTGTTGGGCGCAAAACCCATAGCCGCTTATACGAGTATGAGCACATTTATGTAAATGTCAAACGATTTAGATATATTACATCAAAAAAAATATGCCATATTGTGCCATTTTATCGTGTCGAATAAAAAGCTAAGGCTTAAGGAATACTTCTGGAGTGATTTTACTTCATTGGTACCCTATCTATTATAACTGTATTTTTGAGTGTAAATGCAAGTTACACTGACAACCTAAGAAATTGCCTAAACAGACGTATCCAGTTTAATCCGTGTTAACGGCAGATGATCTAGTCTTCTAAGGGAGCCCGAACCAACACGGGGTCAGACAGTGACACTGAGATTGACATTTTATCGCGCAACGTCTCTTGCGCACCTTTCACTTAGAAGCTGCCTCCTTTTACTTCCTTTGCATATTATATATATATTTTTAAATATCACGATAACTGCTCACTCCAACGAGTGAGTGTACTATTCTACTTTAACTGTGTTAACATTTAAATACTTACCAGCTCTCGTAGAGAGTATAAGTGCTCTGTGTTTACCAGTAAACAAAGTTAAAATTATATAAAACCAAAACTGTGTAAAAAAGTTTTATAATAAAATATTTGAATAGGTACTTTAAACGACAAGAAAGCTTGGGATTTGGATTTATCTCTATATCACTCTCTTTTTATAATATTTGTAGCACAATTGCTTATAAACACTAATTAAAATATATTATTTAAAAACTAGGTATTAAAAGTCAAGTTAGCTGAGTTTCTTTCCACGAATCATCTCAGTGTATGGCCGTGTTTCCGATCCGAGAGTAAATTAAAAATTGTTGTATAACTTTGTTTTATATCATAAGATTGCAAACAAGCAGATGTGATCGTGATGAAAAGAGATAATCATTGCTTATAGACACCAAAGATGTTAATGGTGTATTGCTATCCTTGTGGCGGAGTTGTAATGCCACATGCATAAGTTTACCGGCTACCTTACCCTCCAAACTGGAATACAATAGTGTCAAGCACTGAATTGCGGCAGGAATATGTAAGGCGGTGGTACCAGACCCGGAAAAGATAATGCAGAACTCTACCGCCTGGTAGCCACGATGGCAGTGATTTGTATAGCCAATCGTTCAACTCTTACGAATTGCTTTTCAGAACGGCAGATTCTTTAAAGTGGGACTCAACCAATACGCGGTAAACTTCTTTTATCAGTTATAAAGTTACATTACAGTCGAGTAACATAAGAATTTTATCTCAATTTTACCTACCTACGCGTAGTCTTATACTGTGGAAGACGGCTATAATAACTTATATTTACAGATATTATATATACTGATCTTTACATTTACTTTACATTTATTATTATTAGACTAATTATTTTGGAAACACTCAATTATTTTTTATAATAGTTGTTATTATTATTTTATTTATTATTAGTTTTCTTGCTTGGTTCTTTTTTGCACTCATAGCCAATGTTTGTATTAGATATATTAATATTGTAAATTACTATTTCATACCCGAAATTAATATTTTATGATTAATATAATATCAAAATTTGCATGCCACAAATTGGCAAAATAGAATTAAGGAATAATATTATTATATTATGAGGTCTATTACATTATGAAGTCTTATCATGTACCCTAATTTATGCAAATAAAGAAGTTTGAAGTTTGATCTGATTTTTAGTGGGATTTTCCGGTATTACCAATCCATACCAAAATCAAAAACTGTAAATGTCGTGTTTGATAAAGTATACAATTTATCAAATATTTAACATGTTGATTTAAATTACAAAATATACAAGATTGATTTGTTTCGATTCAAAAGCAAACAAAATAATAGCGGGCTTCAATCTCTGTCCTGCATATTAATCACTGGGCGGACGCCATGTGTCGCAACGGACGGTGGTCTTACAGTGGGCACTTGAATTAAATTAAAATATTTGGACGTCGCTACGATACCATGGGACCTGTAACATTTGCTAATAATTACCAGGCGTTGTTTATTAACGTGATAATTAAAGTTAGGTACACGTATAAATTATAAAGAATAAACTTCCAAAATTAATTGAATTGTTGTTTTGGTTGACGACTTCCATTAAATAACAGACCATCTGCTATTCTGCCAGACAATTTGTAAGAGGCAAATGATCGGATAAGCGAGTCAATACTATTATGGCTACTAGATGGTAGAGTTCTGCATTGTCTTGCCTAGATTTGGTACCACCGCCTTACCTATTTCTGCTGCAATAGCATCAGTGTTTGTCAGTGTCGTGTTCCAGTTTGGAATGTAAGGAAGCTGGTAAATTTAAGTATGAGGCATTAAGACTCTGCCACAAGAAAAGTCATGTACCATTTACTATATATATATTTATTGTCTATAGGCGGTAGTTGCCTCTTTCCATCAGGAGAGCCATCTGCTTGTTTGCTGTCTTTTGATATGAAGAAAAAAGTGTCACACATACAAAAATGAAGAAACTTTAGTTTTTAAACATATTGAAAATTAATTTATCATACATAATGTCTGCTATCTTTTTCTATATATGTTAAACAATTAATCCTTAATATGTGGATTAATTTAACTCTTTTATATTTTAAGTATTAGGTCGATAAGTAGTTGATTTATAGTTGAACAACATTATATACAGAATGCCTGATAAACAAGAAAATTGAAATCGGTTATTGTAGTTTTACTACATTCAAATTATTTTTATATTTTAAAACTTTTGTATATATTACTATTTGTAATTGTAGTGAGTACTTGTTTTCATTAATTTTAAACAAATCAAATTTTTTCGTTATATTTATTATATATAACGAAAAATTATATTTATTTAATTAAATAAAAATAAATCTGAGTAAAATCTAATAAAATTTGTCTTTATTGAACAAATTGTTATAAAATTTTATTGAATCTTATACTTCAACTGATATTTTTGTAGAATTTTATTGGATCTTTAAACATTAATTTTGTAAATTGACTTTTACTACTATTCTACTTTTTGACTACTTTTGTGCTGATTACTGTATAAAGCATACAAAAATGGGTTTAATTTGATAATATATAGAGAAAAAAGTTATTTAATGTTACAAAGATAGCCTTTTTAGGATTATTCTCGTATGCAAACATTTTCACCGTTCAAAAAGTGAGCATTATCCAAACACAAATAGTTAGCTAAGCCGCGTCGTAGACCCGTGCTACGTGATAAATTCATTTTTGGGTAAGGTTTAATTTGTTTGCCGGCGCTCCGCTATTTGGGAAATGCCATTTCTCATTGAACAGATTACAGAGATTACGAATTCATTAGGGGTATAATATCTTTTGTTAGTCGGGCTTCGCTAATTGATATTTTATCCACATGTGTAGTTTTGAATGTTATTTGAATTTCCGTTCCGAATATATATTAGATACATTTATCAATCAATGTACTAAAATAGTATATCATTTAATTCTGGCCAATATTTAAGAGATTTCTGCTAACTTAAGAACTCATAATCGTAGTAAATCTATCACAACATTGTAGTACGTAGGCGTTTAGCTTAGTAAGTTACATTGCCTTGCTGTCATTCATTGTAATATTATAAATTCGGCCATTCGGCCGGCCCATCGCCTTCAACTTTATAAGGCTCAAATTCGGCCCCACATGAAGTACTATTCTCATCTCTGGGCCGGAGCTCCTCAGTACCAGCTCCTTCCTCTTGATCGCATTCAGCGTAGAGCGGTTCGAATCGTTGACGACCTGGCTATTTTGAAACGGCTCGACTCTTTGGCATTGCGCAGAGATGTTGGCTCACTCTGTGTCTTCTATCGTATCTTTCATGGAGAGTGTTCCGACGAGTTATTTGGATTAATTCCTGCCGCCGAATTCCATCATCGGACATCGCGTTAAAATTTGAAATTCCATCCTCACCATCTCGATGTCTGGAAATCCACAACTGTGCGTTTCTCTCGACACTTTTTGCCTCGCACTACTTTGTTGTGAAACCAATTACTGGCAGGGGTGTTTCCAAACGGTTACGACTTGGGGGCCTTCAAGAAAAGAGCTTACTCATTCTTAAAAGGCCGGCAACGCAACTGCAAGACCTCTGGTATTGTGGATGTCCATGGGCGGCGGTGATCACTTACCATCAGGTGCACCTCCTGCTCGTTTGCCCCCTCTTCTATAAAAAAATAATAATTCAAGTCTATTTGTTAGTCTGTCCATCTGTATGCTACGCTTCACGTCTAAGCCGTCAAACCAGTTTTGATGATTTTTTGAGATCATAGTTGATAACCCAGGGTCAAACATAGGCTACCTTTTTTTCAAAAACTCTTGAACATGAAACTTGTTGAATATTAAATCAAAATCGTATAAGGGCTAAAACAGGGGATTAAAGTTAGTTTTTTAAAAATTATGTTGACAACGTGTCACTCTACTCGTGGTCGAAGCTGCGCGAGTCAGTTTGTAATTTATAAATAGTGTTCCAACCTGAAGGCTGGTGATGTAAACAAGTTATTTGTATTAAAGCCTTGAGGATAGCATAGTATAAGTAGTACGTCATTTCTTGTACATGTTATTATATTTTAATAGGCATTTGAAAACTGTTAATGAAGAAAAAAGACACGCCCGCTAAGTTTCGGCGGCCGGATCTTGTCAGTTGTATAAAATATCTAGTATATAATTGATATTTTTAATTATACAAAACGTCGACTCGTTAAAAGTGTCCACAAAAATGTATTTAAATAAAATATTTTTGAGTTTGAGTTTCATTTTAATTTGAGTTTGTAGGTATTGATTTTTCATAGATATAATCTATTTTGTAGTAAAATATATAATACATAAATTTCTTGTTATATTAAAAAAATGACCATGTAAGTATGGACCTCATGAAATATAGATTTTTTCTTCCAGACATACAGCTAGCTAGTAAGAGGAAAGTGAAGGCTACTTGTGCTACCGTTTTCGTGACTACAAAGTGGAACTAGTACTAGTATTGGGTTATGATGATGAGAATCCACGAATTTACATCCATTTTACTCAATAAAAGACTAATTGAATGTTAATGTTGAAAAATGAAACCTTATTACAAAGATATTAATGTTAGTTTTAATGAGACGCAAAATATATTTCTTGACATTGCCAAAAATCACTCCCAATGAATCAAATCTATCTAAAAGTATATTTTATTTTAATCTAATTGTTTTACGTGAAACGACATAGTAAATAAAAATAACAATAAAAATCGCAACTAATAACCAAGTATTTGTATCAATTATAGTATTAATCAAAGTATCAGAATCTGCGGAATGGCGTCCAGAGCAGGCACCGCAGCCGAGACGTGCGGACTGATTGTGGAGTGCGGAGAGGAATTAATTGCGGCTCGCACTTGAGGTGCGCCGTAATTATCATGCTTGTGGATATTAGACGTAGCCAATATCCTGATACGATTTGACATTTTATTAGTGTTTAACCCTAATGACCTTAATATATTTTTTACACATAGATGACGCCAATATAAATATAAGCACTTCGCATATCTGAAAGAAGTGAAAACGACTTCATTTAGTGGCGTATAACCTCGGATAAATAATATACTAGTAATAATAGTAATAGTACCATGCGTATAACAATTTTAAAGGCAGCCGAAAACTAACACTATGGATTTCTTATAGATGAATATTACAAATGTTTTCCAACTAGATTTATCTTTGATTTTGTATGATAGTGGGTTTGAGATAAAATGACACTATATTTTTTGAGACTTTCAATAGTAGGCTGAAGTCAGGTGATGTGTTAACATAGCCATTCATTCAATGAGTCGTTCTTTAATTTTATACTTATAAGATAATTTGACTGCGTCGTGGTCTAGGGATTAACTTATTCGGTCGGGCAAAAGTATTATTGAGGTTTTTTGAAGTTTTTCTCGAAAGTATAAAATCTAAATAGTAACCCGAAATCTGGCAGAGTGATCTATTACGATTCCCTTGCCTCGGATGAACTCGTAAACCCGTCGGGCACGGTTATCACTAAACATAGTCGATAATCGTAAACATGTCGGTAAAATGCGGCGATGAAGATCACTACTCATCTCACCAAACAAAAAGCCGGTGAATCGTGATTAACCGGAAATTGTATAGACTATCGGTTTACTCTGCCTACTCCGCAAGGAAACCGGGCGTGATTATACTTTTTCTCATAAGATAGAAAACAAGCAGATAGTTCTTCTGATGGAAAGAGACAATGTCAATAGGGTGTCTATTACAGATGTTAATCGTGCGTTGCTATCCTTAAGGGGGAATCCTAATGCCACATTCATAAGTTTATCGGCTACTACACTTCATCCTCTTACTTTAATCTTAAATGGCTTAAGGAAAAAAGTTAAAGATAGTCAATAAGTAATTGAAATAGGAATATTTTATATAGTATACGGTATTTTATTTAGTTAAATTAATCTAGGAAGTTAAATTGCTTCCTATATTCCATTTAACGAAATATCTTCAAATGGTTTTCTACACGAGCGAACTAAAGCTCTCTATTAATTACGTACAAGTTTCAGTCGTGCGTTTGAAAATCTGTGCACTAGGGATGCCAGCGGGACAGCATGCGGTGGAGACAGGGGACGCACGGGCATCGAACCGCAAACTCTGTGCTCGAAACCCACTACAAAATTAATTGCTAAACTCACTGGACCAATATCTAACAGTTATCCAGAAATAACTTGCTTGTAGATTTGTGTCTTGATTTTCCTAGAAGTGCTGTGAGGTATTTGTGTCTTATAAGATATTTTAGTCTAGAATAGGTTATAGATCGGGATCCCAGGAACAAACTTTTTTTTGATTACTAACAAGCTGAATTTTTGTGAACAGCTTCGTTTTGACGAGACGAGAAAATCTCGAATCGGGTAACTAATAAAGATAGATAAAAAAGAAAACTTTGGAGTGTTGGACTAAGAAAAGTTTTCACTTTACGTGTAGGACAATGTTACCATTGAATAACAATAATAATTAACAAGTTCTTGTGAGAAAATTAGGTTGTTTTTAAATTGATTAATATCAATTTAAACATCTCATAATTCCGAAACTTTAGAGTGGAGGACTCGCCAGAAAAACCATCGAATGTGTAGGACAAAAGTTTCATCGTGTTTTTCATAATATAATCCAGCGATTAAAGTAAAAAATAATTATTGTTATTAATAAATATTTTTCCTTCACCAGATCAAAATTTTCAAAGCCCCAACTTTATTATCTACCCAATTCAAGATTTTTCGAAGATAGAAAAGATGCTTGTCTCGTCAAAACGAAACTGTTCATAAAAATTCAGCTTGTTAGTAATCAAAAAAAGTTTGTTCCTGGAATCCCGGTCTATTATTTTTTAACGTTGTAATTATACAAGCAGATCAGAAAATAAATATTAGCAAATAGTTATTGATTGTCGCCTCTGTGGTCTAGTAGTCCGGAGTCGGTGTTGATCGCATGAGGTCCTGGGTTCGATTATCGGCTCGGACAAATCAAAACTGCGTTTTTTTTCAGTTTTCTGAAAAAAGAAACGCAGTTTAACGTAAAAACAACGTTGTCCGAGATTGGAAAAAAGTCCTCGGTTGCCAGCTATCACATTGTGAGACTAACGTCTATTTATCTCGGCCTAAGTATCTTCGGCTAAACGTGGGTGCACTTGTTGTACCTTTGCCTACTTCTTCGGGGATGCGGGCGTGAAGATACCAAGTTAATAATTATTAAAAAAAACATATTTAGTTTATTTAAAACTCACTTTTAAAATACATAAAATCTACGACAAATCCTAGATTGGCTATCTTTAACAAATTTTATTGCAATATATATACATATTTATTCAACTTCGCATGATTTCATTTATCATTTTTGTCAAACTTACGACTGGAAATATTTTTTTAATTTTAGATGATAACAAATAAGCAAATAGTTCTACCAACGGAAAAAGATAACCATCGATTATTATCGTTATCATAAAATCTTTGGTGTATCCAAAGATGTTACTGATGCGTTTCTATGGTGTGTGACTTGGTTGGAATGCCACTTGTACAAGTTTACCGGCAATGTTATCCTCCAAACCGGAACATGGTAGCTATAAGCATCTACCTTTTAGGCATATAGTTTACAATATCGTATGGTACATTAAAAAAACGGACAATTGCGAATCGGACTCGCTCATGAAGGGTTCCGTACCATAATCTAAAAAAAGGGTTAAAATTTGTATAGGAGCCCATTAAATATTTAGTTTATTTCAATTTAATTGTTTATTTTTAAAGTGAATATTATATAACTAAATATTCTGTGAATATTTCAGGTGTGCAATAGTTGTCGTTATTAATATCGAAAAAAAATACGTTTGTTGTATGAGAGGTACTCTTACTTATTTTATTTTTATTACTTGTTATAGCGTTCCTGTTTAACCTTTGACTACGAGACCCTAAAACGACTCCTAAGCGGAAAAATCTCAATTGCAGCTTGGAGTCCCTTCGTTGTTTGTAAAAATCCATTCCTCAGAGAAGCACGTAAAGCTGTTGATCTCAGTTATTGCAAGTAACAAGCTACAGTCTTTTAAGTTGACTAATGTGGTAATTTTCTTATAAGATAGCAAACAAGTAAATGTGTCTCCTGATGGAAAGACTCAACCATCGCCTATAGACACCAAAGGTGTTAATAGTGCGTTGCTGTCTTGTGGCGAGATCTAATGCCACATGCATAATTTTACCGGCTACCTTACAGTGACAGTGACAAGCACTGATGCTATTAAGGCAGCAATAGTTACATAAGTCGGTGGTACCAGACCCGGGCATTGTCTCGCCCGGGTCTTGTACCACCGACTCTAGCACCTAGTAATGGAAATAGTCACGCATTTCTACTGGCAACAATCTAGTGTACTGTGGTTAACTTAAGCGTCTGCTGGCATTTGATTCACTCTACCTATCCCACTAAAGAACCAACCTCATGATAATTATTTACTGCAGTCAATAATGTTTAAAATCTTCCATCTACATTAAAAAGATGATACAATGAATTCGCTTCAAGTTTATCATATCACAACATTCATAGCTAATCTTGATAATTCCATAAAGTCTACCTGAATACTTAATTGAGGTACCAGGTAATCAGTATTCGAAAGGAGTTCGTTCGATTCTACGGCGTAGCGATAAGCCGTAGATCCCGGCGCTGTGTGAATTCATCTCGCGATACTTGTGACTAATCGCCCAGATTCACCTCGCCCCGTCTCGCGATAATCCCGTACAAATTATAGGGGTGCTCATAAGCCGCTCGGAGGTTTTGGGCTCATTATTTAACAGTCAGTTGAAGAAAGTCTCTTTTGCAAATCGAGGAAAAGTTGTTGAAGTCGAATTTGTTTCTTTAATGGTTATTACAAACTGTCTTATCTGTCTATCTTTCAGTTGATTGTAGGTCATTGATTTTAATGAAATTGTTCTTATAAATTTATTTGATAACATTTGAGTTATTATAGTTTTTGTTTAATTATTCATATTATATTTATTGCTTCTGTGGTGTAGTGTCGGTGTTGCCCCCATGAGGTCCTGGGTTGATTCCCGGATTGAGTAAATTAAAAAATGTGTTTTTTTTAGTTTTCTGATAACCTGGCACTGGATAAGTACCCGGTTAGTCATAGGCTCGTCACCTATCTCATTGTGGAATAGAGTATCTTCAGCTAATTATAGGTGCACTGGTTGTACCGTACGTTAAGCGTATTTTTTCTATATATTTATTTCATAGGATGGCAAACAAGTAAATAGTGTTTCCAACTGAAAGAGACAGAAATTGTCTATACACAACGAAGATGTTAATGATAAGTTGCTATCTGCATAACTCAATGCTTTACATAATCTCCACAGATTAGATGAATAAAGCCTTATCAATATTTTATGTTTTTTCAATGTTTTCTCATTTTTTTTAATTATCAGTTATGCGCTTCTCTTATGTTTTTATTTCTCTTTCATATACATTATGTATGTTAAATATTGAATATATGTATATTTATTTATGTCTCTATACTCTGTTATTATGTCATAATAAGTATCATAATTTGTTATGTACGTCCATGCTTCGTTTACGGTTTGGGCTGAAAATCAGCGCTGCAGTCGTCTGCAGCATTACGCTGAGCCTAGACCTTTTCTGTCTACATTGTATTCGGCAGCGATCTATGATAACATAGTCAATATATATCTGTGTTAGTTTTTGAGATTGTAATCGTGTCTTTTCAAATACTGCCCCGTTGGTCGAGTGGTTAGCGTCCCTGACTACGCAAGCGACGTTTGTATTTCCGGGTTTGGGTGTTAATTAAATATATTCCTGTATATATATATATATATATATATATATATATATATATATATATATATATATATATATATTTAATACGCTTTGTACAACTGTCAGAATAAATAGTTTCTTTCTTTCTTTCTATCCGTGTGGCGAGGTTGGAATGTCACATGCATAAACTTACTGGTTACCTTACCATCTAAACCGGAACGCAACAGCGATTACCACTGGCGCTATTGTGGACGGAATAGGTAAAACGGTCATACCAAACCCGATCGAGACGTTGCAGAATTCTGCCACCTAGTTAGAAATCACGATATTAGTGACACTGCTCGCATGCCTTTGCTCGTATTACATGAGATGCCTAGCATCAAGGCAGTTGATATGTTCTTTAAAAGGGACTAAAAAGTCATATTATTCCGTGCGCTCATAGTTTTAAAAAAGACATCCAAGATTTTTGCTTCACGTATTAGTATATGGATATAGTATTATTATCATTAGTTTCAGAATCGAGAAATAAAAATACACTGAAAAATGCAAAGAGAAAAATATAAAAGAGAACAGTTTGCGTCACAAAGCCGCATGCGGGCCTCAGATATTGACAGTAAATTTCATTCATACGGCATTAGTGCCGCGCCATCAGATACAGGGATAGCTGCCGCAAACAATGCCGCCAATAAACGTACACACTGGCAAACAATTCCTACCCTTTTAAATAAAACTCGCCAATTTAATATTGTATCATATCGGTATAATTTTCGTTTTCAGCATAGATGTTTTTAAGGTTCCGTATCTGTACAAGCCAATGCGTCATTCCACTCGTACGTCACATTTACCTGAGTATGCATTTCCTAACATTATATTAATTTGTTATAAAAAAATGTAGGCGGTTTTCCGTACTAATGATATAACTGATATAAAAACTGATATATGATAGTCTGATAGGCGAGTGATCCTGCAGCTGGTGATGTATGATATGCGGGAGGAAATGAAATCTAATTGACTGCTTATTGATCCCTGTTTTTATTCAATGTTATAAAAAATTAATATAATGTTAGGAAATGCATACTCAGGCAAATGTGACGTACGAGTGTAATCAAGCATTGGCTCGTAGAGTACGCACCTAATAGGTAAATGGAACCCTATTACTAAGCCTCCGCTGTCTACCTGTCTATCTGTCTGTCACCAGGCTGTATCTTATAATACATGATAGCTAGAAACATGAAATTTTCACTAATTATGTGAAAATTTCACGCTGCTCAACGCTATAACAACAAATAATAAAAATAAAAAAATGTAAATATTAAGTGGGGTTCCTATGCAATAAACGTTTTTTTTTTCCTACTTTTTTGTTATGATGGTACGGAGCCCTTCGCGTGTAAGTCCGACTCGCACTAGGCCGGTTTTTATATCATGGAATGATATTCTTCATTTATTGTTTTGCAGGTGACTACTTTTAGCGCGAGCGGTGGTATTATAACCATTTCGAAAAACAATCAGATTGCTTAAAGGCAGCCAAAATATTGATAAAACGCTTTTTGTTGTAAAACATTATTTTAAAATATTTTTAAGATTACAAGACTACAAACAGACTCTCCACCTGACAGTTTTTTGAAACTTAAGACTTTGATGTTTATAGGAACAACAATAGGCTAGCAGACTAATATAAAAAAATATTTAATAATTTACCTTATTAAGCAAAAAACTATTTATTTTTGTTAAATGTGTAGGTACATTTATAATAAAAATTTCGCATTTAAAATTGAAATTAAAATTTACCATGAAATCGCTCTGGACTGTCATGGCGCAAAGACATCAAGCCGTTGTTAATATCCTCATTACATAGTCTGTGGTATCTATAAAAATGACAACATCAAGATGACGTTTTGCCACGGTATGACGTAATGCTTCCAGATATGCGTCCATTGTCACGTGACTTAAATGTCTATTTTTCGAATTTAAATAGTTAAGTTTTTGTTATTTCTAATAAAAAAATAATCATTTTTTGGTATTCTACGATATTTTAGTACTAAAAAAACTACGTCAAATACCGTTTCAAAAATTAAAAATCGAACCTAATTCTCAAAACTTATAGCTTTTCAAATATTAAAATTACATTGTTTATAACAAATTTACTTAATTTTTTTAAACAACTTACAAGTTAATTCACCGATTGACTTATATTATGAGCTTTTATCCTGAAAACAGCGTCAAATATCGTTAATTTAATCAAAATCGGTCAATTTGTTTGGGATTTATCAATGAAGAATATTAAAAATAAAATGTTTTTTGACATTACATCAAAATTTTTCAACTTATTGATTATTATTTAGCTAAAGCAATATTTTAGATTCCAAAAATCGAGGTGAATGTCATCATCGTTTTCAAAATATACAGCTTTTCAAAAATGAAATTAAGAAATATTAAAATTTCATTTTTGAAAAAATGAAGAATATTAAAAATAAATTGATTACATCGAAATATTTCAACCTATCGATTATTATTTAGCTAAAGCAATATTTTAGATTCAAAAAATCGAATTGAATGCCATCATCGTTTTCAAAATATACAGCTTTTAAAAAATCAATATATTACCATTTTTAACAACATAGATCTTTAAACTGAAAAATCTATGATTATATTTTTTTACTCTTTTAAGCTTAAAATACCTTAATTTATTGGGAAATTTCAGGGATGGCCCCTAGGATCAACCGTTTACATATTTTTTATTTATAATTACTATTTGATCTTGTTAACCACAAACCAATTCCAATAAACTCTAAAAGTCCGTCTCTCTCTAAAACTCTATGTATTTACACACACTATATTTTTCGTAAAATAATTTAATTAAAATAATAATACATGAATATTTGTGATATAGCAAATATAATAAAACCACTGTTTGTTTTGTCCATACTCTTGGTCATAGTCAACTAAACAATTTCCCGATGGGACAAAAATTGCTTGTTTTTACAAAAGGATGACGTAGCAGCTGAATTTTTATAGTAGTGTACTGAACTTCTCTTGCTTCAGATGAGCATATCAAGCTAGCAGCCCTAGTAATTGCGAAGAATAAATGAAGTAGATAAATTTGACAAATGTGGAGAAACAGGTAAATCATGTTGATTGGAGTATCTTTGAGAATTCGATTTACTTTACTTACTCCACAAAGGAAATTAGAGTTGACTTTTTAAATTTTACTTATAATTATGATTAACTAACTTATTATAATATAAAACTCTGGGTATCCAGACAGTATATATCTATATGACTATATAATATAATATATAGTAATAGTAATATATAATAAATGACTATATGTTTTGTTTCCTAGCAGATTATCAGATAAAATGATAAAATATGCCTTCTACTTGCTAAAATTAATTTATATTTTATATTTGTTTCCTCTACATTTAGTCGAACTAGCGATAGCCCTACGATCGAAATTTAACCATAAACTAAACAATAAAATCTCTTTTAATTTTGAAAATAGACTTTTGCTGCAAAGAATACATATACATGTGTATATTTATATTTATGCTTGTTACATGAATCACTACATTCATGATGAAAAACAATATTTATTACTTTATTCACGATAAACATGAATATTACTAAGTCTATAGAGCGTAGAGGCAGGACCCGGTAGTGGCGTAGCCGATCTCTACGCTTTTCTGTTCGACCAATCTATATAAATGTCACAGCAAAAAAAAAATGGAATTGGGCATGTATTTTATTAGTACGATAAATACGTTTTTATTTAAATTTAAATATTTAATGACAGGATATTATCCATACATTTTATAAAAAAAGTTGCACATACGCCAATTGGAAAATGATATTGTGAACTTAAATCCGAAAGCAAAATAATTAAAACTCAGTTAATAATTTTGACTTCATGAAACAATTGGGTTTTTTACATAAAATGGGTTCTTAATCTATGACGATCTAACGATACTTCACGATTTGTTCTTTTGATTGTACTACCATCGACTATCATAAATCTTATACTAGAAAATTGTAATTACATTTAAAACAACCAAACAAGAGAAGACAAATTTAGCAAGTGTTAAATCTGTATTATTTTTTTCTACAGTGTGTAAAGAAAACCCTGGATGATCCGAAAGAGGCATGTAGGTTGGTTAAGGGCATTAATGAAAAAAATATGAAAATAACTTTATTTCTGAAAATAAAAAAGATATCGTTTTTTTAACATTCGTATTTTTACTTATATTTCCCTAGAGTTAAGCAAATATTTTAAAAATGACAACACCTCGTCGCTGTTTATTTCATTGTTTCGCTTTGGCAGACACAAACACCACGCAAAGACGCGCTATTTGTTTTTCGGTTTTAAACTTTACAAAGGAACTTTAAACGCGCCTCACACGCGCCGCGTGTCCTTTGGTAGCATCCGACGTGAGCGGCATACTTCGACAAGAGAATTTACTTATTTGTAGGTGTTGTCATACTTAATATATGAAAATACCATTTGAGGATATTTTTTTATTGGGAAAACTAATTAATTAATATCCATGAAATAATTACACATATGTAACCGTATTACGATACCAAATAACATCTTCAATTATCCGACAGGGTTTTCTTTACACACTGTATATTAATGTTATAAATGCGAAAGTTTGGATGTTTGGATGGATGGATGGATGTTTGTTACTCAATCACGCTAAAACTACTGAACGGATTTGGATGAAATTAGGAACACAAGTAGACGATGACCTGAAATTACACATAGGCTACTTTTTATCCCCCTCAAAAAAATAAGTTGATACCGCGGGATTCGCCCAAAGTTTTTATAATGCAGCGGGTTGCACGCTACAGCTAGTTTAATATAAAATAGTTGATTTAATTGCAAAATTCATTTTAAATTTAATTATTTTACATTTTTTTATGTAATTTTATATATCAATTTAATAGACTGATAATAAAACGGCGATACAAATATTTATGTCAATATTACCATTATGTCGTTTTCGTTTTAGCAAAACAGAAGTTATCTTTTAGAAATCCCTGGATATTCTTCAAAGTTAAGCCAATATTTGGCAAGGCCGGGATAACTTCCTTGAATGTGACCGGGTAATTTATTGCCGGGCAAACTGGAGTTTATCGAAAGACGGAGAATAACTTTATTATATAGTGACCGAAACTAGGAGGTGGACAAGCTTGGATGGGACGCTCGCTGTCACAAATTTTAAATATACTGCGTTATGTTTTGTTATATTTAAAGAATAGTACAAAAACTATATTTTACTTCTGCTCGACGACTTACCCGTATTGATCTAACCTCAAAGTAAGCAAACTATTGCTTCTGATATATAAAGTTAATATATAATCTTAATATATATTAATTACGTATCACGTTGTTTATTCGCAATGGACTCGAACCGATTTCAATGAAATTTTATAGATATCTACTGTTTGTTCCAACTTAAAAGATAGGATAGTTTATATTTCAATTAAGCCCCGCCCCCACACCCCTCAACCTCTTAAGTACCCCACCAAATTATTCAATACGAGTAATGTTTGCCAGGTCAGCTAGTAATATATATAAAATATTACTATTACATAGAAATATAAATATTGAAATATATTTAATATAGTATAGAGATGTAATATAATAAACATAATTTTAACAGCTATGCTAGTTAATATATAAAAAATATTGCAGGTGGGATAGATGCATGTCAAATAAGTTTATTAAGGGATGAAGCGAATCAGCTTTGTTGTAAAAAATACACGTAACTGAATTCAATTTTTCATATACTTCAAATTATTTTAAAAGTATATTAATTATAATTAGTAACTTCATGCATAATTTCCTAATAAATATTACTAAAATATGTATTATTACGTAGATATTAGATGATTTTAATCCAAAATTAATCTATTTTTGCATCTCCGCTTTTTCTCTTCATGAGGGCTTTGAAATATCGGCACGAATTCCTTTGAGTCATTATGCGTGGATGCAACTTTGCGTCTACATGGGTTATTTTTAAAAGTTCTAAATTATAAGATAATAGTTAAATTGATTAATTGATAGTAATTGTTTATAATAGCTATCGATTACTCTCAATTTGTCAATTAACAATTAACATCAATTTATTTCCTTAGCCAAATTTATTTTTTTTAATACATAATAGTACAAAATATTAAATTGTTTTCACCTTAGTGTATAAATAATGAGCGCTTAAATCACTTTACCTTAAAAGTTACATGTACGCGAAATAAATTATTTATTTCGGATTTTATTGTAAGTTTTTTGCGTGCAACTGTACCATTTAGTATAGTTCCATTTTTGTAGAGTCGGGGCATTTCTTTGGTATGATGAAATATGTCATTTATACGAAACTCGGCCTTCATTGTAAACACATTTCGGAAATCGTTCTCATAGGTCCGCCGTCGGAAATCGTCCACGTCTTAGTAATTTTGTTTCATGAAACATGCATTTCCTTGTCGCAAATATTTGTAAAATCTACCTTAGCAACTTAAAGGCGGTATTTCCTAACGTTAGGGAATAAAAATTTAGAAACATATCTTTCAATTTTTTTAATGGAATTTTATCGTCATAATTTTTCATTCAGTAAGAAATCGTATATTATATGAAATTGAAGTATGATTATGTTATTACTTATTTAATGTTATTTACAAATGTTAAAGAATTACCAAAATGTTTAACCAATTATATGGGGTAGTGTAAAGTAAAAATTACATATTTCGAAAAATAATTGCCATTGCCACAGCTACGTTTATCTTAATTACGTGTCACGTTGTTTGTCCGCCATGGACTCCTAAACTACTGAATAAAATTTTAATGAAATTTTGTAGATATCTACGATTTGGTCTATCTTAAAAGACTGTTTTTATCTTAATCAACCTCCCCCCTCTCAAGTACAACACCATAATATTCAATACAAGTAATTTATATGGCAAAACAACATTTTCCGGGTCAGCTAGTTAATATATCATTTATATTTTGTTAACAGTATTTAAGGTTCAATTATTGATATAATAACCCGAGATGCACAATCAGTATCTCAAAAACGTCCTGTAAAAATGAGTGCACAATTTGAAATAATAATAATAATAATAAATATTCACGGAACAAATTACACTTATTGATCTAACCCCAAAGTAAGCAAATTATTTGCTTGTGTTATGGGTGTTAGTCAACGATACTAATACATAGAAATACATATATAAATACTTTTACATACATAATAAACACCCAAACCCGGAAATACAAACATTTATGCTCATCACACAAATGCTTGTCCCCATCGGGGATCGATCCCGAGCCCCGTCAATTGCGTAGTCAGGGTCGCTAACCACTTGACCAACGGGGCGGTTAAGGCGAGGTATTTCGACGCGCGTCAATTCTATGGGAAATGGGTGGCGTGGTACGTTCTGAAACCGCTGAGAAAGGTGTTAATTTTCGGATAAATAAATATAGGATATCACCTGAAAACCAAAATTTAGCACATTCTTTTTTATATTTACAACTAAATAAGTTTCAGATTAATGTACCAAGTAAACTTTTCCATGAAAAACTGCGTCCACTGCCGCAAATTGCATCAATATCGGTTTGTCCCTCCGGGAATTATAGCTGACGAAAATTTTTGAAAAAATTATATTTTCGACATAATTTCAAGATTTTTCCAACAATCATTTATTTGACCTACGACAATATTTTAATACTTACAAATCTAAGTTGAATGTCGTTTCAAAAATCAAAATCGAATCATTTTTTCAAAAGTTACAGTTTTTTAAACATTAGAATTATGTTATTTACGACTAGCTTAATTCATATTTTTAAAATAACTTTATGACTTTTGATACTGATTGATTTCAAAATTTTATCAACTCCTCTACTTAAAAAACATCGTTAATTACCGTAAATCGAATCAAAACCGGTAAATTCGTTCGGAATTTATCCATGGCAAAATTTTTTCAACGTATCGATTTTGTAGCTTATAAAACATTGAGCTCAAAAATTGCGTTGAATGCCATTCGAAACATCAAAATAGATGAAATTTTTTTCAAATTTAGAAAATTTTGAAAATGCAATTTGCAACTAAAACATCTTATAGCTTTGAATGGCTTGACCGATTAGGTTTTACTTAACCTAGACTTCTGGAAAATCTGAACCGATTCGGTCCGAGAGATTTTGAGAAATTTTAAAAAAGTCTCAAAATAAAATTGGTGAAAAGATATCTTCTTAAATTACTTCCAGTTTTAATTGCAAACTAAAATACTGTTATTTTTGCAAACTGTTGATTTATGAATTCTTTGAGCTCAAAAATACTTTAAAAAAGTATCTTCATGCCCGTATCCCCGAAGTGCTAGGCAGAGGTACAACAAGTGCACCCACGATTAGCCGAAGATACTGGTCCTACAAATATGATAGGTGGCAAGCCTATCGCTAACTGGGCACGTTCTATACTTAAAGTACCTTAATTTAGCGGAAAGTTTCAGGGATGGCTTGCAGGTATACAATATATATATATATAATGTATACCTGCAAGCCATCCCTGAAACTGTCTTGCAGGCATATATATATATATATATATATATATATATATATATATATATATATATATATATATATATATATATATATATATATATATATATATATATATATATATATATATATATATATATATATATATATATATATATATATATATATATATAGGCCTGCAAGACAGTTTGTAAGAGACGGATGATTAGCTAGTCGCTAGCTTCGTGGCGAATAAGTTTAAGAGTATAGAATATTCCAAAATAGCGTCAATGCTCGTTGTTATGTCCTGGTTTGGAGGGTAAGGAAGCCGATAAAATTATGCATGTGGTATTAAAACCCCGTCTCAAGAATTGCAACCCACCATAAACATCTTTGGTGATCATATCATTCTCATACCATCAGGAGAACCATCTTATTTTATATCTTATCTTTTAAAAAGATTTTAAAACACGTTATTCAAATATTGAATACGAAAATACTAAGTGAAATATGTCCTACATTCACAAAATAATTTCGCGTCCACTCCTCGCTACAAAGCAGACCCTTCTTTAGATATGATACTGTCAAGTTCCTTTCTTGCTTCACTTAACTTATTTACAATGACGTCCAAGGAAACGCAGGAATAGAGTTGTCATAGCCAATATATTTATAAAATTTTTCTTAATTTTTGTTTTAGATTAAAATATGATATATTAATGTTTCACCAGAGTAAAAAAAGCCTCTTCTGCATTTGGGTTATGTTAACCTCAAATTTAGAAGTTGGTTTTATCTTGGAGAATGGGGTACGTCTTAAAAAATATAATAAAAGAAATATTATCTCCCCGAAAAAATAGGCAGAGGTGCAACTAGCACACGATGTGCCAGGTGTAAACATTTAGGCCGCATCTAAGGTGAAAGAAGCACACAAGCAATCATTGATGATGTGGTTTGAAAAAAAAAAAAAAGTTTTTTTTACTTGCATTTTTTTTATTGTTGATAGGCAGCACTTGACCACGATCTCGCCTGATGGTAAGCTAAGATGTGACCTAAGATGGAACGCGCTTCCCTAAAAGGTACCTGTTCACTCTTCTCTTGAAGATCCCCAGGTTGTACCCGTCGGGGAACACAGAATCAGGAAGCATATTCCAGTCCTTTGCGGTTCAGATCAAGAATGTCGAGTCGAACCGCTTTATTCGGGTACGTGGAACGTCCACCATATGGCGATGCTAAGTATCTGTGCGCCTCAACGATCGATAGAAAAACGGGGATGGCGAAATTAAGTCGTGCAATTCCGCAGCGCACTCTCCAAAATGTATCCGATAAAAGACCGAAAAACTAGTCACTCTGCGGCGATGAACGAGGCTCTGGAGTTTTTTGCCTAACAGATCATCGTCGTTTATAAGCCTCTCGGTACACCCTCTATCACCTCGAGCGTCTCCAGCTGGTATTTGGCGGATCCATCCCAGAGATGAGAGCAGTATTCCATGCACGAACGGACTTGTGCTTGATAAAGATTGAGCAACTGTCCCGGGCCGAAATACTGTCTCACCATGGCCAGAATACCAACCTTTTTTGAGGCAACTTGAGCTTTCGATTCGATGTACGAACCAAAGTTAAAAGTAGGCTTGAATTACTTGAATCCGCCGGTATTATATTTAAAAACTAATGAACTTATTTTAATGAAATATGAACTGTACCCTAAGTTGGGATATACCTCATTTAAATCAATATATATATATATATATATATATATATATATATATATATATATATATATATATATATATATAATAAGTGTATAATGTAATAATCTGCCTTACCTATACTTTATTGGGGGTTTGATATATCGTTAACTAGTTGTCGCCCGCGACTTCGTCCGCGTGGACTTCGTTTACTACGCACAGCTCCTCCCCCGTAGGTGACAGCGTGATAATATGTAGCCTATATGTTGATCCGACCTTTTAGTAATATTCATGCAAAATTTGAAGTAAATCCATGTAGTACTTTTTGAGTTTACCCCGGATATACATGCAGACAAACAGGCAAACAGACAAAAATTCTAAAAAACTATATTTTTGGTTTCGATAAAGATAGTAGATCAGGCCAAATATTCAATGTATAGTTTTGACTTTCCTACGGTTTTATTGTATGTATAGATTAATCAACAGCCAGTAAAGCAAGTGTGTTGTGCTTGTAAGTTAGTTTTTTATAAAAATAATATTAATTTTACGTACAACTTAAATAAAGGCTTGACGCTCAACATTAATCTTGAATGAACTCGCGTACTTTTATGTCCTTGATGGTCATAAGGTTTTTGAATGAACACCTCATTTTCGACGGTGACCACCATTGACTTACATCTTCGACTGTGATGAACACATCTCCACCAGATCTTCGGACCAGTTCGACGCCTGAATCCAAAGCGGTATTTGCCAATAAGAAGGATATCCGTTCCACGGTCTGATGTACTCTGTGATAATTATCAAACATATATACATAGATACACACACAATTAATTGACACACCATTAACTTATTTATTCATAACTCTGGAGTGTATGTAACACTTCGAGTGTCTATATGATGCTGATACTGCTAGACAAACTTAAATAAAAAGCTTTTCAATGGTGACATTATGATTTAAGGTTTATTCAGTGTCCTGGATTCGAGTTTTAAACAAATTATTAGTTAAAAAAAAAAAGTATCTTCACGCCCATATCCCCGAAGAAGTAGGCAGAGGTACAACAAAGTGCACCCACGATTAGCCGAAGATACTTGGTCCCACAAATATAATAGGTGGCAAGCCTATCGCCAACCGGGCACTTTCCAATCCCGGGCAACTTTGTGTTTCTCAGAAAACTGAAAAAACACTTTTTTTAAAGTGCCCGACCCGGGAATCGAACCCGGGACCTCATGTGGTCAACGCCAACACTGGACCACTAGACCACAGAGGCGATTAAATTATTAGTTGAAACTAGTTTATAACACACTTGTACTTTTATTTCACTATAGGTATAGAATAAATAATTAAATTGATAGACCGGTTTTGGTAAATCTACTCAAATAAAATAATGTTTTACTTTAACAAACCTTTAGTGCCACTTTTGATGAGTCGACATTTTTAGAATTACTATCGTGTCGGACGCGGCCACTATAGAAGAATAATTAGAAAAATATCTAGAAAAATAGCGGCAACGGAATGGAGAAGATAGCGATTTGGCCACATTTAGTTGTTATCACACACTTTGTATTGAAAAACAATATACTTGAAATTAAGAGTCGTGACTCTTAATTTCAAGTATATTGTTTTTTCGATAAGAAAGAGTTTCTCCAGCTAACGAATTGGGAATTAAGATTGACCAAAATCCAATAAAATTTGACACAATCTGCCTATATTGTCAGAGTATCGGCATACAACTAATATACATTTTAAAGCCAAGGGAAAGCCGCGAGCGTTTATGGAGAATCGCTCAAATTAATTTACCTTCATAGTACGATTTTTCTAGAACAAAGCAGTGGCAATGGAATCGATTCATCTGTAAAACTAAACTAATCTTAACCTATTACTATTTTTGATTTTTTTAATACTGAATCAGTGAGTACGTTATAGCTTGTATGGATTAAGGTATTATATGTATGTTGGCGTGTAAATAAAGTAAGATATAAAAAGAATAACTGAGGACAATATGAGGACACCGAAAGACCGGACTAAGCAAAAGTACGGAGAAGTCCCCGAAAAATAGAACTAACGTGACTAAGAGCAGCACAGCATATTTGAATGCACGACAACAGGATAACAAAATGTTCGCACACCGTGTGTGTTGAGTAGGTATGTGTTGTATTCATGTGGTCTGTGAGTATGTGGCAAGTTTCAGCGGACATATTTTGACGATTCAGAGATTTTTTCTTTGCGGACAAAAGTTCCTGGTCGGCGCAGGCCAGCTTTACTCTCGCCTTTTATGAGATTCCTAGCAGCAAACCAGCTGATTTATTCTTTAAAAAGGTCTGCATTAATTGTTGTAAACCAAAATATCTATTGTTTTGTTCACTCTACCAAACCTGCAAGAAAAATGCGTGGATGTTATTTATTTGTTTTCTCTTAATTATATGTTCGCGTAATTTACTTCCTGAGAACGTAAAACGAACCGAACGTCTATAAAATTGTAATAATAAAAAATATAGTAAGTGTACTAAAAGATTTATTTTGTATTTATAAATATATGTATGAACATAATGTATGTATGTATATATTTATGTATATGTATTTAGTATATAGATATGAATATGTAAGTGTTATTTATCTATGTTTTATGTATATATGTATTATGTATGTATGTATTATGTATATATGTGTTGTATGTGTAATTCTTAAAATTTTTAAGTTAGTTTGTTATTTTGATCTCCTCTGATTTGTTTATACAAGTTAAGATTACTTTGTCTTTAAGTAAATTTAGATGCACCCCCTCTATAAGCATGACTTCTGTTTTGAACGAGGTTGGCTAGGATAGAATGCCCTTAGGCGTTAAGTTTAACCTATGTACGTTTTTGTTGTGCATGAATATAAATAAATAAATAAATAAATAAATAAATTTACTAATATTTTAACTGTAAATTTTTGTAAACTGTAATAATAAAAAAATATAGTAAATATTTACTAATATATTTAAGCAATTATGGTATTTACCCCCTGTGTTGGTTCGGGCTTCCTTGTGTTAGTCCAGGCTTTTCTAAAGAGTAGAAGACCATCTTCCGTGCGGCTAGGCAGTTCGTAAGAGTAAATGATTTGTTAATCGAGTCACTACCATCGTGGCTCCAGGTGGTAGAGTTCTGCATTGACTCGCTCTGGTACCACCGCCTTATCTATTCCTGCCGCAATAGCGTTACTGCAAAATTGTCGAGTTTCGGTTTAGAAGGTAATGTAGCCGGTAGATTTATGTATGTGGCATTACCATTAGTTATTATTAGATAGCATTAACATATTAACATAACACATAACATATAAGCGATGGTTGTCTCTTTCCATTAGGAGAACCATCTGTTTGTTTGCTATCTTATAAAAAATACGTTGTATCTAAAAATAATTCGCATATCTTACCGAAGAATATTACAGAGCCGTGTCCAGTAAAGAACCGTCCCTGTTTTCAATAAGAGCCCATTTAATACTACAAAGTGATCTTCAGTAAGGCTCGCCGTCGCCCCGAGCGACGCTTTACCCACTCTTATGAAAATTTGTCAAGAACATTGTAACATGATTGTGTTATAGTTTGTCAAAAACATGGATTAACATTATATATCATTTTATGTATAATATTTATATTAAACTTTTTTTAAACATAACGAACAAGTATATTTATGACTCTCCTGGTGGAAAAAAACAACGATCGTGTATAGACACCAAATATATTAATGGGGCTTTGCTATTCATGTGGCAGAATGATAATGTCAGTTTACAAGATTTCGTATTTTTTATCATTTTAAAATGATAAAAAATACAAAAAAATATAAGCTAATATTACAAATATGTAAATGAATTTCTTCGTTAGGTTTTTATATCTTGGCTACTTAACTCATGAAATTTTTAATACTCAGGAATAGAGTACTGTTTTTCTAGATAAAAGGTCTTTAATTCCAAAATAAAATTCTATAGAAAACTCTATAGAAAAATAAATTTCATTGGAAGTGAATTCGCGGATAAAAGTTAGTCTGGTTTTATAACCACTTTACAATCATTTATAATCATCAATTATTTGATGGAGTTCTGAATCTGAAAAATTAATTAAACTTAGGTACTTCGTTTAAAGTTAATAGAAAACCAAAAGTGCAATGAATCATATTTTATGATAAACATGAAAACGAGCTGAAACGTATTTATGTATCACACGAGAAAAATGCTTTGTTTTATCAGTTCGTATTGTTACAAATGGGGCACGCGGCACGGAAAGCATAGAATAGATGGCGCAAGTGTGCCCGTCGGGATATCGCTTAATTAATGCCTGGTTGCAGTCACTGCCTCCTTAATCATGCACCTTTTTGCTCTTTATGGGTTTTTAAACCTTTTCAAAAACATTTACCTGCATAGTAAATTTGACTTATAGCGTCTCTTTCGTTTAAAACTATACCTTGAAAACTTTTTCAGTAATGAGCTCGTAAGTGCTCGTTCATGAATTTACTCTATATTTTGAAGTTTTGCAAGATATATATTAATATTTTTTTATTTTTTAACTTCCCGCTACGTATGTAGATAAGGAAGTTACTGATTTTGCCCCGATTTTTGAAAATCAAGTTTTCACCAGATCTCCACGTTTTGTTCTCCGTATAGTTCCCGTTACCGTGGGATTTTAAGGATAAAAACTACCCAATGTCCTTTCTCGGGTTTCAAACTATCTTTGTATCAAATTTCATCCAAGTCGATTCAGTGGTTTAGGTGTACAGAAGAGATAGACAGACAGACAGACAGAGTTACTTTCGCATTTATAATATTAGTGTGATTTATGGCAGCGCTCCATCTTTATTTTCTTTTATCTGAGTATGTGACATAAATAAATAGTATATACACCACCGTTATCAATTCATTTGCAAAATAGATCAACTACCTTAACGGCAAGCAGTTTGTAAAAGGTAAACTACAGGTAGTTTACCAATTGTCAATATTGTTGCGACTACAAGGTGCTAGAGTCAACCTCTCGCTCGGGATTGGTAATCGATTTTGGTCTTTTGCACAGTTTTAATTACAGTCAGTAGCTAGCTTTAAAAAGGTTGCCTTGGAACAAAATTAAGTGGTTGAAAAATCTGGAAGAAACGTGAAAGCAATTTTTTTGGTATATATATATATATATATATATATATATATATATATATATATATATATATATATATATATATATATATATATATATATATATATATATATATATATATATATATATATATATATATATATATATATATATATATATATATATACAAATAAATAAAAATGGAGTGTCTGTAATATTAAAATAACCGCTTTCCACTAAATGCATGTGGATGTACACACGGTAGATATGCCAAAATAACGTTTTTACAATTTTCCTGTTTGTCAGTCTGTTTGTTCCGACTATAGTGCGCGCGGAACTAGTTGGCCGCGCCATACGTATTACGTATTACGTATGGCGCGGCCAACTAGTTCCGCGCGCACTATAAATATATTGCTTTTATTTAAATTTTCCACGCGGACGAAGTCGCGGGCAAGCTAGTTTATAATAAAAATATAGATATGTAAACTTTCAACTAATTAAATCTTAAATAGCTTGTATGTGATTTTTATTATTTTTATTATGTATTGTTTGTAACTGACACTTTTTAATCGCCTCTTAAGAGATAATTTGTATGTACCAAGGCATTTCACAGGAAAACTCAACACGATGAAGCGTAAATGGTAAACAAATGTCGAGATTATAAATTATGATAGCTGGAAATATATTACAATGTATTGTATTATGATTTTTTATTTTACGCGACTACTATGTAGAATTAATTGCCAGATTTTTTCCAATCTGATACAACTTAAGTGCCTTCAATAAAATTTAAGATAAAAAACGATTGCAAATGTTTATTACGAGTATCTTTGTGTTATTGAAATGTTTCTTACATAGAATGGACGTTATTTCTGGCTATAAAACATTTTCAAACACAGCAACGTAGTAAAGGGAAAATTCTGCACGAAATATAAGCTATAACGGATAACTTTTTTCACGTTCACATGATTTAGTTGGCTGTGAAGTAGAAACAATATAAAGCATCAACACGTGTTAACAGTGCCATAACCGTGCGAGGTAACTGCCGAACTTAGGACAGTTTGTAAAATATGACGCAGTCTGTAACGACCCTTATCGCCTTACCGATTTTTTTTCACAGGTTAGAATAAAATACTATTTATGGCTTATTAAAAATACACTAACTTTCCGTCACGACCAATTGCTTACAGAGAAAGCGGGGGAACTTTATCATTTAAGAATGAATAAATCTAATAATTGCGTGAAGGATAAGTTTTGTATTCAGTTTTGTATGAATCTCATTTTGAATAGAATTTGTTAATAATGAGCGTCCATATCACCAAAATAAAATTTCGAGCCTTTCGGGCCAATATATAAAAATCAATTGCTGTTCGTTAGTCTCACTAAAACTCGAGAACGGCTGAACTGATTTGGCTAATTTTGGTTTTGAATTAATTATTGAAATCCAGGGAAGGTTTAAAAGGCGAGAAAATATAGAAAAAAATAAGAGTAGTTAAAAAGACAGAACAAAGTTTGCTGGGTCAGCTAGTAAACAATAAATATCTATCGTGTCTTATGATTTGTAATATTTTCAAATATTTTCCATAAATTGTTCACTAAAATCAATGCAGTATGAACTGTCAAATATTTGCAATATTATTATTGATTTTATAATACAAACATATGTAATTTAATTTTTATTTATAACACAATCACTTTTAAATTTACAGCCAACCGGTTTCACTTATTAAAGCATCATCGGGGCTTTCACATTAACTTTTTACATTATACTATTTTAAAACTTAAATATTATTAAGTAGGAAAGCTTCAGCTATTAGTAAAACGACACGTTTTATTTACGAGTAGTAACATTTTATACGAGGCGTAAGCTAAACCTGTTCCTATAAATGTCAAATTACTACATTTTCAAATGCTAACAGGATTTTAAAAAAAATCAGCTCCGCGACTATAAGGTCGCAATTAGTGCTAATAAAGTTGTAGAAAATGCTCATATAATTTCATATAATTTCGAGACGTTTAATAAAAAAAATCTTGTTAAACTATATAAATCAAAAAATAAGAACCAAGGCTACACTTCGTTAAAGTATATTGTTTATGATAGCCGTAAAATGGAACGTACGTAAGAGCAGGTGTTGCCTTCCAATTTTTTGCAGATATTATATGAAAAGGGTTTTTGGTAAGAAAGTTGATAGTAATAATGCTGTACATAAAAAAAGTGTTTCCATTTTCGACATTTAGACAAAAAGTTTAAAAATGATTGCTTATGATTGAAATCTTGCGCTGTTTCAAAATTACACTTAATTTGTTTTAGATTTTGCTTTTATAAACATGATTAGAATTTCTTTCATAACTGACACAGTATATAAATATGTAGACAATAACAGAATTATAAAAAATACAATGTTGTTATTACAATCATCAATGATAAAAATACTGACTATACAAAAAAATGTTGGTTAATAAACAAATATTTATATGCGAAGGAAAAACTTTATATCCCTTTCCAAGACAATTACGCGGACGGTGGCGTATAAAATTTGGCACAGCTATAGTTTAAATTGCACCTAATACATTTAAATAATATGCATTAGGAATACGTTAATTTAATAAAAATATACATTACATATACTACATTAATGTGACATACATGATAATATACACAAATTTATATTATTTTCTTGCAAGAGTCTGTTGTCAAATTCAGACGAGATTTTATTGTTTAGTCTATGGTAGAATTTTGACCACAGGGCGATCGCAAGTAAGTAAAATTACTTAAAAATACGATGTTATTTGAAGAAAACAATTCGTCGGCTACTTACGTATCTTACTAAAGGCGGCTTACACCAAAATGCTTAAATCAGTTTAAGTCACTAAATACGTTTAAAGTGACAGCTTTTAAGGCAATTTGATATTTGCTAAACATGTTTAAGGGGCTAAATGCATTTAAGCACTTTGGTGCAAGCCGCCCTAAGTGTTGAATTTGATATTTAATACAAGGCAATTATAAAAGTCCCAATTTCTTAACAAATTGCTTAAAATACAATTAAGAAAAAATTTCTAATATTCAGTTGAAAAAAATACTTTATAATTCATAATAATTTACAAGGATTCCGTTACGTTCGCCTTCTATTGTTCTTAAAATTTCCAGTAAAAAACTTTAAATATCAAATGGCTTGTTTTTTCGTTCTTTCGTAATTAGCTCCAGGTCACCCTTGTCCGGCTTCTCTTGAACTTTGACCAAGGAATCCCGCGGAATGCTCATTGTGAAACACGATCCTTTCTCAACCTTGTTTCTACTGCTACGCAACTAGAAAACTTGTGAAAGGTTTCCAAGCTAACATATATTGATCTACCTATATTTTGAGTAACATTATATTTATTTTTTAATAAGAATAAGATAATCATAACATCGCTCGTGTGAGATTAGTGAAATTATAAAACTAGAAAGGAGAATGATGAGGCTCCATATAAGTTTGGCGTAAAACGCAACACATGATGATAGCTGCTTACCTTATTGTAATACATTATTAATTTCTTCTGAAATGTAAATTGAATCACGTACACTTTTTATAATACTAAAATTCACGAAACTCCTTCAAAGATTAATATTACTTGAAATTACAATTGTTACATTCAATTTAAAGCCACCCACATCGCAGTATATCGTCAACATAAATATAATTGATTTTTGTATTACTCATCATGAAGATTATTTGATTTTAACTACTTAAAAGTTAAAAAACGATATAACTTTTGTTTACATTAAAATATTTATCACTCGTTCACAGTCTTACGTAGTATTGTATACTCTGTGGTTCACATGTAAATAGATGACACTTGTTTTTTTTGTTTATGTATATATGTAATTATTTTGTATGTGTTTATTTTGCAAAATATCCCTGATGATGCTGTAATAAGTGAAAAAAGTGTTCTCGCCGTGTTGGTCCCGGCCTCCGTTGAAGAATAGGTCAACTGCCGTTCTGCCAGGCAGGTCGTAAAAGGCGACCGATTGGTTATCGAGTCACTACCATCGTGGCTACTAGGTGGTAGAGTTCTGCATTGTCTCGCCCGGGTCTGGTACCACCGCGTTACCTATTCCTGCCGCAATACCGTCAGTGCTTGTCGCTGTCGTGTTCCGGTTTGGAGGGCAAGGTAGCCGGTAAACTTATGCATGTGGCATTAGACCTTGCCACAAATAGCAACGCACCATTAACATTTTTGGTGTCTATAGGCAATGGTTGACTCTTTTCATCAGGAGACCCATCTGCTTGTTTGCTATCTTATGATATAAAAAGAAAATGGCTGGGTGTGACCAATGAAAATAAAATATAAGTGAACTGGAAGTACAAGTGAGTATATTTGTAATGCAATAGGCATTACAAATAAACTCACTTAAAATGCAGTTTCACCAAGTGCCGACGATGGCAAGATCCTTCGCGCGGACGAAGTTGTGGGCAACAGTTAGTATTATATAAAATTATATACCTAAACGTGACAAAAGTTTCTTAAATTTTTTCAATCAATTATTACTTTTTTCAAATAATACGCATTTTTGTAAAACTAATTAAACAAATGAAAAATTTATATTGCGTTCAACTAAAAAGTGAATTTAATTATATATTTTATGAAAAAATTAAAAATCCTTACTAATATTATAAATGGAAAAGTGTATTGTGTGTTTGTTTGTCTGTCTTTCACGGCAAAACGGAGCGACCAACTGACGTGATTTTTTAAGTGGAGATAGTTGAAGGAATGGAGAGTGACATAGGCTACTTTGTGTCTCTTTCTAACCCCCCACTGCTTCTCTGCATTTAACTTAAATGGATCCGTGGGCAAAAGCTAGTGGTTCATATATTTAAAGAAACCTAATTTAATCGATCTTTTAGTTCGGATTAACTTCTTTGCTTTTAAAAGTTTAACGTCTCGAAAATTTTGCTGCCTCTATAAGTAATGACCTTTGAGTAAATGTACGAGACTAAACGTACAATTATAATCTTAACATATATGTATATATACGTCAGCTTATTCACATAAATTTTGGCATTAATTTTACAACACAAATGTACCGATTTAACAAGTTGAAGGCAAGTAAGCACTTAGTAACATGCCGACGGCGATTCGCTCGGCAACTCGGCGGCCCTCCTAACCGCTAAACAAATTTGACAGCTCCAAGTTTAGCCGAAGTTTACGTATGTAAACGCAACATTTAATTTGCCATACGATATTTATTCTTTCATACCTGTAGCGTTGTAATAAGAGTTATAATCAAATGGCAATCATATTTTTGTCTAAAATGTACCTGGTTATCACTATGAAAGTTAGGGTGGTCTAGTTAGCATTGTATTTATGTTGAATTAAGTTGATTATTAAGGTGTTTAGCTTATAGTAGCGCTTTATATCTATATAACTTAGAAGAAATTAATGTTTATGTATCGAAAACTCAAGACTATATACTTATTGTAAGTTTAAATTATTTTTTAAATAGTACTAACAATACGACTAGTTACATCCTGTAGTCTTCTGCGTTATTGTTATTTTCAAATCCCCTGTAATGTAGATTTTTCTGAACTATGAATAAACACTTTTGAGTAATAGTCGACCAAGTTATAAAATGTACTTGGAGAAGTTTTTATAGGTGGTGAACCTGTGGTAACCTATTTAACGTCAATGACTAATATATACATTGGTAATTGACGCTAAATAGCTTAAATGTTCATAGTAGGAAACAATACAAGCCCTCTTCTTAGTGCGCATTATTGTGATGGGCAACTTCGAAAACCTACATTGCGCGTAGCCTGACATACAATTTACCATTTTTTAATTTTTATTATTGCTACTTACATAGAAACTAAAATAATTAGGCTAAAGTAAAATGATAAAACACACATTTGTGTATGAGTAAAAAGTATCCAAACGAATGTGTGGACTTTTTCTTCATCGCTCTGTATGTACATACATGTTTGGAGATGAAGAAAAAGAAAAAGGAAATGGAGTGGTGAAGATTTATGTACATTAAATAAATAAAAACTTTTAGTGCGCAATAATCACTCGATTTGACTGTTTTGATCGTGAGCCTAATTCAAAGGTTATTTCATTACCACGGAACGCCCGTAAAGTGCGCTACGCCGTAGCGCCGTTCGGCAAAACGGTAATTTACACACATGACCAAATAAATTTATTAATAGCATAAATATATTATAAATAAGAACCATGACTTTGTTACTTTTGTAGAAGTACATTTAGTTCTCAATTCTGACTTTTTATCTGAGGGACACAAAAAGATGCGTTGTAAATATGTGGCTCCGTACAATTTTTGTAGTCCGTAGGATTTGACGGGAAAAGTCTACATGACAAAGTTATAATTATGATGCTATTAGAAAATGTAATCTAGCTAACAAAAGGCTAATTAATATTAAAGTCCACCGTTACATAAATTTAAACAAATCCGGCAAACATACCGTATTTTTGTAGGTTCCTAAAAATTACAGCCCTTCAAAAAAGGTACAAATTAACGACATCTATTGTAGAACCTAATCATTTTTGAATTAATTTAGGTACATTGTTTTTACAAACTAACAATTTTAAGGATAGTTCAGATTGAACACGTGGATATTATTTTAAGACTACTACCACACTACAGCATCTCTGCCAGGACAAAATAGCACCATTACAAATAAATAAATAACCTTTCTAAATCAAGCTTTGTTTTTTTTGATAGTATAATTAGTACATCCTAACTTAAATATACTTAAATGTATTTCATAGGTTGTAACCTTGAAGGCAGGGTGCACCGAAAAATTATGAAAATATGTCATTTTTGTGTTACAGTCATGATGCCAATTCCTTTTTTTGTGGGAAATGCAATATTTGCGTTTTATGATTTTTCTTATTTCCACGACATGCAATGTAAATCGTACATTGCTAGAACTCGATGTACCAGCGGAACTCTCGATTAAACCGTTTATTTTGCGCAGTATGTAGTGCTTAATATAGTGTTTATTTTTTGTATTTGTTTAAGTTTTACTTTTTTTTTAAATAAACACTTTAGAGTACTTGAATATATCAAATTATGCAAAGGTAAAGTAAAATATGGGTCAAAAAATTTCTTACATAAATTTTTGACGATTTTCATCTCAGAGTCATGGTATAAATCTATGATTTCGATTTTCGGTAGATTGCGTCTTACACGCTGTAAACCTGTACTATTTTTTTTTATATCATAAGATAGCAAACAAGCAGATGGGTCTCCTAATGGAAAGAGTCAACCATCGCCTATAGACACCAAAGATGTTAATGGTGCGTTGCTATCTTGTGGCGAGGTTTAATGCCACATGCATAAGTTTACCGGCTACCTTACCCTCCAAACTGGAACACGACAGCGACAAGCACTGACGCTATTGCGGCAGGAATAGGCAAGGCGGAGGTACCAGACCCGGGCGAGACAATGCAGAACTCTACCACCTAGTGGCCACGGTAGTTGTGACTCGATAGCCAATCGGCCGCCTTTTACGACCTTGTACTAGTTAACAGCCATCCATTTTACTGGGCGCTAATCTTTCGAAGATAAAAAGCTATATGGCCTGTCATTTGTGCAATTATCCCTTCTTACTGCAAACCAATTTTCGTAAAAATCAGTCAAGTGGTTCTTAAGTTATTATATCATAAACCTTTATACAGACAAAAATATTTTGAATGGAAAAATTGATGTAATGATAAAACAAATACTTATTTTTACATAAAAATTTAACGTACAGACATACTTACAGCTTTATATAATAGTGTATATAAAGCTGCTATAGATAGAAACATATTGTATTTTAGTAAAAAAAAAAATAGATGAATATTTTTATATTTACCAGTACCTGTTTCCTCTCGAATGATTATTGATTTTCCGCTTTGACGAATTTGCTGGACAGTGCTTCAATGGAATATTTCGATTCGTTGCCCTGGACGATACTTCAGCGAATAAAAGTGGAAACTTATGTAGTCGTGCTCACATTTTATTAAAGTTTCAAGCGCTTCATTCATTTATATCGATACGCATGAACGCGAGTCCCTACAAATTAAATCACTACGAATATATTCGACAGCATGCAATAAAATATATAAGTAGTTTCAGTTTAAATCTGATGAGCAAGGCAATATATCAATATACAGGTTGAATGGTAAAAGATACATTTTGATTGAAAAGCATGATATTTAATGGTCACATGTAACCAAGAATAATATAATAAAAAAGAGAATAATGCTATTGCTTAACTACATTGTAAACTTTAAAATAATTAGTGTTGTAATATTCAAAATTTGTGGTCACCACGCTGGTGATTGGCGCGAATGTCCGTAACTAACGTTTTTATTTGATAATTTAAGGGCTTATTTTTCTATATATTTGGCATCAGAATCGAGTACAGAATACCCGTTCAGTACTTATACAGTCTTTTACCAGTCAAATTGTATAATAATATTTTGAGGAAAAGACCAGTTTGCAAAAGGCTACCGAATGGTCAGACGTGTGATTACGGGTTTTATTTCTGATTTGGTTAGGTAATATATACACTTATACAAATAACGATGCATGCTCGTCATACTGATGGCAACGAACAATTAATACAATATTTGCTAGCTGATAAAACTTGTACTGTTTCACAATAAGATAATTATATTTAATTCCCGACCGGTTTCGCTTACACAAGCATCCTCAGGGTATTTACAATAATTATTATTATATACAATACCCTGAGGATGCTTGTGTAAGCGAAACCGGTCGGAAATCTATACATATAATAAAATCGTAGGAAAGACAATGTATGTCCGGGGTAAACTCAAAAAGCACCGCATGGATTTACTTCAAATTTTGCATGAATATTACTAATAGGTCGGGTCAACATATAGGCTGTAGCCTATATGTTGACCCGACCTATTAGTAATATGTATATTATCACGCTATGTATATTATCACGCTATCACCTACGGGGGAGGGGCTGTGCGGAGTAAACGAAGTCCACGCGGACGAAGTCGCTGGCAACAGCTAGTTAAATATAATTATCTTATTGTCAAACAGTACAAGTGTTATTAGCTAGCAAATATCGTGTTAAAATGGAGTTTCACCAAGTGCCGACGATAATAAGTGTAGAACAATTAATATCTTAAATGTTTACAAAAGATAATCATCTTTTCTATTTTTCTAAATAAGTATTTTCATGAAACTATTATAATAATATATAAAAAAGGGCTAAAGAAAGTTGTGTTACGAATTTGTATATTGTGGAAAAAATATTGTTTTCGCAGCTAAAGCAAACGGGAATTAACATAAATGATCCTGAAATTTATCAAGGCAAGTCTCGTTGCCTTTATTAAAATAAACAAGTCAAGGATTTTGACTATTTAAACACCACAGACCTCTTAAACACAACGTAGTGGTGACCATTAGAAGAAATACAGTATATAGAAGTTAGATAATTGCAGTAAATAACCGTATAAAATGTACTTGAAAGAGTTAATGGTCCTTGAGAGCACACTTGGAACCATATAACAACTTACATTGCACAGACACTGTCTAAGATGTAAAAGATCAAATTCAAGATTTTGTTTCGTAGCCATTTACAAGCAAACTAATTTAACTTCGGAAAAAGGGAATCTACGAAGGTAGCAAACACCACATCTTATTCCTTGACTGAACACATTGTAAATGTAATTAATGGTCAAGCAGTCCACAGCGCTACAAGAAAAGTAATAAAAATATTTAAACCAAATCCTGAATCGTGATATTATAATTATTTATTTTGTAACATTATATACAAGTTTTAACGTTTCTCAGATGGACTACAGTCTCCGGGCATTACTGTTAGACACAATTAACAATGCATTTGTACTTTAATTTCACTTCACAACATATATATTTTTTGTATATTACTCGACCGGTTTCACTTTTTAAGCATCTTCAGGATGTTAGTAATATACTAGTATATATAAGTGCATTGTTAATTGTGTCTAACAGTAACGGAATTTCACCAAGTGCCGACGATGGAAAGTATAAAATATGTCCAGGCATTATTGCCGGCCTGGCAAGATCTTCCCTTTCTCCCTTAACCTTCACAGTAGTGACGTTCAACTCGATGAGCAACATCCTGACAATAATTAATTGCACCCTGATTCTACCGCTAAGCTCTTCAGTGATATCAACCAAAGGTGCCAAAGTGGTGACTCCGACGTAGTGGCCACAATCGATGTTGAAACTCAAAATATTTGCTCCAAAAGGTAGTCGATGGAGCTTACAGATGCATAAACTTTGGAAAAAGTTTGACGAAGCAATATCGATGTGTTTCTCCAGAAGAGGTAGGACAATTTTGTTGGAAGAATTTTCTAACAATGGATAGGGTCACAAAAAACGTTAGCTAGCTACTGGGTCTCGTACCTCTTACAAATCTGAAAGGCATTGGGTTATACACCACCGTGTGAGGAGTATTGCACACCATTGCTTTTGAATTGACGTAAAAATTTGTGTGTAGGTGTGGTTTTTATTATAAACATCTTCAAAATTTGTCGAAAACTAAGGTCATAATAAATTTTATTATTTTATAATAAGTATCAATTTTTAGTGTATAGTTATTATTCATAATCAATAAAATTTAAATACCCAATTTAAATATAAGTATTGATGATCGATAAAATTTAAATTAACAATCATGGGTAATAAGTTTTTTAATATTCAAGGCCCAAATTCGACCTCACATGGAGTACTGTTCTCACCTCTGGGCCGGAGCTCCTCAGTACCAGTTTCTTCCTCTTGATCACATTCAACGTAGAGCGGTTCGAATCGTCGACGACCAGGCTATTTCTAATCGGCTTGACTGTTTGGCGTTACGCAGAGATGTAGGCTCGCTCTGCATCTTTTACCGTATTTATCATGGGGAGTGTTCCGACGAGTTGTTCGGACTAATGCCTGCCGCTAAATTCCACCATCGGATATCGCGTCAAAATTTAAAGTTCCATCCTCACCACCTCGATGTCTGGAAATCCAAAACCGTGCGCTTTTGTCGACACTTTTTGCCTTGCACTACTCTTTTGTGGAATCAATTACCCTCGGGGGTGTTTCCGAATGGATACGACTTAGGGACCTTCAAGAAATGAGCTTATTCATTCTTAAAAGGCCAGCAACGCAGCTGCAATACCCCCGGTATTGCGGATGTCCATGGGCGGCGGTGATTACTTACCATCAGGTGCACCATCTGCTCGTTTGCCCCCTCTAATAAAAAAAAAAATATTCCATTGTCTGCGTAAGGTGAGAAAATTAAATACATTTTCACATCTTGCACAAAAAATATATATTTTTTTGATATTGTTAGATGGCAAACAAGCAGATGGTTCTCCTAATAGAGACAACCATCGCCTATATACATCAGAGATGTTAATAGTGCGTTGCTACCCATGTGGCGGAATAGCAATGTCACATGCATAAGTCTACCGGCTACCTTACTCTCCAAACTGGAACACGATGATAAAAAGCATTGACGCTATTACAGCCGGAATAGGTTAGGCGGTGACATCAGTAGCAGTCGCGATGATAGTGATATGTTTAGCTAAATAGTCGTTGTAGGCCTTGTACGAACTGCCTGACAAAATGGCAGATGATATATTTTTTAAATTGCCAAATTAACACAGGGTATACCTCGTGTTAATATAGAAAGGTCAGCTTATTCTAAATAATTTTTCCCTGTGTTGGTCCCGGACTCCTTTGAAGAATAGGCCAACTGCCGTTCTGCCAGGCAGGTCGTAAAAGGCAACCGATTGGTTATACGAGTCACTAACATCGTGGCTACTAGGTGGTAGAGTTCTGCATTGTCTCGCCCAGGCCTGGTACCACCGCCTTACCTATTCCTGCTGCAATAGCGTCAGTGTTTGTCACTGTCGTGTTCAGGGCCGTCTTAGTCTATTCTGGGGCCCTTGGGCTCACAAGAATTTGGGCCCATTTGGTATAACTCTCAAAAAATTAAATAAGAAATTTGAAAATAGACATTATATGATTTGAATAAATCTGAAAATGATCGATGTTCGTGCAACAAGAAAAGTGTACAGCGCCCGATCAGTAAATTTTATATTAAATGCGAGAGAAATTGTTGGCCCTCCGGGGCCCTCTGAGGATGGGGGCCCTGGGCACTGGCCCCGAGTGCCCTTATGGTAAAGACGGTATTGGTCGTGTTCCGGTTTTGAGGGTGAGGTAGCCGGTAAACTTATGCATGTGGTATAAGGCCTAGCCACTCTGACGTGTATAATATTACCACACTATTATACACGTCAATGTCTAGCTACAAGATAGCAACGCACCATTAACGCCTTTGGTGTCTATAGGCGATGGTTAACTGTTTCCATCAGGAGACCCATCTGCTTGTTTGCTATCTTATACTATGAAAAAAAAAATTGACAAAAATATATAAAGTAACTACGTGCATCGGATGATTACAAGATGTTGGTCCTAGTTATCGTAAGAAACAAATGATAGTCGTCAAAAATCAGTAATTTTTTATTTTATTTTTATTTCTTGTATTGCATAATTTAAGTTGTACGCACTTGTACACTATGTTCTACGTTTATTTGTGCATTCTTGCTTCTCGGTTTTGCTGGTAGACGTCTCTTTCTGTGATAAGCTCGCCCTTTGTACATGTTTTATATTAATTTTCACTTACAATAAAGTGTGAAATAAATACCTAAATGTTTTGATTGGGGTTTGAGCATTGGCAAGGATGCCAATTGAAGGGTTGAGTTCGAGAATGGTTTAACTGATTTTTTTTCAAAACTTAGTTATTGGTATCGTTAGATTCAGAAAGAAATAATCTATCTAATGCCCTTTTCAAAATAACAAGAATCGCTTCATATCGCGAGATATTCAGTCTAAAAACGGTTTAACTGACAAAGGAATCGAGTTCACTAGTACAAAAAAGATTGGATGTGAAATAAACCTACATAAAATATAACAATTATCTCAGCTCAAATATAAAAATGGATTATATCGCCAAAAACTCTTTTAATTTTTAACAAGCTCGATATAAAAACTTGATAAATTCTTCTTATATCGGTGTTAGGTAATTTAAATCATTATTGCATCAACTTGCCGAATACAAAACTGATTTATTCTTGTTTTAAACGATATTAAACCCTTTTTGCACTAAACTGTGACACCTGACCTGCCGCGCGCACCAATGACCCACGTAACGGATTCCTACGAAAGAGATAGATTTATTTACATTATTGACAAGACTAACAGAGGCAGCGTTGTTTTCGCTGTTTTGTTCGTCAATAATTCACAATAATATAACAAACACTCGTGAGTCGTGATTGAAACCGTTGAAATACAAAGATTAACGAGTTTGCGAGGCGAAGTCTCTAAACAAAAAATGTGTAAATGTGTGGGAAGTTTCAGGGATGACCCTGCGGGCCATCCCTGAAACTTCCCACTAAATTTTTCAGTTCAAACATCTATTTTGTTAAAAATGACAGTATATTAATTTTTGAAAAGCTGTATATTTTGAAAACGATGATAGCATTCAACTCAATTTTTGAGATCTAAAATATTGCTTTAGCTAAATAATCGATAGGTTGAAAAATTTCGATGTAATGTCAAAAAACATTTTATTTTTAATTTTCTTCATTGATAAATCCTAAACAAATTGATCGTTTTTAATTAAATTACCGGCATTTGATGCAGTTTTAAAGGAAAAACTGATAAGATTTTTAAGTTGATCGGTGAATTTAATTAAAAGTTATTAAAAAAAATAAGTAAGTTTGCTAAAAACAACGTAATTTTAATATTTGAAAGCTATAAGTTTTGTGAATTAGATTCGATTTTGATTTTTGAAACGGCATTTGACGTAGTTTTTTTTAGTACTAAAATATTGTAGAATACCAAAAAGTGATTGGTTGAAAAATTTCGAAGCTATGTCGAAAAAACATTTTTTTCAAACTTTTTCGTCAACGATTATTCCCAAACGGATAAACCGATTTTGATGCAATTTATGTGTAGTAGACGTAGTTTTTTGAGGAATAGAGTTTGTTAGTTTTTGTACTCAATCGATACATAAATCTGGAAGTTATATTAAAAAAATACTGTTTCGCCAACATTTTTTTGGTGTTTTTTGAAAATGTCTCAAAATCTCCTGGACCGAATCGGTTCAAATTTCCGGAAGTCTAAGTTGAGCGGAATCCAATCGAATGCCATCAATCGTGTTTCGATCGGTCCAGCCATTCAAAAGCTATAAGATGTTTACATAGACACATACACACACATACATACATACATACATACATACAGACATACTGACGTCATCGTGAAAATAGTCGGAAAAGGTTCTTAGGACCTCAAAACGTGGACATCTCGAGAAAACTCGATTTTCTAAAATCGGAGTCAAATCAGCAACGTCCTTATCTACATACGTAATGGGAAGTTAAAAATGTGTAAATGGTAGACGCTACAGGCCATCACTAAAACTTTCCACTAAATCAAGGTAATTTTAATATTTGGAAAGCTTTTTGGAAAACTTTTGGACGTAGTATTTTAGTACAAAAATATCGCAGAGTACCAAAAAATGGTTGAATAATTTCGAAAATATGTCGAAAAAACACTTTTTTCAAAAATGTTTCGTCAACGATTACTCCCAAACGGATAAACCGATTTGGATGAAATTTATGCATTAGACGTAGTATTTTGAGGAAAAGAGTTGATTAGTTTTTGTACTCAATCGGCACATTAATCTGGAAGTTATATTTAAAAAATACTGTTTTGCCAAACATTTTTTCAAAATTTCTCAAAGTCTTCTGGGTCGACTTGGTTCAAATTTTCAGGAAATCTAAGTTGAGTGGAACCCATTCGAATGCCATGAACCGCGAATCGATCGGTCCAGCCGTTTAAAAGTTATGAGATGTTTACATACTCATACAAACATATAGACATTCTGACGTCATCGTGAAAATAGTCTGAAAAGGTTCCTAGAACCTCAAAACGTGGAGATACGGTGAAAACTCGATTTTCGAAAATCGAGGCAAAATCAGTAACTGCCTACTAAATACTAAACTAACGGGAAGTTAAAAAAAGCGATATTAGGAAACAACTTGCATTCATTCCTATGGAAAAAAGATTTTTCTATGAAAGAATATTAAATAATTAACCTTTCATAGAAAAATAGTTTTTTATTATTTCATCTTTTATTTCTATATTAGCTGACCCGCGCAGCTTCGCTCGCGAGTATGTCATCGAAATAGTTTTTAATACAAATTTCATCCCCTTTTAGCCCTTCGGCTATTTTAGCCTATGTTTAACCCCGGATCTTCAACTATTTCCAGGCCAAATTTCATTAAAATCAGTTCTGGGGTTAGCCGTGAAACGTAACAAACAGACAGACAGACTTTCGCATTTATAATATTAGTATGGATATTTCAATAAATACCTACTTATATATTTTTTGTGTTTTTATTAGGTATAGAGTAAGTAGGTATAGACTAATATAAATTAATTTGAAATAGTGAAATTACTAATATAATAAACTATTAAAGTCCAATAGTAGCAACAATAAAGATAACTAGTACGTTAATTTATTCAAATAATAAGGATATTTTTGTCGATAAACCGTTATTGCACTTATAAAATGCACTAATATTAGTAGTTAAAATTGGTTTAAGTGAAAAAAAATAATTTTTATATAGTAATATAGTATAAAATGCCATTTATTTTATATTATTATGTAGATTGGCTATTTCTCATTTAGTTTTAAATTCATTTATAGTTTTTAGGGCGATTTTCATAAGTAGAATTGAAAACAATGCTCCCAATGTTTAAAATTTATTTGCGTCAAATCATATATTTGTTAGTTAAACCATTCTCAAACTCAACCCTTCAATTGTATTCATTATGACGAATACACTTTTATTCATTATGACTTAGACGTCAGCTAAAATGTATTTTTGTATATATATTTTTAAGGAGTTAAAGATTCAAAGCCGTTTATTCGTAATCGTTTATTATCATTTGTTAAGCAGGATGCATTAAACAATCCAATGTAAGTAAATATAATGGATAACATCTGTACTACGATTCCTATTTTAATGGATGCTGGAACCAAATATGAAACAAAACCACAATTTCAAATAAAATTTTAATATATTTAAATACAAGTGGCTTAACAAACGAAAAATATTTGCTCATTTGCAGGCGAACACGATAAATTGTAAATTACTTGGAAATGTGCGTTTTGAAGCCCTGGCGGGTTTAAATTTTAAAATGGTGGAACAACAGTGGAAATGAAATTCACGGGCAAATAATGAGGGCCGGATTAAAAATGCAAAAATTGATTAATGGACCGTTGTCGAGCAAATATGTACTTAATAAGTATGAGTCATGGTTGGTGTTGTCGACTTTCATTGTCGCCAACTTTATTTTACGTTCGATGAATTTTTATATAATAGACTAGCTGTTGCCAGTGACTTCGTCCGCGCGGACTTTGTTTACTCCGCACAGCACCTCCCCCGTAGGTGATAGCGTGATAATATGTAGCCTATATGTTGACCCGACCTGTTAGTAATATTCATGCAAAATTTGAAGTAAATCCATGCATTACTTTTTGAGTTTACCCCGGACATACATACAGACAAACAGACAAACAGATAAAGAGAAAAACAGACAATCAGACAAAAATTCTGAAAACTATATTTTTGGCTTCGATATCGATTGTAGATCACGCCCCAAGTATTCTTTTAAAAAAATATTCACTTTACAGTTTTGACTTTCTTACGATTTTATTATTTATATAAATATAATATATAATATAATATAAATATAAAATAAATAATAA
This sequence comes from Apodemia mormo, assembly GCA_036924255.1. Classification (NCBI taxonomy): domain Eukaryota; kingdom Metazoa; phylum Arthropoda; class Insecta; order Lepidoptera; family Riodinidae; genus Apodemia; species Apodemia mormo. The sequence continues at coordinate 30,066,959 of JAUPFN010000006.1, forward strand.
ATATAAATAATATAATAATATAATAGCGAACAAGCAAATGACTCTCCTCATGGAAAGATGTGACCATCAATAAACATAAGTAAAGTTTATAATACTTAGGTATATAATGTTAGACTTCACTTACCAAATGTAAATGTTTACTAGCGATCTTATTCTCCCAACCGAACACGATAGTAACAAGCACGGTCGCTAATGCCATAAGAATTATTGCGGGAGCGATGTTATCTCGGGTACAATGAGGTTGTATAATTAACTTTTAATTCATATTTAAATTTTTAAATGTACCACCACCACAAAATGTAAGTGAATGAAAGAGTGAAGTGTTTTTTGATACACAAATAAAAATAAAAATATGAGTCTCCTGAAGATACCAGATACCATTTTTGTTTTTACCACGGCTGAGGTGAAAAACTCATGTTCAATTTCACCAATTTCCTTAGATTCTAATATGGCTATGGACGCCGACCCGTAGGCCGTACTACGCGTTACTCGTTACTGACCAACACTTTTAAAAATTGATACGTTCGTAATAAAATAAACTTGATGCTAAATGTCAACAAATTATAAAAACGTTCAACATGGTTACGATAAAAAGCTATCACGAAACTTATCAAATTTTATAATCATTTATAATACCTATTTGTAGAATTGGCTATTTCTGTTTTTAAAAATGTTATGGCATCACAATATGCAATAAAGGAGAGGGGGATTTTTGGGCCCAAATGTAAACGGTTGAAGTGTGGATCAAAAAAATTGTACTATTTTTCTATTTCAAAGTTCAAAATATAAGCTTCATGCGCTTTCTGAGAAAAAAGAAATCACGAAAATAAGTTTGCAGTACTAGAATTGTATAATCGATAAAATTATAATCGATTTATGTAAATAATTTTAATCGAAATGTAAACTCGTAAGTATATGTGAAAGTGTATATTCTTGATTAATATTTAGTTTAATCAACAGTAAGTACCACATTGTTATACAAACCGTTTATAATATAAAAAGAAAAAATATAATCGATACAATTTAAATTATCGATTGATTACATTATGTCGAACCGAATACGATTTAGTGTCTGTGGATTTAATACAGCTAAAAGTAACAATTATAACTGACATCATTGACGGCTCGCAAGAGTCGTAAGTCGTCTTACGTAGTATTATATATACTCTTGGCAAGTCGTGGATTTCGCTATTTTACGTACCTACAGGGAAGCATCCTTTAATTTGTGGTTTCCAAATATCTGTGTTGTGGTGTGTCAATTTATAAACATGAAACATTGTTGCCTATATTACAAGTACTGTTTACTTAATAAACGGTTATAGTGAGTTAAACCGTAAACTATAGTACCGTGACCTTACTTCTTGTGAATATCTTATGTCTCTGTTCTCAGATTGCTAAAATCTGTAAAATTTTGAGTATTTATATAATATTAAATTAGCTATTAATTAACATAATTTTCATCTTATTACAAGAGGGCCCAAGATTGTATGCAACGGTATCAGTCTCCTTTAGATGATAAATAATATTGTTTCAAATATAAAAGGAAAATGAAATATTGTCAATTAATCTCACTTGTAAAAAGTTTTATTGAATAAAGTATTTCTGATTTCTGATTCCTAAATGGTAATTTTTTTTCCTACATCAAGCATATTCGAGTTTTATTTAGTTTTAAACTTTGTATTTTTTTTAGGTAATACTTATCTCGTAAAAACAAATATAAAAATGGATTATTAACATAAAAAGCCATAATAGTATTATTACAATACCAGATTCTCATTATGACACTAAGTCACTGATAACTCTAAATTAAAAATTTAAAAACCCCAGACACATGCCTTTTTAATAAGGCCTTCTTATCTCGTTTGCATCATTTTTTTTCATTCACATCTGTACGGGTTACCGCACATATTTAAAGTCAATGACATGTAATTTATTTAGGTTGCATAGAAACAATGTAATAAGTTAAACACGCACACATTGTTACGGCTGCACTTTTACTTAATCATCATTTTTGTTGTAACTTTAATAATAAATCAGTGTTAGAAAGAATTTCATTGGGTTTGTCTCGTACACTGACTCTCCCTCACATATCTTCTGCACTCATCTTAAACTGTACACAGACATTACAGTTTTTTTGGTCCTTCAGAAAGGGTCGCTCTGTGTTTTTGTGGATTTACTGTGACTGCGAATCGGTTAACTGGCTTCCCAGAAGCGGGTTCCACCAGCTTAATTGAGAAGGCGCAAAAGGTCCAGCTAGGTTCGCGAGGCATAGAGTGACCCGGAGCATACTACTGCTCTACCCTAACTATCGAAATCAAACAAGAAAATTCTCGTCGACATTCGAGAAATTGAATATCATAATATATAATACAGTGAATACTACAAGTGTATTTTTTTTATCTTGGAGTGTCATATTGTGATTATTGTTCTTTAAAAACCGTACATATACCTACAAAATGGAAAGTCTACTTCAGCAGCAATACGACATTGTTGAAGAAATCAAGGAAATAGAACGCAACTTCGGGGAGGATTCCGCCATCCGGAAAACCCGTAAGTACTTAAATGAAAGACTTGATGCCCTTGACAAGTTATGGGCGGAGTTTCAAATGAATGATCACAAGCTGTCCGATTACATCAATGACAAAGAAGCATATTTTATAGAAAATCATTTCCAAAAAGCAAGAAAATATTTTGATTCTGTGCGTAGCAAGATATCATCATTTCCTCCTACGGGTGAAACAACAAAACCTTCAACTCCCGAGCCAGCCACAGTATTGGCTCCACCGCCGCTGCAACAACGCCTCGCAATACCATCGACGTCAACAGCAACGATGGCTACGCCGTTGGGTGAAGGGCAAGCAGCAGAACTAGTATCTCTACAGCGAACAAATTTTAGAGCATTTCATCGACAAGTGAATAGCCTACGAGTTGACGAGCTGCGAGATAAATGGGAGTTGGAAGACGAGCTACGTGGCATTCAGTCACGCTGGAGTGCAATCGACGCTTTGCATTTACAAATCGACCACTTGCTACAAGGTTCGGACACGCAATATGATGATGAGTTTTATGGCTACGAGAACTCATATAAAAATATCAAAAAGGCTTTAAATCTGAAGCTTGCATCGACTGTGCATTATCAACAGTCAACTCCGCAAATCGACATACCTGTTTTTACTGGCAAATACACGCAATGGCCTACATTCTATGATCTTTATGTAGAGAGCATACATAACAATAACCTACTAACCAAAACACAAAAAATGCAGCACTTGAAAGGAAAATTGCGTGGAGATGCGGAACGACTTATTCAACATCTACACATCTCTGCTGACAATTACGAGACCGCATGGGACTTGCTAGTGCACAGATATAACAACCCGCAACTGTTGTTTACTAAACATGTTGAGATGTTTTTAAATCAACCCGTAGCTCATAAACAGTCGGCATATGAAATTAGACGTCTCCATGACACATCAATGGAATGTATACACGCCATACGGAACCTAGGTATCGATACAAGTACTTGGGATCCATTGTTGGTTCACATTATATCGAAAAAGCTGGATGTTGAGACATATGCTAACTATAAAGAAGCCAGAAAATCGCCACGTGACTTGCCTTCGCTGTCTGAACTAATGAACTTTTTAGAAAGCAAATTTCAGGCCCTTGAGCCCCTAAACAGAAGGGAGGTTGTATCACCGTCATCGAACCGGCCTCATACGCATAAAATGGTGAACAACAAGCCCTACAAGCCTCAGTTTCAACATGTTGGTGGTCACCGCTATGAAAAAATTCCAAAGAGAGAATTTCAAGCCAGTGCGACATATTCGTCAAATTGTCCTCTTTGCAACGAAAATCACCACATTTACAAGTGCAGTAAATTCGTCAAATTTACACCCGACGAGAGGTTAACGACCGTTATAAAACTAAACTTGTGTCATAATTGTCTTTACACACACAGTAACAAGCAATGCACGTCAGTGAAAAAATGCAAGGTTTGTCAAAAGAATCATAACACGATGTTGCATGACGCATATACCGATTCAATTACGAAACCGACCCGACTAGCCGAGACCGCCGTTTCATCGACTATGGGTTCGATTCCAGCTACGCAACAATTTCAAATTCAAACGGAAAATCAAAATAAACAACATAGCGCTAATCACATCGCTTCTGATAATGAGGAGATTTTGCTGACGACACTCTCAATTCAAGTTAAGGCTGCTGACGGCACTTATGTTACCTTGAGAGCTCTTCTAGACCAAGGATCTCAAATATCACTCATAACTGAAAATGCCGCCCAGATGCTGGGCTTATCTCGAGAACGGTATCATGCATCTGTATCTGGTATCGGAATTGGATCTCAACATGGCAAGGGAGTCGTTACGCTCGAATGTCAATCCATATATCAAGATTACAAGTTTACGACTCGAGCATTGGTAATCAAACGTGTCATCAACAACCTGCCTAACGTTTCTTTCAAAAAACAGTCATGGCCTCATCTGGAAAATGTACAGCTAGCCGATCCGGAGTATAATGTATCTAAACCAATAGATCTCCTGCTCGACGCAAGCGTATACTCAGACATCATTATGAATGGTCTCATCAAAGGGCCTAACACGGCACCTATCGCTCAGCAGACGAGACTGGGCTGGATACTCTCAGGCAACGTAAAAACGTTCAATTGCTACGTTGTAGCTAATGACTTGTCAGAGATATCACAATATTGGGAACATGAAGAGATCAGTGACTCGGCCACTGATCTATCAAGGGCTGAACAGTACTGCGAGCAACTATATGAATCCACCACAAGACGCCTACCAAACGGAAAATACGAAGTTGCTATCCCGATGAAACCCGGATTCGAACATGATTTGGGTCAATCTAAATCAAAGGCGATTGCACAGTTTTACAACATAGAAAGTAAGATGTCAAAAAATAAAGAATTCTCTAAAAGCTACAAACAATTTTTGCGAGAATACGAACAACAAGGTCACATGACGCAGGCAACACGACCCAATGACTTATCGTGTTACCTTCCACATCACGGTGTTTTCAAGGTTGACTCCACTACTACAAAGATGCGAGTCGTCTTCAATGCGTCAGAAAAAAAATCTACTGGGAACAGCCTGAATGATTTGATGGAACGTGGTCCAAATCTACAAAAGGACTTACAGCATCTCATATTATTATGGCGTCAACACAAATACGTCATAACCGCTGACATCGAGAAAATGTTTCGAATGATAGTTGTTCGTGAGTCTGATCAACACCTACAACGCATTATTTGGAGAAGTACACCAGAAGAGCCCTTGAAGGAGTATCAGCTTACAACTGTTACTTACGGGACAAAGGCGGCTCCCTACCTCGCAATGCGTACGTTAAAGCAGTTAGCTATCGATGACGGGCACAAGTTCCCTCGAGCTGCTGCTGCACTAACGTCTTCTTTTTACATGGATGACCTGCTAGAAGGCTGTGATCATATTTCACAAGTTAAACAACTACGACAAGAGATCATCGATATCCTAAAGGGCGCCGGAATGAATATCCGTAAATGGTCCAGTAATTCCAGCGGACTGATTGCAGACCTGTCAGCTGATCAATTGGACACACCACTCGACTTCAAAGGTTCGAAAAACCGGAAGACCTTAGGCTTACGATGGATTCCTACTTCAGACACATTCGTTTTCAAAAACATATTTAAAAACGACAAGAACGACGATATTATAACTAAGAGACAGTTATTATCAAACATCTCGAAGATCTTTGATCCCCTGGGGTGGCTGTCTCCACTTACAATACGAGCAAAACTACTTTTTCAAAGAACATGGTCTGAAGAATCAGCTGATTGGGACACGCATTTGTCTCAAAACATTAACAACGAGTGGATAAAATTAAAGCATGACTTGCAAGAAATAGAAAAATTCAAGATAAATAGATACATGGGAGATAAAAATCACTACAAAGTGCATGGATTCTGCGACGCATCTGAAAAGGCGTTCGCTTGCGCTGTATACGTCAGTACACGGAATTCTAAAGGGGAGTACACATCGACACTTGTGGCCGCTAAAACAAAATTAGCACCTGTGAAGAACAAATTGTCTTTACCGAAGCTTGAACTCTGTGGCGCACTCTTACTATCAAAACTGATGAAAAAGGTCATCGAAACTCTACCAAAAACCGCAACAGTGTATGCCTGGACTGACTCGATGGTGGTGCTAGGTTGGCTGCATGGAGACATAAACAGATGGAAACAGTTTGTAGCCAACAGAGTTCGTACAATACTCAGCATCATCCCGTCTTCATCCTGGCAACATGTACGGTCTGAGTAGAACGCAGCTGATTGTGCTATAAGAGGAATATCATCATCACAGTTATCAGAACATTTGTTGTGGTGGCAGGGTCCGCAATGGATGTCTACATTTGATTCGGACATGATTAAAGAGACGACATACCAATCACCAACATTAGAAGCCAAGAAAACGAGTGTGAACGCTGCTTTATCTTATAAAAACGATTTTGTTTTACAATTATTACACGAATGTAGCTCGACATGGCGCATGACAACAATCATCGGTTGGCTATCGCGTTTCACACAATGGTTACGTAATAAACAATTGCCACAGCAAAGTTACCTATCGTCATCGGAAAGAAATAATGCACTAAATTTAATAATAAAGACAGCACAATCTATGGAATTTGAAAAGGAAATTCAACAATTAGAGAAACGTGGAAAGTTGAGCAATACCAGTAGACTTTTGAGCCTCAACCCATATATTGACTCCCGAGACGGACTACTCAAGGTTGGCGGGAGATTAAATAATTCGTTACTGAGTCAATCCGCCAAACATCCTATAATATTATCAAGTTACGGTAGACTCACTGAACTCATTATACGAGATTCTCACCGTACCACGCTACATGGTGGACCAAGTTTAACACTGTCTTATATCCGAGAAAAATATTGGATACTAAGTGGATTGCGTACAGTAAAAAGAGAACTGCGCAAATGTGTGACATGTCGTCGTTTTAAAGAAGAACAACGAACGCAGATTATGGCAGATCTTCCAGAGCCTCGCGTTACCCCCTCGCGTCCATTCACGCACACCGGGATCGATTTTACTGGCCATTTTGACATCAAAGCAAACAAGGGACGTGGAGTACGTACACAAAAAGGATACGTTGCCGTATTCGTGTGCCTATCCACGAAGGCAGTGCATTTGGAGTTAGTATCCGATCTCAGTACTCCCGGATTTTTAGCAGCTTTTCGACGTTTTTGTGCGAGAAGATCTGTTCCCAAACACATGTACAGTGATCAAGGAAGAAATTTTATCGGAGCAAACAAAGTATTAAAGAAAGAATACAAGGACATTATTCAAACGCTTGACGTTGAATTACTAAGCAAGATCGACGACTACGACATTCAATGGCACTTTAATGCGCCGGCTTACCCTTCCGCTGGGGGTCTGTGGGAAGGTGCAGTCAAGAGCTTAAAGTATCATCTTCGACGTGTGATAGGAGATTAATTAATTCTTCTTAATTCTCGACCTCTTCTAAAATTGAGCGAAAATCCAGATGATGAATATCTATCACCAGGTCATTTCCTAGTTGGAGGTTCACTTGTATCCAGACCACAAACGGAACCTGCGCATATGAGTTTGACCAACAGATGGCAAATGATTCAGGCTTTGAACAAGCAGTTCTGGAAGAAGTGGTCCTCGGATTACTTACAACAGTTACAAGTCCGTACTAAATGGAGAACCCCGTCTAGAAACATAAAAGTCGACGACATTGTCTTAATAAAAGACGAAAACCTGCCACCAGGCAAGTGGTTGATGGGCAGAGTTACCGAAGTACATCCAGGGAAAGATGGATACGTCCGGGTGGTGTCCGTAAAAACTAAAAATGGCGTAATCAAGAGGCCAATTTTAAAATTATCTGTTTTACCGGTGGGAGATGAATACACACAAAACTAACCAAATGCCGTACAGTCATTGACAAGGGATGACGTCACTCTCGCCGTCTCGCAAACAAGTGTATATCAACCAAGGCGCTTGACGGGGAAGCCTACAAAAAACTTATGATGGCAATTAGGCTGTGTGTATCACTTCACCCTCTGCTCAGTATTCATAAAACATTATAAAAATTAGCATCTACAAATTTGGATCCATCTACGTATTAACAAAGTATTATTCTACAGAGCAAATAAACCGATTTACAATAATGAATTACAATTATCACAAACAGCTTGTAACTTGAGTTCTAATACCATTGTATACAAAGAAGTCGCCGAGCCACGAGCGGAAGATCAAGTTACATTGCGATAACAGTGGCTATTCTCATACTGTGGGAAATGCACGGTGCACATATTTGCAATAACAATTAAGTCACTGACCAGGAACAACACACTAGAAATAGGTCACAACCTTGACCTTGACTATTTATAAATAAAGAGTGACACATTTTCTATACTTCGTCATAATAACTACTGGAGCCACTCTAATATCAAAAACAGGACGCTAACAATATCAGATACATCAATTCTACATGTCACACTTCTACTGCTTATCTGAGAATTCTTCTGTTCCTGTGCATCATAAGGGCATGAAAGTGAGTGACGTCACGTGAAAACAGATGTCAAGCTACGAGAACATATACATACTACTGAGTGTGCACGATGTTCATGATATGATGCCATAGCAACTCCATACTGATCATAATCACTGTTGCAAGGTGCACCTATATAAATACAATATCTCAGAGACAAGAAGTATGGCAAATACGAGTACCCCTTTGCTCTTATGAAAGGAGGGTGGCGGAAATCATAAAACGAGGCCTGGCCTCGTGGCCTGCAGCAGCCGTGAGAACCCGACCAACTGGACATTCGGGCTATAAGTGCAGTGAATAGACATTTTACATTTTTTACATTTTTCATTATTATGCATATTTTACATTTTTATTTTTAACCTTTGTATTCTTTGTGTGTATAAATTTTCTTTACATATTTTTTACTTTCATACTTAGCATTTTCTTACATTTAATTTTTTTTATACTTGTGTTCTTTGTCTCCTTTTTGGGCCCGCAGGATGTACGGGTTACCGCACATATTTAAAGTCAATGACATGTAATTTATTTAGGTTGCATAGAAACAATGTAATAAGTTAAACACGCACACATTGTTACGGCTGCACTTTTACTTAATCATCATTTTTGTTGTAACTTTAATAATAAATCAGTGTTAGAAAGAATTTCATTGGGTTTGTCTCGTACACTGACTCTCCCTCACATATCTTCTGCACTCATCTTAAACTGTACACAGACATTACAACATCATTCTGTACCTGTATAACTTATATAACCTAATTCCGACTTAAATACATTTTGTCAATGTTTGTCATTATCGTGTTCCGCATTTAGAGGGTATGTAAGGTAGTTGGTAAACTTATGCAAGTGACATTGACACCTCACCACACTGATAGCAATGCAACATTAACATCTTTGATGTCTATAGGCGGTGCTTCCTCCTTCAAACATGAGAACCATTGCTTGTTTGCTATCTTTTAATATTAAACATTAAAAAATATACTTATTATTCAATATTTAACATATCTATGTGTCAACTAATGCTGCGTTACTAATGTAATTAATTAATAGGGGCAATCCTAAAGAAATGAACCTATCAATCACAGGGAGTCAATACACCATAGTTAAGCGTTACAGCAAACCATTAACGCGAGCAAAGCAAACCGCACGGAATCGCGTGCCAAATGTATATTAGGTGTCATAACAACACGGCCACCGGCAACCTTCACTCTGGATGCATTTTATATTCAATCTACTATTATTACGTAGAATAACCATTAGTACTTTAAAAACGCTACGATAGTTCCTGTAATAATATTATAAATTCGAAAGCTGATGAAAAATATCCAAATACTTCAAAATTTTAGTACTACTTGCTAATATTCAATGTTGAGTAACGCCATATACTACCGCGAATCCAGATGCGTATTTGTAAAAACATTCACATTTCTTTAAAACGAAGGGAGATAAGTATTAGGGAACTCATATATTAGAAACAGGGGGAAACTGTACGTGTCTAGCCAAATATTGATTATTAACAAAAAAATGGATATTATAAGACAATTTTTATACATAATCATGTTCCTGATAGTCTTAGATCATTGCGTTTAAACAAATTCCACAAATAGCTATTTCATTTACTATTATACAGATCTTACTGTTGTGTAGTGTTAATGAATTCTTTAACGATAAAATGAAATATTAATTTAATAATTTTTTTTTTAGTTTAAAAAGAATGTTTTATTTCAGCCACCCCGTTGGTCGAATGGTTAGCGACCCTGACTACGCAATCAACGGGGCTCGGGTCGATCCCCGACGGGGACAAGCATATTTTTTGTGTGACCAGCATAAATGTTTTGGATTTCCGGGTTTGGGCGTGTATTAAATATATTCCAGTATTTATATATGTATTTCTATATATTATTATCGTTGACTAACATCCATAATACAAGCAAAAAATTTGCTTACTTTTAGTTCAGTAAGTGTAAGTTGTCCCATGATTTTTTTTTTTATTTGTGATATCTAATAATTACAATTCCTATAATTATTCTAGTAACGCTTTTGTATAAACAATAACGTCAAAAATTTAAAATATTTGTACTTTATAATTGGCAGAATATGTTGGTAACTAAACAATAATTTTAATAATTTGTAATAATAATATTTTAGTAAATAAACTATATTTAATTTTAGAAAATACCACCCAGTAGTCATGATGGTAGTGATATAATTAGCTATAATCATAGTCGTCCCCATTTTACATACCACCTGAATGAATGGCAGATATTCTATTCTTCAAAGGAGACCTGGGCTAACATGGAGTGAAAAAAATAAGTTCAATTTTGTTTCACGTGAATATACATTCAAAACCAAAATTAGCCAAATTGGTTCAGCCGTTCTCGAGTTTTAGCGAGATTAAGGAACAGTAATTGATTTATATATATATATATATATATATATATATATATATATATATATATATATATATATATATATATATATATATATATATATATATCATAGATCAGATCTGAAACAAATTTATATATTTACATTCTTCACCCAAATATATATATACATACTTAAAAAACAGTTTTAATGCAGTCCTGCAGTCTTCCGTACGTAAAGCACTTTTTTCCTTGGACGTCCATAAGTCGAGTGGACCGGATGGCATCCCTCCGATTGTCCTTAAATCATGTGCTCCAGAGCTAGCGCCGGTACTAACACGCCTATTCCGGCTCTCCTACTCACTCGGCGTAGTACCGATTTCATGGAAGACAGCTTTAGTGCATCCCATCCCTAAAAAAGGAGATCGCTCTAATCCGTCTAACTATCGGCCGATAGCCATAACCTCCTTGTTCCCCAAATTTATGGAGACAATCATCAACTCGCAGCTCCCCAAGTATTTAGAAGAGCACCAGCTGATTAGCGACCGCCAGTACACACACAGCACACAGCGATATAGCGAAGGCCTTTGATAGGGTATGGCACAAAGTGCTTCTGGCGAAGCTGCCTTCCTATGGACTTCCCGAGATATTATGCAAGTGGATCACGAGTTTTTTGGCTGATGGGAGCATCAAGGTCGTAGTTGACGGTGCGTGCTCTGACTTTAAATCTATCAATGCTGGTGTTCCACAAGGCTGCGTGCTATCACCGGCACTGTTCCTTCTGCATATCAATGACATGATGCGAATTCGCAACATACATTACTATGCAGATGACAGTACTGGTGATGCTACATACTCCGGCTGAAGCGGTATTTCTCGGGAACACGTCGAAGAGAGCCGAAACAAGCGTGTGTCCGAAGTTGAGAACCGACTAACCGATGTCTCGGAATGGGGTCGTCAAAACCTGGTCACTTTTAACCCCAAGAAGACACAGCTTTGCGTGTTTTCCGCTAAAAAAACACCCTTTGTCCTGTCACCTCAATTTGGGGATACTCCCCTGGCAGCCTCAGCTAATATCGGGATTCTGGGAGTCGACATATCGAATTACGTTCAGTTTCGCGGTCATTTGGAAGGTAAGGCTAAACTAGCCTCCAAAAAGCTCGGTGTGCTCAGCAGAGCGAGACAATACTTCTTGCCGGCCCATCGCCTTCAACTTTATAAGGCTCAAATTCGGCCCCACATGGAGTACTGTTCTCATCTCTGGGCCGGAGCTCCTCAGTACCAGCTCCTTCCTCTTGAACGCATTCAGCGTAGAGCGGTTCGAATCGTTGACGACCTGGCTATTTCGAAACGGCTTAACGGCTTAACATTGCGCAGAGATGTTGGTTCACTCTGTGTCTTCTATCGTATCTTTCATGGGGAGTGTTCCGACGAGATATTTGGATTAATTCCTGCCGCCGAATTCCATCATCGGACGTCGCGTCAAAATTTGAAATTCCATCCTCACCATCTCGATGTCTGGAAATGCACAACTGTGGGTTTCTCTCGGCACTTTTTGCCTCGCACCACTTTGTTGTGGGACCAATTATCGGCAGGGATATTTCCAAACGGATACGACTTGAGGGCCTTCAAGAAAAGAGCTTACTCATTCTTAAAAGGCCGGCAACGCAACTGCAAGACCTCTGGTATTGCAGATGTCCATGGGCGGCGGTGATCACTTACCATCAGGTGCACCTCCTGCTCGTTTGCCCCCTCTTCTATAAAAAAAAACCAGTTTTAATAAAAACATATTTATTTATTTTATACTTTATTGTACGCTCATTAGTCGCATGAGAATGCATGAAAGAAATAAAGAATACACGTGTAAGTACAGATTTATGTATTTATTTATCACATTTAAAAAATTATACAAAACATGTACAAAGGCGAGCTTACTTTAAACATATACAATGTAAACAAAAATTTTATTCTATTTTATTTGAAAAACTGTGTAGTAATTTTATAAGTTAAAGATATAACATTTTATCACACTTATACACATTTACTCAATTTTCGCAAAAATATCTACTAACTCTTGTCCATTATTTATTAGAGTAAAAAAAAATCAAGAGTTTCCAGGTAATTGAATACACAATCTAGTTAAAATCATTGCTCGAAAAGTTGTATACAGTGCCATTTCGCTGCAAGATCGAGACGATAACGCGCCACCATGCAACAAAGCCTCACTAAACACCGTAAACTTGTGAATTATTAATCTTTTTATCAAAGCGTACTAAAGCTCTACATGGCTCACTCGATGAAAATTTTAATAAATAGCTTTTAAATTTATTAGCCATTTTTTATTGCTACTGAGTAGTGAACTGTGCAAATAACAATTACGTCGCATGTTATGGTATAGATATGGCCGTGGATATGGCTTTAACAGGCTTATACTTTTTCTATTTTTAATTCATATAAATGTTTAAAGTCTATGAAGAATGAAACATTTATGATTACCAAACATACATAATATCTCTTAGGCAGAGAGAACCGATTGCCACATATTATAATGTAGGCAGACTTGATTATAATCCTTCATACACATACACCGGTTTTGGAGACAATAGATACCTAAATTCGTCTGGCACGCGTTTGGTACCACCACCTTACTTATCCTTGCCATAATAGCCAATTAGAGGGTAAGGTTAATGGTAAACTTATGAAAATGATGAAGATAAAACACAATAAATATATTTTGGTGTCTGTAGGCGATGGTGGTCTCTTTAAATAAATAGAGCAATGTGCTGTTTGCAATTTAATTTATTAAAACCACAGAAATCAGAAATCAGAAATACTTTATTCAATAAAACGTTTTACAAATTATTTTGACACGTCAACATATTTTTTTAAAAACTGCTACCGGATCGGAAACGCGGCCACACACATTTGGTTAGTATCCAATGAATTCGATTTTTTTATTTCAACTGCACTTCAATTTTTGTATTTTTTTTATATATCATAGAATTACAAATAAGCAGATAACTCTCCTGATGAAAAGCGAAACTGTTGTCTATAAAGACAAAAAAACTGTTGTTATCCGTGTGGCAGGATGGTAGTGGTAGTCATACACGTAATTTTATCGGCTAACCCTCCAAACCGAAACACGACAGAAACAAGCACTGATGCTATTGCGGCAGGAAAAGATAAGGCGGAGGTACCAGACCAATGCGAGACGTTGCCGAACTCTAGTACTTAATAGCCACGTTGTAAGTGACGCGTTGGGCGAATTGTTCGCCTTTTACTAACTTCCTGGTAGAATAGCAAATGGTCTTTTGTTCAAGGGAGCCCGGTATCCTACGGGAAAATACTCTGATGTAAAGGAAGGAGCTTTTAACCGAGAGTTTAATGTACTATGTACTAGAGAAGCTATATTGTTAAGTAGAAGTCATGTTCCATTTCATTAACACTCGCTGCATTGCTGAAAAAATAATAAATCGTCTCATCAAAATCAAAATTAAGCAGCGCTGCAGCGCGAATTATACGCTATAACACATATTCGCGACCAAAAGGTCATAACCGCTGTAATATTCATGGCGCTTACGCGTTTCATTCAACGAGTTATGAAGAAAGTGCACTCCATGGATTGGACTTTAGTGAAACACAAATGGTGTGGCGCATGCCTTGTCTAGTATGTTAGTACATAGAGGTCTTTGTCTTTTAGCTCCTATATTTAGTAATAGGATAGAAAACAAACGGATGGCTCTCTGACTGATGGGAAAATATATAAATGAGCATTTGCTATCCTTGTGCCAATATTATTGTATATGCACAAGGATATCAGCTACCTTACCCTATAGACAAGCACAGATATTGCGGTAGGGAAAGGAAAGGCGGTAGTATCATACCCGTACAAGAAGATTTAATTTTCTGCCACCTGGTCTCCAACATAATCTTTCGTTCGACCTTCAGCCTAGTGGCGAGATAGATTATCTATTTTTTTTTATATAATAAGATAGCAAACAAGCAGATGAGTCTCCTGATGGAAAGAGTCAACCATCGCCTATAGACACCAAAGATGTTAATGGTGCGTTGCTATCTTGTGGCGAGGTCTAATGCCACATGCATAAGTTTACCGGCTACCTTATCCTCCAAACCGGAACACGACAGCGACAAGCACTGGCGCTATTGCGGCAGGAATAGGTAAGGCGGTGGTACCAGACCCGGGCGAGACAATGCAGAACTCTACCACCTAGTAGCCACGATGTTAGTGACTCGATAGCCAATCGGTCGTCTTTTACGACCTGCCTGGCAGAACGGCAGTTGGCCTATTCTTCAAAGGAGGCCGAGACCAACACGGCGGAAAAATTTTAGAAAAGAATCCGAACCAACATATGTAATATTTATACGTATTACATGCGTAATATTTTTGTTCCCGCCTTTCCATAATTATCCAATACTAGCTGCTACTCACGAATTCGTTCTTGTAACCCATAATCATTAACTCCTCTGTTTATGACGTGGTTGACATATACATTATTGTATTAAACCTCAACAAAATAAAGATTTAAAAAAATACTCCTGTATACTCAGCCAGGCAAAAAGCAGCTTACGTTACACCTGAATAGTTTTAATGGTATGGAATATTTTACCAGTCTGAAAATCATTTAATTTTTAAAACCAGTCCAATCGTTTTTGAGTTCCTCCGTTACAAACAATTTCACAAACAAACAATTTTTCCTTATTATAATATTAGTGTAGATAGGTAAATACCTTCATTCAAAAGCGTTTATATTCATTTATTATATTAGAAAAGCAAATTTCTTTAGCCCGTAAATCAATGTAAAAAGTGAATTACATTCCCAGAACCCTTTAACTAAACAGAGCGAAAGAAAAGCGGGGTTCAGTGCGATGAACAAATTCGCTAATTTTATCTGGAGAGCTCCACTGAATAAAGATATATTAGTGGTTCGCACAAAGATAAAGGAATAAATTGTGGACGCGATAAATCAGTAAAGGATGGTTTTAATTACACATCCTGGGGAGCCTTTGGAATAAAGATGTGGTACACTTAGATACATTATCTACTAATATTTTTTTAATATTTCATATGAATTTTTACGAATTGCCTGGCAGGAGGACAAGAGATGCTAATAGCAAAGCACGTGTTTCGCCGTGTTGGTCCCGGCCTCCTTTGTAGAATAGGCCAACTGTCGTTCTGCCAGGCAGGTCGTAAAAGGCGACCGATTGGCTATTGAGTCACTACCATCGTGGCTACTAGGTGGTAGAGTTCTGCATTGTCTCGCCCGGGTCTGGTACCACCGCCTTACCTATTCCTGCCGCAATAGCGTCAGTGCTTGTCGCTGTCGTGTTCCGGTTTGGAGGGTAAGGTAGCCGGTAAACTTATGCATGTGGCATTAGATCTCGCCACAAGATAGCAACGCACCATTAACATCTTTGGTGTCTATAGGCGATGGTTGACTCTTTCCATCAGGAGACCCATCTGCTTGTTTGCTATCTTATGATATAAAAAAAAAATAACACAAATAAATAATTTGCTTACCAAAGTAAGTCAACTCCAAAAGTAATCAACCCCAAAGGGTTAGATCAGTAAGTGTTATTTGTCCCGTCAATATTTATTATTATTACAACGTATGGTGTCAGCTCAGATCATGAGGTCCCGGGTTCGGCAAAAATGTTATTGAGGTTTTTTCGATATTTTTCTCGAAAATCAAAAATCTCAATAGCAGCTCGGAGTCTGGCGACGTGGGTGTGTTACCACTTCCGTGCCTCGGATGAGCAGCTTAAAGCCATCGGTTCCGGTTATCGCTATAAATAGTTGTAATTGTTTTCAGGTCGGTAAAATGCAGCAATGGGGATCAACGCTCATCTCGCCAACTGACAAACGGTGAATCGTGGTGACCCGGAAAGTCTATAGACGTTAGGTTCGCTCTGCCTATCCCGCAAGGGAAAATACTTTTTTTAAACGACCTTACCCTCAAAACTGGAATAAATAATAATGTCGAGGTTTCGACTGAGGGTTCGTGGTACGTTTTCGCGATAAAACTCCGTGGCTGTTGCTATGGTGAACTTGGTAACAAGATATTATATTTTGTTGCTTCAATCTCGCTTTAACTTATCACGCACACCAAGTTTTTCACATGCCCATGTACCTTGCTATGATGCGCACAGATGCCAAATGAAGATGAGTTCATTCGCGGTAGAAAACTAACACTCGAAAACTCGCCACAGTGGCAGGATATAAATCGCGATAACGCGAATCTTCTCCTTAGGGCAATCTTATAGCCCCACGCCGGAAAAGTTGATTTTTTTATACATAAGATAGCAAACAAGCAGATGGCTCTCCTAATGGAAAGAAATAATCATCGCCTATATTATACACCAAAGGTTAATGCCACTTGCATAAATTTACCGGCTACCTCCTCTAAATCGGAATACGACAGTATCAAAATGGACGCTATTGCGGGGGATATTTACCTTTCCGCCCTGCATTACAGACAAGCGGCTATACTTCCAGTGTCACTTTAAAGTTTCGCCTATTGTTGGTACTACAAACACTTGTACCGCTTTTAGTTTTTTTGATGCCGTACCTTGTTCTGGCTTAGTCAGTAAAGTAGTTCATGCATAGCCAAGAGCAAGAATCAACCGATGGACAAGACAATGCCACTAACTCTCCTATCGCAAATCATGAACCCACCCTAAGCCAAGAGTTCGGTCTCACAGCAGACACCCTTGGGGTGGAGGGCGAACAGCCCCACAACTTTAAACTCTGGCTGAGCATTCTGCTCGCCTACGCATTTCGTAAAACTGAAAGACCTTTAAGGTCAGCACCGATTCCGAACATGAAGGCGTAAAACGTGAAGGAAAAACGTGGTACACATTTTTAAGACAGTTATGCGAACAGTTAAGGATTATAAACCTATTTGATGCGTATAGGCGAAGGTCATCTTCTTACATAAGGATTACCATCTGTTTTTTCGATTTTGTAATTAATGTTAAAAAAATTAAATTAGAAAATTTATTTGAATGTTGCAATACACCAACTTAATTTTAGCACAGTATAAAGCTTAATATTTTGTTAATATTTAGGTGAAACAGCCAATATTCTGTTAATTATATAAAATCAACCCTATAAAAACGCTAGAGCAAAAAACCAATTCTATTTTAATTTTAATAATAATGTATTTCAGAAATATAATTAGTTTAATGTTATATTTTATCATTTATACACTTGTACTTTTTCACAATAAAGCTAATATCATTTATTTCCAACCGGTTTCACTTACACAAGCGTCATTAGTGTAATTTATGGTTAAAAACCGGTTGGAAATAAATTATAACAGCTTTATTGTGAAATAGTACAAGTATATAGGTGATAAAATATTACATTAAAATAGAGTTTCACCAAATGGCGACGATGAAAAGTGTAGAATAATTGGTTTAACACATATAAACATTGGAGACTCCTTTTAAGCATATTGTCTGATTCTATAGTTAAAAACAAGAAAAAATATGGCAAGTTTAAATATTGACTTTTATCTCGTTGTGTTCCAAACCTTTAAATCCGGCGGCAAAATGTAAATAAAGTTAATTATTGCTAGTTAAGTGATTTCAGATGCACTGAACATTTGTATTTTTGTATAATTAATTACAATAAAACAAAGAATATTTTAGTTCATATTTCACAGGTTTTATTGTCATTATTGTAATAATTTCGGAAGTAATGAAAATACTGTATTGTTATAAACTAGCACCCTTCCTGCCCGCGGTTTCACCCGCGTTGCTTTTGTTCCCTTGGGAATATCAGAAAGGTTTATATACTACAACCTTCCTCAAGAATCAATCTATTTATTAAAAAAACGGCATCAAAATCCGTTGCGTAGTTTTAAAGATTTAAGCATACATATGGACAGACAGTAAAAACCACTTTGTTTTATACTATGTAGTGATAAATAAAATGTATATTCACACCCGTATCCCCGAAGTGGTAATCAGAGGTACAACCAGTACACCCGCGATTAGCCGAATATACTCTGACCCACAATGTGATAGGTGGTAAGCCTATCGCCAACTGGGCAGTTATCCAATCTCGGGCAACGTTGTTTTTATCAGAAAACTGAAAAAAACATTTCTGAATTGCCCGAGTCGGTAATCAAACCCGGGACCTCATGTGGTCAACACCGACATTTGCGGAGAGATTGGAATGGTAGAGTTCTGCATCGTCTTATAGGAATAGGAATAGGTAAGGCGATGGTACCAGACAAGGTTTTCTTCCGCAGTAGAGTCAGTGTTTGTCACTGTTGTCACTGTCGTGTTTCGGTTTGGAGGGTAAGTTAGCCGGTAAACTTATAAATGTGGCATTATACCTCGCCACAAGATAACAACGCACCATTAACATCTTTGGTGTCTACAGGCGATGGTTGACTCTTTCCCTCAGTATACCCATCTGCTTGTTTGCTATCTTATAATTAAAAAAAAATTGAATCAAAATAAATTGTCATTTTTCACCTAATCGATTTTGTACCTAATATATCATTTTAGGGCTTAAAAATTGCGTTGAATGTCATTCGAAAAACAAAATTCAATTATCATGTAATACAGTTTTTCAAACATTACAATATTTTCATTTTCAACAAACATTACATTTTTGAACTGTTTAAAATCCAAAAGTTTATGCTTAGGTATATTTTTACACCTTTGAGCTTAAAATACCACTCTTTAGCGAAAGTCTAGTTTCAGGAATGGCCTGCAGGTCAACTGGTTTAAAGGTTTTTTTATATATTGTAAGATAGCAAACAAGAAGATGGATCATCTAATGAAAAGATGCAAAAAAATTATCTTAACGATACGATCATGTGGCAGGTTTAAATGCCACTTTCATAAGTTTACCTGCTAGCTTGCCCACCAAACTACATACTTTACAAGCTATTGCGACAGGAATAGGTAAAGTTGTGTGAGCAAACCCGGGCGAAAAGCTGCAATTCTCTATCATTTGGTAGTCATGATGGCAGTAATACGTATGGCCAATCGCGTACCTTTTACTAACTACCTGGTAGGAAGGCAGATAACCTATTCTTTAAAAGGTTACCTTAAGGCAGCGCAACGTTATGGAGACAACTACAATGTCATAGCGTCATCAGCTAGGAAAGCTGTATTTAATAGGTATCTGAATTATTGTCTCAAATCCCATACTTTGGAACATAATATCTACTACAAATCCTAGCAACTTACTGCAGTACCAAAGTACTCTGTAAAGCTTATCTGGCCGCACGGTGTTTACATATTAATTATCATTGTTGTGTTAACAGATCTTGTCCATGATCTGATACGATCTAGATCTTGTAATCAAGCTGACATGAAATCGCGGACACACTGCATTGATTACATATATACATACATGTGTACTGTGTTATTTAAGAAAAAGCTGCCAAACTTTATTAACAACTGGACAAAATCGACTTTTAAAAATATATGTCGGATTGACAGCGTGCCACTGATATTTCCTATTATTGTTACTTTTAGATCCATTGGCATCAAATTGTTTGAAGTTGACTTCTTTTCATTATGCTCTAAAGATTATTTTAGAGTGTTCTAAGAGTAAAATTAAAAATTTAAAATTCTAACATTTATTTGTTCTTTAATGGACTTTCAACACTGGATTTCGTCGGTACTAAGTAAAACTCCATCTCAATATTTGTTTTACGATTACATACCGATTTAGTATTTTATTGCATGATCAGATCTATATTCTTTATTAACATAATTACAAAGATCTAAGTAAGTCATATAATCAATGTGATTCTTGACGGTATTTGACTACACTCCTATCTTAGTATTTAATTCATTAGTTTTTATGTTAGCTGTTAGATCAGATATTGACAATAACTACAAGTAAGAAATTTAAGTCGTACATTTTTTTTTGTTACCATGGTGACTTATTTTTCCGTAAAAGTTGACGATTGTTTACGAGAGTCATTTACAATTCATTCGCGGGCAACATGGCCTGCGGGCCTGAGGTTAGAGCTTTGATCTAGGAGAAATGTTTCATCAAATTATATATTACAAACAATTGAGTTAGAAACATTGCCTCATTTCAGCATTGATTTTTGTCTTGGCATAAAGCATGCAATTATAAGAAAAGTTTTAAATTTTTATTTTAGTTAGCCTATGTTACTAAATTCCTGAGGTCTCGGAGTTAGTCTTCGCTCTGGAAAGAGTTATTTTTTATTTCTCTTAAAATTTTGAACACAACCTAAAATATACATATATATTTTGAGCCTGTAGCATGCAGTTTTTAACAAATTCGAGTTATACATAAGAAAGTACTTAAATAGAACACTTTTTTTTTTGAAAAACAAAGATTCCAAATTTATTTCTAACAATTACCAATATATGGCGTTAGTATCATTTTTAAATTTATTCTGATTCGTAAAAAATCTGTGGAAAGAGTGACATAGTGCTTACTTGCGCTGGTAGCTCTGTGAAGAGCACCTGTTATGTTTGAGTACTACATTGACATAAAGGACATGTACATACAACATAACTTTATACATTTTTGTATCCATAATGACAGTATACAAAAATCCGAAATATTTGTTACTGTCTCTTTTAATAAGTCTTTTAAGTGGTAATTACACTATGCCGATGCACTATGCCGAGCTTTAATTCCTAAGAAGAACAAGAAGACCCAGGTATTATATTTTTTTTTATAAAATATACGAATAAAGGTCTATTTTATTATTATAATAAAATTGTTTATTTTTTGTCCCAAAATCAATAGATAATGTGTATTTGCAGGTCTTCGTATTTTACCAATATTTTGGGTTACCATGATAAAATTATAGGTACCCGATGTCTTGTTTTTATATTTTAGCAATAGCAATTACTTATTTTGTTAAATTTAACCACTTCAATAAATATTCTTGTTTAATTATATAAAAAACTCCATTTAGTTTTTTTTATCCAGACTGTAACGTCTCAAAAATAAAATCACACTTTAAATCGCTTTCCTGTAAAACAGTAAAAGTAACGGTTATGCCAATGTTCTACCAAATGAGAGATATTTATTTATTCATATTCATAGAAAAACAACAAAAATATATAGTAAGTATAATTATATATATTTGATGTTTTTTACCTTAACCTTGTATAATTTAATTGATTTTAATACTCTACGGTGCTTATTCTAAAACAATAGTAAAATTTAGGGAAATACATAAAATAGGCAACGTATTATCGCCAAATACTGCGCAAAAGTACAGTATCTTCAAGAGTTCCGCGAGCTCGACGAGTCGGAGGAATATACGATTTGCACTGTAGTGATGGGACTCGAGTGGATTTTTTTCACTCGATTCACTCGCCGGTGAAAACTGATAAGTCGAGTGGCACTCGAGTGAAGATGAGACTCGAGTGTCTTTATTTTCACTCGAGTGAAGGATATGATTCTGGAGTAAGTGTAATGTTTTTATATAGATTGACCGTCCCTACGTATAAAGTGACATGTCAAAAACTGAGGTTTACAGGAAAGCGTAATTAATGTTCAAATCCCTCTTGAAACAATTGTATGCATAATTATAAACTTTTTTTCTACGATGAATTATTAGATTAAGGGAGTTTATGATAGTATTTAAGCATTTTATTTTTTATATTTTCTCGAAAAAACTGATGTGACTGTTTTTCATTGACGTTCATCAGACAAGTCGAAGATATCTCTTTATACGCTGAAAACATGAAAAGCTGAAAACATAATTCCATGTATTCATAAAGTAAAAAATGTTTTTTAAAAAACAACAACTTTTATTTTCAAGACCATACCTTAGAAAGGACAGTGTATATGTGTACAAAACAAACTTTATAAAATAGCTTGATATACTAAATTTCGGAAACTAATTATTATGCTACTATTACTACAAAAATCAAGTTTACATCTATTTACTCTAAGGGTTTTCCATTTATGTAATCTTAATTTTTCTTTAGTTCGGATCCGATTTCCGGGTCGGGAAAATCAAAAATGTGTTTAAAGTTGCCCGGGATTGGATAAGTTCCCGGTTGGCGATAGGCTTGCCACCTATCACATTGTGGGATTAAATATCTTTGGATAATCGTTAGTCCACTTTTTGTACCTCTGCCCACCTCTTCGGGGATACGGGCGTTTTTTTTTATTAGTTAATGAATCAAATATGCAAATTTCTGAAGCCGTGTAATTATAAAATACAGATAGACAGATTTTTGCATTTATAACATTTGTATTGATTGTAGCACTTCTCGATTTAAACACCTGAAATTATATTTTAAATAACAGTGTCTTCAGTTATACAATACTAGCTATGCCCACGACTTCGTCCGCGTGGAAAAAGGTTTAAAAGATAGACAATCTGGGGTTTTGCCCGCATAGTTCCAGTTCCCGTAGAATTTCCGGGATAAAAACTATGTCATGTCCTTTCTCGAGTCTCAAATTATCTTTGTACCAAATTTCATCTAAATCGGTTCAGTGGTTTAGTCGTGAAGAAGAGACAGACAGACGGACAGGCAGAGTTACTTTCGCATTTATAACATTAGTATGGATTAAAGCATTATACACTGGATTCACTAATTAGTATTCTCACAGCCCCATGTTGCACCCTAAATGCGCCCCATGCTAACTCGTGCGTGTCTGTTCCCTTCCACACCAGCTCAGGGTGCTTCTAGTAGATTTTAACCTGATATAATAATGTCGTCTTAATGCAACAATAATTATTAAAACATAAATGTAGCATTTTTATAAATTCAAAATGAATTTGTTATTTAGTAGGCAGTTATTTAAAAAAAAGTATCATCACGTCCAGTTCTCTTGCGGTGTAGGCAGAGTAAACCGAACGTCTATAGACTTTCCCGTTCACTACGACTCACCACACGTTTGTCGAGATGAGTGGTGATTCACATCGCCACAATTTGCTGACCTGATAACGATTATCGACTATTTCTAACGATAACTGGGACCGACTGCTTTACGTGCTCATCTGAGGCACGGTAGTTGTTACACGCCACCCACCAGACTTCGAGCTGCTACTGAGATTTTAGATTTTCGAGAAAAACCTCGTAAAAACCTCATTAACATTTTGCCCGACCTGGGCATTGAACCCGGGACTTCATGATCTGAGCGGAATAGGCAAAACCCTACACTACGAGGCGGTCAATACCATGGAACACAGAAAACAAGCGGAAGTGGGAAATACAAACATTTGTATCAGAACCGCGATCGCCAAACTCACACATAAAATAAGCATTATTGCATATAAACTACTAATGCAGACATTGTTTCATTGGTCGTTTTCATTTTAAACAACAATAATCCGAAACACACAAACAGAACATTTAAAAATATACCAAACTGCGTTACAATAAATTTTATTTTGCTACAAAAAAAAAGAGTATTTACGTCCTTTTGTAGTCTATTCAAAATAGACTCATCTATTTGTACAATAGTGAAACTATAATATTAATAGTTCCGCTATTCTACAATAGATGGCAGTATTGATTTTTCTGTAGTTTTCAGTTGGTCATATTTGAGTAGAGAACTTTCTAGAACGATATACGTAATGACTGTCATTACGTATATCTTTCTATAAAAATTAGGTCAACCTAAAATGAACTTTATATGTAAGATGTACGGCTGATTTTAGCTTTATTTTATATTATATCATTAAAGATTATATTAAATCAGGAATTTTATTAAAATAAAATGAAAATTGTACTTTCGGATGATATGAAATATCTCCATTTTTAATCATCTGTATTCTACTATCATTTCTGCATTCAAGGATAGCACAATACGGCATAATTCAGTGTATAATAGATTTTCACACGACGACTATCTCCTAAAGATATGGTAAGTATCACTAAGGCAATTTAGAGTAACAGCGCATAATAGTGATGCACGCGGCACGCCCACTTTTCACTTCCACTTGTTTTCTTTGTTTCATGGTCAATACAATAAAAATTAAAAACACATCTAAGTAACACACTATGTAAGTTTGTATGTTTGGATGTTTTTAATCCTTTGCTGCACTTGTGTCTATCGTCCCGAAGATATTAGCGCGCTAAGGCACCCGTAGTCCGGAATGTATGCAAGGATAACCGATAATAGCCGGTCACATCTACATTTATCGTGTCATTGCACGAACCTTTGTGACGATAGACGCAAGTGCAGCCGAGACATTTCTCAAACACGCACAAACGGCTTTTTTTTATAGTAGAGGGGGAAATGAGGACGGGGTGCACTTGATGGTAAGTGATCACCGCCGCCCATGAACATCTACAATACCGGGGGTCTTGCAGCTGCGTTGCCGGCCTTTTTTGAATGAATAAGCTCGTTTCTTGAAGACCCCAAGTTGTATCCGTTCAGAAACACCCTCGCGGGTAATTGATTCCACAAAGGAGTAGTGCGAGGCAAAAAATGTCGCCAAAAGCGCACGGTTATGGATTTCCAGACATCGAGGTGGTGAGGCTGGAACTTTAAATTTGACACGATATCCGATGATGGAATTTAACGACAGGAACTAATCCGGACAACTCGTCGGAACACTCCTCATGATAAATGTGGTAAAAGATGCAGAGCGAACCTACATCTCTGTGTAACGCAAAAGAATCAAGCCGATTAGAAATAGTCTGGTCGTCGAAGATTCGAACCGCTCTACGTTGAATGCGATCAAAAGGAAGAAGTTGGTACCAAGGAGCTCCGGCCTAGACATGAGGACAGTACTGCGAGGTCGAATTTGGGCCTTGTAAAGTTGGAGGCGATGGGCTGGCATGAAGTACTGCTTTGCTCTACTGAGTACACCAAGCTTTAGGAAGCTAGTTTAGCCTTTCCTTCCAAATGACCGCGGAACTGAACGTTGTTCGATATGTTGACTCTCAGAATTCCAATGCTGGTTGAGGCTGTCAGGAGAGTGTTTTCGAATCGAGGTGACACGACAAAGGGTGTCTTTTTTGCAGTGAACGCGCAAAGCTGCGCCTATTTGGGGTTAAAGGTAACAAAGTTTTGACGACCCTATTCCGAGACATCGGTTAGTCGATTATCGAGTTCAGACACGACACACACAATACGGGTGGACTTATTTGGTGAAATTTAGTTTACGTTAACTTGAAATAGCACAAAAGATACTTTTTACACTTGAAAATAATTTGTTTCCTTGGAATTTACCAAAAAATGAATAATGCAGCGGGCAGTTTGTAGCTAGTATTATTATATTATTTTTATAATAGTATTATATATTATTTTTATAATAAAGCACATATGTGAGTGTGACAAACCTAGAAACAAGTTTTTATGGTAAATTTTAATATATAATATATGATTCGCCTCTGTGGTCCAGTGGTCCAGCGTTGGCGTCGACCACAAGAGGTCCCCGGTTCGATTCCCGGGTCGGGCACATAAAAAAGTGTTTTCTCAGTTTTCTGATAAACACAAAATTGTCCGGGATTGGAAAGTGTCCGGTTGGCGATAGGCTTGCCACCTATCATAATTGTGGGATCAAGTATCTTCGGCTAATCATGATTGCACTTGTTGTACCTCTGCCTATCACTTCGGGGATACGGGCGTGAAGATACTTACAATATAACCACATATACGATTTTAAGATTCGCTTACTATACATACGTCTTTTATAGTTAAAAGCTTACCGATGTCAAACTTTGCTTTATCATCAAATTTTTCAGCAAACTCTAGCTATAAATACAAGTGAATATATGTAATCTATAAATTAAGAATAAGTGATTTAATTTTTTTAAGGTGTGAGGCAAACAGACAGAAAGCTCACCTGATGGTAAGAGATAACTGTCGTCTTTAGACATCTGCAACACTAAGATCTAAGAATCGAATTGTCGGGGTTTTAAGAATAAACCTAAATTTAAATTTAAAAAATCATTTAATTCAGAAAGTTACTCCCATATTATATTTTTACTCCCATATATATTTTTTTATTTTTTTATATCTACTTGTCAGTAAACTTAGCATTGCTTAAAACTAAGACAAACTAACGGAACTGGGAGCAGAACCGAGCACCTTAAATACCCGGACGAGACGTTGCGAAACTCTACCACCTAGTAGTCACGATGGTAGTGACACGTATAGCTAATCAATCGCCGCTTACGACCTACCGGGCAGAACGCAATTATTCTATTCTTTAAAGGAGTCCGGATCAACACGGGGGAAAATATGCCTCGGCGAAAATGGTAATTGCCTATTTCTTACTCGTATCATTGAAGTCTTCGCCTACGGTTCGGTCTTCAAACTTCATGCTGATCTGCACTTGCCTATTTCGCGGCCTTAATAATGTACTATTTCAATACATGTGACATTTAATTCGTATCTAGCAGACATTAAAAATTAAAAAATGACAGTTATAAAAGCATAAAACAAAATTGCAACCCTAAAGCCTAAAAGACATATAAGCGAATCGAAAAATGGCTTATAAAGTGAAGTGGTCGTATTATACGCGCCAGCAATTTGAAATCTCGCTTTGATTTGTGGCCCAAGAATCATAAGTGTTATTTTAATTATAACCATCATTTATCGTAATTAGAGTTTTCGCGAGAGGGCGCTTCTGGTTTCAACCACCGGCAAATCGGCGGTCCACTTTGAATACGCGACAATTAGGATGCAGATGCAAACAACTCTCGAGTGTTAACATGTTTGCTAAACTATGTTTGTTGATGCCACTGAAAGGCTTTAGCTTGGCAATTAATATGCTGGCTTATAAAACAGACGCACTCAAAGTGTAATGCATTTTATTCGGTATATGGCTCTGAGCGTTCATTTAAGGCTTTTGAATAAATTGTCGGTCTATATATTATTTTATAAGCTTAGAACTTTACTGATGCTTTTAGCATGTTTTTTTTAATTTATGGCGCAGTATGATAGAAAACTCATTAAGTAATATAATTACCATTTTATATTCTAGATTCTAGTCTATTCAAGATTTTGTACAAATTTGTTGGTACATACTATTAAAAGGTCAGGAATCGAATCGTGCAGTTTTTACGAGTTTTTCCAGAAATTCAGTTTCTAAAAATTATGTACTTTAAATAAAGACTATATTTTTGTAATTTCATTTCAAATACAGATATAGTTTTCAGATTTTTCCTTGTACTTACAAGTACAAGGAAAAATCTGAAAACTATATCAAGTACAAGGAAAAATCTGAAAACTATATCTGTATACTACAGTACACGATGATATTATTTGCCAAATTTCATAGTTGTAGGTCAAAGCAAAATACCCTATATTTTTGAATCTTTGAGAGTGTCAAAATGTACGTTTGCGGCATAAATATTATCTTTTTTTTACATTAATATAAATATTTGATTTTTTCAAAATGTCCAGAGACTTCAATATATGGTTTTAATTTCATCTCGATACCTCCACGAGTTCTCGAGTTAAAGAGTCTTGATAAACAGACGGACAGAAAAATAAGCGGACAACAAAGTAATCCTATAAGGGTTTCATCTTTTCCTGTGCGATACGGAACCATTAAATTATCAACACCAAAAGAAAAAAAATTTGGTGTTGTAATACTTTTTGGTTCTAAGTTAACAAAAAAAGAAATGGATTTATCTCAAGTAAATTATGGGGCCTGTTCTTATACTTTTAATTATTTTACAAGAAAATTTATCTTCAGATTTTCTTCAGATACATCCAAAACACATGTCACATTTAACAAATTGCAAATGGATTCCCAATCTTAAGATAAAAGGCAATAGCGATAAGAATGATCAACATGGGTTTGGCCGACCTTTTATCGTCTTACACAAACCTTAAGGCAAATGTTTATGGCTAAACGGCAAGGGGTGCTAATAAATTCTCACGAATGTTATTTTAACCATACTTAACACTTTAGACAGCATTTTTTAAATACTGTTCGTTAAAAAAACATCTAACCTAGACTTACCTGCCTCTGATCTGACCGTAAACTACCTCGTGGTTTAGGGCATAGCCAATTCGGCTTAGATCATATTTAAAGGTTTGGTGAAAGTGTTATTGAGGTTTTTTCAAGGTTTTTCTCGATAATCTAAAATCTCAGTATCAGCTCGGAGTCTGACGCGCGGTGTGTTACCACCTCCGTGCTTTGGATAAGCACGTAATGCCGTCAGTCCCGGTTATCGCTAGAAATACCTAGTTGATACTCGTTATTAGGTCGGTAAAATACGGCGATAGCCGTAAGCCGTGAGGCGATAGGCGAAACCGTATCATCTAACGTTTGCAATTCGCCAGCGAACAGCGATGACTCTTAAACGTAATGAAAAAATCATCAAAAACGTCGCCAATTGTTTGCTGGTCACTAGATGCACTTTTTACAATGTCACAGCATCAAAACTAATGAAGCGGCAACGACTACCACTAATGTACAAGGCTGTTATGTGTCTTGCAAGTCTCTTTTATATTCTAGGGGTAGGAGTGTGGCTAAAATTAAATCCGCTCTGTTTAACAGTGATCACTGATGATATATATGCCATATTATATGTACAAATTAAGAATTTATCTTTACCGCTATGACTACTAAAGTACCACCGCCTTAACTTTCCTCGACAGTGCGTGCCACTTGACAATACCAACCCGCAACACGGATAGCAATGCACCAATAACTTCCTTGATGTTGATAGTCTTTCCATCAGGAAGGCCAAGTGCTTGTTTTTATCCTACGATATAGAAAAAGAAACACCCTATTTATATAATAAAAAAAATCGGTTGTCTGTAAAGTTGGTTTACAGACGATAGTTGAACGTGACAACGTCTTAAGCTCTCGCTTGTACTCCAAGCCTTAAACGGAACGCCTCAGAGCGAGGTAACGCCGCATGAGTCATGTTTTTCGTGCGTGCAGCCAGCTCTATCGAATTATAAGACGTTGTCACGTCAAAAAATACTTAAATTATCATATTAATTTTGTAATTTTAAATAACAAGCAGTACGCTTAAATGAATAAATCAAATTTACCAGAAGTACATTTTCTAATCGATTAAGTAGCTTTTTAATTAAAGTGGTAAAAAAAACATTATCTTGGTCTGTTTGCGCACCTACAGCCGTCGCGTCGGCGTACATAAATCAACGCACGAGACAATGCTAATGCCGAGGAATTAAAAAATACTTTGCCGCGAAGCCCACTCTGAAATAAAGACTTAATGCAATCTTTGTAGGCGGTTAATGAATTACTTTTGCTAATTTTTCATAAGGGAACGTATTTGAACCAATTTTCTATTTATTTCAGAAATAAATAAAAGACATTGAAAGTTAATATTGGGGCTTATAGTATTATACTAAATCCAGGCTAACAAAAACCAACGAATTATTAAGTTAAAAATAAGTTAAGAGCCACCAACGGCCACAACTTACTTATTTTACAAAAACTAAATGTTTTTCTGTGTATGTCCCTAATATAGGTAAAAAAATCGACTATGAAATTTAGATCATAGTGGGTTCGGAAATTATGTAGGAGCAAATGTGTATAAAATTACTCCTCAAATTCCTCAAATTCGTGAAAGTAAAAAGCACAATTTTTTAGTATTTTAGTTAAAGGAATAATAGAAATCATTTCATCCACTGTCAGGCACTTAACATGGTGGCAACCCCCTCTCAAATACTTTTTTGAACTACTTTTACATTATTATAAAATATAATTAATTATTCTTATATTATACCTAAGTAATATAAAAGTTGAATTGTGATGCACGTTTGAGAAACTGTGTAAATATGTTTTTACATCTTATCAGATAAATTCGTTAAAGTATAAAACTTTTGGACAAATATCGCAGAAAAACGAACAAGGAGTTGATTCTCCTTGATAGAAAAATACAACTATTATAATATATATAGACACCAAAGATGTTAATGGTGAGAGCGTGAATATTATTTATATCAATATGATTAACCATCATAAAACTTACATAACAGGTGCTTGGTCTATAAAAGTAGAAATTCAAATATAAAAGTAACATCGCGCCCGGTTCACTCACAGTTCACAGTAAACCGAAGGTCTTTAGACTTTCCGGCTCATCACGATTCACCGATAATGATTATCTTCCTTTACGTGCTCATCCGAGGCACGAGAGTGGTAACACACCACCCACCAGACTCCATTTTGGATTTTCAAAAAAAATCACGAAAGAACCTCAAATAACACTTTTGTGTACCTGGAGATAGGACCCGGGAGCTCATGATCAGAGCCTAATAGGCAAACTCCTAAGACACAAGGTAGTGAATTTTAAGGCCAACATTTAAATATAATCATCTATTTTTAAAACGAATTTCTTTATTTTTAAATTGGTGCATATAGAAGCATTATTGAATAGTCAAAAAAAATTTTTTTAAGATATTGATAATGTTTCAAAGCGCGAGAAATAATAAGATTCCTCATATTGACACAGATTCGCCAATTATCCCCTAAATTGTAAAAGAATGTAAAAGTGTCATTATCACCGTGACAATTTTTACACTCTGTTGCCACTATTGACAACAGTGGTTGTTTTTGCAATAACTAGACTAATAAGTTGTTAGTCCGGCCTCGCTTTGAAAAACAGATCACTGCCATTATGCTAGGCAGCTTATAAGAGATGAACAATAGGATAAACATGTTCCTACCGTCGCGACTACTACGTATACCTATCCCTGCCGTAATAACGTCAATTCTTGTTACTGTCGCATTCCGATTTGGAGCGTAAGGCAACTTGTAACATTATGCTTAGTATCATATTTACTACTGGAAGCAAAATTAAGTAGGCCATTTTGGTAGGTCCATAATTTCAAACTTCCGTGGTGCAATAGCAATCAGGCTTAACCTGATTGTAAAAGTCTCATTTCGTAGCATTTTTATGCTTTTAAAATTTTGTTGTCTCCTGCTGAAAAGGGAAGGAAACGGTGTACTTTCCTACTCCTCCTATATACTTCTGATTAATTTCGTTGCGGGTCCCAAGACAGCTAAGCTTTTCCCCAGGGCACCATGAGTTCGCAACTCAGAGGTTATCAGGACGGTTGCCGCTGCCAATTGCCCTTTAAAAAATGTACCTATCCCTGCCGCAATAACGTCAATTCTTGTTACTGTCGCATTCCGGTTTGGAGGGTAAGGCAGCTTGTTACATTATGCACGTAGCATTACCATCCTGTCACTTGGATAGTAATCTACCATTAACATTTTTTGGCGTCTATAGGCGATGATTGTCATTTTTCTACCAGAAAATTTGCTTCTTAACTACCATATAATATAAACTAGTTCGGGTTGTTACTGAAGGTTTTTTTTATCTAGACAGAAAAAATCATACAACATTTATTACTTAATCGGTAATTTACACTAGCATTAAACTATTTAAATAGACATTACCTTCTACATCTTATCATAGTATAAAAGTGAAGTTGTTTGCACAAAGTCGTTTTCGATGTAGGTATGTTCCCTTAGATCTTTTAACTACGCAACGGATTTAAATTTTTTTGGAACTAATTTTAAATAGTTTTCAACCATAGACAGAGATACTCAAGGGAAAGGTTTATACTCGTATCACGGCTTAAATGGACACGCCTTTCAAGATAATTTCTTAGTTTATCAGTGTAGCTTGCATTTACACTAAGAAATACAAAGGTATACTACTTACTGATGAAATAAAATCACTTTAAGGGTAATTTTTACACATTGTCATTTGATTTGATACGATAAAACAGTAGAACATGGTTAGTTTCTATTTTTTACAATATATTATATATTTACAAATTTATGACATTTTTGACAGTGATAGGAGCGTTTGCTCATATCCGCTGCGACATTTTTCCTTCCCAATGGCGTGTCTATTAGTATTCGTGTGGTCTGTGGTTTATATGTATAATATACGCTTAAAATAGTAGAGAAAACCCCAGAATTTAAATATTTTTTATTGTGTCTTATTAAATAATGTGCGAAGCCAAAGCGGGTCGCTAGTGTAATATATAATTTTAATAATAAAATTCTGTTACAATACCTCCCTGTATTGAATAAAGTATACCGAGAAAGTCTTATGATGTATATTTGGTTTGGGTGACCCGAGCCGACTTCTTAATTAATCACTGCAGATTAACTGTGAAATATGACCACTGATAGCTCTTCAGGCAGGTTCTTAAGTTTAAATACGTTTTTGCTTATTTTTCCTTCAATCGCCGAGCGGTGCCGGCATCGGCATACGCTAGAAGTCCTGAATATGAATTCCGGGTCGAGCAATTCGTTCTAAATATTTAATTCTGTTTTTCTGAAAATTATAAATTGGCCGAGACTAAATAAGTATTCAAGTAGTCGATAAATTGTATAATCGCGTCCTCACCAATTTAACTTAATTTCATCGGTGAGAATAGGAAGGCAAAGGCACAATTAGTGCGTGACATTTATTTCAAAGTTATTATTCAAAGTTTTATCTTGTTATTCATATTATATGGTATATGTGTACCTACGCTATTGTATATACTTATAATAATTACGCAAGTCTATGTGTATACATCATGGATTAAACTGGATACACTTTTCAAGTTAATTTCTTAGGTTATTAATGTCACTTGCATTTACCCATAGAAATACAAAGTTATAATACTTACCGATTAAATAAAATTAATTCAGGGGTATGCTTTAAGCCTTAACGTATTATTCGCCTTGATCAAATAGCACAATATAGCATATTTCTATTTTTATACGATGTAATACATATATCTGCGAACGTTTGACATTTACACACATCTGCTCATTTGAGCGGCTACGCATTTTACGCCCGACACCGTGTCTATTAGTATTTGCGTGGTCTATGGTACACATATTAGGCGCAATTAAGTAGATTATATATTTCTTCAATCTGGCGATAAAGACAGAGTCAACGGAATGTCAAAAGGTTCACCACGTTTCACCACTTTGTTTGCAGCCAAAATAATTATTTCTTCTCTGTCCTGTTACATACAGGTAAGGTGTTAACAATAATAGCATGTCATTCTACTATTTTTAAAAGGCGTACGATTGGCAATACGTGTTACTACCATCATGACTGTACTATGTGGTAGAGTTTTGCAAAGCGGAAAAATAGCTTTACCACATTTGGTACCGCAATTTGCTATTCCTACCGCAATAGCGTCAATGGTTGTAATTGTTCTGTTCTGATTTGGAGGGTAAGGTAGTTAGGTAGCTGGTAGGATTATCCCGCCAAACTGATAGGAACGCACCATTAACATTTTTGGTGTCTATTGGTAATGGTTTCTCTTGAAGAGCCATCTCCCTTGTATGCTATTTTATGATATATATATATATATATATATATATATATATATATATATATATATATATATATATATATATATATATATTGTAAATTGGTAAAAGTCTTCTTCTTCATTGAGTTAGGCTTAGGCAAAGGCTTAGTTATTCATAAATTGAAAAATTGAAATATTCTTTTTAAGGAATTATCCGTATGTTTTAAACTTATCTTTTAAAAACTTTAAATACTTAATAAAGGAAAATTCCTATCAGTTCCTTTTTACGAAGATTTTTTTACAGGGAACACAACACTGTTTGACTATAAGATGCTACTTAAATTTGTATACGATATAAAAAGCCAATAGCCGTTAATCGAAATTAAGATCCCATAAAAGTCGAGCAAGCTAGTGAGTAGTCCAACAAGGTAATCAAAAAGAGGTAAGGTTTTTTAAATTTAAAACAAGATTACGCTGGCCAAGAAATCAAAATTGCAAATGTTTAACATTAGACTGGCAAAACGTGGGCCCCAGTGAGCATAAAATAAAGTATAATGAAATAAGCATTATGGAGATGAGACCTGCGCGCGGTTCTGGAATCATCGAATAATTTTACATACTAGTTGTATTACGCTGTTATCTTTTAGAAAACTGTTTGTTACTTATTTTGCATCGTTCAAATGGCAAAGATTTTATCCAATCTATACTATCATATAAATCTCTTTTTTATCTATTTTTTTTATATCGTTAGATAGCATACAAGCAAATGGTTCTCTGTAAAGAGAAACCATCGCTTATAGACTCCAAAGATATAAATGGTTCTTAACCTTAACCTTACCTCCAAACGGGAAAACGACAATGACAACTATTGACACTATTGCAGCAGGAATAGGTAAAGGCGGGTGGTACCAAATATCCGCGCGAGACGTTGCGGAACTCTACCACATAGTAGTCATCACGTTAATGATACGTATAACTAATCGTTCGTCTTATACGAACTGCTTAGCATAATGATAAATGATCTTTTCTTCAAAGCGAGCCAAGACCAGCATGGGGAAAATCTTTCAAAAATTTTGATATCAATAGATAAATTTTATTTCGTTGTTTAGCTATCCATTGATACATTGATATTTTTTATAGATATAAAAAACGACGGAAAATCACGTTTGTTATACGGAAGCCCCCATCAGATATTTATTTTATTCCATTTTTAGTATTAGTTTTTATAGTGGCAACAGAAATAATATATAATCTGTGAAATTTCAACCGCCTATTTATCACGGTCGATGAGATACAGCCAGGTGATAGACATACGGACAGGCGTACGGACAGCGGAGTCTTAGTAATAGGGTACGCTTTGGGTACGGAACCTTTAAAAAATCAAATATTTTGTTAATATATTTTATATATTTCAGTAATAATTCTAAAATATGTATGTTTAAAAACAAATTAAGTATGTCAAATTTATTTGCAAATTACTCGTGTATTGCTGTTTTTTTTTCAAGGTTCTGCTAACAGTTATTCTAGGGCAAGCTTCAAGAATAGATCATAGAGATGTTGCAGAGATTCATCCTTTGCGGCGTCCCGCAAGAAACTGAGAGATCAGCGAGTGGGCGTGACGGGACGGTGGGCGGAACCTCCGCCTACCGAGACAAACTCCGCCTACTACAACAACCCGCCTTCTGTTGACGAAAAATGTGACAGGTGGGAGGCGTCCCGTTGAAGTATCGTTATGGACACTTTATCAAGTAATTTGTTAACTTGGATGCCAATTTAAAATTTATTCGTTAAATCTGTCTCTAAAGCTTAGATTTATGGATCTATACGCAGACTTAAGTTAAAATAAATTACAGTAAAGTAATATTTACTTTAATAACACTGTTATTTATTTAATACTAATTAACAAACCACCAAAGTATATCGCTGTAGAAATAACAATGAGCTTACATGTATATTACCGACAAAGATTGTTAGGATATTTTTATCGTAAGATAAAAACTTCAGAGTTTATCTAAGAAGAGGTCACGATCTTTTAAAGATAACAAAGATACTAAAGATGCGGTATCCGTGTGACAGGTTTGTAATCTATATTTATATCCTTACTTTAATATTATTATTAATCTGAATGTAAGTTTGTTAGTTACACTTTCACGCAAAACTACATAACCGATCATCATGAAACTTTGTATCATATTCTTGGAGGTATTAAAAGTAACATAGGATATTTTTACTAAAAAAATCTTAAATGCGAGTGAAGCTACGGGTAAAAGCTAGTTAATATTATAAATATGAAAGTTTGGATGGAAGAATGAATGTTTGTTAATAAATCACACAAAAATGGCTAGACTGATTTGGCATACTGATGGTCTCGAATAGGACATAGGATACTTTTTACCTCGGAGAAATAAGTTTTTCCCGTGGTATTCGTCAAAAACTTTTTAATGCAGTGATCTGCATCGTGCTGCTAGTGCAAAATAAATTTATCACATACCTTACACCCCAAACTGAAATATGAACAAAATATTGTAGCAGAAATAAGTATCTAAAGCTAAAGGTAGTACCAAACCCAGACGAGTTGTTACAGAACTCCATTACCCAATAGTTACATTGGTAGTGATATATTTGGCTTTGAATGAACTTATTAATAAAATAGGGACCAAATCAACACGAGGAAATATGAAAAGCTGATTAGACATTTGAAGTTGATACTCGCTATGAGTCCTGGTCTCTGTGTGCGGTCTGTGATCCTAACAAATAATTTTGCATCTGCATTTTTGCGAAAGTAATAATAAAACACCCTTGATAAAAATTTGGCATTAAATTAAATAAAACAGAAGACAAAAATCTATCTATTACTAGGTGGTAGAGTTTTGCAACGTCTCGTACGTACGTACAAATCGTACAACTAGTATGAGCATGTTAATTTGCATCTGCATTTTTGCGAAAGTAATAATAAAACACCCTTGATAAAAATTTGGCATTAAATTAAATAAAACAGAAGACAAAAATCTATCTATTACTAGGTGGTAGAGTTTTGCAACGTCTCGTACGTACGTACAAATCGTACAACTAGTATGAGCATGTTAATTTGCATCTGCATTTTTGCGAAAGTAATAATAAAACACCCTTGATAAAAATTTGGCATTAAATAAAATAAAACAGAAGACAAAAATCTATCTATTACTAGGTGGTAGAGTTTTGTAACGTCTCGTACGTACATACAAATCGTACAACTAGTATGAGCATGTTAATTAAAGTTAGAATAATGGCAGAATTTTATGACAAATTAATCATTATCTATCTAGATAGATATAGATATACTACCTGACCCACGCAGTTTCGCCTGCGAGCAGATTAACTAGTCGACATAGTTTTACATACTTCGATATATCTTTCATCCCCTATAGCAACCCCTAGGGGTCGAATTTGAAAAAAGTATATTTGATCTTCAACTATCTTCATGCCAAATTTCTTCAAAATCGATTCCTCTGTTTTAGTCTGTATTCCTTTGAACCATAGTTCCACTGCCGTTCTACCAGGCAGGTCGTAAAAAGCGACCGATTGGCTATACCTGTCACTACTATCATGACTACTACGTAGTAGAGTCCCCAACGACTCGTCCAGATATTTGGTAACACCGCTTTACATATTCCTGTCGCAATAGCGTCAATGCTATTGTCGTGTTCCTGGTACAGTACAGTGGTAGACTTATGCATATGGCATTCCCATTCTGCAACACGGACAGCAATGCATCATTAACATCTTTGGTGTTTTTAGGCAATGGTTTTTCTTTCCATTAGAAGAGCCCTCTGCTTGATTGCAATTTCATTATATATAAAAAAAAAACATTTGAAATGAATTATATAATCTATTTTATAGGTTGATAGGTTTCCGCCATTGATAGGTCAAAGGTTTATGGTTTATCTTACCCTCCAAACCAGAGTACGAGGATGACAAGCATTGATGGTATTGTGGCAAGAATGTAAGGTAAGATGGTGGAACTAAATACCAAGTATTTCTAATCGGTCTATTCTTCAAAGGAGCCCTGACCAACACGGAGTTTATTACAACCGTTTTATTTTTACTGCGTCACTGGCCGTTCAGCTGCAGTTAGTTATCGCTAGAAATTCTCCATTATCATTTTCATGACGGTAAAATACGACGATGGGGATCAGCACTCATCTCGCCAGCTGACAAACAGATGAAACGCTATAAAACGGAATATCATTACGTCAATTACCATATTATGGGATAACGTAAAGTTTACAAGTTGCGTTTAAACTATTTTTAAATACGGGCGACTGATATTTTGCCTTCTAAGGCCTCATAAGATCCTTGTGTCATAAGATAGTATGAACCATCATAACCACTAGGTGGAAGATGTTCCGCAACGTCTCGGTCCACCGCCTGCCCTATTCCGGCCGCAATAGCGTCGATGTTCATCACCGTTGTGTTCCTGTTTGGAGGGTCCTGTGTAGCATTACCATTTCGCGATAATGGTAGCAACGTGCCATTAACAATTTTTCTGTGTATAGGCGATGGTTGTCACTTTCCATCAGGAAGCCATCTGGGTGTTTACTATCTTATGATAAAAAAAAGAAAGTCATATTTATAAAAAAGTAATAAAATTTATTTTATAAATATGTCTTGTAAAATACAATCTGAATTTGGAGCATGGGTTTATGAAAAGCCCTGTCTTTGATTATATCAATACATCATAATCAGAGAATGTGTCAATAGCAATCATAATCAACACGGTGTTTTTAAATATCAAATATTGTCTAAATTACCATAACAATATTTTCTTAATAATTATTTGAAAAATTAGCAAAGCATTTTTAATTTGTCAAACAGATTATTTAAAGGCATACTATTTTAAAAGCGTCTCGAAATGTCGAAGAAAAAGTTTAGTCATTCTAAAGAGTTATCAAAGCATAACGCGGGATGGAACACTCGAGGAATGTCTTTGAGAAAATTGTTACCATAGACGAGCGTCGCATACTTCACCGGCAATGTGGGGCGTCGGTAAGTATTTAGCTGCTTCAAGTAATCTATTTAATTAAAGGTACGTCGTTTATACTGTTTATATCGCCTTACCGAAGATGAGCTTATGTTTTCTATTTGCATTATATGCCACGATACCTAATCATCATTCTATTCATGCTTGCTCTTATGCTTTGAAGTTTAGTACAGTAAAACGACAATTGTTTTGAAATAATTTTGCTTTGTTTGCTCACTGGAACGTTAAATAAAACGCTCATGATGATTTAATTATTAAATAAAAACTCACATTTAATAATTTAATAGTGTTATTTTATATCCGCGTTGAGTAGATTAATGCAATGCGGTTATGGGAAAGACCAAGACTGGCATACCAAGATTGTACAAATTACTTTACGATCAAGTTTAAGGGTTTTAAGTATATTCTAAATGTTATAATATAATTATAAAAGCATGGCAGGGTGTGGTTTAATAAATTTAAGTTCCTAGACATTTTGCTTTTCAAATGAAAACGTGATTTCAATTACGGACTAACGCAATTAAAATAATTAAAACCTTTTGAAAACTAAATATTTGTTTTTTATTTCTAAGTTTTCCCTATATTTGTTATTCTTACCCTACTTGGATACCTGAGTACATATTTTACAATAGTAAAAAAATCATATTAGATTTAGTATTTAAAGTGAGAAAGGAGTAACAAATCCACTTCACTAACTCATTTTCTTTAAAAAACTATTTCCCAACTTTTTTGACTAAGATCTATCTGGATCTATATACATAAACTATCAAGAACATGATGCCTAATATTCATAGTCCTTTTTATATTGTGATGTTCGACTTATGCTTTTCTGTTGCTTTAAGAATGTTTATGTATTTCGGAGTTCTGCGTTACATGCTTTACAAAAGGCAAGGGACTCGTCATCCCTATAACGTGAAAGCCCCAAAAGAAATTCAGGAATATATTCCCGCTTTACCTTTACTGGATAACTTTGTTGAAAACTAAAGATTGTGTCCGGGTGGGTGCGTCAATTTATTACACAAATCATAAAAATCTCCCGCCACTTATATACTGTACGTACGTACTGTTTCACAATTTACAAACTATATTTAAATAGCCAACCGGTTCCAACTTACTGCATCACCAGGGCTAAAAACATACTACTAATTAGGGGATTTTTTAAAAATTATTTACTAAAGTAGGAAAGATTAAGTAGAGTGCAGAGAAGAAAATCAATTCCCTTAAATAAACCAATATTAGACGAGGGGATACTATATATTGTAATTCATACGCAAAAGTATTTTTTGTACTGAATGAGTATTCATACAACTGGAAACTCAAAATTCTTGTTTGCAAAATAATAACTAATATCCAGGCATTTTATTTGATTGTTACTTATGCTTGTGTCAAGGTAAAAAGGTTTAAAAGTCCAATCTTTGCATCTGAATAATTGAATTCAATATGAACTCTGAAATTAAGTATTGTCGAAATATAATGACAAAGGAGAAGGATAAGTTCGCCGGCTTCCTTTCGACATCGCGTTTAGACTTTAGAACCACCGCTTCAGTCATTCCTGCTACAATATTGACTTTGCTTGTCTGTGTCGTAATTTGATTTTGTGTGCAAGGTTGCCGGTAAAATTTTGCAAGTGGCATTGCTATACTGACACTTTGACAGCAACGCACCATTAATCTAATATATATTTTAACCATTAATAAATCTTAAGTATCTATTATTAGCAGGTATTCTCTATCTTGCCAATAGCCATCTACTTCCTTGCTATCCCACGATATGTTAAAGTATACATAATTACGTTTTTATTCATTCCATTCCAAGTCTCGGCCAATTACTAAAAGTATAGAAATGTATGAAGTAAATATAGATTTTTTTAGCTGTGAACGCTATAAGTCGGCCGTGAATCCTTTAGTAGCCTTTTGTCTTTGAAGTAACATGTCATTGGGTTTCTTAAGTAGCTAAATTGGGCATAAGAGACTACGAATAGATGACTTTTAATTAATCTATTTACATTCAGCGTATGAACAACATGCTGCTTCTTAAATATTAAGTGTTTCTAGATGGCGACTTTGATAGTATCCTGGTGGAGTTAATTATAGATGTTTAAACCATGTTCTCAGCTGTTTGCCTAGCTATTTTTATTGTTCCATACCCAAAGGGTAAAACGGAGCCCTATTACTAAGACTCCACCGTTCGTCCGTCTATCTGTCTGCCTGCCCATCTGTCACTGTATCTCATAAACCGTGATAATAAAACAATTAAAAAAAAATCACAGATGATGTCACTGTTGATGTCGCTATGACAACAAAAAAAACAGAATAAAATAAATATTTAAGGGATCCCATACAACGAACGTGACTTTTTAGCATTTTTTTCTCGATCTTATAATAAAAACAACTGATAGACAAAATATTTACTTATATGTTTACCTTAAAAATAAATAATTAAAATAAAATAAATATTTAAGGTGGGCTCCAATGCAACAAACGTAATTTTTTGCGGTTTTTTACAGATGATGGTCTTTACTCTCACTTGGCCACTTTCTTATTTATCAGATTATGTATCAGCCTGTCCAATTGATAATCCAAAACACTGAACGCATAGATCTGTGTATGGGTTATCATAGGAATGGCTCATATAGAAAGTGCAAGTTTTAATTTTTTACTACTGGTACCTAGAAGCACTTTTGGTATATATTCTGCACAGTATTAGATATATTTTTGTTAATATTTAGATTTATTTCGCAACATTTAAATAAAATAAAATAATGCGCTTTTAAATAAATTATTATTATCACAGAACAAATCACACGCATTAACCTAACCCCAAAATAAGCAATTTATTTCCTTCTGATATGGATGTTTATAAAGAATATATTAATACATAGAGATACGTATATGTATACTGAAATATATTTAATAAACATACTAACACAGAAATACAAACATTTATGCTCATCACAAAATGCCTGTCCATGTCAGGAATCGAACCTGAGTCGAAGCGAATGCACGTATCAGAGTCGCTAACCACTTAATCAAAAATATGATGCATTTTAACCACCAACGTATACCTTCACATATAATATGGGCCGCCAAAACTGATTCTTGTGTCTATAGAAAGAGTTGTTGTATTAT
This sequence comes from Apodemia mormo, assembly GCA_036924255.1. Classification (NCBI taxonomy): domain Eukaryota; kingdom Metazoa; phylum Arthropoda; class Insecta; order Lepidoptera; family Riodinidae; genus Apodemia; species Apodemia mormo. The sequence goes on from JAUPFN010000006.1 coordinate 30,109,292, forward strand.
ATCGACCGTCGCGCCGCATCGTTGGTCGAGTGGTTAGAGAACCTAAATACAAATCGATGGGCTCGGGTTCGAAATCAGACAGGGGCAAACATTTATGTGATGAGCATAGATGTTTGTATTTCTGAGTTTGGGTGGATGGATATTGTACACACTTAAAAAGATGTATTTCTTTTTAAGTGTGTACAATAAAGTATAATAAATAAATAAAAAATAATTTGAATGCATGTTGCAATATGCAATTATTAATTTTTGATTTATTTGCATGTTATATAAAGTTTTTAATAAAAAAACTACAATTTTCATTGTATTACATCATGTTATATCTATCATTTGTATTTTAAGGTAAATTATTTAAATCAAGTAATTAATATTATTATTGAAACCAAGTAATTGTGAATATCGTTTTTAGCCAAAGCAGCGGAAAAAACTACTGATAAAATCAAAACGCTTATTAAAATGTGATTCAAACAAAAATATCTTAGGTAGTTTTAATATCAATTTGTCGTCGTCAATTTATCGTTAAGATTGTTGGACTTCATTTAAAAACTTTTTATTAAAACAATATGATCGTTTCTTTGACTCGTTGAGTAAAAATCAATCGATTAAACAAACAATATAAAGTAAATATTGAGTATCATTAATAGATGCTAGAGATTAGACTACTCAGCAGTCACACCTAGTGCTAAACATCAAATTTCTGCTAAATTAGATGACCAGCATCTGTTATCAGTGATTACTCGACTAATTGTGCGTTAATCAGTCGTTAATTACAGAGTGCAGACCACGCGTGACGTCATTATGCAAGCCTAACGTTGTGCACAATCAGTAATATACTGTCATGTGCTACTTGATCCAATTTGTCACCATGGATACATGAACATATGCAATATCTACCTTTTGTAATTGCTTTGGAATTAATATGCTGTCGATGTAACTAGCGTTTTAGGTGTAAAACACAAACACGCACTAAAAAGGGACATTTTTTTTCTTTTCCTTGTTTATTTTTTATATTATAGATAGGATAGAAAACGAGCCTTTTTTCCTAAATGAATTTCAGATGTCCAAATGACCACTACTGCGAAACCGGGCGTTTTGGGCGAACAAAGTGCTCAGCCAGAGTTTAAATTAAGTGGGCTAAGAGCCTGCTCTAAGGGTGTCTCCTGTGACACAGAACCTCAGCTTAGGGCAGTATCTTGACGATTGGTGGAAGAGTAAGTGGCATCAGGATTTCGACTCGTTAATGGCTCTTGGCCGTTGTACATTCGACACCGAGTCTCGAGTGTTGGCAGGCCGAAATAGTGGGCCGAGTCGCCGCCGGCGGCGACTTTATGCGTGTGCGTTTGAATTGCGAAGTGTAGGTTGTGATGGGATCATCAGGATCAGATAGGACGTGACTTGGCCTTCTGAGTTTATCATCGGTGATGGCGTCCGTAAAGTAGTCTGCCACGGTTCTCACCAGAGGGTGTCAAACGAGCGGTTGGTTTTTTTATGGTAGAGGGGGCTAACGAGCAGGTGGTGCACCTGATGGTAAGTGATCATCACCGCTCATGAACATCTGCAATACCGGGGGTCTTGCAGCAATACGTTGCCGACCGTAATATAAAGAAAAATGATAGCTGATAGACATTAGATGTTTTGACGATACGATACCCATGTTGCAGGGATATAATGCCTTATGCATAAGTTTACTGATTATTTTATCCTTCGAACTTCCATTCGAAGCCCTACAAACACCGAGGCTTTGTTTTAGGTCTCACAGCTAGAAAAAGGAGCCGTTGTTGAACCTACCAAATTTATTACATACACGGGTTTAGAAAAAGAATCTTTCCTGATTTGTTACATAAATTTGCGATAGATTAATCTTCCTACGATAATTCATATAAACGTTTATGTTTATGAAATGATGAACATAATAATCGACAACTAGCAGAATAGTTCGTATAAATTGTCAATTATATGTGTGTATACCAAAGAAGTGTATAATATTACCACTATACACGTCATTGGTGTATACATATCCTATTCGCTGTAGTAGCCATAAAGCCTATTTCCACAGTTTCGTGAATACAGGGCGAATACGCCATAGCTGTTTAACATCTTTACTCTTATCAGCTTGAAAAGCCTACGCAAAATTTTGTCTTTTTAATTTGTGATGCGATATTTTTTACACGCTTTTTCAAAAACAGTTCATTATATTTATTTATTTTTTTGTTTGTTGCAAATAAATGATTCTCCCAAAACAGAGATAATAATCGCTTTCATAGATGAATGCTACAAACATTAACTTACCGACTTAAAAAATAGTTATCATAAATACCAATTGACAATTTACATAAATTAAGCTAACCCCAAACTAGCCTGCCCTCATTACCTGTGATATGGGTGTTTGTAAACGATATTAATACATATCTATAGATATTATAAAAAACCCAGGCCCAGAAATGTAAAGATCGACGAACACACACAGAGCCCCGTCTATTGCGTAGTACAGACTTGTAAACACTCAACTAACGGTCGGACAGTTATTTTAATTCTAAGCTAAAAAGGTTATGCTTAAGTGTATTTTTTGACTGCATTAAGATTAAAATATCTTAAATTGGCAGGATATTTAGGGATGACCCACAGGATCAGCCGGCTTATGGATTTTTTATTTTGATTTTATTTCTATACATTTCTTTGTTTTTAGCAAAACAAAAAAGAAAATGTAGGTTCAGTAAATTTACATTTCTTTCATTTCCAATTTTTCGCGTCCCAATTACAAACACGGTATAATTTTCAAAGTATGAAATATAAAACCAATTTAGCAAACAGCTTATGACTGTCCTATACACAACATTGATATGCCTGTAATTCATTAGCGTCGCGTCACATGCGTCACCCGATACCCGCGTCATTTGCGCGGACCGTCAATCGCGGGTGATTAGCGAGCTGTGATTGCGCATTGATCACTCGTTACCGGTTGTTTGCTCTGAAACTGAACACAAGGATAAATGATAACGTGTATATATAAATCCTGCCTCTTATATTGTTTAAATCGATTAGCCAATTGATATTAGTACTACGGTAACATAACTAATTTAATTTTTAATGTTTTTGACAGTTAGTTTGCCATTTCGGGTATTTATGATGAGGTCCCGAGTTCGTTTGCCGAGTCGAAAGAAAGTGTTATCTATTGTTATCTATAAAATCCTATGGTGAGATAAATCAAAGAATCTGGTAGTGTATTGACAACACCGTACTCCGGAGAGCATTGTAAATTCGGTTTAAGCCGAATCGGTCAAGAAGTTGTCGATGTACATAAGTTGTAAATGTATATCTATACATATTGTTACGAATAATCTAGAAGCGTGTAGAATTGGAGCGCGCGCGCGCTAACATTCTAGAAATAAAGGAAAGAGATAGCTACTCCTATTGACAAACAAATAGTTCACCTGGGCTATGCCATAATGGACTTTGTGGGATGTGGCATAAGGTTGAAAATAGCGTGTACTAGGATTTATGACTCATAACATGTTTACGATAAGAAGTGATTCATTGTTTCCCGATACATTTAGATTTTTCTGGATTCAGCTAGGTCTTTCCCCTGCCTATAAATACAGAGATGTTGACAAACACAGGGCAGTTTTTATCAAGCGATCGAGAACGATACATCAAGTGACTAGTGCGAAGCGAGAAGTGTTTGTTTGTGTAGTGTTCTAAGTTCAGTGATAGTACAGCAAGTGTTCTATTGTGTAGAGTGTATTTAGTATTACGTTGTGCTGTATTGTGTAAATACACGGATTTAAGATAAGTGGTGTTTTCCTACAAGTACGAACCCGAGTACGTAACAACTGGTGTCGGAAGTGAAATTGTGTTAAAAAAAATGCCACTTATTCTAAAGGAAGGTGTTACCACCAGGTCTCAGGCTGAGACACAGAGGGTGTCAGAGGACACTGAGATGCGTGCAGGTGAGGAACCCGGAAGTGTTGCCAGCACGTCATTATCGTCGAGCGCAGCGCCTACTGATCTATCTGTCATACTGGCAGCTATTCAGCAACAGCTACGAGAGCAACAACTCCAACAACAACGAGAGCTACGAGAACAACTTCAGGGACAACAGCAACAGATTAAGGAACATTTATCTGGTTTTGATGCTAAATTGTCAGTTATCCTGGCGCAACAAGACCAGCTTAAAAGCGATGTGGGTCTCATCAAGCGCGACATGAAGGGTGTTGAGAAGAGGGTTGACCACTTGGAGGCAAGCTGCGACAAAATAAGTGAAAACGTGGACCAACTGGAAAGAGAGGTCATGAAAATGAAGATCACGGGAGTTAAGTCGGGTGCTGCCATTACAAGCTGCTCTCACCAGGTGGGTCCTCGGGTAAAGGTACCCACTTATGACGGTCTTACGTCATGGAGTGCGTACCGGACTCAATTTGAAATAGCGGCGAAGGCCAGTGGTTGGACGGACGAACATTGCCTTACAGCCCTGAGCACGGCGTTACGGGGAGAGGCGCTCTCTGTGTTGGATGCAATGCCTAAAGAGTATCAGTTCGCTGATTTGATGGAGGCATTGGAAGCTCGCTACGGTGAGCGTCACTTGGAGCATGTGTTCCGTGCCCAATTAAAGGACCGTGTACAGAGGAGCAGCGAGGGACTTCAACAATGGGCCGTGGAAATTGAGAAGCTTGTAAGGAAGGCGTATCCTTCAGCCGACGCTAACACAGTTAATAACACCATCGTCCAGGCGTTTATTGATGGAATTAGAGACCTGGAAGTGCGTGCTGCTGTTCGCCTTCAGCACCACGTGACGATGAAGGAGGCTTTGGCTCATGCGTTGGAGGTAGAAGCTGTTCGCCACGAACCTCGAGCACATAAAGTACGTGAGGTTACAGAAGTTGTGGCTCAAACAAAGGAAGTGGAACCTAGAAGACTGGGCCCCATGTGTTATGCCTGCGGGAAACGTGGGCACATTAGAGTCAACTGCCCCACCAAACCAACGGGTGCAGTTAATTGGCGACAGCAAGCGGCCGGAAGCTCAGCAGCTGAAGAGAGCAGGCAGGTCAACCAGCCTGTTCATCCAGCCCAGGGAAACGAGTAACAGCCAGGATCAAGGGGCGGGTGCTGGCTGATCGAAAAACAGCCCCAAAAGTTGTCATATCCCAGGTGTGCGACGGCAACAGTTTATCCATTAAGGGACTGATTAATGGCAAGAACTGTAGCTTAACGCTGGACACTGGAGCTACACGAACTGTGGTGCGACCAGAAGTAGCTGACAATGGCAACCTGATATTGAGGAATTCTGGGAAAAGCAAGCTTCTGTCTGTCACAGGTCAGCCAATACCCGTCTTCGGTGAAGCATCTGTAGTGATGCAAATAGGTGACGAGTATTACACTCACGACGTCGTAGTGGCCGATATTATGGATGACTGTGTACTTGGTTTAGACTTCATGAAGAAGAATGCCTGCAAGATTGATTGCAAAACAGGAGTTTTCGTATGTGGGCTAGTAGAAATTTTCATGGATGGGGGATCAAAAGGAAAGGTAACAGTGGCTAGAAGAACCATCTTACCTTCAAGATCGAAGACATTGGTACGCGTGAAGTTACCAACCAGTTACAAGGGCCTGGGTAATAGGAGTGTGTTAATTGAAGACAATGGAGCAATTCCACACTGTATTACAGGCCGGAGTTTGGTTTGTGACAAGGGCTTGGCAGCGGTGCAGGTAGTCAACTTGAGTGACAGTGATGTGGTGCTTAAAGCAGGTGATGTTGTAGGACAAAGTGATGAAGTTATGACGTTAAGAAAACTGACATCGACAGGAAGTACAGCATCAAGAGACGTACCACAGGAACTTAAGGATTTGGTGAACAAGTGCAGCTACCTTACCGCGTCACAACGACAGCAGGCTAAGGATCTACTTTCGCGTTATGCCAACATTTTCTCTAAGACTGATAGAGATATAGGCAGAACATCTATAGTCAAACATAAGATTGACACTGGAAACGCGCAGCCGATAAAGCAGAAAGCTAGACGTGTCCCAATAGCCAAAGAAAAGGAGGTACAGGAGATGATAAATGAAATGAGAAGGAACGGAGTTATAGAGCAATCTTCTAGTCCATGGTGCTCTCCTGTAGTGTTGGTCAAGAAGAAAGACGGATCTACACGTTTCTGCATCGACTATCGTCGGCTCAATGAAGTCACCAAAAAAGACAGCTACCCATTGCCACGAATAGATGACACTTTGGACACTCTGGCAGGCATGTCTTGGTTCTCAACTTTAGATTTAAAATCTGGGTACTGGCAGGTTGAACTTAGCCCTAATGATAAAGAGAAGACAGCATTCTCCACAGGACAAGGATTATGGCAATTTAAAGTGATGCCGTTTGGATTATGCAATGCGCCGGCGACTTTTGAAAGATTAATGGAATGTGTTCTAGCAGGACTTGTAGGCGATGCCTGCTTAGTTTATTTAGATGACGTAATAGTCATAGGAAAAGATTTTCAGCATCATCTGTACCAACTGGAAAAGATTTTTAATAAAATACAAGCTGCAGGGCTAAAGTTGAACCCAAAGAAGTGTCACTTATTTCGAAAGGAAGTCAACTATCTGGGTCACGTGATATCACAAAACGGCGTACAGACAGATCCTGAAAAGGTTAGTGCAGTACAGAAGTGGCCAACACCCAGAGACAAGACCGAAGTTCGCGCATTTCTAGGACTATGCTCTTACTACAGACGTTTTGTGAAGGGATTTGCTGAAATAGCAAAACCGCTGCATAGACTCACTGAAGAAAAGAAGAGTTTCGATTGGAATGACATGTGTCAACAAGCTTTCGATGAACTTAAGAAGCGGTTGTGTGAGTCACCAATTTTGGGCTATCCTGATCGGAAAGGGCAGTTCATCGTAGACACGGATGCAAGTAACACTGCCATTGGTGGTATCTTATCACAGAAGCAAGGTGATCAAGAAGTTGTGATAGCCTACTTCAGCAAATCATTATCGCGGCCGGAACGAAACTATTGTGTTACAAGAAGAGAACTATTGGCAGTAGTGAAGACTCTTCGACACTTCAAGAAGTATCTGATTGGGCGACCCTTCAAGCTGCGTACCGACCATGCTGCTTTGAAGTGGTTGTTACAATTCAAAGACCCGGAAGGCCAAGTAGCTCGCTGGATTGAGCAATTGCAAGAGTTTGACTTTAACATAGAACATCGCAGTGGAAGGTCTCACTCGAATGCAGATGCATTATCACGACGACCTTGTGCGGAAGATTGTAAACATTGTGTAAGGACGGAGACGAAGGAAAGGGTTCAAGTACTGCGAGCTAAGCCTACGGATGACAGGTGGGAAACTGATGAGATGCGTGAGGCCCAGTACGAAGATAAAGATTTGCGGCCTCTAATAGATTGGAAGAAGCAAGACACGGGAAAACCCGAATGGCAGGAGCTGGCTCCCTTCAGCGCCATTACGAAAAGTTATTGGGCGCAGTGGGAAAGTCTTGTGTTGCAAAACGGCTTACTGTACCGCAAATGGGAAAAACCTTCAGGAAGAGAACATCATCTACAGTTGGTCGTGCCAAGAAAACTTATCAAGGACGTACTACGTGAGTTGCATGATGGGGTTTCTGGGGGACATCTTGGAGTACGACGAACATTGGTAAAGGTACGAGAGCGTTTTTACTGGTTGAATTGCCGAGAAGATGTCGAGAATTGGTGCCGAAAATGTACGTCATGTTCAGCAGTGAAAGGTCCGCAGGTCAGAAGCCGAGGCAACCTTAGACTATACAACGTGGGAGCCCCCTGGGAAAGGATAGCGATTGACGTGGCTGGGCCATTTCCTAAGACAGATAACGGAAACAAGTATTTTATGGTCGTGATGGATTACTTCACGAAATGGCCGGAGGTGTTCGCAATCCCTAATCAGGAAGCCACGACGGTTGCTGAGAAATTAGTCAATGAGGTGATATGCAGATTTGGCGTTCCGCTGGAGATTCATTCCGACCAAGGCAGAAACTTTGAATCTAATGTATTCCAGGAAATGTGTAAATTATTAGGTGTATACAAAACAAGAACCACACCTTATCACCCACAGTCTGATGGAATGGTTGAAAGGTTTAACCAAACTTTGGAACGACACTTAGCCAAGCTAGTAGAAGATCACCAAAAGGACTGGGATAAATACATACCTCTGTTCTTACTGGCTTACCGAACAGCGGAACATGAAAGCATAAAAGTGACGCCAGCCTATGCCAACTTCGGCAGACAGTTACGCATACCAGCAGACTTAATGACTGGAGGCCCGCCACCGAATGCAGAGACCCAATTAAGTATACCAGAACATGTTGAAGACATTCGTGAGAGGTTACGCGATATACACTCATTAATAAGTGAAAACGCATTGGAATCAAGTCAGCGGATGAAGACCAGATACGACCGAAACGCCAATCATCGAGGTTTTCAGGAAGGATCTCTTGTTTGGCTACATAATCCGGTTCGACGAAAAGGAAAGTCACCTAAGTTACAGCGATGTTGGGATGGGCCATACAAAGTAATCACACGGATCAATGACGTAACCTACCGAGTGCAGAAGCAACCAAGAGGGACCATGAAGATTGTTCATGTTGATCGATTAGCCATCTATAATGGAAGTAATGATATTCGGGACGAACATAACTAAGAGGGGGGTAGTGTTACGAATAATCTAGAAGCGTGTAGAATTGGAGCGCGCGCGCGCTAACATTCTAGAAATAAAGGAAAGAGATAGCTACTCCTATTGACAAACAAATAGTTCACCTGGGCTATGCCATAATGGACTTTGTGGGATGTGGCATAAGGTTGAAAATAGCGTGTACTAGGATTTATGACTCATAACATGTTTACGATAAGAAGTGATTCATTGTTTCCCGATACATTTAGATTTTTCTGGATTCAGCTAGGTCTTTCCTCTGCCTATAAATACAGAGATGTTGACAAACACAGGGCAGTTTTTATCAAGCGATCGAGAACGATACATCAAGTGACTAGTGCGAAGCGAGAAGTGTTTGTTTGTGTAGTGTTCTAAGTTCAGTGATAGTACAGCAAGTGTTCTATTGTGTAGAGTGTATTTAGTATTACGTTGTGCTGTATTGTGTAAATACACGGATTTAAGATAAGTGGTGTTTTCCTACAAGTACGAACCCGAGTACGTAACAATATAATAAAATCGTAGGAAAGTCAAAATTGTACATTGAATATTTTTTTAAAAGAATACCTACTTGAGGCGTGATCTACAATCGATATCGAAGCCAAAAATATAGTTTTTAGAATTTTTGTCTGTTTGTCTGTATGTATGTCCGGGGTAAACTCAAAAAGTACTGCATGGATTTACTTAAAATTTTGTATGAATATTACTAATAGGTCGGGTCAACATATAGGCTACATCACGCTATCACCTACCATCGAGGGGCAGTGTGGAGTAAGCGAACTCCGTGCGGACGAAGTCGCTGGCAACAGCTAGTATAAAAATATAATGTTAATGTAAACTACATATGTCATCGTAAGTTCACAGTTCGGGTTGAACAACTAAAGATGATGAAGATGGCGCCAGCCGCCAACTATTGGAACATATAGTCTAATATATGTTATAGCGAACAAGCAGACAGTTTTCCTTGTAGTAAAAAATAAATATCAACTAGAAAAACCAATGATATTAATGTTGCGTTACCTTGCGTTGATAAGCCCTGACACAACAAGATAATTTAAGGCGATATGGTACCAAAACCATAGAAAAAAGTCTATATGCGCCTTAAGACAGCTGCAACGCAGTTAGTCAAATAAAATGTTATTTTTTTATATAGATTCCCTATATCTTTAAAAGTTGTCATCATTATTCTTGAAAAATCCCCAATTGTCATTGGACTATTATCTATATGCAAAACTTACTGTCGTTGAATGAAAACAGTTTTAGTCACTATATCTCTTAATCCTTTAACCCTGCCAAAATATGAAGCAGTGCCGCCATAAAAAATAGTCATAAAGCCGTGTATGGAACGGAACGTGCAAATAAACGCAACGCTTCGTCGTAAAACTGTCGGTTTGAACGGCCAGCTCACTTCAGTTGACCAGCTGCAACTGATCCCTGAAAACAATACACTTTAGAAGCAGTTTTCTTTCTATATAAAAAAGCCTATGACTAATGCTTGTGTTATTGAACATTATAAGAATATTGATGTATATTATGATTACATGGTAAATATATTGTTAAAGGTTAAAGGAACAAGAGTTCTTGTTACCCTTTAATAAAGAAGTTTAAATTTTGATAACCATAAAATGTATTCCACTAAAACTGCACTTTAGTGGAATACATTTGACGTGGCGGAGTAGACTGCTCCGATGCCAGAGCTCTTTGAATGAAACGCGTAAGTGCCATGAAATTCACGGTGGTTACGATCTTTTGTTCGTGAATATATATTATATTTTATCTTACGCTGCAGCGTTGCTTAAATTTGACTTTGATTGGACGATTTATTATTATTTCAGTGCTGCAATGAGTGTTAACGAAATGGAACACAATTTTTACTTAGCAGAAGCTTCTCTAGTACGTAGTGCATTAAACTCTGCTTATAATAGAGAACAAGCAGATGATTCTCTTGATGGAGAGAAAGAGAGAAAAAGTGAAATAAACAGCTATCACCTATAGTCATCAAAAGTGTTAATGTCACGATACCATCCACGCCGCGGGGATTAACTGTCGTATTTGATTATTTTACAAGCTCCTTCGGGCCTAGAACACGACAGCACAAGCATTGACGAATAAGTAAGATAATGGGATCAAATCGATGCGAAACTCATGTCCAGACACATTTCCAATCGTTTGTCTTTTACGAACTACCTGGCAAAAAGACAGACAGTCTATTCTTTAATAGGGTTAAACAAAGACTTAGGCTATGTCCGCACAGACAGACGGCTTTCTTAGCGTGCCTCGCGCCTCGTGACTAACACGTTTGTTTCGGTAGGTCGCTAAGCAATTAACTAGACGCAAAGTGTGCGGCGTGGGCGGTCGCGAACATTCTAGAACGTTCATTTTACTAAGCTACTTGCTAGGTGGTTCGCTAGGCTCTAGGCGCTAAGCAAGCTGCCTGTCTGTACGGACGTTGCCTTAGAGAAATGTTGTTGCTGTTATAGAAAAAAAATGTTCATTTGTTCTCGAATTAAAATTTTAGTAAAAAAAAAAACAGAAACTATTTTTTTTTTGTTCTTAGTGATTGTTAGGGTATTATAGTCTACGAATAACCCTTATAGTTTTTCTACGTTAGTTAGTGCGCAGCTTAGCTCAAGGACTCCGCACAGTCAGGCGGCTTGTTTAGCGCCTAGAGCATTGCGAACCACTCCAAATTTAACCCAAAATTTTATGCATATTTACTGATTCTTTTAACTCCAATAAATATAATAAAAAACAATTTATCTATCCAGTGTAACAGGTTTAACAAGTTTGCTGTCACTTTTAATTATATACGCAAATAAACCTCATAAAACAATACTAAATTAAATAGCCCGAGGACCTAAAACAATCCATACAATATCAGGTGCAGGTAGGGTTCATGTGAGCATTAATAATGATAAATTTGAGTCATTAATTCGTCGGGATTAGTCGCGGAGACCGAGTGCGCGCCGCCGATAACCAAATATTAACTCAATTAGCAGAGACGGGACGTACCGCCATTGAAATGTCTGCTAATCCGTGTTCTAAAGCTGGAAGGAATTAGAAATGGTCAGTCCTAAGGATTTAGATAGTGATATGTTACGAATTTTAATATTTGAATTTTCGAATAAATTATACCAACCATGTCCACTGTTCAACCAGTAAACGTAAAGATTAAAGTTATATCCAACTGGTGTTGGCGAGGACTTGAGTCTTATAAGTCGTTCTTAATACTAACTAGATTCAACTTCTATCACCTGGACTCGTAAATATTGCTTAAATGTTTTTATGCAATTTCTCGGCTAGTTTAGTTGCAAGTGATACGTGTTTTGTGAATATTGTGCTTCTTTCTATAACAGTGAAAATTTGGTTTTTTAGTGAAAAATTCTTGTATATTTTGTACTGGAAGATGTATTGAAGACGAAGTTTTTATATTGAACTAGCTGACCCGCGCAGCTTCGCCCGCGGGTATATTAATAAGTCGTTCAAATAGCTTTTAATAAAAATTTCATCCCCATCATTATTTTTTATCACACATCTAAGTTCTACGTACGCAACGAAAATAGAATTAAGTCGAAAAGTTTAAAACCGATGATTTTTTATGATTTTAAAAGTTCTCTTTCTCCGCAAGACTGTGCTGCTCGTCTTCAAAATGCTTTTGGGAGAGAAGCACCTTGTTTGAGCACCGTGAAGCGATGGTTCGCTGAATTTAAGAAAGGTCGAGTTTCTTTACATGACGAATTTCGTGAAGGGCAGCCATCAACTACCGTCAACGAAACTAATGTGGCTACTGTTAAGCAGTTAATTGAAGAAAACCCCTGGATTACCTATGAGACAATTCGAGGACTATTGGGGATTGGTATGAGCTAAATTCAGAAAATTTTACACGAAGAATTGAAAGTTTGGAAACTTGGTTGTCGTTGGATCCCTCATGAACTGACAGCGGAGCAAAAGCAGGCTCGCGTGGAATGGTGCTCACAGATGCTACTAAAGTACGACCACGGACATTCTAATGCTGTTTATAACATCGTCACAAGAGACAAAACGTGGATTTATTGTTTTGAACCCGAAAAAAATCAGCAATCTTGTGATTGGGTGTTTGAAAATGAAAACAGGCCAACAAAAGTAAGACAGGCGAGAAACGTTGGTAAAAAAATGATCGCGTTTTTTTTTCACAGCTACGGGTCCCATCTGCACAATTCCACTTGAAGATCAAAAGAGTGTTAATGCCGAGTGGTATTCTACAATTTGTTTACCCAGGGTGTTAGAAAAATTTCGCGAAAGATGACTCAAAACCCGGGACTTCACGTGGCCAACGCCAATGCCAGACCACTAGACCACAGAGCTTTTCTTTTTCTTCTTTCCTACTTTCCCACTTCCCAGGTCGGACAACATAAAAAAGCGTTTTTTTCAGTTTTCTAATAAACACAAAGTTTGCCGGGATTGGAAAGTGCCCGGTTGTCGATAGGCTTACCACCTATCACATTTCTGGGACCAAGTATCTTCGGCTAATCGTGAATGCACTTGTGGTACCGCTGCCTACCCCTTCGGAGATACGGGCGTGAATGTACATACCTGCTCAACTTACCTTACTTCCCAACCACCCTTGTCATCCTACAATGATTGCATTAGATAGGTAGGGTGGAAGGATTTAGTAGGAAGGACCTACCCAAATCTTTCCACCGACCCGTATTTAACGTAAACGTGACGTAAACGTGACGTAAACGTGACGTAAACGTGACGTAAACGTAACGTAAACGTGACGTAATCGTAACGTAAACGTAACGTAAACGTAACGTAAACGTGACGTAAGCGTAACGTAAACGTACCATTAACGTTACGTAAACGTAACGTAAACGAAACGGTAACGTAACGTAAACGTAACGCAAACGTAACGTAAACGTGACGTAAACGTGACGTAAGCGTAACGTAAACGTGACGTAAACGTGATGTAAACGTGATGTAAACGTGACGTAAACGTGACGTAAACGTAACGTAAACGTGACGTAAACTTAACGTAAACGTGACGTAATCGTAACGTAAACGTGACGTAAACGTAACGTAAACGTGACGTAAACGTAACGTAAACGTGACGTAAACGTAACGTAAACGTGACGTAAACGTAACGTAAACGTAACGTAAACGTAACGTAAACGTAACGTAAACGTAACGTAAACGTAACGTAAACGTAGCGTAACGAACGCAAATGTAACGTAAACGAAATGTAAACGTAACGTAAACGTAACGTAAACGTGACGTAAGCGTAACGTAAACGTGACGTAAACGTGACGTAAACGTGACGTAAACGTGATGTAAACGTGACGTAAACGTGACGTAAACGTGACGTAAGCGTAACGTAAACGTGACGTAAACGTGACGTAAAGGTGACGCAAACGTGATGTAAACGTGACGTAAACGAGACGTAAACGTGACGTAAACGTGACGTAAACGTAACGTAAACGTGACGTAAACGTAACGTAAACGTAACGTAAACGTGACGTAAACGTAACGTAAACGTGACGTAAACGTAACGTAAACGTAACGTAAACGTAACGTAAACGTAACGTAAACGTAACGTAAACGTAACGTAAACGTAACGTAAACATAACGTAAACGTAACGTAAACGTAACGTAAACGTAACGTAAACGTAACGTAAACATAACGTAAACATAACGTAAACATAACGTAAACGTAACGTAAACGTAACGTAAACGTACCGTAACGAACGCAAAAGTAACGTAATCGTAACGTAAACGTGACGTAAGCGTAACGTAAATGTGACGTAAATGTGACGTAAACGTGACGTAAACGTGACGTAAACGTGACGTAAACGTGAAGTAAACGTGACGTAAACGTGACGTAAACGTGACGTAAACGTGACGTAAACGTAACGTAAACGTAACGTAAACGTAACGTAAACGTAACGTAAACGTAACGTAAACGTAACGTAAGCGTAGCGTAACGAACGCAAACGTAACGTAAACGTAACGTAAACTTAACGTAAACGTAACGTAAACATAACGTAAACGTAACGTAAACGTAACGTAAACGTAACGTAAACGTAACGTAACGTTACGTAAACGTAACGTGAACGTAACGTAAACGTGACGTAAACGTTACGTAAGCGTAACGAAAACGTGACGTAAACGTGACGTAAACGTGACGTAAACGCGACGTAAACGTAACGTAAACGTAACGTAAACGTAACGTAAACGTAACGTAAACGTAACGTAAACGTAACGTAAACGTAACGTAAACGTAACGTAAACGTAACGTAAACGTAACGTAAACGTAACGTAAACGTGACGCAAACGTAACGTAAACGTAACGTAAACGTAACGTAAATGTGACGTAAACGTGACGTAAAAGTGACGTAAAAGTGACGTAAACGTGACGTAAACGCGACGTAAACGTGACGTAAACGTGACGTAAACGTAACGTAAATGTAACGTACACGTAACGTAAACTTTTTTTTGAAAATATTACTACGCAACTCAACAGCAGTGTCAGTAAGTCATTTTAAAGCTGCAACTTTAAGCATTTTCAGGTCGAGTTCCTTACAAGTCAAGCGGCGAATATAGTGCTATAGTGACAGACGAATGCTTCGTCCTTTTTTCTTTTTTCCTTCTTCTTCAATACTTTAGTATACAAGTATCGATTAAGATATCTCTTTGTGAAAATCTTCACAATAGTGGAGGGCCTGGTGGTTTTCACCTCGGATTAGAGTTATAGTGAATTAATTAATATGATGGATGTTTTTTAAACTATAAATTGCAATGTTTACCCAAAAAAATTTTGTGCACTCCATTATTTCATTGTTTAAAATTTCAAAATTTTTCGCAAAGATTACTATTAAGCGGATAAACCGATTTTGATAAAAAATATGCATTACACGTAATTTTTTGAGGAATAGAGCTGATTAGTTTTTGTACTCAGTAGGTACATTAATCTGGAACTTATATTAAAAAATACTGTTCCGCTAAATTTTTTTTTGTGGTTTTTTCAACATTTCTCAAAATCTCCTAGGTCGACTTGATATAAATTTTCAGGAAATCTAAGTTAAGTGGAATCCAATCGAATGCCACCAACTGCATTTGATCGATCCAGCCGTTCAAAAGTTATGAAATGTTTAAATACTTTTTCACACACACACACACACACACACATACATACATACAGACATACTGACGTCATCGTGCAAATAGTCGGAAAATGTTCCTAGGACCTCAAAACGTGGACATCTGGTGAAAACTCGTTTTTCGAAAATCGAGGCAAAATCAGTAACTACCT
The DNA here is from genome assembly GCA_036924255.1 of Apodemia mormo. Lineage (NCBI taxonomy): Eukaryota > Metazoa > Arthropoda > Insecta > Lepidoptera > Riodinidae > Apodemia > Apodemia mormo. The sequence continues at coordinate 30,125,244 of JAUPFN010000006.1, forward strand.
TATCTACATATAGCGGGATTTAAAAAAGTTTGTTCCTGGGAACACGGTCTATTTTTTTATCTGTGCTGCTTGTGAAATGTGAATTAACACGTCCGCTCTTGAGCTAGTGTAGCAGGCTACGTATTTGCAGCGCCGAATGTTCATGCTACGCATATTCGTAGATTCAGACAATTTTTACGCCATACTGAAAATTGGTAGATTTAGAGGTACGTACATAAAAAATACATTTATTGTATTTCAATGCATTATGTTCGCTTACACAGTTTTAAACTATTTTGAAGAGCAGAGGATTCAGACTTCAGGTGGAACCTAATTAATGGTTTCATAGAACGCGTTCACTTATTCCTCGAAAAACACCATTTATTTTTTTATCCTACACAAGTCCTCATAATTGAACACATAATTGAATTACACATAAATGAAAACAAACAAATAAAAACGTATACATATAATGTGATTAAATAACCGGTAAACACTTGTTTTGCACACATGACAAACCTTAGCAAGTAGATGACATCTCCACCACGCGCTTCTAACACCAATGATGTTTTTAGGCCATAGTTTTTTCGTGGTTTTATAAAATAATCAAAGGTTTAAAGCAAAAAAAAAATAATTATTGTTTTTTAATAAAATATTTTTCTTCACCGAATCCAGAATGTTCGAAACCCCACAACTTTATTATAATAGATACCCGATTCGAGAGTTTTCGAACATAGAAAAAGATGGTTGTCTCGTTAAAACAAAGCTGTTCACAAAAATTCAGCTTGTTATTAATCAAAAAATGTTTGTTCGTGGGACCACGTTCTAACATGTTCGAAGCCCCCTAACTTTATTAGTTGCCTGATTCGAGATTTTTCGAAGATAGTAAAGATTTGCGACTCGTCAAAACGAAGTTGTTCACAAAAATTAGCTTGTTATTAATAAAAAATCCGTAAACGGTTGACGTTGTAGGCCATCCCTAAACCTTCCTGCTAAATGAAGGTATTTTAAGCTCAAAGGCGTAAAAACTATAAACATAGATTTTTCTTTTAAACATCTATTTCGTTAAAAATAGCTATATATTTTGAAATATAGCTAATATAGCTACTATATAGCTATATAGTTGATACCAACTTAATTTTGTGATTTAAAATATTGTTTTAGCTAAAGCAATGACAATTTTTTTTAAAATTTTCTATTACGATAATTATGATTTATTAAATTTAAAAAAAGTAATAAATCATAAACAACTTAATCGATTTTGATACAATGAAGAATGTTAACTAATTTTGATTATTAGCACTCCATATTCTCTGTGAAAAATAAAAAATACTAGTGAAAGAATTACTTCGATACGTTAGTTTCCGATTTAGAAGTAAAATAAGTTGAACCGCACGACGCTGGCTGCCGTTGACGCTGTGACGTCATCTCACAACACGCTCAGTCTAGTTCGCTCGGCGGCCGGCGCTCGCGGTCGCGCGCCCGTGCCGTCGAAATTACACCTCAATACTTTTCCAAAAAAAATGTCCAATCCAAATACTAGGAAATCATGAGTTGTGCCTACTGAACGGATCTGGACGAAGTCTGGAATAACTCACGGCTCCTTTTAATTCTGGGAAAATGTACAGTTCCCGAGGTTTTTTTTTTTCGGAATGTCTCAATTGCTGTTAGCCTTATGGGCTGTTACAGCTTCACCGATCGCGGGGGCGAGCAGATTGCTCAGCCAGAATTTAAAGGTGTAGGGCTGTACGCCCTCCGCCCTAAGGGTGTCTCCTGTGAGACCGAACCTCGGCTTAGGGTGGGGTCGTGATTTGCGATGAGAGGGCTAGTGGCATTGTTTTGTCCGTCCGCCGAACCTTGCCCTTGGGCTCGGTTCGCCGAAGGGCGAAACAGGGGTCCTCGTCGCCGCCGGCGGCGACGGTGTCGCGAATGTAGGTGTGTAGTGTTATCGTGTAAACCGTTGGCCAGAGTTATCGGGTCATCGGGATCGGTAAGAACGTGGCGGGGCCTACGTAGTTTGGGATCGGGATTAGGGTCTGGGATGTAGTCAGCCGCGGCTACCACCAGTGGGTTCGGATGCGAGATGGCACGATCGAAGTATCTTTCGGAGATGTCTTTGAAATGCTTTGCTAAGCTCGGCAATTCAAGATCGTTATGGAGGTCTACGTTGCGCATATACCACGGTGCTCCCGTGGCAATACGCAGGAATTTATTTTGTACCACTTGCAACGGATGCAAGTCCGTACGGGGGAGATGGGCAAACGCTACGCAAGCGTATGAAAGGATGGAGTTCCCGAGGTATTTATTTAAATTAAGAAGAATGGTAGGTACCTATACACGTACATATACCTACGTCCTACGTACCTACCTATAGCTACAAAACTAATACATATTTGTTGTCTTTAACGTAAAAATTTAATGGTAGGTAGGTCCTTCTATTATTTGAGTTGCATTCTTTCATTACGACATTAGTTGGGTATTTTGTTTTGATAAAATAATTTAGAACAGATAAACTATTAAGCATAAGTAGTAGCAAGGAAAGTTTTCTTACCTTTGCATTTTTCTTCCTCGCATTTCGGCGCCAACAAAATGACCGCCCCGTTGGTCGAGTGGTTAGCGACCCTGACTACGCAATCAACGGGGTTTGGGTTCGATCCCCGACGGGGACAAGCATTTGTGTGATGAGCATAAATGTTTGTATTTCCGGGTTTGGGTGTTTATTATATATATTCTGCTATTTATATATGTATTTCTATGTATTAGTATCGTTGACTAACACCCATAACACAAGCAAATATTTGCTTACTTTGGGGTTAGATCAGTAAGTGTAATTTGTCCCGTGAATATTTATTTATTTATTTATTTATTTAATCACTATTTGTTGATAAATAATGCGCAACCATTAATCCATCTATTTTAGGTGAAATATCTGATTGCCCTTTTTCGAATCCTTCATTCATTTTATTAATCGAATAATATTTACTATTAATAGACTATTAAAGTAATACGCTGACGAAAACAACAAAATACTGCGCAAGCTATTACACCTTACTATACTATAACCGCTGGAGACTTGATTTGATACTAAGCGAGGCGCGGCGCGTTGTGTCATGACGTCACAAGCGGTCACGTGGCTGTTAGCGAGACTTGATATTTTTCGAAACTTTGAATGCCTATAAAATCAAAACTACTAGGTATTTTTTACTACAACAAAAATTAGTGTATTTGTATACATACAGGCTTTACTGAGACAAAATTGCAAGCGATTTGGCATACCTAGTAACATTCTTCATTAACGGTATTTAACGCAGTTTTAAAGGAGAAAGGCTCTTAAGATTTTTAAGTCAATAGGTTTACTAGCGTGAAAGTTATTTCAAAAATATTATGTAAGTTTGCTAAAAATAACGTAATTTTAATGTTTGAAAAGCTGTAACTTTTTAGTACGGGAGCCCAAGATGCTAAATGGGTAGTTACTCGAGCGTCGTAGAGACCTATTGGATTTTGTAGATTAAATTATAGGATAAATAAAAGGTTATATAAAGTTTTTCATTTCACTGGTGGGGAAAAAAACTACAGGTAAAAAAATGTTTTTTCAGAAAAGTAACATTATCCCGTCAGATGAAGGTATGGCGGGGTAATTTCTATCTAAAATTTGGAAAATCTGCCGATTCAAGTGTAGCGTAAGGGAGTGGGATGGTCACAAAGTTGCAGAGAAAACGTTGTTTTGACATTCTCGAGCGCGTCTGAATTCTCTTTTATTATATAGGAAATGATATAAGAATAACGAAAAAAATATAATCTGACAATTTTCACAAGCCGAAGTAGTCTTAATTTTGTTTTTTTTTTTCTTGTTAGCCCCCTCTATAGAAATGGCTTATATTGAGTAGAGAGTACCTCCCCTATGTTAATCTGACGCGCTCGAGTAAATACCAAAATCCCCTCTTGGGCTCCCCTACTATTTGAAAATAAGATTCAATTTTGATTTTGAAAACGGCATTCGGCGTAGTTTTTATAATACTAAAATAACAAAACATGATTGGTTGAAAAATTTTGAAGTTATGTCGAAAAAACAAAATTTTTCAAAATTTTTCGTCAAAGATTACTATTAAACGGATAAACCGATTTTGATAAAAATTATGCATAACACGTAATTTTTTGAGGAATAGAGCTGATTAGTTTTTGCACTCAGTAGGTACATTAATCTGGAAGTTATATTAAAAAAATACTGTTCTGCTAAATTTTTTTTGTGGTTTTTTTAACATTTCTCAAAATCTCCTAGGTCGACATGATTAAAATTTTCAGGAAATCTAAGTTGAGTGGAATCCAATCGAATGCTATCAACTGCATTTGATCGGTCCAGCCGTTCAAAAGTTATGAAATGTTTAAATATCACATTCATTCATCACATCATTCACACACACACACACACACACACACACACACACACACACACACACACACACACACACACACACACACACACACACATACATACATACAGACATACTGACGTCATCGTGCAAATAGTCGGAAAAGGTTCCCAGGACCTCAAAACATCTGATGAAAACTCGTTTTTCGAAAATCGGTGCAAAATCAGTAACTACCTTATCTACATATAGCGGGATTTAAAAAAGTTTGTTCCTGGGAACACGGTCTATTTTTTTCATCTGTGCTACGTGTAAAATGTGAATTAACACGTCCGCTCTTGAGCTAGTGTAGCAGGCTACATATTTGTAGCGCCGAATGTTCATGCTACGCATATTCGTAGATTCAGACAATTTTTACGCCATACTGAAGATTTAGAGGTACGTACATAAAAATACATTTATTGTATTTCAATACATATGTCCGCTTACACAGTTTTAAACTATTTTGAAGAGCAGAGATTCAGACTTCAGGTGTAACCTAATTAATGGTTTCATAGAACGCGTTCACTTATTCCTCGAAAAACACCATTTATTTTTTATCCTACACAAGTCCTTATAATTGAACACATAATTGAATTACACATAAATGAAAACAAACAAATAAAAACGTATACATATAATGTGATTAAATAACCGGTAAACGCTTGTTTTGCACACATGACAAACCTTAGCAAGTAGATGACATCTCCACCACGCGCTTCTAACACCAATGATGTTTTTAGGCCATAGTTATTGTGTTTTATTGATCCTGGATAAGATAAGCCATGATTAAAAAAGAAATCAGTGTAGTTTGTTTATAGAGGAGGGGGCAAACGAGCAGGAGGTGCACCTGATGTTAAGTGATCAACGCCGCCCATGGACATCCGTAATACCAAAGGTCTTGCAGTTGCGTTACCGGCATTTTAAGAATATGTAAGCTCTATTCTTAAAGGTTCTCAAGTAGTATCCGTTTGGAAACACACATGCCGGTAAATGATTCCACAACAGAGTAGTGCGAAACAAAATGTGTTAGCAATCTTTGGCGGATACCCACATGTGACTTCGGTTAAGTAACGTGGTACTAGTTTCTGATGAACATGCTTCGGTAGCAAAATGTGCCTTTAGCACTTTTATTGTGAACTTTTTTGCCACTGAAGTGGTTGAAAGTATGGTGGGCATGCAGGATATCGAATAGTTTTGCCGATAGCCCTTTTAGTTTTTGGAACTTCGATGAGTTTATTCCATTTCTTGCCAGAGTCTGCGGAAGGTCGAAAACTAAATTGATTTCCTTCCAATGTAATTATTATCTTTTTTCTATATCAAATTCTGTATAAAATTACTTGTTTTTATAAAGATTTTTTTTACTAAAAATATATACTAGCGATCGCCTTGTGTTCGAAATTCAACCATAAACTAAACAATAAATTCTCTTGTAAATTTGACACCGGACTTTAGTCATAAACATTGGATAAATTATATACAGAAGAATCCAACCTTAAAGTAAACAATTTATTGACTTGTGATGTTATGGGCGTTAGTCGATAATTATTAATACATAGGAATACATCTATAAATACTGAAATGTATATTTTAATAAACATCTAGAACCAGAAATACAATTATTTATGCTCATCACACGAATGTTTGTCACTGTCAGGAATCGGACTCGAACGACATCGATTGCATAGTTCAGGGTCGCTAACGGCTTGAACAATGGGGCAGTCGTAAACATGTATACATGTGTATCTATTTTATTGTATGTCAAATGAATGTGTGTGTACTGTGTAAGGTTTAATTTCACGAATTTAATGTATTTCTAATGCATATTATATAAAAATATTAGGTTTCTGCACTCCTCCGCTATTTAAACTTTACAATGCCAAGTTTCATACTCCACTGTTCGCGTAATTATCTGAAAAAGGGGTACAAAGTTTTTGTTTCACGTATTAATATATAGATTTAGAGGTATACATACTGCATGTTTCCATAGTTTAGTGTATTTAAAGACTACATTGAAAACAATTCTGTTATAATTTTACGTTTCTTAAATTCATTACAATTGATCCACTCAAACTGCTTTTCTTTACAAAACAAACGTACCCGACCGAAAGCAAACTTAATCCAATCCGCGAATGAAACGAAGTAAGACGTCGGCTCAAACAAATTATTTGACATAATGTCGTTAATTAGAAACCCTCTTTTGTAACCGAGGGTAGGGTAATTAGGTTCGGATGCTCTGAATAGGTCCTTTTTCTGCTCGTTACGGCTGAAACAAAGGGGCAAGAAGTAAACAGAACGTATTCAGACAAGAATTTGCATTAGAGTTAACAATGAAAGAAAGACTTAAATATTGCCGTCAAAATTATTAAGTTAATTTTAAAGTCACAGTACTTGAATTGTTAAATGTTGTTTTATAAGATGTGGTAATATTATTTTGTTTGTACCCCACAAGTATTGTAAATTTCTTTAGACTAAGTCCGTTTTGAAGTTTTACCATGAGAACCTATTGATTGATATACATCATGGTTCGACTCGTCTTACTAGGTGACAAGCACTGATGATATTTGTAAGTTGAGGATACCAAACCTAAGTCAGACATACCGGAACTCTACCACGGTGACTATGGCAACAAAATGTATTGTCTATTTTTGAAAGGGGGCCTGAATTTATGTACGAGTATGTTTAGGACAGTATAGTTAGATATTTGGTCACAGTTTAAAACTACGGAAATAATTTTGGCAAATTAGCTCTACGTCGATATCTTTGTATTTAAGGGGGGGAATTCAATGAACGGATAAGCCCGCGGGAAAACGTGCGGACATGCCCGACGGACTTCGCTACTATAGGCTGAAAGGCCGGCGTCGGTATATGATAGATATAGTAGCAAAGTCCGTCGGGCATATCAGCAGGCTTGCCCGCGAGCATATATATCTAGTGAATTTCCCACTTTAGCGTTGGTTATACGGTTATACGATATACTTTAAACCATTCACAATGCTAAGAAAGAGTAATTTCTGGTCATAAAATATGGATCCATACAATTTTTGCAATAAATTAAGAACATATGAAATGAGTTGAACATAAAAGTCTATTATATATTTGTATCCAGACTAAGGAACTTATCTACGAGTACATTAATATAATATCACTAGCTGTGCCCGCGACTTCGTTGGTTTGGGAAAATTTCTAAAATAAAAACCCGCATTGTTCCCGTTCCCATGGGATTTCCGGGATAAAACTATGTCCTTTCTCTTGCGTCATACTATCTTTGCACCAAATTTAATCCAAATTGGTTCAGTGGCTTAGGGGTGAAGAAGAGACAGACAGATAGACAGAGTAACTTTCGCATTTATAATATTAGTATGAATAAAGACAAAACATGTGTATTTTTGTATGTTTGTAACAAATAAACTCAAAAGCTACTGGATCGATCTTTAAAATTCTTTTACCATCAGAAAACTACACTATTCAGAAGTGGCATAGATTACTTTTTACTCGACTTGCCAAACGGAAGTAATAATTTCGGGTTACGTAAACGAAATCACCAATAACAGCTAGTCCTTAATACGCTAATAGTAGTTAAAACAACAGTAAGTATAAAAATATCATTTCCGTGGTAAGACGCCCCTCGCGTTTAATCGCGTAACCATTGTTCCGGCTGATTTGATTCCGTATCTCTCTATGGGGAGCAATTATTGTAACGAGCTTGAACAGACGCCATAATAATTCAGTGACTTCAAATACATAACATTCTTTACTTATAAGTTTAACTCATTAAAAAACCCAACTTCGTGTCAGTGGACTTCTATTACCTACCACGTTCCCTTCTTGAAGTCTGGTTAGCTATCACCTCCTTGTTTAAAATTCAATTCCATTATCATCTGCCAACTCTTAAGTGATCAGTACGGTTTCTGTCGCGATCCTTGACCTTTTAGCCTCATTATTATCAGATGGGCGAAAGCAATTAAAACCAAGGGGAAATCACTGGCTGTTAGTTTGAACCACTCTTTGAACTACTCTAAACAAGAACACGAACATCACAAACATAAACGCTATTGCGGCAGTAATTGGTAAGGCGGTGGTATGTATTAAATACCAGGCTTGTCCTGCTATTCGGTACCACCGCCATTAATATTTCTGCCGTAAAAACTTCGTGCTTCTCGCCACGCCGCACTGTCCGCGTCGAGTTTCGGTTCAAGGAAAAGGTTTTTACCGCACCGTTAACACTTTTGGTGTCTATAGACAATGGTTATCTCCAGCCATCATGAGATCTATCTGCTTCTTTGCTATACTATGTAATAAAATAAATAAAATACAAGTGTGAGTACAATTAATATTAATTGCACTTGTTACAAATACTATATACTATATGAAATAACCAATACAGAAAACAATTTATAATTTGGTTAACCCTGCGGGCCATTAATAAAACTTTTCGCTAAGTTAAGCTCACAGCTATCAAAAAATGTATAAATCGTGGTCCCACGAACAAACTTTTTTTTATTAATAAAAAGCTGAATTTTGTGAACAGCTTCGGTTTGACGAGACAATTATCTTTTCTATTTTCGAAAAATCTCGAATCCGGTAACTAATAAAGTTAGATAAAAAAGAAAAGTTTAGAGTTTCGGACTAAGAAAAGTTTCCACTTTATGTGTAGGACAAAGTTACCCTTGAATTGCAATAATAATATAATTAACAAGCTGTTGTGAGAAAATCAGGTTGTTTTTAAATTGATTAATATCAATTTAAAAATCTCATAATTCCGAAACTTCAGAGTGGAGGACTCATCAGAAAAACCATAGAAAGGGTAAAACAAAAGCTTCATCGTATTTTTCATAATATAATCAAGCGGCTAAAATCGATATATATAAAATAATTATTGTTATTAATAAATATTTTTCCTTCACCGAATCAAAATGTTCAAAGCCCCATAACTATTAGTTACCCGATTCGAGATATTTGGTTGGTTTGAGAAAAGATGATTGTTTCGTTAAAACTAAGCTGTTCACAAAAATTCAGCTTGTTATTAATAAAAAAAAGTGTGTTCTTGAGACCACGATCTAATACTTGAGTATGTATTTTTGAGGTCGAAGAGTACAAAAAGCTATGTTTGTTAAAAATATCACTGTCTAATTTTTTTAAAAGCTATATAGCTTTTGAATGCGATAATCGATTTGATCTTCATTCACATTCATAACCAGGTCACTTTCAATGTAAGATAATGTCGTCACAAAGTAACATAATTCCTTTGCCAACCATACAAAATTTATTATAGGTAATATCAGTGTTGACTTAATGGGAATATGGGTTTAATTTTTTAAATTATTTTTTTGGTTATTGATTTATTATTGGCAAAATATAAACTAAGGAGAATCTACGTAATATGAAATATATTTCCGGGTTTTTAATTTAGAGTTAAATATTCAGTAGAGTTCCACAACGTCTCGCCTGGGTATTTGGTATCGCCGCCTGACCTATTCCTGCCGCAATAGAGTCAATGCTCCGTTGACGTGTTGTCGTGTTCCGATTTGGAGGGTAAAGTAAAAACGCACTATTTACATTTTTGGTGTCTATAGACGATGGTTTTTCTTTACACCAGCAGAGCCATCTGCTTATTTGCTATCTTAAGATATATCGCCTCTGTGGTGTAGTGGTCCGGTGTCGGAGTTGATCACATGAGGTCCCGGGTTCGATTCTTGGGTCTGGCAATTTAAAAATGCGTTTTTTTTTTCATGTTTCTGATAAAAACAACATTGCCCAGGAGTGGAAATTGTCTGGTTGGCGATAGGCTTGCTACCTATAACATTGTGGGACCAAGTATCTTCGGCTAACCGTGGGTGCACTTGTTGTACCTCTACCTACCCTTTAGGGGATACAGGCGTAAAGATACTTAAGATTTAAAAAACTTGACTAAAGAAGCAGTTGATATTTAGTACATTAAAAACATTAACTTATTTTTATAACAAGAACGCGACAAACTTATACAAGCAACTTATGTTTAAGTTTACTTTACAATACTCTTCCTGTTTCACTATAATAATTGCAAAATTCCGTTGAAGAGCGACACTTAATGCGACCGACTTAGATAATTAAGTCAGATTTGTCTCTTTCAGTGTATAATTTAGTTTGTATGAATGGGAATTGTAAGTTAGTTTATTAATTACTGGATTGAATTTTCAACTTCTTTATAGAAGTTGAAAATTCAATCCAGTAATTTTTGAATTTATTATTTACAAACAAAAATATTAACCTTATCTTTTTATTATATTATTGTAGAATATATAAAACTTTAGTTACTAAATTAAGTAGAAAATTTACACTTTACTTGTTATTTACTTATACAAAGTAAGTATCTAGATATATATATTCTTCCGTTTGCAGTGCCTCTCCATTACAAAACGTTGACTGTTAGCACTTTTCTTTATCTTTTCGTAATCTTAAGATAAGAAAAATAATTGTACGTAGTTAGAAATTCTGATCCATTCTCGCGTGTTTTAAGGACAATATTTTTTCCCAGGTCCCAGGTACTATTACTCTTCGATTCTCACTATCATTATAATCAATTAGTATGTTTCGAGACGAAGCATGTGGCCGAAATACGTTACGTTTCTCTCTTTGACCGTCTGCAATAATACGTGGCTCCAGCTGTCACGGTAGAATTTTTATACGGTGAACAGCTATATTACACGAAGAACTCTAATAGATGTATTTAGTTAAATCACGCGACTACATAAATTCGACAGTAATAGACACGGTGGTATGTGATTTTATTTTATCAGTTATTTCATCACTGTGACCCTTAATTTCTAAGTTTAAATGCAAACTTCACTGACGTTCTAAAAAATTGCTTGAAATGTATATTCAGTTTCATCCTTGAGTAATAAAGTACGACCAATAACGTAAATGACAACACTATCGTAGTTAAAAATTAAATACCCGTTAAGATGCAAACTAACGACTTCATCTAACAAGATAATTTTTAATGCGATTTGTACAGAATTTTCACATTTACATTTCCAAATATTTTTTTTAAATTTAACCTGTAAAGTCTATTTGATTGTGTTCTTTTCGTAATTTTTTTTTAATAATTTTTAATAGCGCAATAAAGTGTAATCAATTATTCATTCATTCACAGCAAACAAGCAGATGGCTTTTCTAATGGAACGGACATTCTTATAGCTAGACTCTGAAGATGTTGAAGGCGTATTGCCGTCTCTATGGTGAGATGTAATGACGCAGGCATAACTCTATAAGCTACCTTACCCTCCAAACTTTCTTAACATAGTTTTACCTTTATTTGAATTATTAGTAATTACACTTTAGTTTGCTTAATCTGTGCTATTAGATATAAACACTGATCCATAAATAGTGGGGTACAATGTGTTGAGAGTGCGGCGACAGTGCCATTTGGCCGGACACCTTATAAGGATACTTCAAGGTAAGGAACATCAACCGTATGTACTTCAGCTATTGAGCCTTCGTGTACCAGACCGCTATGTAGGTATGGAGGCGACGCCGTCTGCTACTGTTGGCTGTACCCTGTGCTAGAACTAGCTTAATGGCACAAAAACCATTGACTCGAGCCTTAAACATAATAAATTTGCGCCAGGGCAGAATGAATATTTTTAATTGCAATTGGAATTAATTAATGAAAGTACATTATATGTCGTTAGTTACTGTTAAATTTTGTCTGTTTTTAACGCCCCTTTTTTATTATTTGCTAAATAATGAATATGTGTACTTCGACATAATTTGGTATCTAGTATTAATCTCAAAAAATTCATTGTTCAGTCCTCTAGGACCAAAACGTACTAGTAAGTGGTAAATTAGTGTCTACATGCCACACATTAGGCGTTAACTACTATTTTTGTGGTTTCCATCTTAAAATAAATTATTTAAAAAATTTAATTACAATTAAAAATATTCAATTTAAATTATTTAAGTTTAGAACTTGGTATTCCTTGTGTGATTAAAGATAAATCTAATGACAATTGGCTCTCTCTCTCTATATCTCTCTCTTTCTCTCTGTCTATCCCACAAAAGAACTATTGAAGAACTATTAAGAACTATTAAAAAAGAACTATTTTTATTTTGAATAATTTTATGAAGCACCGATTGTGGCCAATATGTTATCATTTTCGCCTCTGTGGTGTAGGCGCATAAAAAAAGTGTTTTCTCAGTTTTCTGAGAAACACAAATTTGCCTGGGATTGGAAAGTGCCCGGTTGGCGATAGGCTTACCACCTATCACATTTGTGAGACCAAGTATCTTCGGCTAATCGTAGGTGCACTTCAGAAATCAGAAGTCAGAAGAACTTTATTCAATAAAACTTTTTACAAGTTATTTTGACACGTCAAAGTTTTTTGAAACTACTACCGCATCGGAACGCGGCCACATACTAAGAAGATCCGCCGGAAGAAACTTGTTGCACCCCTGCCTACTCCTTCGGGGATACGGGCGTGAAGATACTTACATTAACATTTTTGTCAAAATTTTATGAAAAGAATTCTATATGTATTTAATATCCTTATACATATATTACATTCATGTATAAACGGGTCAAAAACGCGTACATATATAGAACTTACTTGTAAAGCTCGACGTTTCGGCCAAGTTACATTGACCGTCACGAGCAGACTGTGAGTCTGCTCATGACCTTTTTGACCCGTTTATATATTTCTAAAAATGATAGTAGAACGCGTTAGTTTAAAAGTTCATATTAGATTCATTTCAAAATGTTATACAAATTTTATTTAACATTATAATTTTGTATAACAAGTGGCCAAAAAGGGTACTAAGACGGCCAAAACCGGAAGTTTTTTTATATAGACTGTGGTCCCTGTGGAACATTTTAATTTTTGATTAATAACAGGCTGAATTTATGTGAACAGCTTCGTTTTGGCTAGTCGCACATCTTTTCTATCTTCAAAAAATCTTGAACCGGGTAACTAATAAAGTTACGGGGCTTCAAACATGTTAATTTGGCGAAGGAAAAATATTGATTAATAACAATAGTTACTTTTTTACTTTAAATCTTTTAAACGCTTGATTATTAAAAACATGAAAAAACTTATTTTAATCAAAAATAAAAATGTTCCTAGGACCACGGTCTTATACATACTTACTATTGAATTGTTATCTTATAAATCGATGCGATTTGATTAAATATTCAGATTACAATTAATATTCAAATAAAATACTAGTTAGACAAATAGAGCTTCATAAATAAGTTAATATTTTGTGAAAACAATAGTTCAACCACCGTGAAAAAATTCAATATCGGGTAACTTAAAGCCCATGCAAATTCGGAAAAATCTATTATAATCTGCATCGCACACTGCTGGACGCTCTTTTCATTCGATGCCTTTTGTTGGCGGATTCAATTAAGTTTACATCGGCGCCGAGGTCAGTTAATAAAAACCGAAGCCTACAAAAATTGGCGCGTAAATCAAATTCAATAAAGCACTGCACAATAGTGGTGGACAGGGCAGCGGAAAATGACGCCGTCAAACAATGACTGCCCGGGATGCGCTCCAATCAACTTTATATTGCGAAAATATCTATAAACAAGATTTACTTCAGCCTGTTTATTAAAACCATAAACATTTTTATCTGTTTTACTTATTTTTAAGACATCGTGTTTGGGTATTACGTAAAAGTAAAAGTTTAAAACTAAAACGCAAATTGTATTAGTCAGTAATTTTTTATATCATAAAATAGCAAAGAAGCAGATGGGTCTCTTGATGGAAAGTCAACCATCACCTATAGACAACAAACATGTTAATGGTGCGTTGCTATCTTGTGGCGAGGTCTATGCCACATGCATAAGTTTCCCGGCTATCTTACCCTCCAAATCAGAACACGGCAGTGACAAACACTGACGCTTTGTGGCAGGTATAGGTAAGGCCAGGTCTGTGGTCAGACCCGGGCGAGACAATGCAGAATTCTACCACCTAGTAGGCACAATAGTAGTGACTCGCGCAGCCAATCGGTTGCCTTTACGACCTGCCCGGCAGAACGGCAGTTGGCTTATTCCTCAAAGGAGCCTGGACCAATGCAAAACTCTACCACCTAGAAATCAATTAGTCAAAATACTAACCTGTTTAAAATAGCAATGGGCGATGCACATCATACAAATTTATGTTCCGAAAATACATAGAAACAAGTTTTATTTTCGCATTATTAGCTGATACTATTTTACGGGTTATTGCGTAAAGAGAAAATAGAAATCTAAAACGTAATTTTTTTCATTAACTAATATCTAAAAATAAAATATTAATCAAATCAAATATCTGGATCGTGATGCATGATTTTCAATTCCCTCAAATTGAAAAATACTCGTATTTGGTAAATATAATTCAATGCAGCATGGCACAATATTAAACATAGTGGAAAATAAACGCTTCGATTAAGTTAATATTGCAAAATTATCTGTTAGGGTCTTTCGTTACATGTGAATGTGGCGCGTTTTATAATATAAAAAAAAGTTATATTTAATCAATCAAAGTATGAGTCATTGTTATCTATGTTTTTCTGAAATAAAACTGGGATTGAGAATCAATCAAATCTTTCAAGACGTTTTGGACGGCTTGGTTAGAAGTGAATATTATCCTTGCAATAAATTGTCTAATTTCTAGGAAAAGTGCTAATACATTGGAGCAAGATACGGAGAGTATGATGGGTGTCGGAAGCAATCCAATCGAAACTCCTCTAATTAAGCGACATTTTGTTATGCTAAAGCAACCAGTTACGGTTGTTTAACTAATAGCCTTTCGATCATGGCTTGTAATTTTGTCAATGCAGATCTGCCGTAATCGTCTGTTCAGATCTTAGAGAGCTGTAATGAGTGTGTAATATCAGCGCAGGTCCAACAGACATTTATCAACCAGTAATAGTTCTGTAACTAAAACAAATTCTTTGAATACCAAACATAAAACAGCTTGTAGCGGCAGTGGCAGTTTTTTATTTATAAATAAGAAGTAGTAGTCTTCACGCCCATATCCCCGAAGAGGTAGGCAGAGATTCAGCCCACTGGCTGATTACCCCACGATTAGCTGAAGATATTTAGTCCCACAATGTGATAGATGGCAAGCTTATCGCCAACCGGGCACTTATCCAACCCCGGGCGACGTTGTTTTTATCAGAAGACCTCATGTGGACAACACCGACACCAGACCACTAGACCACAGAAGCGATACTTTATGAATTAATGGACTATGTAGGTCACACTATAGTTTTGTGTAGCTTAAAAAAAGAACATGTTAGGTATAACCAAAATATTATGTTTATTGCTTTTCAAAATAATCTCCTTTACATTTTAAACATTTTCTCATGCGATCGAACTATTTTTTAAAACAGGAGGACCACAGATCTGAAGGCATGTTTTCTACGTGCTGATTAAACGCTATCACTGCCTCTTTGGAGTTGGTAAAAGTAAATATGAACTCTTATTTACTTGAAATGCAAAACAAATAAATATAAAAAATATGAAAATAAATAATTTTATTTTTATATTCATTGTATGTGTTATTCACTCGTGGTATATGTACCATGTTTACCATGTGTGTATAATATCATTATGTAATTTTTAAAATAGGCACTTCACGATTTAAAACTTTTTCTAGGGCTTAGCTGATTTACTTATTCCTACCCCAGCTAAACACATGATGCCATTAATTAAATGACCGCAACAACTTTGTTATGGGTAAAATACACTTTACGGTTTTTTATGGTTTCTTTTGTGGTTTTTTTTCCACAAATCCATCTTTACATAATGATAATATGATATTGGTTAAATACTTAAGCCGCTGCTCTTTTCGGCAAGGTGCTGACAGAATACCAGCGTTACAGTCTATGCTGTAACATAATGCTGAGTCAGTAACCCTTTCCCTAAAGTGATACAAATCCTTTATGGATACCTACCTTTACCTAAATACAAATGGTATTTAGGTTAATTAGTTATAGTTTTAGTTTTATCCTTAAGTTAAATACCTAGTAGTTAAGTATCCTACAAAATACTTATTTTTTTATCTATCTTTACTTTCTTTGTGTATAATTTTTTGGAAATAAATATTTTTCTATTCTATTCTATTCATCAAATCTTTGATTTTGGGGAAAATACAGAAATCACAAGGTGCTAGGTCGGGACTATGCGCAGGATGAGTGACGATATGTACTTTTTCGGAAGCTAAAAATGAATTTGTTTTGTTGGCCGTGTGTGAAGAAGCGTTTTCATGGTGTCGGAGAATGCGGCTTTTGGGTCATCTTTCGCGAACTTTTTCTAACACCCTGGGTAAACAAATGGTAGAATACCACTCGGCATTAAAACTCTTTTGATCTTCAAGTGGAATTGTACCGATGGGACCCGTAGTTAAGAAAAAAAATGCAATCATTTTTTTATCAACGTTTCTCACCTGTCTCACTTTTGTTGGCCTGTTCTCATTTTTAAACACCCATTCACAAGATTGCTGATTTTTTTCGGGTTCAAAACAATAAATCCACGTTTCGTCTCCTGTGATAATGTCATAAACAGCATTAGAATGTCCGTGGTCGTACTTCAGTAGCATCTGTGAGCATCTTTCCATGCGAGCCCGCTTCTGCTCCGCTGTCAGTTTACGAGGGATCCAACGACAACAAAGTTTCCGAACTTTCAATTCTTCATGCAAAATTTTCTGAATTTTTCTCATACCAATCCCCAATAGTCCCCGAATTGTCTCATATGTAATCCGTGGGTTTTCTTCAATTAACCGCTTAACAGTAGCCGCATTATTTTCGTTGACGGCAGTTGAAGGCCGCCCTTCACGAAATTCGTCATGTAAAGAAACACGACCTCTGTCAAATTCAGTAAACCATCGCCTCACGGTGCTCAAACAAGGTGATTCTCAAAAGCATTTTTGAAGACGAGCGGCACAGTCTTGCGGAGAAAAAGAACTTTTAAAATCATAAATAATTATTGCTCTAAAATCTTTTCGACTTAATTCCATTTTCGTTGTGTACGTAGAACTTTGATGTGTGATAAAAAAACAATTGACAAATTATTTCCCGCCAATTGTTTTTTTTATTACTAAGAAGGTTGCAACGTTTTAAAAATATAACATTCGAAATTCAAATAGTTCCGATTAGCTAGAAGTGCAAAACTTTCGTATAAGGATAGCAAACGCAACGATGGGATCCAGTTATCAACTCCAGCATTTTACTTTCAAAATCAGCCGAAAGACAAGCCATTGACAACCTATACTAGACTGATGATGCTTGATTTTTGAACCAAATTAATTCTACCAATAGGTGCGGAGAAGAATAACACGATGTTCCAATTTGCAAATTCATAATCACTGGATTGGTCGGGATTCTTTCGGTTTGTCATAAAATCTATTACTCTGTTAAACAATTGGTTTGTCATTAAGTTTCTAGTATGTTTACATAATAATCGTAGCGACCGGAGTACCTTCGTCACCTCTACCTATCCCGGAAGGAAACCGGCGCGATAAATTATATGACTGTCTCTTCATTAATTTATTCCCTTATAAAATACCTTATATTATTTGAGTTCTTTTATTAAATTACTTTAACAGGTTAAGAGAATGGGATCTTTTATTAAACACATAAATAATTTATATAAACTTCTTTTACCGGAACTAGTAACAGGGGACAAATACTTACATCGATTGGAAAGAGTCACCCTTTCACATTAAGAATTCCCGTCCACCTTTTCACGTCCCCGAATTAATCGCCCGAGAGCCTCTGTCTATTAAAGTTTCTTCACAAGTTGTTTAAGAAGCTCAACTGCCTTAAAACTCTGCAGATAATGTTAAACATTCATTTAAGTGCGCAGGGTGCGCCGAACTTATAAATCGTCCTATAAATCTTCTAATTCCTGAAGTGCTTAATATTCATATCACCTTTGTCTGCAACAAAATTTTAAACATTCTGTATAATATGGAGCCCTAGTATTTCGTTGGAAGCATTTATTCGCGCCTTGGTAATAAAATCTACTCGCACGGCGTGATGTCAAGTGGCATGACGCTTCACTTTTTTATATCATAAGATAGCAAACAAGCATGATGATGGTGACCACTCTTCTGATGGAAAAAGACAGCCATCGTGTATAGACATGATGAATCTCATGACATCGTGTATACACAAGATGTCAACGGTGGCATCTTTGATGTGGCAAGATCTTGATGCCACATGCATGAGTTTACCGGCTACCATACCCCCCAAACCGGAACACGACAGTAACAAGTACTGACGCTATTGCGGCAGGAATAGGTAAGACGATGGTACAGTGGTGGTATGTGTGTGTGGTAGTTGCAGAGGAGTGGTTGCAGAACTCCGTCACCTAGTAGTCACGATGGTAGTGACGCACATAGCAATTGGTCGCCTTTTACGAGTTGCCTGGCAATACGGCAAATTCTTCAAATAAATACCAGCCAACAAGGAGTGAATATGGGCGAATAAACACTTTCTAAATTTTTATATAAAGAGCAATTTTTAAAAGTATAATATTTTTAATAATAATATTTTTAATAAAATATTTTTAACTTCCCACTACGTATGTAGATAAGGAAGTTACTGATTTTACCCCGATTTTCGAAAACGAGTTTTCACCAGATGTCCACGTTTTGAGGTCCTAGGAATCATTTCCGACTATTTTCACGATGACGTAGTGTAAGTATTACTTACACTCACATAGAGTGAGGTAGTGTCGTTTCTCCTGAAGATGCTTCGGTTTCGAAGTGAAACGTGCGTTGAATGCGTACATAAATTGTGTGCTTTTGTGATTGGCGCCGGCGTGGACTTGGGTGTAAAAGTGTGGTGGGTGTGGGCGGATAATTGTGACGCTGGGGTCTTCTTTTTATCCGGATCATAGTTGAGTCTTATCCATTTATTAAACCGACGTCTTCCTTTTCGGTACCTTACAGAGGATACATAGAGCAGTTCGCGGATAATAGCAAATTTAATTAATTTGACCTTTTTAATAATGGATTTCCGCAATGTAACGCCTGAATCAATAAATGACGTCAGTATGTCTGTATGTATGTATGTGTGTGTGTGTGTGTGTATATATACATATATAAACATCTCATAACTTTTCAACGGCTGGACCGATCGATACGCGGTTGATGGCATTCTATTGGATTCCCCTTAACTTAGATTTCCTGAAAATTTGAACCGATTCAGTCCAGGAAATTTTGAGAAATTTTGAGAAAACACCAAAAAAAATGTTGACGAAACAGTATTTTTTTAATATAAGTTCCAGATTTATATACCGATTGAGTACAAAAACTAATCAGCTCTATTCCTCAAAAAACTACGTCTAATACATAAATTGCATCAAAACCGGTTTATCCGTTTACGAGTAATGGTCAACATTACTCGTAAACTCGAAATTTTTTGAAAAAAGTGTTTTGTCGACATAGCTGCGAAGTTTTTCAACCAATAATTTTTTGGTGTTCTACGATATTTTAGTGCTATAAAAACTACGTCAAATGCCGTTTCAAAAATCAAAATCGAATCTAATTCTCAAAAAGGTATAAGACCTTTTCAAATGTTAAAATTATGTTGTTTTTAGCAAACTTACTTATTTTTTTTTTAAATAACTTTCAATTTGATTCACCGATTGACTTAAAAATCTTATCAGCATTTCTCCTTTAAAAACTGCGTCAAATATCGTTAATTTAATCAAAATCGGTCAATTTGTTTGGGATTTATCAATGAAGAAAATTAAAAATAAAATGTTTTTTGACATAGTATTCAAATTTTTCAACCTATCGATTATTTAGCTAAAGCAATATTTGAGATCTCAAAAATTGAGTTGAATGCCATCATCGTTTTCAAATATACGGCCAAATATACAGCTTTTCAAAAATTAATATACTGCCATTTTTAACAAAACAAATGTTTGAACTGAAAAATCTATGCTTATATTTTTGACTCTTTTAAGCTTAAAATACCATAGTTTAGTGGGAAGTTCTAGGAATTGCCCGAAGGGTCAACCGTTAACACATTTTTTTGTTTTTATTTATGCCATAATAATTTATTTCCTTTAATAGATTAATATTTTACGTATTTCTTATAAAAATAGTTTCGATGCTCAATATCTGCTAGGCATCCGATGACGGTTAAATTTTTCTTCAATTTTTAACTTTCCTCTAGGTATGTAGATAAGGAAGTTACTTGATTTGCCCCAATTTTCAATAATCGATCTCCACGTTTTGAGGTCCTAAGTAAGAACCTTTTCCAACTATTTTCAAGACGACGTCAGTATGTCTGTATGTATGTGTGTATGTAAACATCTGATAACTTTTGAGAGGCTTGACCGATCGAAATACGGTTGATGGCATTCAATTGGATTCCACTCAAATTAGAATAATTTCCTGATAATTTGAACCAATTCGGTCCAGGAGATTTTGAGAAATTTTTGAAAACCCTCAAAAATTTTTTTTCGAAACAGTATTTTTTTTAATAAAATATTTTTTATTATTTTTTATTTTAATATAACCATCGCTTGTAGATACGAATTATGTTAATTAGATTAGATTTTTTAGATAGATTTAGATTACGAATTATGAAAATTAGAATTATGTATGTCTGACGAGAATCTAATGTCACAAGAGTAAACTTACTTTATAAGATTAGTCCTACTTACAACTCTAAACACGGTTTTCCAACGGAACCTGTTTAATTGTTTCTCAAACTAGAGAGCTCCAAATGTATACTCACTAAACTATAAAGTTCAGCTAGTCCATCTGAGCAGTGACTACTATAGCCATTAAGTCGTTAGTTTGTTGCCAATAGGTCGTAAAAATGTCTGCCTCCGATCACAGCGAGAGCATTTACGATGCTTCTTTAAATCAGAGATAATCTGAAACTAGGTACATCTATGATGTACCTGTTTATTTTACTTGGAGACTATGGGGACTTTTTGATTGGAAAATTAAGTGTAGCGAAGTGGTTTATGAAAATAAACTGTAACGAAATAAAACAGTAAGAGTTTGAAAAATAAAACTATTAAGGATAGTCAAACATGTGACTGAGGGTTGAAAAATTCAAGAGAGCATAGCCGTGTGAGGTTAAATTGCTTAGAAAGATAAAGAAAGGATATGGTGGCTTCAAAAAAGTTTTTGATGCTACAAATATTAAAATAGACATTCGCTGCTAAAGTGGTAAAAAGTGTATCTTATCCCTTTAACTTATAAATTCTTGAGTGAAAATTGTGAAAAGATCTGTAAAGTAGTTGACCCTGAAGGTCATCTCTGAAACTGAGGTATTTTAAGCTCAATGGAACAAAATCGATACCTAAGCATAGATTTTTTTGGAAAGTTCAAAAATGAGTCCAGAATCCATATTTTATTATAAATAACAGTATTTTTATTTTTGAAAAGTAGTATACTTTGGAAATGATGATTGATTTTGATCGTAATTATAAATATATATAAATTGGCATTCAACGCAATATTAGAAGTCTAAAGCATTTTTTGCAAAAATGTTCGTTATTGTTAAATCCCAAATCCTGTATAAGACGCAGTTTTTTTGATAGTAAAACTGATTATTATATTTATAAATCAATCGGTGTATTTGCCTAAAATTGTTTTAAAAATATTAGGTAAGTTTACTGTAAACAACAAAATTTTAATATTTGAGAAGCTATAACTTTTGAAAATTTCATTCTATTTTGATTTTTGAAACTGCATCTGACGTAGTAAGACTGCAATTTCTAAAATTTTGTAAAAGATTGAAAAATGATTGGTTATAAAAGTTAAGCCGAAAAAATGCCTTTTGCAAAATTTCTCGTCAACGGTGACTCCCGAACGGATAAACCGATTTTGATGCAATTTATGCATTGGATGTAGTTTTTTGAGTAATAGAGCTGATTTGATTTTGCACTCCATCGATACATCAATCTGAAAGTTATATTAAAAAAATACCGTTTCACCCAATTTTTTTGAGGTTTTTTCAAAATCTCCTGGACCGAATTTGTTCTAATATTCACGAAGTCTAAGTTGAGGGGAATTTAATCTAATACCATCAACTACGTTTCGATCGGTAAAGCGGTTCATCATTATGAGATGTTTACACACACACACACACACACACACACACACACACACACACACACACATACACATATACACACGCACGCACGCACGTACGCACGCATATGCACGCTCGCACGCACGCACGCTCACACACACACACACACACACATGCACATAAACATACAGACATACTGACGTCATCGTGAAAATTGTCGGAAAAGGTTCCTAGGACCTCAAAATATGGAGATCTGACAAAGACCCGATTTTTGAAAATTGGGGCAAAATCAGTAACTTACTAAGTGGGAAGTTAAAAAGGTTGGAAATATAGAATTCAACAAAAAATTCAAACCAAAATTGATTTGAACAAAATCAATCAAGTAATATACATGATCATCGTCATCATTCCCTAATGATCTGGGCCTCCTTTTGAAGAATAGACCAACTGCCGTTCTGCCAGCCAGGTCGAAAAAGGCGACCAGTTGGATATATGCTCACTACCATCGTGACTACTAGGTGGTAGAGTTCTGCAACCACTTCTGTAACACTACCACATCCACATACCACCACTGTCCCATCGTCTTACTTATTCCTGTAGCAACAGCGTCTATGCTTGTCATTGTCGTGTTCCAGTTTAGAAAGTAAGGTAGCCGGAAGATTCATACATGTGGCATAACTATCCCGCCATTCGAATAGCAACGCACCATTAACATCTTAGGTGTCTATAGGCGGTAGTTTCACTTTCTATCAGGAAAACCATCCGCATGTTTGCTATCATATAATATAAAAAAACTTAAATATGTTATATCAAAACCCAACATAGAATTATATGAAACCGCGTTTACAAAAGCCACTTAGAGAACGTGCAAGCAATTGCGAGAAGCCGCCAAAACACGTAGCTCGTTCATTTGAGTCGTTACAGCCGTACCAATGTTCTGTGACACCTACGATCTCACCAAGACACAGTAAATAAACGAACGAGAAAGTAAACGGGACATTAGCAGGGATCTGTTTAAACTGGACGTCTGATATGTGTCTGAGCAAGTCGTTTTGACGTCGCCACATCAGCGGTTTGGATAAGATCGTTTCGTTCATTTGTGGATGATATGATATCACATGTTATTTAACAGTCATTTTAAATGACTATTTAATAACAACAGTCATTTAAAATTGCATACAACATTCCTTTGACAGTATATACATAATAATACACACACCTTATTTGTTAAATAAAAACTTGTTTTGTGTAGTTCCTTGAAAAGTCCAACATTGTGTTCTAAATAAGTTTTTTAACTGCTCCATGTTTGACCATCAATAGACCCTCTCTCTCGATCTCCCTTTCTGCCAGGCAGTTCGTATGTGGCGAACAATTGGCAATACGTGTCACTATTATCGTGACTTCTATGTGGTAGAGCTTTGCTAAAACTCGCCCGGGTATTTAGCATCTTCGCCCTTCCTGTTTCTGCCGCAATAGCGATTTTGAGGGTAAGGTTACCTTAATAGGTAGGTAAATTTATGCACATGGCATTAACACCCGCCATACGGATAGCAACGCAATATTATCGCCTATAGATACCATATATATCTATGGTGCCTATAGACGATAGTAGTCTCTTTCTATTAGAAGAGGAGGGTATGGAAAGTAAGGTAGTGAAACGTTTAACTTTCAATTTCCTATCACTAGTTAGCCAAGAAGGATCGCAGATAGTATTTTCTTCATAAGAAGTTCGGACAAACACAGTATAGTAGGAATATTAATGTTTGATGTTTGTAAGCAGTGGTCTCCCAACATCAGCAAAAACCACTGGCTCGCTTCTCCGCGCAAGTGTCTTTGTAGGTAGGTAGGTACTTTGTGCCTACTTTACTAATTAAGCAGCAAACCCATTTTCAAAAAAATGGTCCACGAATTTTATTTAAAATCTTGTAGTTCATAAGAAATTTTATATTCACTGTAATAATTTTAAGTAATTTTAACTTTGTGTTTTGTTTAAATTAAGTATAAAAATACTTAATTAAAAAAAAGTAAAAAATAATAATTTATAGTTGTACCATATCCTTGTTGCATTTTATTGTTTGTGTTTAATTTGGTTGTCAGGAAGAAATCGCCTGTTAGCGATAAGACCGCCCATTGTATTAGCTGACAGAATTGGTATACTACGTCATGTAATGTTTCTTTATGTGGTACAATAAAGAGTATTATTATTATTATTATTACTTTGTTTTTTAGTAACCAAATGTATTGTTTTTAAAATAAGAACATTCACAGGTCTGTGTAAAGTACTGTTTATAAACAAATTTTAAGATCCCCTCAAAATCTATAAACCACATGTGCTATTTAATAAATCGATTTGAGAGTACTTGTAGATTAGCCCTTATTACTACTATGCGACGTAGCAATCTACGAGTATGATCGAGACAGAATGACCTCTGACTTACACACACGATCAATTCTGTATATCTTTGAGGTAAAACAATATTAATAAGATCGCAAATCTCTAATTTCGAACAAAGCTCGGTTAGCCGACCAGTCAAGAAGAATAAATTGAAATTTAAGGAACTTCAAATAAACAATGCAGCTCGTTGCTTTATACTCAATTTAGGAACAGAAAAGACGTGGAGCCAGTCAGTGAAGCCGCCCGCCCAAGTCGTGTTCCCGTCCGCGATATTTTAAAATAAACGACTCTTTTTATATTCTTAGCATATTTTT
The DNA here is from genome assembly GCA_036924255.1 of Apodemia mormo. NCBI lineage: Eukaryota > Metazoa > Arthropoda > Insecta > Lepidoptera > Riodinidae > Apodemia > Apodemia mormo. The sequence goes on from JAUPFN010000006.1 coordinate 30,150,371, forward strand.
TAAAAGTTGACGGCGACGTCCCTTTCGCGTTAGTATGCGTTCTTAAACACCCCTTACATGAATAATTAGATGTTTCCCGGATTTATTCTCAACGTTATCTGTAAAACACGCGTTCTAAATTTGCAAACTCATTCTTTTTGCCTTATTGAGGATAATACATCTAAGCTCCGTAGCGATTCTGATTAATGTCTTTGAGCAAAGTCAACGCAACTTTTCTAAAGATAACACAGAAAAATAATGAGACATGATTTTGCGGAATTTGTTTTGGCATGATAAAGTTTAAAAACAATGGCCTTTTTTAATTTTTTAAAAGATAATTTAAAATATATCATTACGTTGATTCCTCCACGAGGTAGGTAGAGATAATTGAACTTTACGATTTTCGATTGTTATTTGCGTTAATTTGAAAGTAAATAATTACTTTTTCGAAATAAGGGTGTTACACTCCACATCTAAACCCTAGATACACCCGGCCCGGAAATCATATATGCTGAATAAAATTATTATAAAACCAACATGAATTAATTAGTTGAATGAATTAGTACTGTAAAATATTGACATTTGAAAAAGTGTTCTTTAAGGCTTAGAGTAATAACTCTTATTCTATGCTTTAAGGTATAGAAAATCGTTTTTGTATGGGAAGTGATTACTCCCCATACAGACCAACGCTATGAATATATTGCTAGCCTCTTGAATGAGTTGTTTTATTTAATGCATACGTTTAAGTACCTGCTTGCCTCTCTGCCTAGAAAGTATAAACTGGAAAGTGAATAACATTATAGTCGCAGGTATACCTAAATCAGTAGATATTGAGTTAACCTGGAACTTTGTAATCTACGATGATAATTCATTTTAGCGAACAATTTATGTTGTCTTTTTAATCGCTTTTCTCGTCTCGTCTCGTCTCGTCTCGGACATATAACAATACGAGACATTTAGCCAAGTATGCTTGTGATAAACTATATTTTAATAACTGTGTTAATGAATTTTGATACAACTACCTACGTTAAAACTTGAATCCAGTAAGTATAGATTCAACAGTACTTTAAAAAAATAATAATGCTTGCTTCTCTTTACTTTGTTCTCTTTCTATAGCTTTTTAAGTAAATACTATATTTTTTAATTAAACCTATCAGACTAAAAAATTATAATGTTAAATTCTTCTTTCAAATGTTATGTCAGAATATTTTATGCTAAAACGTCACTTTGAAGAAAGAAATTACAACAGTGATTTGTAATAATTGTTTTATTGGAAAAAATGCGAATTAGTTTATTATTATTATTTTGCGCTGGTAAGTACTCTGAAATTGATAAATACTAAAACTTACATTTTAATGTATTTAATTATAATTGATGAACTTTACGTTCACAATTGGAATTCATTAGGCTTTTATAAATGATATTCTTTCGTACTGGAATTATTTAGATGTTTAAATAACTAGCTAGAACTATGCGAGTAGACGTTCTCCGGACATATATCTATATGTTATGGATACTTTACAATAACGATTTTGAATCGGATGAAGTACTGCAATCCTAAAGCCGAGTGTCCTGCGTATATTTTGGCCTACACAATATTACATAAAAACATTAACACAAAACGTTGTTTCGCTACAATTTTTTGTATATTATATTTTATTAAATGAATATAGAGTGGAATAAAGAATCTTCCGTTTATACAAAATCAAATTAAAATATCTGACCTTGACACAGTGTGCGTATATAACAGAGTTAAATATACTACGTACTAGAGAAGCTATGGTAAGTAGAAGTCGGGTTTCATTTCGTTAACACACGCTGCAGTGCTGAAATAATAAATCATCCAATCAAAGTCAAAACTAAGCAGCGCTGCAGTCTATAATAGGGTAAATTATATATTTGCGACCAAAAGGTCGTAACCGCCGTGAATTTCATGGCGCTTACGCGTTTCATGCAACGAGCTCTGTCGTATGTGCGTGCATTCCACGGACTGTACTTTAGTGAAATACAAGCGACGTGGCGCATGCCTTGTTTAGTACGTTGTTACATAGAAGTCTTTGGTGTATAAACACATTTTTTTGTTGTGTAAAACATGCGCAGAAAACCTGCGGTTTAAATAACACAATATACATTCATACTTTAAATATTATAGTTACGAAAGAAAAAATATATATTTCTGAAAATGTTAGTGTGCTAATCTTAGTAATTCTACCAACCTAGAATGTTTGATTGTATTTACAAAAAAATAGTGTATAGGGTTTAAACATTTTATAGCTATAACTGGACGTAATAGGTGACGTTTTCGTCAAAATTCAGAAAAAAAATTGCCCAACTGACACGCTCTTAATTTTGATAAAGTAATTGTTTCATTTGATTTTAGTTTTATGCGGACAAAAAGTATTTGGTGATGAAGAGATTGAGGTCAAAAGAGGAGCGTTCCCGTTTATGGTTAGTTAGCCAATAATTGGTTACAATTAATTAAATTATTAATTGAATTATTCAATATCGTATTTTTTTAAATTAGCTGTCTCAACATATCATCTGAAGAGAAGAATACTTATGTTTGTCAATTATGTAATTAAATGTTGACTTGTCAAAATTGCATATAAAGAGTAATTTTACATAAATAATAGTAATTATTAGATGCTAATTCTATTATCAATTACAGGCATTTGTATACTACCCTGATGGAATGATTAGCGCTGTAGGTCTCAGGTTTACACGAAACGCTATATTAATTCATCCACAATGGTTAATCTCATCTTTGATAGATGTCGACAATGGGAACACAACTTTTCCGCAGAAAACCCTCTTGGCGAGGGCTGGTGCTATTGTCATTGATGCAGACATAGCCCTTAACGAAGACGAAGGTGAACAGGAACGAGAGGTAAGACTATTTATTAGCAACATTAAAATTAGTAAAACGTGGAATCCTGGATTGGAATTCTATGCCAGGCAATTCATTCACCATCTATCAGCTTTTCTGAAAAATATGTTGACTCAAATTGAACATGTCTTTATTCTCGTTAGGTAGTCCACATATTACACCATGAAACAAAATACTATAAAACATACATACATACATGAAACAATATACTATACTATACTCTTCGTGTATGCGTCAGTCACGGATTTCTTTAGGGACTGAATTTGACTTGTTCTTGTTTGTAAATGACGTAATTTAATAATAAACTAAATAAAACTTATCATGCTAGGTTCCTTAAAATTGTTAACCAAATATTAGAAATTGCCGACGATCGTAAACATAAATAATAGGCTGACCATTAGAATACGAGGCAAACATAGCGAGTTTATACTCCGTATTTGTGTTTTAATATTACAGCATAACAAACAGCTTCTGTTTCTTATATTTGTTCTGTTCCAGGTAAGTAAAATCGACTAAAATAACTGCCTAGTTTTATATATATATATATATATATATATATATATATATATATATATATATATATACATATATATATATATATATATATATATATATATATATATATATATATATATATATATATATATATATATATATATATATATATATATATATATATATATATATATATATATATATATATATATATATATATAGAAGAGGAGGCAAACGGACAGGAGGCTCATCTGATGGTAAGTGACTACCGCCGCCCATAGACAACTACACTACCAGAGGTCTTGTAATTGCGTTGCCGGCCTTTGAAAAATGAGTAAGCTCTTTTCTTGAAGGTCCCTAAGTCGTATCCATTTGGAAAAATTTCTGCCGATAGCTGGTTCCACAAAGGAGTGGTGCGGGGCAAAAAATGCCTCGAGAATCGCACAGTTGTGGATTTCCAGACATCGAGATGGTAAGGATGGAACTTCGAATTTTGTCGCGATGTCCGATGGTGGAATTCGGCAGCAGGAATTAAACCAAACAGTTCCTCGGAACATTCCCCATGGTAGAGCCGATAAAAGATGCAGAGTGATGCCACATCTCTACGTAACGCCAAAGAATCAAGCCGATTTGAAAGAGTCTCGTCCTCGACGATTCGAGCCGCCCTACGTTGAATTCGATCAAAAGGAAGGAGCTGGTACTGAGGAGCTCCCGCCCATAAATGAGAGCAATACTCCATATGAGGCCGGATTTGCGCCTTATAAAGTAATAAGCGATGGGCCGATGTGAAGTACTGCCTGGCCCTATTGAGAACTCCCAGCTTTTTAGAGGCTAATTTAGCCTTGCCTTCCAAGTGACCGCGGAACTGAACGTCACTCGATATGTCGATTCCAAGTATTCCAATACTGGCTGTGGCTTTCAGGGAAGTATTTTCAAAACGAGGTGATACGACAAAGGGTGATTTTTTAGCGGTAAACGCGCAAACTTGTGTCTTAATGGGGTTGAATTGGACCAAATTTAATCGACGCCACTCCGAAGCAACAGAAAGTTGTGCTTCAATTTCTGACACCAGCTCGTTCCGGCACTCGTTGACATGTTCCCGAGAAATTCCGCTGCGGCCAGAGTACAAAGCATCGCCTGTAGTGTCATCCGCATAACAATGAATGCTGCTCGATCGCAACATGTCATTAATGTGCAGAAGAAACAGCGTAGGCGATAACACACAACCTTGAGGAACACCAGCATTGACGAGTTTAAGGTCAGAGCATGCGTCATCAACAACGACCCTTATACTCCGATCCGTCAGAAAACTGGTGATCCATTTGCACAATTTATCAGGAAGCCCATAGGATGGAAGCTTGGAAAGAAGTGCCCTGTGCCATACCCGATCAAAGGCCTTCGCTATGTTGATATTTGAAAAGTTTTGACAACAAGCAAATGCTTCTCCTGTTGAAATGAGATAACCATTAATCCTTAAATACCAACGATGTTTATGTGGCGATGATTCCTTGGCGGAGTTCTAACTCCTAATGTTAGATGGATAAGTTTACCTGTTACCTTGCCCTCCAAATTGAAATATGACAGTGGCAAACAATGGCACTCTTTCATCAGGAATTGGTAATGCGGTGCTACTAAACGTGGGTGAGACTTTACCATGCAGTAGTCACAGTAGTAGTGACACTTATAACCAATTTTTTCCATTTTACGAGATACTTGGAAAATATGATTGTTAACAAAGAGGGACCATCTCAAAACTCACGCAGATTCTATAAAATAATTACGTACCACTGCCGTATCCTGATTTTGAATTATCTGATCGGTAAATTTACATCAAAAGTCTTTAATTTTTTTATTCTTTAATAGATATATAGTATTTGAAAGATTAAATGATAGAAAAATACTTATATATCTCACCTATCTGACGACGTGTGTAGGTACTTTTGCTAATTATACTCTTGTACAAAAAGAATGGGTATGGTGAGTTTGATAAAATGAATGGTTAAATATTGCAATTTAGTATTGATATATGTAACTTTTATTTCATTTTAAAAGCTGCCCGGCAGGAAATCATTTGTTTCATACTACATACTGGGTGCGGACCAACATTGGGAGAACTGAGTTTAGATATATAAATACTATTTGTCTGGATTATGTGTATGTTTTTGAACACTATAAGAGAATAATAGGTACTAATATTGTTTATCTTAATTTCAGATAGTACAAATTGTGCGACCAGGAAACCCTAGTATATCTCAATGGTGGCATAATGATATATCTCTGCTGAAAACCCTACTACCGTTCAATAACTCGGACTCTGTCGCACCAACATCACTTCCAGATAAGACCGACATTGTAGGCGATAAGTGCTCCATTCTTATTTATGCAGTAAGTGTTTTTATTATTTGTACAGGTATCGAGACCAGGTATTCCTGTTGGACTAACTTTTGGCACAAATAGTTGTGTCAATAGGAATGCAATTTTCAAAAAATTTCCTGTTAGCACAACTATTAAACGACTAAGTACAATAATGCGTAAAAATCATTTTTTATGTTATAGGCTAAGGAGGTAGGCTAACACTTTTTTAAAAACATTCCGGGAAGGACAGTTTAGATACTTCCTAACTCTCCTGCCCGGGATACAAATTGAAACATTCCTTCGTACCGCGGGCTGGTGTGTACGTATATGTCAGAGTAGATATCTGCTATCGATGCCTCAGCAGTTTTAAAGATCGGGACCTATCTATCTTATGGTTGCGCGTAGACTGCGACGACCATCCCTGCACCTACGCATGCCTATACAGGTCCCATACCAAAATCGACCGACTCGTTGAGCACTTACAATTAGCTGCAGATTCCGTGCTGCAAAGGAAACCTACCGCAGAGATCGTGATCCTAGGTGATTTTAACGCCCATCACGCCGACTGGCGCTGCTCGCGCACAACCGATCACGCAGGGACGTCTTTCCACGATTTTGCTTTGGCGTAATGTCTTACGCAACCAGTTACCAGTTTTCTGGTTACCTTCACCTACGCGAGTTCCAGATGTAGATGACCATGCACTTTCAACATTGGACCTTTTGCTGACTTCTCACCCGGATCAGTACCAAGTATCAGTGGACGTCCTTCTTGGTTCGTCTGACCACTGCTGGGTCCGGGCCAAAGTGCCGGTTATGCGCCTGTCGCGGCTTCCTTTTATGGGCTGCCGCTGCGTTTGGCATTATAAGTCAGCAGATTGGGACAGGATGCGGTCCTTCTTTGCATCCTATCCTTGGAGGCTTCTCGTTGGATGATCCGGATATCGTTGCTGACTTTGTCGCTGATGTAGTGCTACAGGGTATGGAAATTTACGTTCCATCCTCTGAGGATCCCATCGGTGGCAAGTCTCAGCCTTGGTTTGGTCACCACTGCAAGACGGCTTCGCTCCAAAATCAGGAGTGCTCCCGGGCCGCGGCTGTTGCATTCGCATTATGTGATGAAAAAACCAACGCCTTAAAAAAGGAGTATAATAACGCTTCGAGGTCCTTTAAGAGTCATCGCCAAGTCAAAATCCGAGCACATTGGCAAGTTTGGTAAGAAATTAGTTCGCCTTCCTTTGGGCACCCGTGCGTTTTGGTCTCTCGCAAAGGCTGCCTTAGGAAATTTTTGTCAGCCATCCCTCCCATCCCTGTACAAAGAAGATAATTCTCTGGCCCATACCGCAAAGGAAAAAGCCGATCTCCTGGGCTCGTTTTTTGCGGCTAAATCGACTCTAGATGACAAAAATGCAGTCACAAAAACACACACATGCACTCACTCATACACAAATGCACAACACACTCTATACCACACAGTAAGTTAAAACAGTAATTACTTTTTGTACATATACAGTGTCAAAGGTGAGAGACCTGGAGTCCTGAAATACAGGTTTTTTCTAGTTTAGGTTCAAGTCCACTCTGCACTAATGAAATCAAACTATAAACCATATTTTGTTATTGATGTATTTAAATTGTAGTGGTGGAAATAAATATATTTTTCATTTCATTTTCATTTTCAAAGAAACACACCGCTTACCATCCCGCAGTGTGATAGAAAGATTACATCTGAAGAGATTTTAATGCCATTAATATATATAAATAGCAAAAGTGCATGCGAATATATCTTCCTACTTCAACTATGTCACAAATTATAATAAATATATCAAAGAAACAGTTTTGTGCATAACTGTAATTGTGTCTCCGGGAACATTACCAGTTATGCTAAAACTAGTTGTGCTAAATAGTTAGTCCAACAGGAATACCTCATCGAGATAGTGGATCACGTGATAAAACTATATAAGTTACCTACACATACGTTTACATACTTTGCATCAGATAGAATTATTTACCAATGCGATGTGTCAGTTATTAAATATTTATTCAACATTTACTTAAAAACCTTGATGCTATACTAAATTTTAATATGATAAAAAAAATATAAATTTTTATTATTAAAGAATGCATCATGGTTAAGTGATCTTACATTAAATTTAATAAAAAGTAACAATAAGAATATACTTTATTACTCACAAACACACATAATTTCTAAAAGAATTTTTTACACAGTTTCCAAAACTTACTAATTAAGAAATAAAAACAGAGTAGAAATTGACGCACTTATCACCCAACAGTGATCTCTTCCATATTTTGAATATTGCAGGCATGATGCTTTTGGTACAAAAGAAAAATATAAATAAAGATTTAAAATTGCTAACTAATTTAATTTTATTTCTTAATATTGTTTTTTGTTATTGCGCCTGTTTTGAAAGAGTAACTGAAATAGGAATTATCTGTGGCCCGCCGTGAATGCCTAAATCCTCCGTTTAGCCCGACGTGGAAAAAGGTTGAGCAGCCTTGCTATTGCGTTTTGTAAGAACTGATTAAAAAGGAACTTTTAAATTACTTTCTAATACTAGACAACTAATCACTACCATGTAATTTTTACGAGTTGTCAATTTAAATTCATAGTTGTACTATCAAATATACTATCCTATCATAGTTAAATCATATCTATATCATAGTTATACTATATAAATATACTATCATAGTATATACTATAAAATAGATTTTGGAAAAGAGCTTTTGCAGTTATATTATATAGAGACTATCCTCACGCCTGTGTCCTTGATAAAGTAGGCAGAGGCACATCACACACAGTAGGCAGAGGCACATGATCAGCCGAAGATAAGTAGTCCCACAATGTGATTGATGGCAAGCCTATCGCCAACCGGGCACTTACCCAATCCCAGGTAACGGTTTTTTGTTAGAAAACTGAAAAAAGACTAATTTTTGAATTGCCCGACCCAGGAATCGAACCCGTGATCTTATGTGACCAACACCGGCACCGGACTACTACACCACATGTTGATGATGTTAATTGATGTTTTATATAATAATAATACTAATAATAAATTTATAGGCTCAACATGACAAAACTTCGGGTTTTCGAATACTTAAACAATTATTCGTACAACTACTGGCGACGTCTGAGGAAACTTGTGGCAGCTACTTTAGAAAAGGCAGCATGGTTTGCGGTTCACTTTTGATTGGAAGCAAAACTCCTGACGATTTGAAGTTTTGTGTGGTGAGAATGTGAATACATAAATAAAAGCGATAAATCTTATTAGATCTTGATTGATGATAACTCGCAAATAAGCAGATGGCTCTTCCAAAGGTTGGAAAGAGACAACCATCACCTAAATATAAAAAGGCGAAATACCTGAAACTCGTTTTTTAATTAATTAAACTGCACCCTGAAGCCCGTTGCATTATAAAAATATTTGGTAAATCCCCCGATAACAGTTTCCCTTTTGTTTTCGAGTTCAATAGCTGTATTAGGCAGTGTTCGATAGTCAGAGAAATTTCATACAACTTCTCTCACTCACAAGTACACTTTAGGATATTTTAATACTTAGGATAAAATTAGGATTGATTGTTGCTTAGGATAGGATCCAGATATTTTAATTCTTATAGATGACAATCCATAGCTCCTCGTTCATCTTCATCAACCCCGTCTTAAACAGCCATTACAACCAGCTTAATCAGCTCCTTTAACAAACTTTAATAAAAGGAGATTATCAATTTAACAGGATGTTTGTTTTTTTATGTAACCATCAACGAAATTAAATACGAGTAGTAAGAAAATTTGAACTAATTTCAATGGTTCTTTTTTATTCGAAAAGTTCTTATTCTAAATTGGTCCCATTTTAATTTCATTTACTTTATAGGTTTTATTACTAATTCATTATTCATTAATATTCATTTATTTATAGGACAGAAAATAAACAGATGGTTGTCCTGATCGAAAGGGAAAACATAGCCTATTGTTGCTATTTGTGTGGCGCGGTCGACTGCCAGATGCATGAGTTTACCAGCTATCTTACCCTCCAAATTGGAACACATCAGCGAGAAGCCCGTCTTTCCCCGTGTTGGTCCCGGGCTCCTTTGAAGAATAGGCCAACTACCGCTCTGCCGGGCAGGTCGTAAAAGGCGGCCGATTGGCTACACAAGTCACTACCATCGTGGCTACTAGGTGGTAGAGTTCTGCATTGTCTCGCCCGGGTATAGTACCACCGCTTTACCTATTCCTGTTGCAATATCATCAGTGCTTGTCGCTGTCGTGTTCCGGTTTGGAGGGTAAAGTAGCAGGTAAACGGTATTAGACCTCGCCACAAGATAGCAACGCACCATTAACAACTTTAGTGTCTATAGGCGATGGTTGACTTTTTCCATCAGAAAACCCATCTGCTTGTTTGCTATCTCATGATACAAAAAATAGGAAAAGCATGGTACAAAATCCCGGTCTACTACTACCGTTTATTTTGAAATCATAAAGTTATTGATACGTATTACCGCCCGGCCACAGCTACCCGCGGCGCGACCTGCGACGCGAAATGCGACGCGGTGAGTCGCGCGACCATCTGGGTATGCCACAACTCGACTTGTTGCGACCGCGGCGGCGTGCCGCTCTGAGCTGTCACACCTATACTAGCTAGTACTAGGGTCGGATTTTGTAATACTATTTTTACTATATTCTTTTGAAGCGTAGTATATATTATTGTAACGTTAGGATTGTACGCAAAAATACCATTATTGTTGATACTTACATATGTTACCTTATCAATAATCCCTCCATTCAGGATTTTTGAAATTACATTTCTTTAGGCGCGTAATATTTCTTTACACAGCGAGTGAAATTTTAAGATGCACGCACATTACCGTAACGTAAAAGTTACAGGTTGTCCGCTAAATTGCTCATTAAGTCCCGAAATCCTTGACTATCCTTTTCCAGTCCTTTTATTATTTTAATGTAATTATTTGCATGCAATTAAAATCTATCAGAAATCAGAAATCAGAAGTACTTATTCAATAAAACTTTTTACAAGTTATTTTGACACGTCATCATATTTTTTAAAAGCTACTACCGGATCGGAAACGCGGCCACTATTTTTTAATGACGCCAAAGAAGTATAACTTCTCACCCGCGTATATAAGTACACGTACCCATTTTTTTAACGTATGGCAACGTAGACATTTCCGTGCAGTTTTTAGTAACTATGATCGTTTTTGATGTAGTGGGCTGTATAGAAAGAATGTATTTTTTATTGATATGAGTGAGATGAATGTATAGGAACAAATTTTGTTTAACGTAAGCCGACATTAAATTGAGAAAATGCTGTGAAGATTTGGAACGAAGTTCCTTATCGCGCATTGTGAAAAGGGGGCTAGACGGAAAAAATTCTTACGAAAAGTTGTCACGACACTTTTTGCTATAGTAAGGTATTGGAAGCACAGAAATATCCAGCCATTTCCCTTTAGCTCGTCCATTGAAAGTGAGATCTACTATTTGATTGAGTTTCCTTTTTGCTAGTGTCAAATGTTCGACATTTATACAGAATTTCGAATTTCGACCAAAAGTTGAATTTCGACGGACAGTCGAATTTCGAACGTGTCGAAATTCGACCGAGTGTCGAATTTCGATCGGTTGCCGAGTTTCGATCGTCGGTCGAATTTTGACCGGGTGCCGAAATTCGACCGCGGGTCTAAATTCAACCGGGTGCCGAAATTCGACCGTGGGTCAAAATTTGACCGGGTGCCGAAATTCGACCGTGGGTTCAAAATTCGACCGGGTTCCGAAATTCGACCGTGTGCCGAAAATCGACCGCGGGTCGAAATTCAACCGGGTTCCGAAATTCGACCGGGTGCCTAAATTCGACCGGGTGCCGAAATTCGACCGGGTGCCTAAATTCGACCGTGTGCCGAAATTCGACCGGGTGCCGAAATTCGACCGGGTGCCGAAATTCGACCGGGTGCCGAAATTCGACCGGGTGCCGAAATTCGACCGGGTGCCGAAATTCGACCGGGTGCCGAAATTCGACCAGGTTCCAAAATTCGACCGGGTGCCGAAATTTGACCGTGGGTCGAAATTCTACGAAGTTCCTTATCGCGCGTTGTAAAAGGGGGGGCTAGACGGAAAAAATTCTTACGAAAAGTTGTCACGACACTTTGCTATAGTAAGGTATTGTAAGCTGTGCGGCGTGCGGATGTTTCTCTCTCTCTCTCTCTCTATTATAGAAAGCAAGCCAGATATTTTCATTTCTATTTCGCATTAAACAGTGTAGTGTCGCGACGATTATTTTTGTTTTTTTTATTTTAAATACAATTTTATTTATTTTAAAAATACAATTTTAAATTGTGCGCTCATTTCAAATAGAATCGCGTCGGTCGCGACACTGTCAATTTTATTTCTTTTCGTACGTTGCTTTGTAAAAACAACTATAAGTCTTGCACTTAAAGTTGGATATGCAAAGACATATGTTTTTGCCATATCTATAACTACTTAAATGAAATTAGGGACACTTTTGAGTGTCAGTTTTGTTCGGGACTGTGCATCTAGGGTTTTCATATCAATGTATATAAATAATTATATTTCTCTTTACTTCTTTTTGTTTACATACGACAAGAATGTACATTGCATTCGATAATTTAAAAAAGTAATTTTATTTGGCACAAAATAATGAGTTGATGTTCAAATGCTACCAAATACGGAATTTTCTGATGTCGTTAATATGTTGGTTGTAAGAGTGAGCCGTACTACAGCTTTGAATTTAGATAAGAGAGTGAGATTTGTCTGTCCTTTTTTTTATATCATAATATAGCAAACAAGGGATGGGTTTTCTGATGGAAAGAGTCAACCATCGCCTATAGACACCAAAGGTGTTAATGGTGCGTTGCTATCTTGTGGCGAGGTTCAATGCCACATGCATAAGTTTACCGGCTACCTTACCCTCCAACTCCCGAACTCCCGAACACGACAGCGACAAACACTGACGCTGTTGCGGCAGGAATAGGTAAAGCAGTGGTACCATACCCACGCGAGACAATGCAGAACTCTACCACCTAGTAGCCATGACAGTAGAGACTCGTATAGCCAATCGGTCGCCTTTTACGACCTGCCTGGCAGAACGGCTGTTGGCTTTTTCTTCAAAAGAGCTCAGGATCAATACGGAGAACTCTCTGTAACTCTCTATTCTACATTCAAGACAATAGTTCTTTGATCCTACTTGACGTAACTAACAGTCCCAGTAAATGTTATATAAATACACTAGCTGTTGCCCGCGATTTCGTACGCGCGGACTTCGTTTACTCCATACAGCTTCTCCCCCTTAAGTGATAGCGTAATAATATGTAGCATATATGTTGACTCGTTGACTCGACCTGTTAGTAATATTCATGCAAAATTTGAAGTAAATCCATGCAGTACTTTTTGAGTTTACCCCGCACATACATACAGACAAAGAGACAGACAGACAAAAATTCTAAAAACTATATTTTTGGCTTCGATATCGATTGTAGATCACGCCCCAAGTATTCTTTAAAAAAAAATTCAATTTTCAGTTTTGACTTTCCTACGATTTTATTATATGTATATAGATATGTATACAATAGAATTTATTAATTATAAATATAATATATTAATATACGCAATATGATTTTTAGAAATAACGACTAACATCTTTCTTCTATGCTTAGAGAGATCCTGTAAGTAGACAACTCGAATTCTGGACAAATCATTGCTCGCAATTCAATATTTGAATGCTCTTCGGAAAATGTTCAGGATGAATTAACTTTAGTACATAATGTTAAAACAAATTTTAAATGATATAAAGAATCTCTAACTAATGATTACATTTTTAGGGAAACAACGGAGGGCCTCTTATATGTGACGGCAAAGTTATAGGAATTCAGACATACGTCACCAATGATTGCAATGAACCGTATTTATACCAACTTGTTTCTGCTTGGGAGGAGTTAATATCATGTAGCAAAGAGGAAAAATGCCATGAAGAAAAATGTAAGGGTGTATGTTCTGTTACTGATAAAGATCCACAACGAACTTCTCTGCAAACACCAACCACAGCGGCTACTGTATTGTTTACCACTGATACTGTTATAACACACACAACTGAAGAAGTAATTTCATCAGTGGTGACAGAAGAAGCACTAAAAAGTGACACACCAGAAATTTCGTCAGAAAGTGAAGAAAAGGAACCGACTTTAGGTGAAATTGAAGCTAATTCAGCAGAAATATCGACATTAGAAAATATAGAAATAACAAATTCTACAAGCGAGCGCCTGAATGCGGAACGTGAAAGAAAAATAAACGTCGAAGCTAAAAAACTTGAATCAGTTGATGGTACTAAAAGTATCGGATCTCACAATATATTCTCGTTATGTTACTTAGCATCAGTGTTGACTTTAGTATATTTTATTTATTAAATGTCTAATTGATAAATTGATTTATGTTCGAGTTAAAAATAAAGCAGCATATGTTTCATATTTATTAGATTTCAATTACTACTACCAATGGCGGATTTACGCATTTGCTGTTTCAGTATTAGAATATTTTTGAGCTAAAAACTCAATCCTTACTAGCAAGGCGGTGTGAATGTCTTTCGTTGTACTTAAGAGTTTAAAAACACCGTATCCGAGTGAGGGTGACAGTATTTTTTAGTGCTTACAAGTATTTTTTTATATATTTTTTCATCCGATTTTCCATTTGCAAAGATATCAATTAAAAAAATATTGTTTATTAGTTTAGACTCTACATACAAAAGACCAAACTCTACATTCGAAAAAATATACGAGTACAATCTGGGGATCTTCAAGACAAGAGTGAACCTTCTAGGGAAGCGCGTTCCATCTTAGGCCTCATCTTAGATTACCATCAGGCGAGATCGAGGTCAAGCGCTTACCTATCGATAATAAAAAAAAAATATGTCGAGAAATGCTTAACGCCTTACGTTAAGCTTTTCTTGGCATAAGATATTTTTTCGAAAATTTGCTAGTAATTTCGAATAAATGCTAGTAAATAATACTGTTCGCATCCTTGGCCCTTAGTATCAAACCCTCCAATTTGACAAAATTCAACGTAGATTGGAGCGCCTCAACAACCCTTTCCTTATTGACGGTCTTGAACCGACAGAGAGTCATTGGATCTCTATGTGTGTTCTACCGTCTGTATAATCGGGTTCTGATGAGCTTTTCAATTTAGTACCGGCATCCACGTTTCGCCATCGCACTACACGATGTAGTGAGGGATTGCACTCGCACCATCTTGACGATTGGTAATCTATGACTGTTCGATTTGCACGTACCTTCTTTATACGAATTTTAGGGCAGCCTATCTTTAACATGATTTTTTCTAGTAGCTTTGATATTAGGATTTTTAAGAGAAGGATTAACAAGTTCCTTAGAAGCCAGCATCGCATTAGCAAATAACCCTTTGATAAATGTCCATGAACAGTGGTGACTGTTTCCTATTAGCTCACTCGCTCATATGCAAATTTAATTTAAAAAAAAATATCACTCAACTACGTAAAACTGTTCACCGTTGAGATTCATTAAGATCAGCAACAATGATTAAATTTATGGAAGAAGCCTAAATTTGAACATCACTTTCCTTTATTCTTTCCATTAAAACATTCTACATAAAAAATCTTAACGCCGTTTCCAGTTTTTCTAACTTCAAAAGTGTTTCCGTCGCTTTTTTTCGGAATACAGGCTTGATTTATTCCAAAGTTCTCTATGCCTGACCAACGCGTTTATTCTTTTTAGAGTTTTTCCTTACCCGATGTCAGTCATTATTTTTGCCAGCGCTGTGTCGGGCTTACTCTTACTTAGAAGTGACAAACTTCTGTGCAAAACTTAGCAACTGCAGTTGTAAATAAATAAAAAGTGGGCAAAGCAAAGAACAAACAAGTAAAATGTGCTTTGAATTTTAGCCTATATGCCAGTGTACGCACCAGACATGTTCACGACAGTATCATATGATTGTCCATGTTTGTATCGTAATATGAGTGTCCACGACAGTTTTCTAAATAAATACTCATTGAGTTCCGAAGGATTGCAAAAAAAATTTCCACAGCTTTGTCTCACTAAAAGCAAAAGCTCGAAATCTTTTACTTAGTTCAAAAATTCAGGACAAATTTCGTTCGATAAACGAATGCTTAAATTAATTTTAATAAAATTAAAAAATAATAAAGTACGGTCGTGTGTCAATAAAATATATATTATATGAAACATTAAAAAAATTGTATGGAATGTGTGAGTTTGGCGAAACCCAGTCAACTGCGATTCGATTGGTCAAGCCGATTAAATTTGAGATATATACACACACACACACACATACATTACACACACACACACACAAATACCTTACCTTATCATGATAATAGTCACAATAGGGGACCTAGGGGACCAGAAAATCGGGGCAAAATCACGTTTTTCAAAGGTTTCATAAAATTATGTTACAAGAAACTTATTTCAGATTTTTAAAATAACTTTACAACAGAATAATTCATCGATTAATTTCAAAATCGAATCAGCTTTTCTTTCTAAACTCAAATACCGTTAATCGGATTAAAATCGATTGATCCTTTCGGAATTTATCATTAACGTAAATTTTAGAAAACATTTTTTTTTCGGCAATACTTCAAGATTTTTCAACCAATTAATTTTGTAGCTAAGACAATATTTTAGAGCTCAAAAAATTGCGTTGAATGCCGTTCGAAGAACAAAGTCAGAAATTAAAATACTAACATTTATAACAAATTTTAGATTCTGGAACTCTTTGAGCTCAAAATATATCTATGCTTACTACTTTGCGGGAATTCTACCCCCAATTTGGTGGGAAATTTCAGGAATGGCCTGTAGAGTCAACTGGTTTACAGTTATTCATAAAAGACGGGTTGAAGTAGCTAAAAGTTTACCTGATAGCAAGTGCTCCGCACCGTCATCTATTTAATTATTTAAAAAAATTACAATCATTTTTCCGCTACTAAAAATTTGCTACCCTAGGCACTACCTCCGAATAGCATATTACATTCTAAGATCAAAAAGTTAAAAAAAATTGCACTGTGCAATATTACACCGCGAACATCGGCAAAAATTTAAAATTGAAAATGGGTGAGTTAGACCTGATATTAATTTTTATTATTTTTTTTTATTGATCATGGGTTTAACATTAAGACTTATATTCTCCTGTTTAAAAAGTCTGTTGTTAGTTCATACTTGCATTTACTTACAATATGTATTACCATTCGTAAGTTGATCTAGATTTTAGATGCTGTGCGAAATATTTGCATGGGCCAGGTAGTCTTTATATTTCCTACAAGTGATCTAAAAATTTGTCGTACCCCAAAATCTGCCGCCCTAGGCTCCAGCCTACTCAGCTTACTGGTAAATCCGCCACTGATACTACGATGCTAATTTTCGTCCATGCGTTAACCTTGAACGGCTTATTCCATCGGTGTCGTCAGTCATCCTTTATTGGTAGTGCCATGCGGTATTTGCAGCGGTACAGGCCGGTAAGCCCGGGGAGATACCACTCAACTCCGACGAAAATAACAGCCTTGCTGTTTCATTTCGTTTCTTAGAATCGCGGAGACCTAATCCCTCTTCCTCCACGTGCATGAAAGCATAATATAAAGGCATCCTATGCTGAGGGGGTTTCACTTGCACCAGCGGTTGAGAATCCTTCTCTGGGCATCCTTTGCATATAATAAATACCCAAATTATTGATATACATTTTTTATAATTACTACTGGATCGGAACGCGTCCACACTGAGGAGATACATTGGATCAATACTTAATTTTATATGAAATGGAGATTGGTATAAGGAACTAATAATCCCAGGCCTTTTTGTCCTTCAAATAATGTGAATTTTTATGACCTTTATTCTGCTAAATGCTTAGATGAAGGAAATATATTTCTCTTGTCAAAGGCTAAATTATATTGTTACGCGCCGCTATTGTAGTCTATGACATCGAGCGCTATAAAAAAGAATACTTGTGACGGCGAGGCGACGTTAAGAAAATATCTGACGATCGGATGGATTGGTTGTCATTCTGATATTCTGATTTGATTTACTGTAAAATTAATACAAAATTATAGTGATTGACAAAACTATTGGCTTTAATTAACAATATGAAAATATTTATTCGCAAGAATATGGGTGTTACAAGTTGTTAAAAATTAATTAAGTTACCAACATATTCTACCATGACATGGTGTGCAAATATTTATAGAGCAAGATCCCAGGGCCGCCAGACGTCACGTATTTTCTGATGGATGAAATGTGGACGATAGAGTAGTGTTAGTATGTACTATGATCGTATGCCTACCTGCTAGCTTGGTCAAACGGCCAATTTCCAGGTATCAGGTAATCAAGGTACATAAAAACATTACTTACTTCACGTAAATTCTCATGGCTGATTTTCATATATGTTTTCGAGTGTATAGTTAAAAATAAATTGTCAATACTCCCAGACACTTTCCGTCGGCCATATTGCTTGGCAGACGCTTTAAGGGTCTCAAAATAATTAGTTAACTTCACGTAAATTCTGACGCTCCATTTTTATATATGTTCATCCGACAACAATTTTAAAACCTTTCACAAGAAGACAGACCGATCCAAGGGGCCAATCATCCCCTAAACTAAATTTTAATATATCTGTGAGTGGGAGTGCAAGAGCATTATCTACGCGCATGAGACTGAGTGAGACCGAATGCGCTGTTAAGTAGAGATGAGACGTATTTACGGGAACAGGTTTCTATACTAGGTTTCAACTAAGAAGTCTCCAAACTAAGTATTCAGTCGTAGAATATACGAGTGTCGAGTATTTAGAAGTACTGTAAGCGTACGCGTCCCCGATTACACATACAACTTAGTAATGTCAAAGAGGCAAAATCGTATCGAGTATTTACGAGTGTCGAGTATTCAAAAGTATCACGCGTACGCGTCCGTGAATAACGAGGCCCGGGTTCGAATCCCGTTGGTATTTTTGATTTGGTTATTCATTAAATAAATTATTGTATTAATTACCTCTGTAGTCTATTGTATACCTATCAGTCTATCTGTAGGCCCGGTGTTGCCATTGACTATATAAAGTCCCCGGTTGGTTTCCCGGATCAGGCAATCCAAAAATATATTTTTAACAATTTTCTGATAAAAACGAATTGCCTGGGATTGGATTAGTGCTCGGTTGGCAACAGGATTGCCACATATCACATTGTGTGGGATTAACTATCTTCAGCTAAACATGAGTGCACTGGTCTACCTTTTCGGTGATACGGGTGTGAAGATACTTTTCATTCATTACAATATTTATATATGTATTTCTAGTTTTTAGTATCGTCGACTAACACTCAAACCACAAGTAAATAATTTGCTTACTTTGAGGTTAGATTGATTTGTGTATTATGTCAAGTGATTTTTATTAATATTTATAATTACCTATTATAAGAAATTGAATATTGACATTTGTCGTAACTACATTTAATTGCTACCAAAGTGCATATAATTAATATTAGGATGTATAGTCAATTCATACTTCGATCATATTTCGTGTCATACATGATACTAGGCCGTATAGTAAAACTCATACTTCTAAATACTCGTGGAACAAGTATTTGCACGTACTCGTAAAACTCAGTATTTGCGATTTATGCGATTGCGAGTATGTCTCATCTCTACCTTAACGGTAGAGATGAGACATACTCGCAATAATACGTGAAAATTACTTGAACACATATTTTATAATTTTTAGAACCACATTCGAATAAATCACCTGACAAAACAGGGTCTTTAAACTTAAGGTTATGTTTTTTCCATGTTTTAAAATTACTTGACACCTTTTTAATGTCTCTTGCGTGAACAATATTAAATTAACATCAGAATCTTTACAAAAAACACAATTTACTAGAGAAGCCATTTTATTTTCCAAAACACTGCAAATATTTTTATTTTTTTACACACGTTGCTACTATAGTCACAGCTGCACTCAACAGACATGGCAACACAGGACAATATTACTCAAAGGAGCACGGCAGAACACTGAATACTTATTTGGGAGTGACTTTAGCTGTTGGCCTCAAGAGGGCCTTTAAATTACAATAAAGTTAGCTGTGACCTGACCAATTTTTTATTTTATTTAAAAATTATATTAATTAAAAATAATTAGTAAAAAAATGAAAGTAAATTAGCCGACATCTAAAAATTTTTAGATTTTTTTTTAATTGTAAAAATTATTTAAAAAAATTTTTCATTTGTAAAAAAATTGAAAAACTATAAGTGTTATTTTTAAAAAAATATTTTTTAGTTCTAATTAATAAATTTTAAAAAAATTTAGAATTTTTTTTAATTGAAAAAATTATTAAAAAAAATTATTCATTTGTAAAAAAATTGAAAAACTATAAGTGTTATTTTAAAAAAATATATTTTTTAGTTCTAATTAATAAATTTAAAAAAAAATTAAAAATGTCGGCTAACTTTAGTATTATTTATTATATAACTTTAGTATTATATTTTTTTTTTCTTATTTTTGTTGCCATAATTTACTTGTCAACAAAAGTTCTAAAAATTATAAGATATCTGTTCAAGTTATTTTCATGGCCTTAACAGCGCAGTCGGTCTAACTCAGTTTCATACGCGTAAATAATGCTCTCGCGCTCCCACTCACAGAGATATTAAAATTTAGTTTAGGGGATGATTGGCCCCTTGGATCGGTCTGTCTTCTTGTGAAAGGTTTTAAAATTGTTGTCGGATGAACATATATAAAAATGGAGCGTCAGAATTTACGTGAAGTTAACTAATTATTTTGAGACCCTTAAAGCGTCTGCCAAGCAATATGGCCGACGGAAAGTGTCTGGGAGTATTGACAATTTATTTTTAACTATACACTCGAAAACATATATGAAAATCAGCCATGAGAATTTACGTGAAGTAAGTATTGTTTTTATGTACCTTGATTACCTGATACCTGGAAATTGGCCGTTTGACCAAGCTAGCAGGTAGGCATACGATCATAGTACATACTAACACTACTCAATCGTCCACATTTCATGCGTCAGAAAATACGTGACGTCTGGCAGCTCTGGGATCTTGGACTATTAGGAATTACTCGTATTATTATATATTTTACTAGCAATACCCGTGTGAATAATTCGCACTATAAAAAGTTAGTAATTACATATAAGTAATTTTATTAAAAGTTGATTTGAAATTGAACAAACAAATTACCGACCGTCGATCATGTTGACGTTGTTTCAAAAGCTGTCAGATGGCAGCATTGCTGTATTATGTCATAATACCATAGAAATATGAATAATATATAGAAGCGCAATAACATTCTATAGCTACTTTAGTTATACAAATATCGGTAGAATCGACATTGAACTAAGCGACATTTCTTTATCTCTTTTTAACAAATGGTAATTTGCATATGCAAAAAGAGACAACGATATTGTGTCTTGCTCACTTTCGTATAAATTAAAAGTTAAGTAATTGGCAATTCTATAAACGTGTCATCGACGCCATATTATGTATATAAATAAGTGGTACATGATTTGTCAAAATATTAATTTAGTTTCGGATAAATACGATTTACCAAGTAGATATCAGTTTATTAAGTGCCATATTTTCCGTGGAAGTTAATAGACTATTAGTCAACGTGCCTTCGTGTTGTATTTTGCAATGTGGAGCAAAAAAGGACAAAAATGCACCTTTAATAACGCTTCACAGGTATGTCGCAAACTCCTATGATAAAGCGTGCTGATTTTAAATAATATCCATTCTAAATTGTTGTATTTTTATATTGACTTATAAAAGATGTTCGTGTATTTTACGATTTCTTTGTAAACATCATTTTTTTGATTCCTACAAAATACGACTAGTGTTGGGGTATTAGATTTGTCGATATTTAATTTCATTAAATTTTAGGTTCCCCAGAAATGAAGATTTACACAGAAAATGACTAGATGGCATTGGCATTGAAAATATCAATCCCCGACGTAAGAACTGGTTGGTCTGCTCACTTCATTTCAAGGAAAGTAATTTTAATAAAACACTGGATGTAGTCAGATTGCGTGACAATGTCATTCCTTCAATTTCTCTGGTAAGTAGGTAATGGTAATATCTTAAGTTTTCATAGTATGATATCCTGTGTCTTTTACCTATCTGCAGTCATCAGAAAGCTCGATTTCCTTCTACCACATAAAATATGATATGATGTCTGTCACCTGTATAACCCTAACACACAACACTGATTGTACCTAGGTATGGATCATTTAACAATAATTAACATATTAAAATTCGTATTAAATTTTTTAACAATTAACAATTGTTATTTATATTATCAAATACTGTTAAAAGTTGTTTTTATTGCCACTAAAGAGTATAATAGGGACTAGTATTTCTATAATGAATAATTTCAGTATTTATTCCTTTTGTATATTTTTAATAAGTTTCAGTAATAATATAATTAAATAGGTATTAAATGTTAATAAAAAATGGAATCGTCATTAAGAATAGTGACATCTGTTTGTCTGTTTGTGTAAGTGTTATTTTGTGTTTGTTGTTGTCGATGTTTTTTTTGGTCGCTACCTTGATAGCTTCACATCTTCTGCCTAAGCTACTGATATAATATATCAAAAATAAATAACTATTAAATATAAATTTGATTTAACAACATACAAGTTATCAAATTTAACAATAATTTCCATGCATAATTGTACCTTTAAGTTCTGCTGATGGCTTCGGTTTTTTGTTTATTTTTATTGCTAAGAGCCTTAATTAAAAGATTTAAGAATTATTCAAATTGATCATAAGTTAATTAAACATTTTTAGTAGTCCTAATTACACTTTCAGATTTTAGACAATAATGCCGACCTAAATATTTTTAGCCCGTTAATAAGCAGAAAATAAATGTTTTGTGTGAAAGGCAGAATATACATGAATCAACTCGGACTTTAACATCATCAGTACTAGCATCCATTCATGTTCCCGTGATAAAGGAAAATGTATGTAAAAATAAGTTCAACATGTTAAATTACATCTGATTGTTGTATAATATTTGCAAATTAATAAATAAGTAGTGGTTACGTCATACAACTAATTGCAACATCGATGATGATTCATTTTATGTATAGGTGTCATGATGCATGCGGACTTTGTTGGCCGCAACGTTGTAAATGAATAGTTTAAATACTACGTTTTTTTTAAATATGTTCATACCTAAAATTTGGAATGTAAATTAATATTGAAATGTCTAAATTATTATATTAATTCTAATAAAATTCAATAAATTCTTTAACCATATAGTAGATGTTATGACTTATGGCAGTAATATTAGGTGATTTCAATACAGGTAAGTGTTTGCAAGACTTAGATAATATATTTTTACAAATGTTTAAATGTTTATTTCTCAACTTATTTTACACTGATTATATAATATTACATTGTCCGGCGCATCCTTTTAAGCAGAAATGCTTGTGTCAGGATACACCGCTCTTCCAGAACATCATTAGCATTTGTGTAAATTAAGTAATATACGTGCCTATTGCGTGTGTGTATTTATTTTATTTATTTATTTATTTATTTACACAGTATTATTACACAGTATATGAAAAAATCGTTGTGGAGCTCTAACCTCTATACTAGGATAACCCGTGTTATAGAGGTTAGATCCTTCCCTAAGGTTCAACAGTTTTAATAACTAATTTCTAAGTACATTAGTAATCTCACATACATTTATTCCACATGCAGTTACTTAAATACAAAAAAGTGTAACATTATAATACATAGTTGCTATCCTTGTATATTATGTGTGTAAGTGTGTTTTTTTTTTGGTAGTATGTGTATGAGTGTGTGTGTGTATGTGTGTGTGTATGTTTGTGCGTGAGAGAGTGTGTGTTGCATGAGAATAATGCCCCCAAAAGCTACACATGTGCATAAATAATGTTTTCCAAAGTATAATAATCAATTAGCTGAAGCCATTTTAAAATTTGTGTCTTAAGTTTATTAATATTTATTTTGTATAAAGGCATAGAGCGACTTAATAAATTTGATAGATACGGTGCTAGAAATTGGTAGTGTTTCTTGAAAAATGTCTTTTTAAAAGTGGGTATGGGATATCTAATTGTCCTTTTTTGATCCAATGAAATTTATGTTTATGTAAAAAAAATTTATGTATGTGTATGAGTCTGTACGTGTATATGAGTGTGTATGCGTGTACGAGTATGTTATGTCAGCATGGGTAATTGTAAGTACATGTGTTACATTAATCTTAGGACTAGCAGTTTCTAACAGACAGATACATCAGTTAATAGAGTTTTCTTATATTATCTTGCTAAAAATAATTGATTCAACATCGTCATAAGACAGTGACTTAAGCCAGCCCACTAAAACCTCTTTAAGGTTGTAGATGGTTAGTGGATAAATATTTAACTTCTTATTAAGTTTGTTATATATTATAGTAGACTGATTTAAGAACTGTCTATTGGCAAAAAGTGTTTTTACCGTTGAGTTTTGTAAAATAGCATCCTTCCTTGTTTTAACTTTTTGGTTATTATCATATGTAATCAACCTATGTCTTTTTTGTATGGCATAAAGTATATATAGTTTTCTAACTGATAGTAACTCGCACAGTGAGTATAGTTCAGTTGTGGAAAATCTACTGGTTTTGAAATGCATTACTTTTAATAATGCTCTTTGGGCTCGTTCTACTTGCAACATTTTAATTTTAGTGGCACCACCCCATACAGGTATACAATAGCAAATAATTGATTGAGCTAGCGCAAAATAGATTCTATTTAGAAGTGTATTGGATGCAACGTTTCTTAATTTTCGAAAAATCCAAATAAGTTTTCTGATCCTCCCAGATATCAATTTAATTTGAGGATGCCACGATAATCTTTGGTCTAGCATGATTCCTAAATATTTTACTACATTATTATCTACATATATTTAAATTTATGTGTGATTTTTATGATGTGGAAAAATATTTTGGTTAGCTTCTCAGCCTGATCATAATTCTACACATAAACTATTACTTATTAAAAGTGTAATCAAAGTTTTTATTGATTTAAGATATAGATATCATGGACGTCGAGTTAATGATAAGGTGTCACACAGTAAATATTTTAATAAACTGGTATTGTTTAGAAATGAATGAAATAGATTTTATTATTATACACTAGGCGACGAACTATGCACTTTTGTAGAACATTTTACTGAAAAAGTGTCGCACTTTTAGGTTTGAGCTTCGACGTGGTACTTTGAATTCATGTCTAGATATGTTATCTACCATAAAAATACCATTTTATAAACATTAAAAAAATAGAAAATACAATTTTTATGAGAAAATTTTATTACTACTAACGCCATCTATTAAAAAACTAACGAGTTAAAATCTATAGAAGATACATTTTTTATTAGAATTTTTGAACTTATTAAGAGATTATTTCACAAAATGTTTATATTTGACTGGCGGCGCACGGGCATCGTGCTCTTGTATAAAGGCAAGGGTTCACGACGTATAGACTGCAATAGCTATAGAGCATCAGTTTGATCAGCTTGGCAACCTGACGACGCCTTTGATGCGAATATAATGTTTGGGCGAAACACGCTGGATTTTTTAGGTTAGATAAAGTCCATAGATTAAAATATGTAATTCTCATAAAAATACTTTCCTAACAATATTACTAGATAATATAACTTTACGAGCCCTTACAAAGTTCTGCTTTTTGCTAGTTTAGTAAGATATATTTTATTCATTTCTAAAGAATACCAGTCATTCATAGTTTGTGCAGGTCTAGCAGAGGTGCCTTAACTTTTTGTAAACAAGTAAATGTTTGTTCTATTTGTTTGTTTATCCTCGTGTTGGTTCCGGGCTCCTTTGAAGAATAGACTAACTGCCGTTCTGCCAGGCAGATCATAAAGGGCGACCGATTGGCTATGCAAGTCACTGCCATTGTGACTACTAGGTGGTAGAGTTCTGTATTATCTCGCCCGGCTCTGGTACCACCGCCTATTCCTGCCGCAATAGCGTCAGTGTTTGTCACTGTCGTGTTCCAGTTTGGAGGGTAAGATAGCCGGTAAACTTATGCATGTGGCATTAGACCTCGCCACAAGATAGCAACGCACCATCAACATCTTTGGTGTCTATAGGCGATGGTTGACTCTTTCCATCAGGAGACCCATCTGCTTGTTTGCTATCTTATGATTTGAAAAAAAATATCATTTGTATTTTATCAATTTTGTGTCACCATTAAAAGTTTCTATCAGTGCAAGTGTCTCCATCGAACAAAGCCCTAGACTACCTTTTTGTGAAATAGGTCCTAAACAGAACAAAATACGAGCAGAAAACTTTCATTTGTCATCGAACGAAATATAATATGCATATTTTGCGCAGTTAAAAGTAGATAGGAATGAGGAAATTGCTGAAATATTAGAACATTTAATTAAGAATCCACATGGTGTGAAAAAAGTAAAAAGGTGCGTATCTGTTAAAGAAACCAAACCTGCTTTTTCTCCGGATGAGGCTTTGGGGATATTTTTATCACTTAAGCTAAACAAATGGCAATACAATACTTTAAGGGAAAGTGTTAAGAAAAATAATGCAATTATATTTCCAACCTATTATCAAGTTCAACATGCGAAACAAGAATGCTATCCATCGAAAGACGCTATCACAGTAACAAAAACTTCGACCAAAATAAAGTTACAAGCTCTACTGAATATAAACCAACGCTAATTTCATCCAAAAAAACAATATTTTCACTATTTACCAGTTTTACTACAATACTCTATGGTATTTTATCGTTTTCGAACGAAACATTGTACAGAATAATATCAAATTGGCATTCTTTTTTCAAATACGCTCTTAGGGAAAAATAAAAGAACTTAATCCGCCATTTTGATTCGTGCTGTGTGTGTTATGTGTTGGTTGCAGTTTATGATACTGGTTAATAATGGTGTGACTGATATATTAGTATTCGCTAAGATATTAGTAATATTGAAAGGATTCGTGGATTAGTAATCCGGCGAACTGTAATATGCTAATATTTCATATTCGCCTAATATCTGTAACGGGTATCCAAAATGAATCGGATAATATCATTCGATCTTCGGAATAGT
The DNA here is from genome assembly GCA_036924255.1 of Apodemia mormo. NCBI lineage: Eukaryota > Metazoa > Arthropoda > Insecta > Lepidoptera > Riodinidae > Apodemia > Apodemia mormo. The sequence continues at coordinate 30,177,222 of JAUPFN010000006.1, forward strand.
TCGGATTCACTAGATTGGCGCCCGTTCGGATTCGTGAAAATATTAAAATATTTTCACGATACGCCGCGTCGTACGTACGAATGAGACAGACGTATTTCCTGCAGTATGCTGTTGTTTTAAGGTTCAAATTACAGTGAAATATTAGTTAATACTGATATATTAGTTAAGATATTTTCCTGCCGTATCAGTATCAGATCTTATTACTGTTACTTTAAGGTCCAAATTACAGTGAAATATTAGTCAATAATGACATATTAGTTAAGACATTATAATATTTGAAAGTGAATATATTAGTATCACCTAATCTTGAGAAATATCGGTATTAACCCATCTCTACAGGTTAATTTAAAAGTGTTTTGGCGTATTAATCAACAAATAAACTTTATTTGTAATCAAGATTAGTTCAAGATCTAACAGTTTAGATAATAATTTAAAAAAAAAACCGTAAATATCAATTAATAAAACATATTTTTCGTTAACGACCAACTCATAATACCAGCGCTTTGGGCATACCCAAAGCGCTGGTATCATTTTTATTTATTTTCGTAAATTTTAGTGTTGATATCTATGATCTCAAAATAAATCATATGATGTGAATGTGAAATATCCTAAACAATATTTAAAAAAAATTAACATAGCTGTAAATTTGAAAAAGAAATAAATAATTTAAAAATTTCGAAAAAAACTACGTATTACTTATGAAAAAAAAAAATTAATATTTATGTAAATAAATATTTTTGTACTATAATATATGTTGTTTATTTTTTTCCGTATGTATATGTTTACCAATTATATAAAAAAATATAAAAAGCATAAGCGATGACCTATGCTTTTTATATTTTTTTTGTATAATTTTTGAATTAAAAATCCTCGACTAACAAATACATATTTTTCTCAAAGTGTCGTGTTACACCTGAATTATTTCGTAGCTTAAGCCATTTAAATTAAACAATTCTCATACCAGTTTATTGCAGTGCTCAAGACCTCTTAAGAAATATACGCTTTACAGTATCTGATTCAATCCAAGCAACTCATAAATCATTTTTGTGACCACGGTCCACCGGAACGAACTCGGAACGTGTGCGCGTAACGGTCCGTGTTTTTTTAGAAAAAAATGCGAAAATGGCTGGTGGTGTGAGCGGTCATTAAAAACTAAAATTAGAACTAATTTGTAACTAAAATGTAACTTTGTGTTATTACACATGTTAGCTTTGCTTACGTCGATAAAAAATAATGAGATTCAGCGTTGCCTACAAAGGTGGCTCAAGAAAATATATGGTAACGCATAAGAATGATAATTATATAAACAGAAACACAAAAAATATTGCAACGTCATGAAAATATCGTTACAATAATCAACCTTATTTTTGTACGCTATGATTTAATTCTATTGGTACTATTGCTCCGCTTTATCGACGACAACTCGTAAAATTATGTTAGGCCCTTAGAAATATCCCCTATAAGTTAAGACGTTTTCGTAACACGACGCATGCGTACGTTGACTGTGATTGGACAAAATAAGACCACATATTCATTTCTATTCTTATCTTATTAGCCACTTTTAAAGTCGTAATCTTGAATCTGTTTATTTGTGATCGAATGTTACAAAATAACGAATTTACGTTGACATTTTGATTTGTCAACTCGATCTCTCTTTATCAATTTACTATTTGTTTGAGTGAGTCCAGGGATCGTTTTGCAGGTGCTAATACGAATATAATCACACAACAAAGACGTCATATATACTGACGTATGAAATTGTCGGAAGTGTCCTAGAACCTCAGTATTAGTCAACTAAAGCACAGAATACTGAAGACTAACAGAAGTAAATCTAAAGCCTAATTATTAGTGAAAATACTTTAATTTATTTTATTGTCTAGCTTGATTAATATAAAATTTTATTTACTATAAACGTTTTAGTATGGACCTACTTTGCGTTTCAATATTTTTGGGAACGTTTTAAGCGTTATCAATATAGGTACTAGTAAATTATGTTTAGATTTTGTTCTTACACGTCAAAGATCACCTCTAATACAATAACATATTTTTTGGTTGAAAATACGTAAATCAGGAAACAACGTTTATCGATAAAACATAAATGTTACTTTCTGGACATCCTTAATAATGTTAACACGGCAGCCATATTGTGTCTATAAATGACACGTTTTTTCTGTAGCTATTTCATGTCCATATATTTAGAGGTCAATGCATAATACAGGTATATAATTTTAATTTTAACAATTTATAAAAACAAAATTAGTAATTTTTTTTAGTTGTTGATGCCAGTAGAGCAAGCAATTGTCTATAAAATGATATAGAATTTATTTGGAGTTATTGTGAGGTTTTCTCTAAAAAGGGAGGCAAACATCTTAATCTTAGCGTATTTATTTATTTATTTATTTATTTACTTTATCTTAGGGAAATTAACAGCTAATGTTAAACAATCATGAACTTAAGTCTAGATAATATAAGCTAATAAAAATTTCCACTTTTAAAAAATAAAATGAACTAAGTAGTAAACGAGTTATTTCTTATTTTTTCTATAATTATATATATTATTATATATATATATTTATTCTATAATTATATATATAATAATAAATAATAATAATTACATTTAAAACTTTTATATCGATTTTTTAGAATTGCTTACTACCAGATCGGAACGCGGCCACATACTGAGAAGATCCGGCGGAAAAAACTCAACGGGCTTGTCTATTTTTCTTTATTTTATTGTACTTATTACTAGTGTACAAGAATTATTTCACATCACAAAATATGTTTTTTATACATACAACAAAGTTTAATTTTTTTATTTAATAAAAATGTTACACAAATAATGTTAATATTATAACCCTTTCTTACACAGTTTTGTTCTAATACATTTTATTTATTTATTTATGGTGATTGTCTTATATCTTCTGGAAGCTTATTGTAAAAGCATATTAGTCAGCATAAAAATTAAGTATGCAACGTACAAATATCCCCTCAATACGGTCTGGAAACTTGATAATGCTATTAAAGTAAATTGTGGAGGCGTTAAGCTTGCAACCTTACTTAATACTACTTATTCGGAAAACTTGGTGCGCTAAAACTTCACCCAAATACCGTCGTTGTCTGACAACTATGTCGTTTAATTTCTTGCAGCAGATTACGTAGAATAATGATAACTTTGTTTTCATAATTCATATTCATATTTTAAAATTGTCTCAACAACGTGGGGTCCGTCGATCCATACGACATATCGGTTTCAATAATCGTCAGTGAAAACGCATTCCCAATTTTTCTAGGTATATCAAAAACATTTATTCTAATTTTTCCTTGCGTCGGTCCGGACTCCTTTCAAGAATAAACTAACTGCAGTTCTACCAGGCAATACATAAAGGGCGACCAGGCCCACCGTGACTTCTAGGTAGTAAGCCTATACATGTGGTTACACAATTGATTAAGCACTTGAACTTTAATTTCACTTCACAACATTATTTCAGTATATCACAACCGGTTTTACTTTTTAAGCATCTTCAGGATGTAATATAAATGTAAATACTCAATTGATTATTATTATTTTTTTATATCATAAGATAGCAAACATGCAGATGGGTCTCCTAATGGAAAGAGTCAACCATCGCCTATAGACACCAAAGATATTAATAGTGCGTTCCTATCTAGTGGCGAGATTTAATGCCACATGCATAAGTTTACCAACTACCTTACCCTCAAAACCGGAACATGACAGTGACAAGCACTGACGCTATTGCGGCAGGAATAAATAAGGCGGTGGTACCAGACCCGGGTGAGACAATGCAGAACTCTACGACCTAGTAGTCCCGATGGTAGTGACTCGTATAGCCAATCGGTCACCTTTTACGACCTGCCTGGCAGAACGGCAGTTGGCGTATTCTTAAATTCTTCTATTATTGACTATTGTAAGATATATGTTAATTTATATCTTACAGACAATAATCAAGTATATTACAACCTGAAGATGCTTAAAAAGTGAAACCGGTTACTGAAAATATGTTGTGAAGCGAAATTAAAGTACAAATGCTTAATCAAATGTGTAACAATAATAGAATTTCACCAAGTACCGAGGATGGAAAGTATAGAATATAGGTATTATACTTGTGGCATTACCATCCCGCCACAAGAATAACACACCATTAATATCCTTGGTTGTATAGGTGATGGGTTTTTTTTTCATCAGGAAAGCCGTCTGCAGCTTGTTTGCTATCTAATGATGTAAAAAAATAATAACAAACGATAGTTCTCATTATTCGTTCAAATTTTTTTCTGGTATTACATACGGATATTATAATGATTTGTGCAAAAATCTCATTTCACTAAACTTCAAAAAGACACGATAAGTAGCAAGGTATATCATATTCAGTAATAATTTCCAACCGTATTTAACAATAGAAGTTCAAATAGTTCAAGTGATTCGGGTCACTTTTTGAAGAATAAACCCCTAGGCATCTCATAAAAGGTGAGAGATTGGTAGAGTTCTGTAATGTTTCGCCCAGATTTGATACTATTGCCTTGCTAGTTCCTGCCGTTATAGCGTCGATGCTTATCGTTGTCGTGCTCTAATATGACAATTAAACAAGCCTTAATCTCACGCATCTGAAATTACTTTTCACGCATCATTATTTTTTTTTGTTTTTATAAAAAATGGATTGCTACTTTTTATTAGTAGATTCATCTGCTTGTTTGCTATCTTGTTATATAAAAATATAATACTAACTAAGCGGTAGAGTATTTCTAAAGATAGCTTTTCTAACTTCCCGCTACGTATGTAGATAAATGGGTGTGTGTGTGGTGTGTATGTATGTAAGCATCTCACAACTTTTGAATGGCTTGACCGACTGAAACGAGGTTGACAGCATTCGATGGGATTCCGCTCAACTAAGACTTCTTGAAAATTTGAACCAAGCCGGCCCAGGAGATTTTGAAAAATTTTGATAAAACCCCAAAAAAGTTTTGGCGAAACAGTATTGTTTTAATATAATTTTCAGATTAATGTATCGTTTGAGTACAAAAACGAATCAGCTCTTCAAAAAACTACGTCTAATGTATAAATTGCATCAGAATCGGTTTATCCGTTTGGGAGTAATCGTTGACGAAAAATGTTGGAAAAAGTATTTTTTTGAGATAACTTCGAAATTTTGTTAACCAATAAGTTTTTGGTATTCTACAATATTTTAGTACTCAGAGAACTACGTTGAATGCCGTTTCAAAAATTAAAATCGAATCTAATTTTCAAAAGTTACAGCGCCTCAAATATTAAAACTACGTTGTTTTTAGCAAAGTTACTTAATATTTTTGAAATAACTTACAGGTTTATTTACCGATTGATTCAAATATCTTATCAGCTTTTCTACTTCTAAAACTGCGTCAAATACAGTTAATTGGATTAAAGTCGGTCAATTCATTTGGAATTTATCAATGACGAACATTTTTGAAAAAAAATGTTTTGAAGTTATATTTCTTTAGGCGTCTTAATGGGCGAGTTATGAAAAAAACACGAAAGTGAAATTTTAAGATGCGCGCGCCGTAACGCAAAAGTTACAACAGGTTGAAGTTGTCCGCTAAATCGCTCATTACGTCTCGAAATCCTTGACTATCCTTTTCCAGTTTTTATTATTTTATGGTAAATAATTATTTGCATACAATTAAAATCTATTTTAATGACGCTGAAGAAGTATTACTTCTCACGCGCATACATAATTCACACACCCATTTTTTTGACACTGCTTCGAACTTTTTCAACAGATTGATTATTTAGCGAAAACAATATTTTAGATTCAAAAATTGAGTTAAACGCCATTCGAAAGATCAAAATCGATGATCGTTTCCAAGATATTCAGCTTTTCAAAAATCTTAATACTGCCATTTCTAACAAAATAGATGTTTGAACTGAAAAAATCTATGTTTATAGTTTCTACTCTTTTGAGCTTAAAATACCTTAATTTAGCGGGAAGTTTCAGTGATGGCCTGCAAGGTCAACCATCTTACACATTTTTTCCAGAAATATAACTAACATAGCTAACATACTCATTTACTCTTCTCGTATTTACAATACCTAACAAATTTATTTTGAAGTGATAAGAGAAAAAAATTGACTATAGAAACCAAAGATGTTAACGTGTTAAGCTTGCCGGGCTCTTATAATCAAAGATCCGTCATTCGTAACAATAACCAGTAACTAATTATTTGATAATAACGAGACTTTACACAAGTCCTTTGGACGATTTGGTAATTTAACATTTATAGGAAAAGCTTACGCCTTGTAGGAAATGTTACTAACTCGCAAATAAAGCTTATTGATATTGGAACCGGACAATCATCTGCAAGTTACACTTGTGACGAGTACCTGCTTCCCTACACCTATAGTTACAATGTTCATTATAACAGGAATAACTAAGGTATACTCAATAGAAACGTTGTTACAAACTTTAGCTTCTATTTGTTGCACATTAGCTAAATTACTTTTTCTCTGCATAGAGAGCAGAAGGAAAGAAAACATTCTTATCCCATGGCTCTACATTTTAGATACAGCCTTCAGCTCATAGGTATGCGTACTAACTAATAAAAAGTTTGCGTCCCTTTGCAATCTGTTCCGATTAAATAGACAATTTTATATATTATACGCTAAGGTTAAGAGGTTTGCCTCCCTTTTTAGAGAAAACCTTTCAATTACTCCAAATAAATTCTATATCATTTTATAGATAATTGCTTGCTCTACGGGCATCAACATCTAAAAGTATTATTACAGCTTTGGTTTTTATTAATTATTAAAATTATATACATATATTAAGACAATACAGCAATGCTGCCATCTAACAGTTTTAATTTTGAAACAACGTCAATATGATTGACTTTCGGTAATATTTTTGTTCAATTTCAAATCAACTTAAGAAGTATTTAATAAAATTACTTAGTGCGAATTATTCGCACGGGTATTGCTATACACAACAAGATATACAAAAAAACAGGACCTAAGTATCAAATACTGCACCGTTATTTATTATATGTATCACACACTAAAAAATGTGCAAATTTTCACGGTCTGAAAGCTAATTTTAAAAGTTGGTAATGTAATATTATAAGGAGTACTTCTTTTAAAGTTTGGAAGTGCATCGGAATCGAAATGTATCTTAATACGATTCAATGTGTTTAAATTCCGAAAGGGGATCGCATCGGAAAACTGTTATGCATATTTTAAAGTTAAATTTACTTACAACGGACGCACTGCGCCGAATGAGAATTCAACGCCAATATTCTATTCTTGAATTTGAAATGTTTTATGTTTTCTAACGGACTTGATAAAATAAATTGGCTGAACGGAAATTACATGATTTTAAATCATGATGTTCTCAATTTTTTTTGCATGTAGGAAAAATTTTTTTAATCAATCTTGTGTTGCTCTCAAAATAGTAAAACATCAATGACATATTTGTTATTAAGTGTTCCATGTTTGTTAAAAAGTCACACTTCAAGTTTCGCGTAACTTAAAAAAACGACATGTTATAACCAAAATATTATATTTCTTCCTTTTCAAAATAACTCCTTTACATTTTAAACATTTTTTTATGCAATCGAACCATTTAAAACAGGAGGACCACAGATCTGAAGACATGTTTTCTACGTGCTGATTGAACGCTATCACTGGCTCTTCGGAGTTGGTAAAAATAAAACCTCTCATCAAATCTTTGATTTTGGGGAAAATACAGAAATCACAGGGTGCTAGGACGGGGCTAAAAAGAACAGAAGCTAAAAATGACTTTGTCCGTTATATTGTCCGTGGTCGTACTTCAGTAGCATCTGTGAGCATCATTCCATGCGAGCCCGCTTCTGCTCCGCTGTCAGTTTACGAGGGATCCAACGACAACAAAGTTTCCGAACTTTCAATTCTTCGTGTAAAATTTTCTGAATTTGGCTCATACCAATACCAATATTCCTCGAATTGTCTCATAGGTAATTCGGGGGTTTTCTTCAATTAACCGCTTAACAGTAGCAACATTATTTTCGTTGACGGCAGTTGAAGGCCGCCCTTCACGAAATTCGTCATGTAAAGAAACACGACCTCTCTCAAATTCAGCAAACCATCGCCTCACGGTGCTCAAACAAGGTGATTCTCTCTCAAAAGCATTTTTGAAGACGAGCGGCACAGTCTTGCGGAGAAAAAGAACTTTTAAAATCATAAATAATTATCGCTCTAAAATCTTTTCGACTTAATTCCATTTTCGTTGCGTACGTAGAACTTTGATGTGTGATAAAAAAACAATTGACAAATTATTTCCCGCCAATTGTTTTTTTTATTACTAAGAAGGTTGCAACGTTTTAAAAATATAACATTCGAAATTCAAATAGTTTCGATTAGCTAGAAGTGCAAAACTTTTAGTGTGTCCCATGTATAAAGAAAGTATACATAGTCCTGTCGTCCCGTCAACACAGAGAGAAAGAAAATGAAATTTTGTACTCGTTGCTCCATCTAACCTATTTAAATACGCATACTTAATGTATATCCTTTCTCTTTCCATCAACAGGTTATCAGCTATATCAGGGTTCCCCGTGTTGGTCCCGGGCTTCTTTGAAGAATAGGCCAACTGCTGTTCTGACAGACAGGTCGTAAAAGGCGACCGATTGGTTATACGAGTCACTAACATCGTGACTACTGCATTGTCTCGCCTGGGTCTGGTACCACCGCCTTACCTATTCCTGCCGCAATAGTGTCAGTGCTTGTCACTGTCGTGTTCCGGTTTGGAGGGTAAGGTAGCCGGTAAACTTATGCATGTGGCATAAGACCTCGCCACAAGATAGCAACGCACCATTAACACCTTTGGTGTCTGTAGGCGATGGTTGATTCTTTCCACCAGGAGACCCATCTGCTTGTTTGCTATCTTATACTATTAAAAAAACAGGTCATTTTCACTTACATACTGCTTATTTGCTCGCCTACCATATCTATTATTATTAAATATTATTTATGTATCACGGTAGATGAAAGGTTAATAGAACAGATATAGAAAGCGAATGTAGAAAAATATAGGTACCGGGGATGACAAAGATTGACATACCATGATGAGATTGATCGGATACTGTGTGAAGGTAGCGTCAAGTCTTCGCAACTGGCGTGTTTTTATAAAGTGTAATGAATGTGTAAGTCAGTGAGTTGATGCCAATTTTTCTCTTTGCCTACTGTGTTAGGGATCTGGCGTAATTATATGTATGTATGTACTTTATGAAAGGTTAACAAAATAGATATACAATGCGAATGTGGAAAGATGTAGATACAAGGGAGGACTAAGACTGACATACCATGGTCAGATTGATCGAGTACTGTCCGAAGGTCTTCGCAACCGACGTGTGTGTATGAAGAGAGTGATGGATGTGGAGGAAGCGAGAATATATATATATATATATATATATATATATATATATATATATATATATATATATATATATATATATATATATATATATATATATATATATATATATATATATATATATATATATATATATATATATATATAATATATATATATATATATATATATATATATATATATATAAACTATAGTTACCTCGGCAGTGATAAGCCTTGTTACTCCTTTTACGAGATGCCTGGCAGTACAGCATTTGATCTGTTCTACATGGATGGAAAACAACATAGTTTATGGATATGAAAATGTAACATTTATTATTCACTTTCTTATGCTGGAGCCACACTTGCATCTACCGTCCCGAAGTTATATGCGCGCTAAGGCACACGCAGTCTGGAATGTACACGAAAATAGCTGATAATAGCCGGTCACATCTGCATTTATCGTGTCATTGCACGAAGGTTTGTGACGATAGACACAAGTGCGGCTAAAACATTACAAATTAAGCTTAATAAATATAAGTTCCTGTGATAATAAAATAGCACTACGGGCTGTCGAAAGTTTAACGCAAGCGTTTACGTGTGTTTGTAAAATATTTTTAATTATACAGCTTGGTTTATTACCATATTATTAATATGTATTAGAAACAGTCCGGTTTTTCACATAATATGACCCTAAGTCCTTTTTAAAGGTAGACCTTTTTAACATTATAAGACAGCAAACAAGCAAATGGTTGTCATGATGGAGAAACAATCACCGCTTTTCGTTTTTTTTAAATTTAATTTTATTGAGACCAAAGATGTTAATGGTGCGTTGCTATCTTGTGGCGAGGTCTAATGCCACATGGATAAATTTACCGTCTACCTTACGCACCAAACCGAAACACGACAATGATAAACACTGACGATGTTGCAACAGGATTAGGAAGGCGGAAGGAAAGGAAACCCGTGCAAGGCAATGTAGAACTCTACCACCTAGAAGCCACGATAGTAGAGACTCGCATAGTCAATCGGTCACCTTTTACGACATGCCCGGCAGAACGGAAGTTGGCCTAATTTTCAAAGGAGCCTGAACTAACATGGGCAAAAAGACATAGATATAGTATAGATATCAAATATGTTAACGGTGCGTTATTATCCGCGTAGCGTAATGTCACTTGCATAAGACAAGATTTTCAAGCAGTTCTTAAAAATCAACATAGCCAAACTAGTCCCTGTTATTCTTACTATTAGGTGTTAGAGTTCTGGAAGAATTTCTTCGGGCTTGGTACCATCAATTGAATGGATTAGTTGAGTCCGCTCTAGTTCTGCAAGAAAATGAAAGTGATATGTTTTGGTAAAATATACGGAGTTTCACCCCTTTTTTTATTATCCTAACTTATATATTTCGTTAATGTATTCCGTAATATTAAACTTTTAGTTCAATAGTTTAGAGCTTAGACACATTAATTAATAAGACGATTTGTTTTTTTTGGCGATAATAGATTTTGTTTCAAAATAACGTTATCTTCATTATTTATTACCGACGGTACATAAGGTGCTCCCAAAATAGATGAACATATTTTAACATAGTGTTCAGTACGTCTAACCAACCAAAGATATCCAGCCAAAAAAGAATCTGATTTAAGGGGCTAAAACTTTTTGATATTTACATTCGAAATAATTTTTCTTATAAAGAGTTACGGCTTTTTGCATAAAATAATCCACTTTTAATGCAAGAGTGAGTAGAAAGTGGTAGATAAATACAAAATGGATTATTTTATCCCAAAAGACGTAAATCGTTATGAGAAAAAAATGTTTTCTTCATAAAAATCAAAGAGTTTGTCCCGTGAATGACGTTCTTTTCGAGTGGATATCTTTGGTTAGACGTATTTTGGAAGAACCATATAACAGAATTTAAAAATCCTTTTAGTAATTATCCGCTTTGTTTATATACCTATAAACAAAGCGGATATAACCTTACCAGATTTATTCGATTCATTTAAATGTTTTTAATAGTCTGTTTGCTTAGGGCCTTTTAAAAAAGAAATTAATATTTTCCCCGTGTTGGTTACGGGTTCCTTTGAAGAATGGGCACATAGGCAAATATTCCTGCTGCAGCAACAACATTCCTACATCGTCAGTGCTAGCCACTGTCGTGTTTCGCTTTTGACGGTAAGGTAGCCGGAAAATTTATGCGTGTGGCATTAGAACTCACCACAAGATAGCGACGCCACCATTAACATATCTGGTGTCTATAGGCGATGGTTATATATTTCCATCAGGAGACCCATCTGTTTTTTTTCTATTTTATGACATAAAAAAATCAACAGCCTTACTGCTAGGTATCTTGTAAAAGGCGAGAGAATTGTAATACGTGTGACTGTGATTACAAATTAGGTGTGCAACCAGTGTCGTCGCTATGCAACCAAGGGCTTTGGGACAAAATGAAATTTGGACCCTTTTTAAACTAAATTAAGTACTCGGAGCAATATCATAAAAGAAAAAATATAGCAATCTCGTGAAGTGCATCTGATGACTAAAGCTGTCGTGTTAACTAAATGTGTTATCATATTTTTTTACACTCGTTGTACATGTACCATGTTTACCATGTGTGTATAATATCAACGTATAATTTTTAAAATAGGCACTTCTTGATTTAAAACTTTCTCTAGGGCTACCCCAACTAAACACATGATGCCATTGATTGAATGACTGAGATAGCTTTGTGCAAGGTAAAATACACTTTATGGTTTTTTATGGTTTCTTTTATGACTTTTTTCCACAAATCCATCTTGACATAATAATAATATGATATTGGTGAAATGCTTAAGCCACTGTTCTTTTCTGTAAGGTCCTGACAGATTACCAGCGTGCAGCGTTACGGTCTATACTGTAACATAATGCTGAGTCAGTAAACCTTTCCCTAAGATGATATGAAATTGGTATTTATGTTAATTACTAAAGTTTTAGTCTTATTTTTAAGTAAAATATAGTTAAGAACCTACAATATACTTAATTGATTTGTCTATCTTTACTTTGTATTGTGTATAATTTTTTGGGAATAAATATTTATCTACTCTATTCCAATCTATCCCAAGAAACGTTTTTGTCAGAAATTTACTAATCAATTGTTTTAACTAGCGATAGCCTGTGGCCGAAATTTGACCATAGACTAAACAGTATAATCTCTTTTAAGTTTGATAATTGACTTCAGCTGTAAAGAAAATAGTATACATATGTGTATATTATCTTGTATGTCACATGAATGTAAAGTGTATAATGTTTATTTTCATTAATTTAATGTATTTACAATGCATTTTACTTAAAAGTATTCGGTTTCCGCAGTCCTCCATAATGTAAACTTTAACCGTGCCAAATTTTACACTTCGCCGGTCACGTAATTGTCTTAAAAAGGGGTAAAAATTTTCCTTCCACGTATTATCAATTTTAATAATAAACGACTATCTTAATGACAAATTTCATCAAAAGCGTTAGAGCCGTTTCGGAGAAACCCATTACATACAAATATACAAGAATTACTCATTTAAAGTATACGGTTTGTTTTGTTATAGTCTACTTTTTTTAATTAAACAAATGTTAATAATAAAGTGAGCATATTATATCGACTAGACACCAAAAGTGTTAATGGTGCAATATAATCCATATGGCGGGATGGCAATGTCACATGCATAAGTCTTCCTGCTACCTTACCCTCCACAACCGGAACATGATCAATGTGTGAACCCCCAGACCTAGTAACGCAAACATTTATGCTAATCACATAAATGCTTGTCTCTGTTAAAAACCAAACAAGAACCATATCTATTGCAAATAATCGCCTAACCAAAATGGCAAGCATTATTTATAAACTATTATATTTCGAGGGCACTAACCTAATCCCAGTACTAAACGTTAAAAATAAGAGTTCTTGTTTGATATTAAGAATAATTCACAGAAAGGCCTATTCTCCAAAATTTTTGCAATTAAAATTAAAAACAATGAGTTAACAAACAAAAGAAATTAATTCAACGACCTCATAAAAGAAAATAAGCAGTTCATAAAACTTTTAATAATTAAAACTCAAATAAAAATAGAATCTCCAAGGGTACATTTCACCAATCGTTATAGACACCTCGAGTCTCATTCTTTTTTAAACAAATAAGTCGATGTCTTCGCAGCCTTGTTTTTTATTCGAGGTCATGTTACAATGGTCACGCTTCTCGTGATATTTTCACGGATAAATCCCTAGTCAGAGGGTAAAAGTACAGACAACAGCCGTTAACTCATCTGTTAAGCTATTGAAAAGTGTGACAATTTTCATCTATTAACATTTGTTTGATTAGAAAAGTAGAAGCGTTTATCTTAAGTGATGTATGTGGCTTTAAAAGTGTTGTTTGTTAGCACTGTATGATTATAAAAGGTTCAGAAAAAAATTTGAACATAATCATTCAGTGAAATAAAAGCATTTTCAATTATTATTTTCAGTTTTAATAGTACTCCAATGAAATAAAATATTTTTTTTATTCATAGAAGAACTATGTACCTAATAGTAAAAAGTTGATCACTTCTGTGGTCTAGTGGTCCGGTGTCGGAGTTGACTACATGAAGTCCCGGGTTCGATTCCTGGGTCGGGCAATCCAAAAATGTGTTTTTTCAGTTTTCTGATAAATACAACGTTGCCCGGGATTGGACAAAGCCCAGTTGGCGATAGGCTTGCCACCTATCACATTTTGTGGGACCAAGTATCTTCGGCTACAGTGCGCGCGGAACTAGTTGGCCGCGCCATACGTAATACGTAATACGTATGGCGCGGCCAACTAGTTCCGCGCGCACTATAATCGTGGGTGCACTTGTTGTACCTCTACCTACCCCTTCGGGGATACGGGCGTGAAGATACTTTAATAGTAAATTAAAATAATTGCTACTACTAAAAAAATATTATCACGTTCGGGTCCCTTACGGCGTAGCATTACTATTCGATTCACCACGTTTATACGCCGTCTTTTTGTCGCTTGGCGTTGGCGAGATGAATGGTGATCCCCATAGCCGCAATTTACCGACCTGATAAAAATTATTTTATTTATTTAAACTTTATTGTTCACCAAAAATATACATTTCCGTACAAAAGGTGAACTTAATGCCTGTTAGCATTGTCCACCCGTCAACCTTTGGGCCGATAGAATGTAACTGTGAAGGTGCCACTGAACACCTTATATTACATAAAATTAAAATATATTATAGTACACATTCATCCATATTATATGTTTATATACACACATATATATAAATAAATACCTAAACATACATACATATATACATGTACATACATTTATATAAACATACACATTCATCTAAAGTTATAATACATTGATTCTAATGTATATTTATTAAAACAAAATAAGATTGGATACATATATGCCATATTTTACATATGCAAGAAGAAATTACTCACGATTCAGCAAATGGGCTTTTACATGCTTATTAAACAGTAACTTATTATCAGCCTGTTGCAATTTTAAAGGTAAACTATTTCAAAGCCGCGAGGTGTGGACTGTAAATGCTGTTGAGGCAAATTTGGAGTGATGTAGAGGAATAGATAAAGTCAGTGTATCAGCAGATCGAATGTTTAGTTCATGCGTGTTAGAGAGGAATTTCAATTTTGATTTTATGTATGGTGGTGACAAAGGATTGAAAAAAATAGTATACAATGTATTCAAGGTCCTACGTTCACGGAGTTCAGCAATTGTCAGCCACTGAAGCTGAATTATCGACTATTTCTAGCGATATCCAGAACCGACGGCTTTACGTGCTTAACCGAGGGACGGGAGTGGTAAGAGTTACGACACCCCTCGCTAAATTCCAAGCTGCTATTGAGATTTTGAATTTTCTAGAAAAACATCGAAAAAACCTCAAAAATATTTTTGCCTGATCCGGAGATCGAACACGGGATTCCGCAACTTAAGCCAAATAGGCTAACCCCTAGACCCCACAGCAGTAACTGCTACTTACTGCTACTACACGTACTAATATCATTGAAAACTATTTTAATGGGGGTTTTTGGTACTATAAAAACTCAAAATAATGATTGAGAAAACTACTTTTCCTAAAGCCTTTTATGAATTTTTTACTTAAGCTTTTTATATCGTCTTGTTCCAGGCCCCATTTGAAGAATACAGCATCTGCCTTCCTGCCAGGCTGATCACAAAAAGGGAGCGATTGAAAATCGCTTTGAAAATTTCACTTATATAAAACGCGCTATCGATTGTATTGCACTAACAAGACTAGTCACGTGTTCAGAAAATTGCTCTTTGTATGCAATGAATTCCAATATCCTTTCGCGGGTGTCCGTAAATATTTTATTGGATAATTAGCTTAAAATAACCTACCTACTTACTTACTTACCTAATTATCTACCTGTTTATTTACATGTGCGGTATCTGAATCGAGTACTGAACACCCTTCTTTTTTATGCTAATAGTGCCAAATGCATAAGTCTACCAGCTACCTTACCCTCCAAACCGAAACACGACAGTGATAAGCATGGATGCTATTGCTGCTATAATTAGTCATGGCAACAAAGTGGTAACATAAAATCTTAAAAATATTTTGTATATAATTTTGTATATATATATATATATATATATATATATATATATATATATATATATATATATATATATATATATATATATATACATATGTATATTATAATATACATAATATACATATGTATATTATATCTATATGTAAGGTGGAGATAATTTTTATTTCTCGTTGGTGGGTTATCGTTGGGTAGTAGTTAATAAATTTTTCGATTAAGGGACTCATTTTTGAAATATTAAGTGCTAATTTTTGTTAGAGCCAAGTGTCTTGGTCAAGTGGAGTTCAACTAAAAGGTGGAAAAAAAGTTGACTTTATTGTGATGGGTAACTTCGGAACCTTACATATACACTCTCATGTTACAAAATGGTAGATGGTAATGTGGCATTACAAAATATATTTGTCAAAGTGTGCATATGCGGCCATGGGGATCACCACTCACTTCGTCACCGACAAAACGATGAACCGCTTTGCCTAACTCGCAAGAGAATTGGTGTGATGATAATTATTTAATCAATTTACTTTTCATTCTCTATGGCTAATTTATTTTTTGCTTCTACTGAATTTCTTGTATACACGTATATCAAACAGGAGGCAAATCACACGAAAAAATTCTATAAAATTGTAACGGAATCATCAAATCTGTCGACAAGGAGTCTGTAGGCAATTTTCAATCTCTTTCCTATTTATGACAGTAATAAAGCGACCGGGAAAAGTCAACAATCAATTTTGTATTTCAATTTATTCCCAACCATCTTAGTTTGTGCGGTGATAAGAAAAAGAAAAACGCGTTCATTGAAAACGGAAATTATTGCAAGAAGCCATCAGTGGTGTGCGCTTGACTTCCTCCGCTGTTTTCTTTTCATTTTTTGTGTCAAACGGATACACAGCTTTGATTTGTGAGCCGATGCCCGCTGTCATTTTTCACATGCCTCATTGTGTAGTTCACGCTTCGAAAAGTCTTTTACAAAAGTTACGAGTCGCATTTACTTTTGCAGGGATAATATTTTATAGTTGTTTATTAAAAATAAGTATAAATTGTCTAATAAAAGATAGACCCCATATAAACTTGTTCTTAAAGAGGGCTGCCATGCAATAGTCTGCGCGATAAGTTGAAGTGTCTAAAATAGAGATACTGCTCTTAAAATTATGTGCGATAGCTCATTGGATCCGGAATGATGCCTAGAAAAATGTGCTAAAAGCGTGTATTAGTACTTAAAAAATTGCCGCCGTAGTATTAAAAAAAATTTCCGCCCTGTTGGTCCCGGCCTCCTTTGTAGAATAGGCCAACTGCCGTTCTGCCAGGCAGGTCGTAAAAGGCGACCGATTGGCTATCGAGTCACTACCATCGTGGCTACCAGGTGGTAGAGTTCTGCATTGTCTCGCCCGGGTTTGGTACCACCGCCTTACCTATTCCTGCCGCAATAGCGTCTGTGCTTGTCGCTGTCGTGTTCCGGTTTGGAGGGTAAGGTAGCCGGTAAACTTATGCATGTGGCATTAGATCTCGCCACAAGATAGCAACGCACCATTAACATCTTTGGTGTCTATAGGCGATGGTTGACTCTTTCCATCAGGAGACCCATCTGCTTGTTTGCTATCTTATGATATAAAAAAAAAAATTGCAAATAACTTTGCAATTTTTTAAGTACTAATAAATTAAAGCAAACAATTAAAGATGAGAAAAAAATGGCATTTCGTTTTTTGCCAGTATTTCATAAACTATAATACTTAAGAAATTTTGAAAAAAGATTCGAAAAGTTTTTTCTTGCAAAATTTCTCTTCTTTCTGAATCTTTTTTTGAAATTTCTTAAATATTAATAGTTTATAAAATATTGGCAAAAAACGAAATGCCATTTTTTTCATCTTAAATTGTTTATAACTTTTGCAATTTTTTATGTGCTAATACACGTTTTTTGCACATTTTTCTAGGCGACTATAAGAAACTAACACATTTTTTCGAACTTCGTGCAATACATGTACATGTCTCTCAGTGATACGGAACAGTATTAGTGGAAAATAATTACAGGTGTAAGTGTAAAAGTGAGCTAACAGCAATTGCATTGCAGCCGATATCGCCAAACTCCTAAGCTTTGACTAATAAAGAATTATATATAGCTAAACATTCAAAAGTTTTTGAAGTGAAATCTCTATAGCTGCGTTAAGCGATTTTTGTTTGGGACAAAAGTTATAGGTTCGCGTGATCGCAACGATAGTGACGTGACGTAAGTCTAAGCCAAATTTGATTGCCCAGTTGTTCGAGTGGTTGGCGGTGAGAGAAGATTTTTCTCCTCTCTACATGTTCACAAAACCTTACATATAGTAAACAATGTTATTTTTTATTTTCATCTAATATATTTTCCGGGATCAAAATACTTTTTAAATACATTAAAGGATTCTCGCAGAGATTTAAACAGTTGTAAAAATATTGTTTATATTTACTACTGCCAGGAGAACAGTCTTTTCATTTTTTTAAAGATATAATTTGATATGGCCCATAAAGAGATGTTTATTCTATCAAAATTATGGTCTAAAACTCATAGTCTATCTAATTAATGAAAAAAACTAATTGTGCGTTGCTATCTTGCGACGAGGTCTAATGCCACATACATAAGTTTACCGGCCACCTTACCCTCCTAATACTTCTGTTCAGTTTTGGTGCGCATTATGAAGAGCGACACCTCGTAACTTTAGTTATTATTATTATAGGTCGGGAAGCGCTTGACCACGATCTCGCTTGATGGTAAGCTTAGATGCGGCCTAAGATGGAACACAAACAGTGACAAGCACTGACACTATTGCGGCAGGAATAGGAAAGGCGGTGGTACCAGACCCAGGCGAGGCAATGCAAAACTTTACCACCTAGTAGCCGCGACGGTAGTAACTCGTATAGCCAATCGGTCGCCTTTTACAACTTGTCTGTTATAACGGCCTATTCTTTTAAAGAGCCCGGGATTAACACGTGTTTGTGTGTGCGAGTGAGTTCGGGTACAAGTACGTGTGTGCATGCATATGTACATTTATTTTGTGCTCTATGCAAAAGTTTGGTAGGTTTTAGGTTAGAGTACTCACCTATTCTTATTGACTTCTTAGCTTATAACGTTTCTCTTTGTGTGTCTTATAAGTGAAGTTTTTGTCCAATCATTTGCTTGTATTTACAATACCTACTATTTATTAATTACGTAAATATGCAGAAGTCTTTATTTTATTTTAGAAAATAGCAGACTTTAGAAACACTGTTTACTGGTAAAATAAGTTTTAGTTGAACAACAAATGAAATCTTATTAGGATTACGCTAAATTGAACATTCAATGTAAACCGGCTATCGAAAACGCGCTTTTGTTTACTGATGAAATTAAAGATCGCATCGATAACAATTCTATCAAACTGTATTCATCCGACAATGAAGGCGTGCGGGGAGTCGGGAAATTGGGGTGATTTTTCTCCTGTCTACACGTCCGCAGAAGCGTAGCATCGGTTAAACAATATTACACTTTCACGTTTTCATTCAAAATATTCTTTCAGTGCCGTAATGACAGCTATCTCAGTTTTTTTTTTAAAGAAAATTGACTTGTGGGATATTTTGACTCATATTTAGTACAAGTAAGATTGAAAAGAATGGTTCTGTGAGTTCGAGAGCCTTATAATAACACATTACGTCTTAACTGAATCTAAATGAGACCTCAGTAAACGTAGTGCTCTAATTAATAAATAAACATTAAAAGAAACAATAGTCATAAGGTGTCATCGTAAGCAGGTTCACGATAATTTAATGTGACTGATATTTAAATGAAACTATTTCACAAAAATTAATGTTCACTAGTTAAAACTACAAGACTGTTAATAACTTTACATTAAAAATGGTTTTCAGGATGCTTCGGCTACGAAGTGGAACGTGCGTTGAGTATGTTTATTTATGTTATCGCTACAGACGTAGTGAAAATGTGGTGGATGTGGAAGAATAATTGCGCCACTGAGATATTTTTTATTTCCCGGACATTCACTGTGTTATTCTATTTCTAAAGTTATATTTCTCGTTTCAGTGGCAATGCTGAAGTCACATATTGTATACGTCAGAGGTACACGTCAGTGTATAACTGCACATTAAAATATCTAAATTTCATCTTTGTTTATTTTTTTATAATTTGACCGTCCCGTTAGTCAAGTGGTCAACGAATCTGACTTCGCAATAAAGGGGCTTGGGTTTGATTCTCGACAGGGACAAACACTTGTATGATGAGCATATACCTATTTGTTTGTATTTCCGGGTTTGGGTGTTTATTAAATATATATGAGTATTTATCTATATTTATTTCTTTGTATAGTATCGTTGACTAACACTCATAAAACAAGCAAACATCAATTACAAAAATATTTATAAAAGCAAACAAGCAACAATCCGATAACTTCTAGAAGAGATAACCATCATCAATAGACACCAAAGATGTTATGTATGATGAAGATAATTTTTTTTATATTAGAAGATAGCGAACAAGCGATGGTTCTCCTGATAGAAAGATACAACTGTCGCTTATAGACACCAAAGATGCTAATGGTGCGTTGATATCCGTGTGGCAAGGTCTTAATCAGGGGCGGCTTAACCTATAGTGCAACGTGTGCAATGCACACGGGCGCCACGGTCTCAGGGGCGCCGCGGCGCTCCCTGAGACAGCTAAGAGTATCGTCTTGGACCCATTAGGGGACGCCAGGGTTTCATTGCACACGGGCGCTACACGAACTAGAGCCGTCCCTGGTCTTAATGCCATTTGCATATTATATTGGTTAACTTACCAACAACATGACAATGACAAGCATTAACATTGCGTTAGTATCAAATACCCGCACGGGATGTTGCGAAACTCTTCCACCTAGCTATCACGGTGGTAGTGATACGTGTAGCCAATCGTTCCCCTCTCATGAACTGGCAGAATAGCTGATAGTTTATTCTGTAAAGGGGACCTGGAACACCATGATAAATGACATTGACACACATGGGCGTACTCAGGTTCTGAGCCAGGAGGGGGGCAACTATTGGGTTTAAGAAACTTTATTCTCATAAGAATTTACAATGCACTTATATGAAAAATACTTACAATCTAACTAAAGTAACAATAAATTGTCTTGACGAGCACACGAGTCATCAAATAATTCAGATTTGCTAATAGATAATTATATAAGTTAGGGCCTAGAACAAAATGTGAAATAATTCATGTTTCAAAAATAAATGTAGGTAGTTTTGTAATAATTTCAAGTTCAAGACGATTCAATTGTGCGGTAAAAGATACACAGATCTACAGTTGCTAGATATGTCATGATTCGACGGGTAAACAGGGTAAACATTATTTGTGGTTTAGGTGATATTTTGTTTGTTTATATTAAATAAGGCCCGAATAGCTATGCCTTAATGGACTTTCTGGTATAACGCATAAGGGTGAAAATAGCGTGTATTAGTACTTGTTTTTCTTGCAAATTACGAACCCGAAACAGGTTACAATAATTTTGAAGCTATTGAAGACTATTTAGAGGGCTATTTGAAGATACAATGGCAGACATTGTCCTAGGTAGTTTGGAAAGGCCGAATGACTGGCTATACGAAGTTACTATCGTCGTGACTAGTAGGTGGTAGAATTCTGCAATCTTGGTCTAGTACCACTGCCTTATCTACATATTACTGCCGCAATAGCGTCAATGCTTGTCACTGTCGTGTTCGGGTTTGAAGGGAAAGATAGCCGATAAACATAACACTCCACCACATGGATAGCAACGCATAATTAACATCTTTGGTGTCTACAGGCGATTGTTGTCTCTTTACCTCAGTAGGGCCAATTGCTTGTTTGCTGTCTTATGATATAAAAGTAAAATTATCGCCTCAGTAGCCTATTCGTCCGGTGTCGGAGTTGACCACATGAGGTCCCGGGTTCGATTCCCTCGTCGGACAATTCAAAAATGTGTTTTTTCAGTTTTCTGACAAAAACAACGTTGACCGGGTTTGGAAAGAGCCGGTTGGCGATAGGCTTGCCACCTATCACATTGTGGGACCAAGTATCTTCGGCTAATCGTGGTTGCACTTGATGTACCTCTGCCTGCCTCTTCGGGGATACGGGGGTGAAGATAGTTCTTCTTATGATATATACGGACGAACAATCTTGCAGGGATACAGGAGGTGTATTCTTTAAAAAAATCTAGTGTACATAACACTGGGATGACATTATCAACGACGGTGGTAATGGTAATAATAATTAAAATAAAACATTAGATAATTTTGAACAATGCTTTAATCATCTACTTCTTTGGTCATATCATTGGTTTGGAAAGAACCGGACACATCTGGTGTGTCATTGTCCAAATAGTAACATTTCTTATACAATTAGGAATGTGTTATCACCTACATAAATGCGGCAATACAAATTATCAGTACACAATTACGAAGTTCATTGAATGTATTACTAAAGAAACTAATTTGAACTATTCCGAGTCAATTTTTAAACAAATACGGTCTTGGCCGTTTCTTTTAAGCAAGATCTCCACTGAAACGAAGCAAATTACTTCAAAATTTTGTGTTTTCAACACACGTTTGTAACCACAGACTGATTTGAAAAGAAACTTAAGATTATAAATAAAAGAAACCAGATTTTATTTTTGATTTCATTCACATATTTTACGTTTACTCCATAGATTTAAACATTATACTCAAAGAGCTTATAGATGATCGGACCGTAATAAATAATTATCACTGAACAAATTATTTATTTGCTTGTAGTATGGGTGTCAGTCAACGATACTAATACATAGAGATACATATATAAATACTCAAATAGATTTAATAAATACCCAAACTCAGAAATACAAACACCTGTGCTCATCACATAAATGTTTGTCCCCGTCGGGAATCGAACCCGAGCCCCATTGATGCGTAGTCAGGTTCGCTAACCACTCGACCAACGGGGCGGTCAAATGAAATAATGAAAATATAATTGCTTAAGCTTAAGTAAATTGGTCACTAAGACCAAGATACTTTGACAAGTTATAGTTTCTGTAAGATATCCTTATAGTTTTATAGGCCGATAAAAATATTGATCAGCCGATAATATTTACGTTACGGCGACAAACTTTAATTCAACTTCATGTCGTACGTGAAGTTGAATTAAAATTTGTCGCCGTGTCGTAAAATATTTTCTCGATACTTTGAATATTAAAAGCTATTACTTTATCTTAGGTATAACTATTAAATATGACTTGATTTTCAATTAGATATGTATATATTTGTAAATAACACACCATAATATGAGAACAATTTGAAATAAATTTTGGAGAGTTTATATTCGACCCTAACGATTCCATCACTCGTCCTTTGCAATCTGTGGTCACCAATACATATATGTTTTTAAAGATACATACTTTTACAGCTCTTCAGTGAAGAACTAGCTTAAGAAGTTTGACATCAATATAATATTTATTGTTGAATACAATCATCTACTTATAATTATTTTATTTACATAAATAATACAAACATTATAACAATGTTTATAGTAAACTTAACAATTATAATATACAATAACTATTGATACAAAACAAAACAACTAAGTGGCAAGGAAGAGAAATAAATCCAATTATGGCCTGGCCACTAAATATATTTATAAAAAAATTATAACTCAATATAATTGATAAATTTGATCCGAGCACTATACTTGCTCGTCTTAGTGATTTTTTTTAACTAATTATAAAATTCGATTACATTATTTACAAGACAATTTAATTTATATCTAATAGGTTTATAACATAAACCTCCATTCACAAATTTCCTTTTAAGCCTTCACATCAACTTAACAGAATTTATTATTAATGAGATTACTATAGCAATAATGCTATTATGAGATCATATTGTTAGAATATTAGATTTTGGCATAAAAATGTTTAACATATTACGGAAATACACAAGTTGGTAATGTAAGATCTTTGATCAACTATACTAAAGGATCATGTACCACTATTGGTACATAACATTAAAATTTAATCCACTTACTAAAATTAGGTAGTTTGTATATTGGTATTAAATAAATATTACAAGGTTAATTTATTTGTGTTTCAAGGCCAAATTAATTAAGTGTACTTATATATTTTGATCAACAATTTGGGTCACGAAAAAAATTTATTGACAGACTATACAAAAAATTGCAGGTATATTGTGGGTAAACCGGCCATAAACAATGATAATACATTTATTAGCCGCCGTTGGTTAAATCAGCAGTTACTACGAGATAGGGTAAAAAAGTTTCAAAAGAAAAATCTTATCGAGCTCATCTATACTAATATTATAAAATTTACCAATACTATAAAATTGCAGAGTTTATTTGTTTGTTTGGTTGTACGCGATAATCTCGAAAACTGCTGAACCGATTTGAATAATTCTTTTTGTGTCGGATAGCCTGTTTATCGAGGAAGGCTATATAACAACTTGCTACGATCAGTAGGAGCGGAGGAAACAAAGACCGCGCGGACGAAGTCGCGGGCAACAGCTCGTTTGTATATAAATCTATATAATGTGTATAAATTTTAAATTTAGAAATATTTAATTTGTCTAATACGAATTGATCAAATAGCTATTTATGACATGGAAACTCATTTTCAATTGACTTTCTAAATAGGAATAGGTTCTCAATTCGTAGAAATATTTTTATATATGTACACCGATCGCTCGTAGACGGCTGAACCACTTTGGAAAAATCTTTTTTATTTCAAGGGATATATATATATATACATTTTATTCTTAAAAACAGTAACGTACCGATAGTCCAAATATTTTAACTATGTAGTTGTGCTATAAAGATTACGACTACATGTATCTCATATCGTATCAGAACAGCATTAGTGTCTTTCTAAAATTGCCATAAAGTATTGCAAAATTATGCAATAGACGTCAAATGTATATAATACAATGTTAATGTAAGTTTAGTTACAGGTTGACGGTTAATGAGTATAACTTTGTGAGTTGTTTGTTCAGTTTTTACGATACTAAAGTTCTTACGCAAAACGCAATTTATTCGATTGTTAATTCAAATAATGAGTTTCAAAAAAAAGTTAATTTACGTCATACATTGATTTGATTGCTTTATTATGCTGTAAAAAATTCTTTGAATCATGATATCAACCCACAAAATTAAATTCATATGGCCTCAGTCTTGAAAATGTTTGCCATTTACAGTACACTCGTAAAAAATAATTTGTAGCTTCCAGTTAAAAATAACACACACAACACAAAGTTGACGTAGATAATTTCTTTTTTGTTTGTTATATTAGTTTCATAGACTGTACACAGTTGCTTTATCAAACATATTTTATTAGTACTGACGCACAGCTTCATTGCGGCAAGTTTAATTAAGCTGTATTATATTATATGTCTTTTTACTCTATAAATATATAGTTGATAAACACTATATTACAGTTTTCTTATTAAATAGTACAACACTTTAGTGTAGTTTATCAAAGTATAAGAGCTACAAAAGATATAGCAATGTTTTTTTATCATCAGGTTAACGCCAAATATGTATGAATAGATCATTGGACACTTAATAAACACGAAGAGCGCACAGTTTTAGATGTGATACTTGGTGTAAGGGTGAGCCGCGTCTCACGCGCGGTAATCTCAGCTGGACGCTGACAGACCCAAGGGCTTCAAATGTGGAGGAGCGGCGAATGGAGCTGGTGAAGTGCCGGACATATTATTGTTGAGGTCTCCAGACCGGCTGGACCCGTTCATCAGACTATTCATTGCGTTGCTGGTCTGTCAAAATAAAAAGTATTAAAGTATCGATTAAGAATACCATATATAATCTCTCAATAAGAGAGAGAGGAAGTGGTCGAGTGTTTATTGAATCTAACTAAGAATCGATAAGGCACGGGTTCGATTCCCGGCAAGGACAAACATGAGATGATGTTTGTATTTCTGGGTCTGGGTGTTTCTTATACGATTACATGTAATAGTATTTATATCCACGCGTTGGTTCGGCCTCTTTTGAAGAATGAAACTGCCGTTCTACCAAGCAGGTCGTAAAATGCAACCGATTGGCTATACGTGTCACTACCATCGTAACTACTAGGCGGTAGAGTTCCGCTACGTTTCACTCGGGTATTTTGTACCACCGCCTTACCTATTCCTGCCACAATAGCGTCAATGCTTGGCGTTATCGTGTTCCGGTTTTAATTTGCTTAGTTTGAGGTTAGATCGATTTGTGTAATTTGTCTAGCGATATTATTATTATTGATTACTATCACTAATCCAGTTCCCTCGGGCTACAGACTAAACTAACTGAAAGTCGTTAGGAACGTAGGGATTACCTGATCATCTACTACTTTCGGTTTTGACGCACTTTCCTGTCTCGAATAATAAAATTCTGGAACAATCACCCTCACAGTGTGTTCTAAGGAGCTTTGTCCTGGGTATTTTTAAGAGGAGGATAACAGATTCTTTCGAAGTCAGGATTACATTGGCGGCTAGCTTTTTGTTGCTGATGTCCATGGGCGGTGATGACTGCTTTCCAACAAGGGGCTAATTGTTTGTACGTCGGCAATTCCTATAAAAAATATATGGTCTACCGATCTGCTGGCAGGTGAGATGAGCGATTATCCTCAGAGCCGCATATGTCAACTAATTGAATATAGATTGTTACTTGCTATAACAGGGATGAGCTATATGTAACAGCTTCACGTATTCTCCAAGGTACGGGGATATACATCGCAAAATTTGACTCAGGACTTTTTTGATATTTGTCAATTGTAATGATAATTCAATCCTGTTGAAGCTTCAACATTAAAAATAGAGATAATTTAGTATAATTATAATGTATAACGAATTATCAAGGTTTACGAACGGTTTTATAACGAATTATCTGGAACATAGCTTTATACGGTTGTGAAACGTGGAGAATGACACAAAGAGACAGGGAAACTCTAGAGGCTTTTGAAATGTGGCGTTGGAGGAAAATGGAGAAAAGAGAACAAATGAAGAAGTGTGAGAGCTGGTAAAAGAGAAGAGGAGCTTGTTAAGAACTATAGAGCATAGAAGAGGGAAAATGTTTGAGCATCTGATACAACACGACAGTTTTATAAGAAACATCATAGAGAAAATTATGTGCTTACCCCAACGCTATTATATGGAAGTGAGAGTTAGGTATGTCAGAAAAGGTATGAAAATAGAATCAACGCGGTCGAGATGAGATTGCTATGAAAAATATGTGGTAGTTACACCACATATTTTTCATAGCAATCTCACGGACCAGGTTTGTAATGTGTACTCACTTACACATTACAAACCTGGTCCGTGAGATTGAGAGAGGTTTTCTCCACCCCAAGGTGGAGAAAAGTGTCAGTATAAAAATGAGAAAGGGCATGCTCCGTTGGTTCGGACATGTAGAAAGAATGGTGGATGAAAGGTTAACAAAACAGATATATGATGTGAATTTGGAAGAATGTAGGTATCGGGGAAGACCAATACTAACATATCATGATCAGACTGTCCGAAGATGTCAAGAGTCTTCTCAATCGGCGTGTGTGTATGAAGAAGTAATGAATGTGGAGGAAGCGAGACAAGCCTGCAAGGATCGTGACGTATAGCTCTCGGTTCTCTCTGCCTACTCCGTAAGGGATCTGGCGTGAAGATATATATGTATGTATCATAGGCGGTAAAGTACAAGAAAAGAGAGGGAAAGGAAGACCTAGACGCTCCTACCTTGATCAAATCAAGGACAAAGTAATTGTCATGTCGTATCAGGAGGTTAAAACCATGTCTAGAGATAAAAAAAGAATGGCGATTACTCTACCGAAAAAAGCGGGACTCTTAAATCGGAGAAGACAATGTATAATAGAGATGTGTCGCTATTCAAGCTAAAATTTAAATATCGGTCTCATGCAAAAAACTGCCCTTCATATTATCATCATTTTATAGGCGATAGACTCCCTGGCTTTATAACAGGATAATAAGCCCTACCTCGTATTAAAACTTGTTTAAAAGTCGTGTTAGTGCAGGTCCTTTTTGAAGAGTACATCAGCTGCCATTATAAATGGTACCACCGCCTTGCCTATTCCTTGCCGCAATAGCATCAATGATTGTCATTATTATGTTCCGGTTTGAAGGATATAGTAACCGGTAGACTTATGCATGTGGCACTGCTATCGCGCCATACGAATAGCAACGCATCATTAACATCTTTACATCTTTGGTGTCTATAGGGAATGGTTTCTCTTTCCATAAAGAGAGTCATGTGTTTGTTTGCTATCTAATAATATTAAAAAAATCTGGAGAAATAAAATCAATTTTTGCAAAATCTAATTCAAGTTAATTTAAGTCAAGTTTAAGTGAAAGGCTGGATAAACTTACCGGTGGTGGTGGAAGGTGTGTCGTTTGTCTCTTTAAATGAGCTAACGGCGGCGGGTTGTACGCCATATTGGCAAACACCAATCGCTCCTCGTAGTCGTACTCGCAAAGAATCTTATTTTCGCATAAGTAGAATCGATCGCCGACGCAAAATCTATAACAAACAAACCCTATTAAATGTTAAACACTAGTGGATTAGGGAAGTGGATGTCGTCTTGCCTCAATTGAAATAAGTTCGTGTAATATCACCTCTACACGACGTCGGTTGGTTACAATACAACTGGTCCAAGCACAGATAACCCACTAACTACAAGATCACAAGACCGGGAACCATTTGAAATGGTCTAATATTCAGCGGATTTAAGCTTGACGTCGCCCTAGGCCTCCACTAATATGTCGCTGTTTTTACATTCTGAGGAGTGATTATTAGAATTAGGCATTTAATTTATAAATTGCGTCGCTCCTAGAATGATGACGCACCTAGAATTATGGGTGAATCCGCAACTCTAATATTTAAGGAATCTATCTACGAAGTCGATATCACTCAGGTTTTAGTTTTTAAAGGTAAAAAAAGTTTGCGTATTGTCTTTGATATAGAAAATTCCCTTTTTATAATAAACTAGCTAGCATTAAAAGAGATTAATTGTGTGGTTACTTTGCGCTTACATCAATCGTGTAATTTATATAATTTAATTTACGTTACCTTTACGTTACGTTAAATCAAATATACATTTTCCCCGAGTTGGTTCAGGCTACTTTGAAGAATAGACTAACCACCGTTCTGCCAGGCAGGCTTTTTTAATAAAGAACAAAGTTAAATAATTTTGTAAAGTCATTACTGATTATACTTATTTAGTGCGCGTATTCGCTTAACACGGATATTGCTGGTACTACAATAATTACAATAATTGACGCGCGTGTCGTATTGGTAAATGCGTTTATAAAGTTTGCCCGCGAGTACATGAACAGGTTGTCAATGTAAGAAATATCTCACTCCCAAATTTCACACCCTGTTTTATCATCAAAGGGGATGAATTTCAAGAAATCCTCTTAGTTCAAGGGTTTCGACTGGGTGTTAGTATGTTAGTCAGTAAGGTTATATAATATACAAATTAATACACTGTACTAACGTGAAGGCATACATACATTTAATTCAACCGTCACATTGCAAAAAATTCATTTTAACTACAAATGTTTATTTTTGTCTGACCTTGTCAAAATTAACGACTCAAAAATAAGTTATATGTTCGGTATCACATATAATGGAAATGTACAGTACAATTAAATATCATTAATTGTATAAATTTAAGATCTCCAGATATCTTTAAAGGCAATTTACATAAATTTTCTTATTACCCCACGTTTCGATAAATTACTGATATAAAAACAGTCACTAATGAGGCGATAAAAATATACCCTGAGAGGTAATAATATATATAACTAGTGTATCCATATTTAACCAAAGTTATTACCTTAGAATAACTATTATTACGTTTCATATAGTAATATGATTATAATGTATAACCAGTTGCTACTGTAAACTGTTAAACTTGTAAAAAGACCGCCACGTTGGTCGAAAGGTTAGCGAACCTAACAATGAGTCGAAAGGGCTCGGATTCGATTTCCAACAGGGACAAGCATTTCTGTGATCAGCATAGATGTTTGTATTTCGGAGTTTGATTTCTTATTATGTATGTAATAGTACTTATATATGTATTTCTATGTATTAGTATCTAGTTTTCTTTTAGTATTAGAATTCTATGTATTATAACACAGGGAAATAATTTCTTACTTTGGGGTTAGATCAAGACTCGAACCCTGTACTATGCGAAAGGTTCAACCATCGCCTATAGACACCAATTTTTTTTACATCATAAGATAACAAACAAGCAGATGGGTCTCCTGATGGAAAGAGTCAACCATCGCCTATAGACACCAAAGATGTTAATGGTGCGTTGCTATCTTGTGGCGAGGTCTAATGCCACATGGATAAATTTACCGGTTACCTTACCCTCCAAACCGGAACACGACAGTAACAAGCACCGACGCTATTGCCGCAGGAATAGGTAAGGCGGTGGTACCAAACTGGGGCGAGACAATGCAGAACTCTACCATCTAATAGCCACGATGGTAGTGACTCGTATAGCTAATCGGTCGCCTTTTACGACCTGCCTGGCAGAACGGCAGTTGGCCTATTCTCCAAAGGTGCCCGGGACTGACACGAAGAAAAGTACCGAGTAAAAAGTCTAAATAATTTAAACGCAGTAACACTGTCTCCATCGATTTTCAGCCTCATGTGTGTCTTGTCCTCTTTAGGTTTAAACGGGAAGTATATAACCTCTCAAACAATCAGTTTTTTATGTCATAATTCATCAATAAATTATCTGTTTCTTTTGCGTTTACTGTCCGATAAAAAATAACAATACGATTAAATTTTTCGTTGAGCAACTGATGACAGATTATTGCACGCCGGGCGAGGCTGTGCATTAATATCGGTTGAAAGACAATGTATGTCTCAACCAACTTCAATCACACTCAATATTAAACACATCATACGTACAAATTTGATAATGAAAATCCACTCAGAATAGATCCCTATTGAAAATCTCTTCATTCGGATCTATTTTTTTTTTATTATAAATAATTTAAAGAAAAAAAACGTTGCGGCGTGCACTTTTAGACTTCCCAAACTTCTTTAAGTTTATTATTATGAATTGCGTTACTTAAATAGCTGAATCCGCTAGGGAGGGCGTTAAATGTTCTAACCGGATGATGTTACTCAAATATATCACCCACCAGAGCCTGAGTCATCTATTGTTCTTTTTGATATCAAACTTAGTCACCAGTGCTACAGTCCAATTATATTTTTAGTGTTGTTATTATAGTTGCAAATGCGTATTATTATAAGCATTAACGTTGTCTTTACCTATAGTGTAAGAATAATTATTTATAAGGTGTATAAGTTTTAGCTATACGTGTCACTACCTTCGTGACTACTAGGTGGTAGAGTTCCGCAACGACTCGCCTGGGTATTATACCTATGTATTAATTTTTGTACTTAAAGAGTTCAAAAATCTAAAGTTTGTAAAAATATTTTTTTTTTATAACATAAGATAGCAAACAAGCAGATGGGTCTCCTGATGGAAAGAGTCAACCATCGCCTATAAACACCAAAGATGTTAATGATGCGTTGTTATCTTGTGGCGAGGTATAATGCCACATGCATAAGTTTACCGGCTAAATAATTGTATTTTGATGTTCGAAAGTATGTATATTTTCAAAATTATGATCGTATTTGATCTTTTGAATGGCGTTCAAAGCAATTTTTGAGGTCTAGGTTGGTTTATTTAGCTACAAATCAATAGTTTAAAAAATGTCGATGAAGTGTTAAAAAAGTTTTTTTTTTCGAAAACTTGCGTCATTGATAAATCCTGAACGAATCAACCTATTTTAATCCAATTTACGTTATTTAACGCAGTTTTAAAAGCGGACTAGAATTTTAAATAAATCAGTATATTAGCTTGAAAGATATGAAGTAAGTTTGCTGAAGTTATGTTAACATTTGAAAAGCTGTACCATTTGAAAATTCAACTCGTGTTTAATTTTTGAAACGAAATTCAACGTAGTTTTTTAGGTACTAAAATTTTGTAGAAGATTAATAAATGATTGGTCGAAAAATTTCGGAGTTAGGTAAAAAATATTTTTTCAAAAAGTTTCGTCACCGATAAGTCTCGAACGGATAAATTGTTTTTGATGCAATTTGTGCATTGGACGCAATTTTTAAAGAATAGAGCTGATTATATTTTGTACTCAATCGACACATTAATTTTATTTTAATTTATATTAAAAAAATACTTTTTCACGTACATTTTTTTTAAGTTTTTCAAAATTTCTCAAAATTACCTGGACCAAATTGGTTAAAATTTTTTCAAAAGTCTAAAGTATCATATTCTAGTCTAAGTTGAGCGAAAACTAATCGAATGCTATTAACCGCGTTTCGATCGGTCAAGACGTTCAAAAGTTATGAGATGTTTCATACACACACATATATATATATATATATATATATATATATATACATATAAACATACTAACGTCATCGTAAAAATACTCGGAAAAGGTTCCTAGGACCTCAAAACATGGAGATCTGTTGAAAACTCGATTTTCGAAAATTGCAGCTAAATCAGTAACTTCCTTATCTACATATGAAGCGGGAAGTTAAAAAAAAGCATTTACACGTAGGTAGGTACGCTCGGTTACACTTATCAACAAGAAAACTTAAATATTTTATTAGAAAACTTAAATATTTACAAATTTTATTTAGTATATTCACGCCCATATCCCTGAAAAAGTAGGCAGAGGTACACATGTTGTAAGAAGTGCGCCCACGATTAGGCGAAGATTCTAGGTCCCACAATGTGATAGGTGGCCAGCCTATCGCCAACCGGGCACTTTCCAATCCCGGGCAACGTTGTTTTTGTAAGAAAACTGAAAAAACACATTTTTTAATTTCCCGACCCAGGACCTCCGACACCGGACCACTAGACCACAGAGGCGCTTAATTTTAAAATATATTAAAATACAATAGTTGTCAGCTAGAGAGAAATGGTATTGCAGCAACTGCGGATAATGATTTTAAAAGTCAAGTAATAAGTATGTCAAGACAAAATAACAATAAAATAAAAATGACAGTTCGGAATAATATCACATATAATTAATTATCTTAATATCTATATTACGTGTCAAGTTGTTTGTCCGCGATGGACTCTGAAACTATTGAACCGATTTCAATGAGATTTTGTAGATATCTACTGTTTTGTCCTCTGTAACTCTTTCCCGCCCTCTCAACCAAAATATTAAATACAAGTATTTTTATGCCAAAACAACGTTTGCCGGATCAACTATTAAATATATAAAAAATATATAAAATGTAAAATACATTTATTGACAACGTGTCGCGGGGTACCAGGGAAAAAGAAGAATTGAATTCAAATGTTTTATCTGTTTCTTCTGCGTTTCCATATTTTTAAACATACATATGTTTTTTATGACTAGCGGTCTAAATTAAAACATAGACCAAAACATATTTTTTATAGAAGAGGGGCAAACGAGCAGGAGGTGTACCTGATAGTAAGTGATCACTGCCGCCCATGGACATCCGCAATACCAGAGGTCTTGCAGTTGCGTTGCCGGCCTTTTAAGAATGAGTAAGCTCTTAAAATCAAATCTCAATAAAATCTTTTTTATGTTTTTACAACAGACTTAGCTGTAATAGCATAGTGTGTATCCCTACATAGTATAAAACAAAGTCGCATTCTCTGTCTGTCCCTATGTATGCTTAAATCTTTAAAACTACGTAACTGATTTTTATACGGTTTTTTTTTAATGATTGATTCTTGAGGAAGGTTTTAGTATATAAACCTTTCCGATATTTCCACGGGAACGAAAGCTAGGCGGGTGAAGCCGTGGGTAGGTTGCTAGTATGTATATATTGTTCAAATAAATGTTGTATATGTAATGTTTATTTTTTTAATTTAATGTATTCTAATGCATATTATTATTTAAAAATATTAGGTTTCTGCACTCCTCCACAATGTGAACTTTAACTATACCAATTTTCAAACTCCATCGCTCGCGTAATTTTCGTAAAAAGGGATACAAAGTTATTGCTTCTCGTATATTTAATATATAAATACTAGTTCTGTTTTTGAAATTTATTATTGTGATACTAATTTTTTAATGTATCATAAAAATCATAAAATACACAACCATGGCCTATAGATATCAAGTTTTCCACGTGTTGTTCCGGGCTCCTTTAAAGGATAATTCAGTCACAATTCAGATCTAATTTGAATTAATAATTCAAAATTTCAAAATCAAAAATTCAAATCTAATCAAATCTACAATTAATATGCCTGAAACTTTTTCTATATACTAGACAATGTGGCTCTTTTGATGGAAACACATCATTATCAGACATCAAAAAGCTAACGGGCTATGATTATTTGTAGTGGCGAGACGTTTTATCAAAATATGTACATATATTTTACCGGCATTTGTAACAGCTTATGTTTGAAATACAGTACAGTTGTATAAAGCTTTATTAGTATGGCCTAGAAGTCACGGTATTCATAAATTGTTTAACTAATCGTTCCTTTTTTACTAACTGCATGGCAGAAAGACAGATAGACTATTCTTTAAATGGGACCTGCACCAACACAGGGTACATTCAATGTTAACGCCTAGACAAAAAATTAGGAACAATATTATTGAAATCTAAGAAATAAAAAACACATACCGCTTTATTTTTCAACTCAAACATAAATCAATTTATCAATAAACATTTAGTAAATAAAATGCACTAAAGTCTTGATTGACTTGAGTCGATTTGGAATCAACGAGACAGAGAGATAGAGAGAGAGAGAGAGGTCTATTTCTCTCAATCAGTAATAAAATAAGAATATATTGTCCCGGTTACCTGGACCAACATGGGGTTATTGCAAAATCATTCAACATCCTATTCTTGATTCAGATTTCGCCAATGATATTTAGTAGCGATCGCCTGTGGTCGAAATTCGACCAAAGACTTAAAAATAAAATCTCTTTTAAGTTAGACAACTGACTTTAGCCGTAAAGAAAAAAGTTTAGTATCCATGTGTGTATAATGTCATGTATATCGCAAGAATGTAGTGTGTATAATGTTTATTTTTATTAATTTAACACATTTCTAATGCATTTTATTTAAAAATATTAGAATTCTGCCCTTCTCTGCAAATGTAAAATGTAAATTTAACTATGCCATTTCATAATCCACCGTTCGCGCAATTGTCTTAAAAAGGGATATAAACTTTTTCCTTCACGTTTTAATATATGGATAAGCTTAGGAAAATAAATAAGTAAACATCCTTGAACTTTTGAATTAATATGTAAATGCGTACAGTAATAAATACATCCGAACACTTTATCTTAAAATCATTGTAACAGTTTTCGGAAAACAACCAAAAAACGTCTTAGAAATAAAATTTACTATCATGAGTGGGAAAGGTCAACGCGAACGGAGGTCTGATAACGTCACGCGAGCGCGCATCCCTCAATGTGGCAAAACAAAGGTATCGCCTTCGACTCGCCACTGGCCTCCCGGAACCGGCGGTGATAACACCAAACCTTATCTTTCCCCCAGCCTCCCCATCGTCTTCCTCCACCCTGCCACCCTGCCAACTCTTTTGTTTCACTTGTCACAAAAATTAAGCGCAATAGCTCGGCTACAAATGTCTCTTTTTTAAGGGGCCAATTTCCACCACAACTCAGTCGATTTCGCCGCTCTTAATTAACTTTATTTCCTGTTCTCTCCACTCCCGACTTTTGTTTTTGGGGGTTGTTCTTTTTATTTTGCTATTTTTTGTCTGCAGTCGCGTAATGGAAAAGATGTAGAACGAAATTTTAATGACTGGGTGCAAGTTAAGCTTTGTACGACGCGCCATTGTGTCGCGACAACTGCGACGCGAAGTTTGACGTCCGCCGTAATCGGACGTGTCTATTAACAGATTTTTCTCAGCCGTGAAACGAAATCGTTTGTTATCGCTTGTAAGCATTTCGGGAAATTTCATTTGAATTATTTTGTCTCTGTTAGCTTATTATTTAATTATGGCGTTCGTAATGGGAGATTCCACATTAAAATTATGTACTTTTAGTAGCACGAATGATTTTTCTGGGATTTACCTATATATATATATATATATATATATATATATATATATATATATACACACAAAGCACTTTGTATACCTTTTTACGACGACTACGCGAATGGTGGCTTATGAAATTTGACAGAAAACTAATTTTTTTTTTTTTTTTTTTTTTTTATGGAATAGGGGGCAAACGGGCAAGAGGGTCACCTGATGGTAAGTGATCACCGCCGCCCATGAACAGCTGCAACACCGGAGGTACTGCAGGTGCGTTGCCGGCCTTTAAGGAATGAATACGCTCTTTTCTTGAAGGCCCCTAAGTCGTATCGGTTCGGAAACACATCCGCTGGTAATTGATTCCACAGAGCAGTCGTGCGGGGCAAAAAATGCCTCGAAAATCGCACTGTAGTGGACTTGCAGACATCCAAATGGTGAGGGTGGAATTTAGAATTTTGGCGTGATGTCCGATGGTGAAAATCAGCGGGTGGTATTAAGCCGAACAACTCCTCGGAACACTCCCCGTGGTAGTAGCGATAGAAGATGCAGAGGGAACCAACATCTCTTCGCAACGCCAAAGGATCAAGCCGATCGGAAAGAGCCCGGTCATCGATAATACGAGATGCTCTACGCTGTATGCGGTCAAGAGGAAGGAGCTGGTAGTGCGGAGCCCCTGCCCAAAGATGAGAACAGTACTCCATATGAGGCCTGACTTGCGACTTGTATAGTCGCAAACGGTCGGCCGGTGTGAAGTACTGTTTCGCCCTGTTCAGAACACCAATTTTTTTGGACGCCAGCTTTGCTTTACCTTCCAAATGACCACGAAACTGGACGTTACTCGATATGTCGATACCAAGAATTCCAATATTGGCTGAGGCAATCAAAGGAGTATTCTCAAAACGAGGGGA
Organism: Apodemia mormo; assembly: GCA_036924255.1. NCBI lineage: Eukaryota > Metazoa > Arthropoda > Insecta > Lepidoptera > Riodinidae > Apodemia > Apodemia mormo. Next base: position 30,214,146 of record JAUPFN010000006.1, read on the forward strand.
TACGGCAAAAGGTGTTTTCTTGGCGGTAAACGCACAAACTTGTGTCTTCCTTGGGTTGTATTGGACTAAATTTAGTCGACCCCATTCCGAGACTTTGTTCAATAAATCCTCGACTTCAGACACAAGTTTTTTCCGGCACTCGTCAACATGTTCCCGAGAAATGTTAGCACGGCCGGAATATACAGCATCTCCTGTACTGTCATCTGCATAACAATGAATGCCGCTAATTTGCAGCATATCATTGATATGCAGAAGAAACAAAGTAGGAGATAGCACGCAGCCTTGGGGAACACCAGCATTGACCGATTTTAGGTCTGAGCATACACCGTCGACAACAACATATTTAAATAATATGCATTAAAAATACATCGCCTCTGTGGTCTAGTGGTCCGATGTCGGTGTTGTCCACATGAGGTCACGAGTTTGATTCCCGGGTCGACAATTCAAAAATGCGTTTTTTTTTAAATTTTCTGATAAAAACAACGTTGCGTGGGATTGGAAAGTGCCCGGTTAACGATAGGCTAGCCACGTATCACATTGTGGGACCAAATATCTTTGGCTAATTGTGGGTGTACCTCTGCCTATATCTTCAGGGATACGGGCGTGAAGATACTACGTTTTTTAGAAATACATTAAACCCAAAACATTCATTTGACATACCTACTTACATGATAATATACACATATATGTATATTATGTATATATGTTTAAGGCTAAAGTTTATTGGCAACTTAAAAGAGATATTAGGGATGACAGCTTTTATCTTAAAATACTTAAATTAAATAAATACCCTTACAATCGTATATTTAAAAAGGCTGAGTTTATTTATTATTAGTGTTTCAAAGATTAGTCAACGCACACATTCCATTCTGGTCGTCATATTTTTCAGACAAACTGAAAATTCAGAATAAATAGCTCGATGTGAGAATCGAACTGAGGACCGAGACCAGTACCGCTAAATCTTTGAGGTTTTCTTAAAAACTTGATTGATTTTTTTTTGTTTTAAACAAATTTTAAAGCGAACAAAAGTGTTTATTTGCCAGATTTTTTTAATCATGTTAAAAATTTTAGTAACTATTTATTAATAATATATTCTATTGTTTAGTGGGCACGGTAACCGTTATAATGATGGATGTTGTATACATCTCCGCCACAAGGATAGCAACGCATCATTAATAAATAAATAAATAAATAAATATTCACGGGACAAATTACACTTAATGTTCTAACCCCAAAGTAAGCAAATTATTTGCTTGTGTTATGGGTATCAGTCAGCGATACTAATACATAGAAATACATGTATAAATACTTTTACATACATAATAAACACCCAAACCCGGAAATACAAACATTTATTCTCGTCACACAAATGCTTGTCCACGTCGGGGATCGAACCCGAGCCCCGTTGATTGCGTAGTCAGGGTCTCTAACCACTCGACCAACGGGGCGGTCATTAACATCTTTGTTATCTATAGACTATATCTTTTCACCTGGTGAGCTATCTATATGCTTGCTATTCTATGATGTGAAATAAACTGATAGACCAGTGACGCAAAATCTATACTATTATAAAGAAAATTAATCCTGCCACATTTGAAAAAAAAATTATGATTTTTTCAATACAAAATTCCGCGTAATTTGCGCAATTTTTCGTCATTATCTGGCTGTTGACCCAGCCCGACCGTGAGCCGTATTACTCAAATTTCATACATTTTTCGCCCAAATCAGAACTCCTACTCAGAGACTGGTAATTTGCTCGCAGACAAGTTTACACTTAGATTTGAGAACAATGAGGCAATATTTTCAGTACTATATGTATTCCACTACATTCATTACTTTCAAAGTAATAAAACAGAACAAATGTTTTAGTGGAGTTTTATTAGTAAAACTATGTACTACTACTAAACTTAAAAGTTAAATACTATAAGAAACTAATAATAGTTATTAACAAAATTAAACAGACTTTGATTATCAACTATACCCATACCTCAAAAACTACAGAACCGGTTTTGATGACACTAAGACTGTTCTCAAAGTTGAAATATACCTGGTTTAAACCAAAATGAATTATTTCGATATGGCTTTTAGTTCCTGAGAAATTCGTGGACAAACATAAAAACACAAATATACAAACAAAATATCACCTACAAAATTTAGTAGACGTGCTTGGACGTCTAAATGGATCATTATATTGAAATTTTATCCAAATCTAAGATATACATCAAACTGATAACCTTCTCTTTCGTCGGTTGAAAATAATTAATTCACCTACGTTTAGGAAAAGCATAAACTTTAGGTTATCACATTATAAACATTCGCGCGATTTGCGCGACTTCCGTCGACCGTCCTCCGTCTGGTTAGAGTAGCCGGTCTGGCCGCGGGCGCGCCGGCAGATTGCTACTAAATTATTTAGCCGTTTAGCGATATTCGCCCGTGATATCTGCCGCCCGTTCGCTCCAATCGGACAGCCCGCAAATTGGATTCAGATTTCTGCCGGCCGTGGAAATTGATTTGTACGTGATATTTAATAGCACTGGGTATTGTTAAGTAAATACATATGGACTGTTCGATTTCATTTCGGTATTTATGTGAGAAACATGAATATTTATGGTGCATCACAAAGTTAAGTAAGAAATTGAGAAAAGTTTTATTAAATTTAGCCATATAATACAGAAAATAAAATGGCTAGTACTTTTCAATTAAAACATTTGTAAACTGTTTCACAGTAAGGTAAGGTAATTAATATCGTAACGTAAATAATGGTCGACAGATGTAATCTAAGTAGAGTAATTTAAGTGTAAATAATAAATCTATTTTTTTTTATGGAATAGAGAGCAAACGGGCAAGAGGCTGATGGTAAGTGATCACCGCCGCCCATGAACAGCTGTAACACCGGAGGTACTGCGGGTGCATTGCCAGCCTTTAGGGAACGTGTACGCTCTTTTCTTGAAGGCCCCTAAGTCGTATAGGTTCGGAAACACATCTGCTGGTAATTGATGCCACAGAACAGTCGTGCGAGGCAACAAATGCCTTGAAAATCGCACTGTAGTGAACTTGTAGACATCCAAATGGTTCGAGTGGAGTTTAGAATTTTGGCGTAATATCCGATGGTGGTGAAAATCAGCAGGTGGTTAACACCACCCACTAATTTCCACCATCGGACATCGCCGAACAACTCTTCGAAACACTCTCCGTGGTAATAGAAGCAGAGAGAACCAACATTTCTTTGCAACGCCAAAGGATCAAACCGATTGGAACGAGTCCGGTCATTATGAAGTCGATACCCGTCATCGACGATACGAGATGCTCTAAGCTGTATACGGTCAAGAGAAAGGACCTAGTACCGCGGAGCCCCTGCCCAAAGATAAGAACAGTACACCATATGAGGCCTGATTTGCGACTTGTATAGTCGCAAACGGTCGGCTGGTGTGAAGTACTGTTTCGCCCTGTTCAGAATACAAATTTTCTTGGACGCCAGCTTTGCTTTACCTTCCAAATGACCACGAAACTGGACGTTACTCGATATGTCGATACCAAGAATACCAACTCTGTCTGATGCAGTCAAAGGAGTATTCTCAAAACGAGGGGATACGGGAAAAGGTGTTTTCTTGGCGGCAAAGGCACAAACTTGTGTCTACTTTGGAATATATTGGACTAAATTTAGTCAACCTCACTCCGAGACTTTGTTCAATCAATCCTCGACTTCAGACACAAGTTTTTTCCGGCACTCGTCATCATATTCCCGAGAAATGTCAGCGCGGCCGGAATATATAGCTTCCCCTATACTGTCGTCTGCATAACAATGAATGCAGCTAATTGTCAGCATATCATGGATATGCAGAAGAAACAATGTATGAGATAGCCCGCAGCCTTGGGGAACACCAGCATTGACAGATTTTGGGTCTGAGCATATACCGTCGACAACAACCTTAATGCTACGATCTGTCAAAAAACTGGTGATGCAGTTGCATAATCTATCGAGAAGTTCATAAGATGGAAGTTTCGCAAGAACTGCTTTGTGTCACACCCTATCAAATGCCTTCGCTATGTCCAAACTAACAGCTACTGCTTCCCCCTTGGTCTCAACTGCCTTAATAAGGTAGGCCAAAAGATCACCTGCCGAACAACTGCGACGGAAACCATACTGACGGTCACTTATAAGCAGGTGCTCTTCTAAGTACTTTAAGAGCTGGCAATTGATAATATATTCCATTACCTTTGAGAAAAAGGAGGTGATGGCTATGGGCCGATAATTGGACGGATCTGAGCGATCGACTTTCTTAGGTATTGGGTGCACTAAAGCTGTCTTCCAGGAATTAAGTACGACGCCTGAATTATATGAGAGCCGGAAAAGTCGCGTCAACACTGGAGCCAACTCGGAAGCACATTATTAATATTATAAATGCGGAAGCTTAGATGTTTGTATGTGTGGACAGATGTTTGTTGCTAAACCACGCAAAAACATTTGAATCAATTTGGATTAATTGGACATATATGTAGACAATGACCTGGATAGTACATAGAATTCATTTCGAAAAAATAAGGTGTTCCCGTCAGATTCACCAAAAACTTTTATAATGCGCGGACTGCAGGTTCCAGCTAGTTAAAAATAAAACAATAAAACTTTTCATATTCTAGTCATTTAATTTTAATCTTTAATACTGGTAATATAGTAGACTAGTTTACTTGAAACTAGTAATAAAAGTTGTAAATAATCTTTTGGAATTCACAAAGCAGTCAAATGAATATATAATCCTCAGTTGTCACGTGAGATCCACTACTAACACGGGAAAGGTCCACAAGTGACATATAAGCTATTCAAAGAATCTCCAATCTCCGTGACTTTTCTATTATTTAAGCGGATGAAATCTGGAGAAGATTGCAGTTCGCGCCTCTACATTTTGTCGATGTTACAGTTTTTATTTAAGAATTTAATTAAAAATATTTATAAGTTAAGGATTGCCCCTTTTGTAGATTTTATCCTAAAGTATAAATTAAACATACTGTAGGAGAAAAAAAGCAAATCTATTCTGCTTATTTGATCTGAATGCTTTACTACCAGATATCTCGTGAGAAGCGAGGGAATGATTATTAGGTTCCACAATGTTCCCCGTGTTGGTTCCGGGCTCCTTTGAAGAATATACCAACTGCCGTTCTGCCAGGCAGGTCGTAAAAGGCGACCGATTGGCTATGCGAGTCACTACCATCGTGGCTACTAGGTGGTAGAGTTCTGCATTGTCTCGCCCGGGTCTGGTACCACTGCCTTGCCTATTCCTGCCGCAATAGCGTCAGTGCTTGTTACTGTCGTGTTCCGGTTTGGAGGGTAAGGTAGCCGGTAAACTTATGCATGTGGCATTAGACCTCGCCACAAGATAACAACGTACCATTAACACCTTTGGTGTCTATAGGCGATGGTTGACTCTTTCCATTATGATTATGATATAAAAAAAACGGATTTAGTGCTACCATCTTGCCTGTTCCTGCTGCAATAGCTTCAACGCTTGTGACTGTCGTGTTTCGGTGTGGAGAGTTAAGTAGGCAGTAAACTTTTGCATGTGGCATTACGATCCCGCAAGATAGCAACGCATCATTAATCGTGTCTATAGACGATGGTTGTTTCTTTCTATTAGGATTGTTATGGCTGTCTGCCTGTTTGCTATCTTATGGTGTCAAGAAACGTGTTACTAACATTATGACTAATAACTAATGGATAGAGTTTTGCAGCGCAGTGATGTGCTATTAAATCCGCGCGAGACATTGTAAAGCTCTAGTACCTAGTCCATCGCATAATACAGAAAATAGAGGAGCCTTTAACTCTTTTACTTTAAAATGCAGGAGTTATTTTTTTAAAGACCGTTGTAGTATAACGTGTCGAATATAAATCTATAAAATATTTATAAAATTAGGGGGGTGGAACGGCGCCATTTTGCAAAAAGGTTACTTACCGTTTACGTTTTATAACACTATTATTATTTAACTTTCGTATTACTGTTTTTATTTCGCGAAAAATCTTTTTTGAAAAATGTTTATATCATAAGATAGCAAACAAGCAATCGGCTTTCCTGATGGATAGAGAAACCATCGCCTATAGACACCAAAGATGTTAATGATGCATTGCTATCCGTGTGTCGGGATGGCAATGCTACATACCGGCTACCATAACCTCCAAACCGAAACACAACAATCACAAACATTGACACTATTGCGACAAAAATAGATAAAGCATTGGTAACAAATACCCGGACGAGACGTTGCGAAACTCTACAACCTAGTAAACATTTTGCAAAATATCGGCACTTCGCCCCCCTTACATCCCCCTTATTAAGCCACTTAGAGGTTGGTTTATTAAAAAAGAAGCCTATGCTTGACCCGGAGTCTTCAACTACTTCCTTGCCAAATTTCATTAAAATCAATTTAGTGGTTTATCCTTGAAAGTATAACTATTACACAGATACATAGACGGACAGACAGGTAAACTTACACATTTCTAACGTTAGTACAAGACAAATTACATGAATTTACCTAACCCCAAAGTAAGCAAATTATTTGTTTGTAATACTTATGGATGTTCAGTCAATGATAGTAATACAAAGAAATACATATATAAATATTGAATACGCAAATAATCAGAAATATAAACATCTATGTTCATCGCACAAACGTTTTTCCCTGTTGAGAATCGAAATCGAGCCCCACTCAACCAATGGGGCGGTTGATAATCAGTACTTACAGATTTTTCCAAAACAGATAATATAAAGTTAAATATTAAAATTATAACAGAAGTTGTAAAAATTAAATTTTGAAGTACGCTGGCGCTCAGTACTAAGAGGAATTGAGTACATTTATTAATGCGTATCTGCTTTGAGCTAGTCGGATCATCGCTCAGCTTTTAATAAGTGAATTCAGTGTGCGCGGGGGAAATCAAGCGCAACCTTTGTTTACTATGTCGATAAAACTCTTTCATGAATCTATGGCACGCTCTATATATTGTATAACATTTCACTTCATTACTGGACATCGTCTAATCTTTATATATAGGTATAAATATACAACACAACATACAGTACAACACAACAGCAAAAATAGCAACGCACCGTTAACATACAACTTTGGTATCTATGGACGTTGGTTGTCTCTTTCCATCAAGTGAGCCATCTGCTTGTTTTCTATCTTATGATATATAAGAAATACTGAGAAAAAATAGCTATTTTCGTATGTTACGTAAGGAATAAGTAAGGCAGTGGTACCATATACCCGGGCGAGACGATACAGAACTGTACTACCTAGTCGCCACGATAGTAGTGACTCGCATGGCCAATCATTCGTCCCTTATGGATTTCCTGACAGAACGGCAGATGTTCTATTCTACAAAGGGGGCTTGGACCAACGCGGGGATAAAGGGTCCTGCATGTGCAGGGATCTTGATATATGGCACTCGGACCTCACTGCCTTCCACGTAAGGGGTCTGACGTGAAAATATATACGTATGTTACATTTTATACATAAATGTACAATTTAGCTGATAAACATTTTCTTAATGTTTTTTCCTAATTTTAAGCTGTAATTTGGCTAACAAATCGACCTGATTAATCCTAAATCAATCTACTTGATCTTGTTTAAGTGTTTTGGAATTTTCTAAAACGCACGATGTTTTTGCTTTATTAACAAGCAGAACAAATAGAAGAAAACCAGACTAGACTAAAACAATATTAAAGATTTATTAGTTTTTAGTTCACGGTCCACCTAATTTCTTTTCATAATATGTTGATCGGTTATTTTTTGTATCATAATATTATGGTTAACTTTAATGTCATGGAATAAGACTTCTATCATTTGTAAGAACCGAAGATGTTAATGGTAAATTGTAGTGGGATGGTAATTATTTAATTTAACTTACTGGACTTGTTAACTTGTTATAAAAGTGTATTTAACCCGATAACATCGTAGCAAAACTTAGGTAACTATTCTTGCATCCTCAATTTGTAACGGATTATAAACTATTGTTATGAGTGATAAAGAATAAAGATGATTAGAAAAAAGTAAGGTAGTAAATAGGTAGAAGTACCTACTCTTTATGCATAAGAAATATTCCTTACATGCACCTATAGGTTTCCGCAACAAAACTACAATGTTGCCATCTTGAAAAATGAGATGTTATAGCTTGTACGCAATTAAAAGTTAAACAACTAACTGATAATAAGTTGTATATTGTAAGGAACTGAATACATTTCTAAAATTTATTAAAGTCTATTAAAAACTAAACGTATATTCAACAATATGTAATTTAAAAAATTAAACTATAATTTTGTTGTGTAATAAGACAGTCAACCATTCAAAATATAGAAACTAATAGAGGCGGCATACAAAAAAACAATCAGCTCTTTTAAAAACACTTTTCCTTTGCATGTAGCTTTCTTATGTAGCGGAAAATTTAATCGTGTTCTTTGTTTGTCGTTCGTGAGTTGAATAAACCATACAAAGCGTTTGCAACACAATACTGGCATCTCTTTTGCTCATCACATTAAGGTAAATATTTTATCTCGCTTTCTGTAAAGTCCCAAACTGGACTTGTATCCAATATAACCCAGTCCCTAGTCAATTTTTACGGACGTACTGGCTTTTGTCAGGTGAGAAAATCAAGAAAGTTTTACGTTGAAATTCCTACATAACGTATTCATTTATGTTGTATGAATTTTTGCTTTTTAATAAGTGTTTTACAATAACGAATATTTTAGCTTCGTCAATATGCATAGGCATAGTAACATATTTTTTCAAATAAACAGTAGAGAAATCCATAATTAAAAACAATTTTCATCACTAATTATTACCAAAATTTCCAAATATTTTAATTATAATGATATATTATTTTGTGTCTATATATTAATACGTGAAGTAAAAATTTTGTATTACCTTTTACACCAATTACGCTAACGAAAGAGTATGACATTTGACCCAGTCAAAGTCAACATTACAAAGAAGAGCAGAAACCTAATATTTACCCATTGTACTTATGTTGTGTTTATATATTTTTATTCTAATTGTTCTGTGTACAATAAAGTATTAAATAAATAAATAAATAAATAAATTTAATAAAAATAAACATTACACATATTACATTCATATGACATACATCATATACACATATGTATACTATAATGTCTATGGCTAAAGTCTGCTATTTATGAAATTTTATTGTTGATGTGAAACATCTATTGGCGCAGGTGTACCGGATCGATGGCGTGGCGACGCGGATATCCGTATATATAATATTATATACTATAATATTATGTACTAAGGTAACTTCGCTGTATACCGCGAAGTATACAGTCCATATTTAGTAGCGTGTACGATGAGGCGATGTGTCGCCATGGCAACCAACTACGCGACCCCGATGTTTCACATCTGTCAGGAGTCCCGTGACGTCTCAGTTTTTTTAGTCTATAGTCGAATTTCGAGCAAAAGGCAAACGCTAGTAATTATAATTATATAATCTGGTGGTCTTATTAATGAGCAAGTGTTGGATTCTGCGTAAGTCAGCACTTGTTTTGTCTCGTTCATTATGACAATGCTACGTCGTAGTCAATGCAATAGAATGAGCAATACTTCCCTCTAGCCGGGACGCTCTGACCAACTGAGCCAGTGTCGACGAGTTCAAAGTGGCGAAATTCTTGAGTAACAAAAATCCATGATGCATCCATCCAAACATCTAAACTTTCGCATTTATAATATTAATATAAACGCATTGGAAATACATAAAATTAATAAAAATAAACATTACGCACACAATTGTTCATTTGACACACATCATAATATACGCCCCTATTGTATCTTGTATATGTACTATCATGTACATCGTGTATATGTACTATCGAACTTAGAACAGATTTGGTTGCTTAGTCTATGGTCAGATGGAGTTCTATAGTTGTGATAGAATTTCGATCATGTGGCGATAATCAGTATTATAATTATTACCTGTGGTTACACTGTTGGCAGGCGAAACATTCGAGGTGGTACACGTTGCTGCGCGCGCGCATCACCATCTCAAACGCTGGTATTACTTTGTTGCACGCAGCACAATATCCCGTATTTCCGAAAAGCCTAAAACAAAATAAAGTCAAAAAATATATACAAATTTTAAGTTATCAGGAAATTAATACAACCTATAAATTGAATATTACTTAACCATTTCCAATCTCCTATGTCTCTAGAATCCTGAATCAGATCTGTACCAAAATATGAGACCAAATATGAACTATAGTCTCACAAAAAAAATGCAAATTCATCTATACAGCGTGTAAGAGACCGTTTACGGAAAATCGAAACCATAGCTTTGGATTCTTAGACAAAAACCGTTGGAAAATTGTGTAGAAAATTCTTGAATTTTGGCGATTTTTTACCTTAATTTTGTATAATTTGATTTATTGTGATACTCTACAGTGTTCTTTTTAATTGTAAAATTTAAGAAAATACACAAATGAAGCAATGTATTAAGCGCCACACGCCTCGCAAAATAAACGGCTGGATCTAGAGTTCCACGGGCACAACTAGTTAGATCAACGTACGCTTTATATTGCGTGGCGTGAAAATAAGAAAAAATCATATAACGGAAATTTTACATTTCTCACAAAAAAAGGAATTGCCATTTTTTTTTTTTTATAGAAGAGGGGGCAAACGAGCATGAGGTGCACCTGATGGTAAGTGATCACCGTCGCCCATGGACATCTGCAATACCAGAGGACTTGCAGTTGCGTTGCCGGCCTTTTAAGAATGAGTAAGCTCTTTTCTTGAAGGTCCCTATGTCGTATCCGTTCGGAAATACCCCTGCCGGTAATTGATTCCACAACAGAGTAGTGCGAGGCAAAAAGTGTCGTGAGAAACGCACAGTTGTGGATTTCCAGACATCGAGATGGTGAGGATGGAACTTTGAATTTTGACGCGATGTCCGATGGTGGAATTCGGCGGCAGGAATTATTCCAAACAACTCGTCGGAGCACTCCCCATGATAAAGACGATAGAAGACGCAGAGTGAACCTACATCTCTGCGTAATGCCAAAGAGTCGAGCTGTTCCGAAATAGCCTGCTCGTCAACGATTCGAACCGCTCTACGCTGTATGCGATCAAGAGGAAGAAGCTGGTATTGGGGAGCTCCGGCCCAGAGATGAAAACAGTACTCCATGTGAGGCCGAATCTGTGCCTTATAAAGTTGAAGGCGATGGGCCGGCAAAAAGTACTGTCTCGCTCTGCTGAGCACACCGAGCTTTTTAGAGACTAATTTAGCCTTGCCTTCCAAATGACCGCGAAACTGAACGTAATTCGATATGTCGACTCCCAGGATTCCGACACTAGCTGAGGCTGTCAGGAGAGTATCCCCAAATCGAGGTGATACGACAAAGGGTGTCTTTTTTGCGGTGAACACGCAAAGCTGTGTCTTCTTGGTGTTAAAAGTGACCAGGTTTTGACGACCCCATTCAGAGACATCGGTAAGTCGATTCTCGACTTCAGACACAAGTTTGTTTCGGCACTCTTCGACGTGTTCCCGAGAAATACCGCTTCGGCCGGAGTATGTAGCATCACCAGTACTGTCATCCGCATAGCAATGTATGTTGCGAATTCGCATCATGTCATTGATATGCATAAGAAACAGAGTCGGTGATAGCACGCAGCCTTGGGGAACACCAGCATTGACAGATTTAAGGTCGGAGCACGCACCGTCGACAACGACCTTGATGCTCCGATCAGCCAAAAAACTGGTGATCCACTTGCATAATTTCTCGGGAAGCCCATAGGAAGGCAGCTTCGCGAGAAGCGCTTTGTGCCATACCCGATCAAAGGCCTTCGCTATGTCCAAACTAACTGCCAACGCCTCCCCCTTGGACTCAACTGCTTCCGTCCACCGATGAGTTAGGTATACTAGAAGGTCACCAGCTGAACGGCCGCGACGGAAACCGTACTGACGGTCGCTAATCAGCTGGTGCTCTTCTAAATACTTGAGGAGCTGAGAGTTGATGATCGTCTCCATAATTTTGGAGAACAAGGAGGTTATGGCTATGGGCCGATAGTTATACGGATTAGAGCGATCTCCTTTTTTAGGGATGGGATGAACCAAAGCTGTCTTCCATGAATTCGGTACCACGCCGAGTGAGTAGGAGAGCCGGAATAGGCGTGTTAATACTGGCGCCAACTCTGGAGCACACACTTTTAGCACGATCGGAGGGATGCTATCCGGCCCACTCGATTTGTGGATGTCCAAGGAAAGTAGTGCTTTACGCACAGATAACTGCCGAAATTGTAGTTCTGGCATGGAACTATCACACTGCGGGATGGTAGGCGGTGAGTTCCCTTGGTCATCCAGAGTCGAGTTGGCCGCAAAGAAGGAGCCCAGGAGATCGGCCTTCTCCTTTGCGGTATGGGCCAAAGAGTCATCGTCTCCGTGCAAAGATGGAAGAGAGGGCTGTGAGAAACTCCCTAAGACAGCCTTGGCGAGAGACCAGAACGCACGGGTCCCTGAAGGAAGGCGAACTAATTTCTCGCCAATTCTGCCTATGTGTTCAGATTTTGCCTTGGCGATAGCTCTTTTGAAGTACCTCGAGGCGGAATTGTACTCCTTACGTAATATGCTGGTTTTTTCATCACAAGATGCGGACGCAGCAGCCCAAGCCCGGTAGCACTCCCGCTTTCGGCGTGAAGCCGTTTTGCAGGAGCGACCAAACCAAGGCTGAGACTTACCACCAATTGGTACCGCAGAAAAGTTCCATGCCCTGCAGCACCACATCGGCAATAGAGTCAGCGACTACACTCGGATCATCCAGCGGGAAGCACAACCGCCCCCATGGGTAGGACGCAAAAAAAGACCGCATCCCGTCCCAATCTGCTGACCTATAGTGCCAAACGCGACGACAGCCTGCTAAAGGAGGCCGTGATAGGCGCGAAACCGGCACTTTACTCCGGATCAGGCAGTGGTCTGACGAACCAAGTGGGACGTCCACAGATACCTGGTAATGGTCCGGATGAGAGGTCAGCAGAAGGTCCAACAGTGAAGGCGTATGGTCATCCACATCGGGAACTCGCGTGGGCGAAGTTACCAGTTGTGTAAGACCATACGCCAAGGCAAAATCGTGAACAGACCTCCCCGCATGATCGGTGGTGCGCGAACAAAGCCATTCGGCGTGGTGGGCATTAAAATCGCCCAAGATCACGATCTCTGCGGAGGGGTCTGCTCTAACACGGAATCTACAGCCGTTTGTAAATGCTCAACGAGCCGGTCAACTTCAGTATTCCCGCTATGGGACCTGTATAGGCACGCGTAGCTGCGTGGATGGTCGTCGCAAGCTACGCGTAACCAGGGGATGGATAGGTCCTGACCTTCAAGTCTGCCGAGGCGCCGGTAACAGATATCTTCTCTGACGTATGCGCACACACCAGCCCGCGGTACAAAGGAATGTTCCAGTTTGTACCCCGGGTGGGAGAGGTAGGAAGTATCAGTCGGAGAAGATATCTGTGTCTCGGTCAAGAAGAGCAAAGCTGGCTTCGCCGTCTCGAGATGGTAGTGGACGGCGTTCAAGTTGGAATGAAGCCCCCTAATATTACAGAAATCCACAGTAAGCGTGGTAAGGGGTGTCATGGCCTTCTTGCTTTGTCTGCCCCGGACAGGATTGTTTGTGAGCGCAATTTTGCCCCCCCCCAGAATACGCAGGGCAGCCTGAGCATCCGTGATCTGGCTGAAATCCAGAGCACGGATGCCCAGAGGGGGATTCTCCACTGCTGGTGCAAGTGGTACCCCCCTGGGGTAGATTCTGTTTTAACTGCGCATTCATAGTGTACGTGGGGGGGGGGGGGGGGGGGGGTAGGCCTCCGGGACTCTCACAAACCGAACGAAACGCAGCAGCAGGGCTGCTACTTTACGTCGGTGTTAAGTGAGAGAGTGGTATCTCCCCGGGCGTGCCGGCCTATTCAGTTGCAAATGCAGTATGGCACTACCACTAATTTGGTTGACTGACTGCACCGGTGTTAAATAATTTTTGTACAAAAATTATTCCACCAGTGGGCGATGGGGTCGTCACGTCCCTACGCCATCATGACAATAACGTAAAACTGGTATGTTTTCCTAATTTTTCGGTAGACCGTCCCTTAGACGCTGTTTGTCGCAGTAAATTTCGTCATTTACAAACGGCGGTGTCGTCATTATATAAACGTAAACGTCCAATACAAATTGCCGAAGGCAAATTGTTTATGACATAATTGCGTCACTGTCAACTATAAACTCCGATGTCACCGACAGTTAGCGGGCCTCCTTTTTCCTAGTGGACCTAAAGGCAATCTAACAAATCTACTTATTTTTTATGTAAGAATCCAAATAGGGTTCTAGTTCTAAATAAACTACTCATATTTACATTACAAGTAATTTAAACAACATGCCGCGGCAATTTGTTAAGGGCGGCGGTAAATGTCATGCATATTATATAATGACGAGATTTTACATTCCGCATTTTCTAAAACGTATTTATCTTGTAATCTGGCGACGCCATTTGTATACAGACAAATTATAAAATTTGCCTGTGACAAATATATTTGTATGAGCATATATAAAAAATATATAAACATCCGAATTGAGAATCGTCTCCTTTTTTGGGAAGCCAGTTGAATATCTGTACGCTACCTATTTCCACGTCACCTATCAATATATACTAGCTGCAGTCAATGACATCTGTGTTAGTACATTAATCTTTTTGGCTGCTGTGAAAGAGGAATACATAAATGACCTTTGTGTATCGCCTCATCGGTTTAGTGGTACTAGCCTCCCTAAATTCCATCCCAAAGAAATTGTTTAACACTGGAAAAAACATTATACTGGATGAGACAACGTACAACTTAATATTTTTGAGTAATAGGTACTTGGTGAAATTATTGCCCTCAATTTGCGGCAGGAATAGGAAAAAGGGTACCATATATCCAAGTATATCTACATACACAGGAGTGTCACTGCATAACTCTACAACCTAGTAGTCATGGTATTAGAGCAAATCTTTCGCCATTTACGAACTGCATGATAGAATGACAGATGGCCTATTCCATTCTTTCTGTAATCAAAATGGCGCTGAAGTAACACGTGATTTTTTTATGCAATGATTTCTACAGTAAAAATTATACTATATTAATTTGTTTCCCACCTTAAGTAGTCTCTTTTGCACAATATTAGATTAGCTCGTGTATATAGAGTGTGACCAACTTCTCCAAGCCTGCAGTCGCAGCAACCACACTTGAGACAATCTTCATGCCAAAATTGATCCAACGCCTTTAATAGATACCTCTCTGTTATGACTTTACTGCAACCGGCACAAATCTGTAAAGAAATACAAAAATAAAAATATATTTCAATGGCAGTCCTAATGTAATATTAAAGAGTAAAAAAACCATTGGGATAGCATAAAATAACATCTGGGAAATCGAAATTGTATAAAGATATATTTGAATGGATATATCTTTATACAATTTCGATATGGATATATCTTTATACAAAAAGGGGTCCTGGGATACCCTTTTCGATTTAAAACAATATTGACACAGTTTGGCTTTAAAATTGTATGCCATGAAACCAAACGACATGACGCACTCTTATGTCATTTTCACCGCTATATTTTCTAATTGAGCACAATGCACACAATAATAAAATCATTTCAATTTTTTAAATATAGTTTAAAAAATAGAAATGATTTCCTTATGTTATGTATTTATTATTTATTTGTTATTTATTAGTTAATGAATATTTTGCTTGTGACTATGCTATATTTATTACCTTAAAAAAACGTTATTTTATACATAATTTCTATACAAAGTAGTTCCAACATTGATACCTACTAGACGAGCCCTTGTGGGAAAAGTGCTCCATTTTTTAAATGCCTTTACACAACGCACATAGATAAATCTAGCCCGCTATCCACTTGTCGTTTTGTACCTCTTTTAAGGAATATTAACTTTTCGATTTTGGCAGGCATTGGCAATTCATACAAAGTAAACGGTGGCTACAGCTTATCGCTAACATCATGACTACTATGTGGTAGAGTTCTGCAACGTTGTCCAATATACTCCCAAATATAAAGAAAAGTTTTATGCAGAAAGAATTATAACAGCCGATTTCTAATCCTCTATAGATGATGGGATCATTTAAATCCGCCAATGTTTTGGGAAATTATCCTAGAACATATATAACAAATATTCATACCAAATAATAATATCAGTGGGTAATAATAATAAATATAAATAAATATTCACGGGCCAAATTGCACGTACTGATCTAACCCCAAAGTAAGCAAATTATTTGCTTGTGTTATGAGTGTTAGTCAATCATACTTATAGATATATATAAATACTTTAAAACAAAAACATAGAAATACATATAGTATTTCTATGTGTTTTTTTAAATACTATATTTAATAAACACCCAAACCCGGAAATACAAACATATAATATGCTCATCACATAAAAGCTTGTCATCGTCGGGGATCGAACGCAATCCCGTCGATTGCGTAGTCAGGGTCACTAACCACTCGACCAACGGGGCGGTCAGTTACACAAAATGATCTAATCTCAAAGTAAGCAATTTATTCGCTTGTGACGTGGGTGTTAGTCAAACATTAATACATTGATTTTCCCCGTGTTGGTCCGGGCTTCTTTGAACAACAGGCCAACTGTCGTTCTGCTAGGCAGGTTGTAAAAGGCGACCAATTGGCTATGCGTGTCACTATCTTCGTAGCTAGTAGGTGGCAGAGTTCTGCATTGTGTCGCCCGGGTCTGGTACCACCACCTTACCTATTCATGCCGCAATAGCGTCAGTGCTTGTCGCTGCCGTGTTCCGGTTTGGAGGGTAAGGTAGCTGGTAAACTTATGCATGTGGCATTAGATCTGCCCACAAAATAGCAACACACCATTAACATCTTCGGTATCTATAGGCGATGGTTGACTCTTTCCATCAGGATTATCTACCTGTTTGCTATCTTATGATATAAAAAAATAGAAATACATATATAAATCAGGGTTTGAAACCGGTTAAAGAAATACCGGTTAATAGAGGCTTTTAGCGGTTTTTATGAAAGGTTTCGCTCGGAGAGTATGAGAGCGCTTCATAAACCTAAATAAATCAGTGTCAAAACCTACGAATAGTACGTAATACACAGTGCTGGCAAAAATGCGGCAAACACCTAAGAAAGCTTTTTAAAAACCTATATAAACCGGTTTATTGATTCCAACCGTTATAATTTTGCTTCATTAGGAAACCGGTATTTTTAAGGTTAATTTAGAGGAAAACCCTTACGTAACGCTTTCTATGTACTAACCTTTGAATAATTACATTTACAGTGTAATTATTCTAAGTTATTAACACTGATTTGGGTTTGAAAATAAATCGGTTAACAAGCCCTGATAGAAATACTGAAATATATTTAATACAGCCAAACCTAGAAACACAAATCTATTCTCATCACACAAATCTGTGGCCTTAGATCAAAAAGTGATAATTACAAAAAAGTAATTTTACGTGTATTTATGCACAATGCATGTGTATTATTATGATCAAATGTAATATTCTGTTTTTTAATTTATCTTGAAATGTTCATAGACTGTAGAAGAGTACAGTGTCGATGGAGATATGTCTATCTGATCAAACGATCCGTTTTTCGCAATGCTAATTGTATTATTAACATTGTTCAGCTAAAAGTGCACTTATCAGACCATGATAAGTGCACTTTTTGCTAAACAATGTTTTGGCCACAACAACCAATGGCCACAGAAATGTCTGTCCCTGATGAGAATCGAACCTAAGCCCCGTTGATTGCGTAATCAGGGTTGCTAACCACTGGACCAACGTGACGGGCAGAAAGCTTGCGTTTTAATAGTCGGGTGATAGATAGTATTATTAAACGAGGTACCTGTGGCTGTGGTGGTTGTGTGGGAGTGGCTGATGATGTCTGAGCAGGAACTGGTGAGGCCCGAGCCTCCTTCGTGACGTCCATGGCTAACATGTGGGCTGCCAGAACGGGACTACCGCCGCTCGCCTGCTGCGGCGTCCGCCTCTCGCACTGACAACAAAAAAATATTTTAAAAACCTGCCAAGTGCAGATCGTATTCCAGCACGAAGGGTTCTGTACCATCATCTTTAAAAAAAATACGAAAAAAACACGTTGATTTTATGCGGACCCCCCTTGATATTTTTATTTTTAGTATTTGTTGCTATAGCGGCAACGAAAATACATAATTTGCGAAAATTTCAGCTTTCTAGCTGTCACGGTTTATGAGAGACAGCCTAGTGACAGAGAAACAGACGGACAGACAGACAGCGGAGGCTTAGTAATAGGGTTCCGTTTTATCTTTTAGATACGGTACCCTAATAAAAAGCTGTTTCCCGCGACTCGGATTGCGTCACTTACACACATTACTTTTTTTTACTCGATTGAGTAAAAAGTAATGTTTATTACTCAGAAATAATATAGATTTATATCTATACTCATACTATAAAGGAGAAAATCTGTCTGTATGTTACAATTTTGATAAAATTTGGCATGGATATATATATATATATATATATAGTCGACAATCCGGGTCAAACACAGGCTAACTTTTTTCAAAAATTAACCCCTAATGGGTTGGAATAGAGTATGACAATTTGATCGATGATATGTTAATCTACAAGCAGACGAAGATGCGCTGGTCAGTTGGTTCAATAATTTTTAAAATCGATTCATTAGTTTTTGAATTTAGCCATACAAACAAAATAATGTTACCTCTTTATAATATTAGTATAATAGATAATAATTTTATTAATAACCAATCCTCATTTTATTCTTTTAACAAATTAAAACGTTAAAGCGATTTTATACTCAAGAATAAAAGTACACTATTTTTTACTATTAGCATAATATTTTTTACGCGATTTTATACTCAAGAACAAAAGTAAATAAATTGTACTTTTATTTTATACTCAGGTATAAAATAAAAGTGTACAATCACGATATTGGTTAATTTTGTGATTAAGAATTATTTTTGGAACGAAGTTCCTTATCGCGCGTTGTGAAAGGGGGCTAGACGGAAAAAATTCTCACGAAAAGTTGTAACGACACTTTTTGCTATAGTAAGCTATTGTACGCTGTGCGGCGTGCGCATGTTTCTCTATTTGACTCTCTCTCTCTCTCTTATAGAAAGCAAGCCAGATTTACATTATATTACAATTTAAAATTTTATTACAATTCCTTCACTAATTTATCAAAAGGAACTTCGTTCCATTCGGGTGTCCCATGACACCTCTCAACTTTTTCTTAACTGCAAAGTAAAAAAATATCTTCACGCCCGTATCCCCAAAGCGGTAGGCAGAGGTACGACCAGTGCAGCCACTTACGGCCAAACAAACTTTAAAGCAATTGATCTGTTTAACATAATTTTTACAAGCAAATGTTCTGTTAAATACAGATTAGTTGTTTGTTAAAATTGATTATTGGCCGTTAATACTACGATGTGTTAGGTGGCAAGACTACCACCAACCGGCACTTTCCAATCCCGGGTTACGATATTTTTATGATATAACTGAAAAAACACATTTTTTAATTCGATATTTCAAGCAGTTTTTAAGCCCGACCTGGTAATCGAGCCCGTGATGTGGTCAACGCTGACACCGGACCACTAGACCGCAGAGGTGATCAAAGACTCTTAACTAAATTTCATCTAAATTCACGCAGCCGTTTTACCTTAAAACGTAACCAACACATACACACACAGACACACACACACACACACATACGCAACACACACATACACACACACACACATACACACAAACTCACAGAGATGGGACATACATATTTAATTTCAAGTGTTTTAATAAAATAAGTGAAATTAAGCTAATTTAACATGGCTGGTTTTATCAACAGTGAATTATGTAAAAATATTTGCAAACGACGAAGAAAAGTCGTTTTACAAATTGGACTAAAAAAGTATTTTTAAAGTAATCCGTAATTAATGCTGTTATTAAAATTAATTAAAATAATTGGACTGTGTTTGAATTTAAGACGTAATAAGATAACTGAGTTATATAGTTCTTTTTAGTCATAACAAAACTTTTCAATAACTAATAAATTTTTCAGTCTTTCAATAATCTTTTTAATCGCAATAAACTTTTGAAATATTTCATTACTTGCATTTTAAAATATTGAATGCTGCAAGCGTAACTACGTGTTAATTATGAAAAAAATATTAAAGGTAATATACCATTTGCTTACCCGGGAAGATTATAGTCTTCAGAGTAAAGACAGAGAGCTTAAATATCTTAAACTACACTTAACGAAGCGAGTACAACAGTCACTGACTGGTAGGTACTCGATAACCATTACATAGATTATTACAATCAAGTGAATTAACCTTTTATTTTTTTACAACAACGCAATTTAAATTTCTAATTAAATTTAATGTGATCATAATGGAAACAGTAGCTTCATAATTACAGAAATTACTGAGTTATCGACAAGTGAATTAACATAATGGTTATTTTTTGTGAGAGTTTTTTTTTTTTTAATAATAAACCGTATGTCTGATTAAGAGCGGATTACGTAGCCAAATTGATATTCACTTTTTGTTCATTAAGGAAATATTATTCATACTATCACATTAGTATCGAATCAGGAAATTACAATTAATTTTCTAACCAAATACCTTAACCGACAATAAGAAATTATTTGCTCTCAAATGTCCACCACTTAGTGAGACTCTATCATAACGATTATTATAAATTTATACACTTGTATTGTTTCACAAATCATAAACTATATATTTATTTTTAATTAAGAATTAATTATTATAAAAACAAAACCCGACTGTGAACCGTACCAAAAAATTATAAAGCCTATGATACGCTCACAATTAAAAGGCAGTTTACACTTTAGACCAACTTTTGACGAGAAATCAAAATTTTCCAACTCCTAATTTTTCATATTATAAGGTACTTTTATTTAATTAAATAATACCATTAGATAGTTTAATCTTTTAAATATTGCCTCAATGAAACAGATTTTTTAATCATCAATTGTATTTCTTATAATAAATGTTCTCCAAAATCAAGTTTCGATAATTACGCAAGAAAGCTATTTTTCCAAAAGGTATTGCTTCTACTAGAATCAACAAACTTAATTAGAAAAAATGCTTAATTACCGGAAACATCCAACAATTGTGCCTGAATCGATTACTTTTTTCTTAAAAGGCATATTTGTTAAATTAAAATTAATTAAACAAATATGCCTATTTCAACGAAAATTAACGAAACATTGACTGTTTTTTTTTAATCGAAAATTGATATTTTTCTATAGAAATTGGCATAGAATAAAACTATATTCTATTCTTATGCAAAAATAAGTCACTTAAATAATATTTATTTATTTATTATTTCAAAAATAAATAAAAGAGAATACTATAAAATCCGCTACGTCCGTGTCCCAAAATTATTATCGCGTAGTAATAATTAAAATATTAAATTATCAATACTATTTTCATTTTACCAGCATTAGGTGCACTATATGAACGGCGGCGTCCAGCTCTGGCATCTATTAGAAAATATCTAAATTTCAGTTGGTCGATTTTGTGAAATGGCTCTTAAGATGAATTTAATGACACTTCTCATGCTAAAATACGTTAAGCCGCTTAGGCTATAGAGCCTGACAAATAAATACACAAACATACATACGAAGCTAAAGATTTTAAATATCTAAAAGTGACAAGTGCCTCGGCAGGTTTTTAGAAAAACTGAAAAAATATTTAGATTGAATCGGATTGGGTAGACCCGTAATTCGAACCTAAAACATCGTGGATCTATATCGAAGCTGGTGCAACTTGACGATTTTCTGAATCACATAGAAACAATACATTTTTTCAGGATAAAATGTTTCCTGTTTGCTGTTTGGATATAATAAGTAATGATTGACTTGTTAACTGAAAACATCCAATTAGTGTAGTGTTTAGTATAATAAATTAATCTTGTTAACTAAAAACATGTCCAATTAGTATATTGTTATACAGTTTCATATAAAATAGAAAACACGATATATATGTATGGTATGGTAACTTATACAACAGTACAACAATACATGAATTACATAAGTGCGATATCTTAACCAATAAGTTTATTACTCAATAAATATTAACTTAAAAAAATGAGTGAAGCTGTTAAACATCGATGTTATCATAAAATATGATTTAATCTCGGTTACCACTATATAAAAGTTAATGGCATGAAATTCATCGTCTGGCAAGAATTCTCGAAAAAATTAGCACAGCTAGTCAACCGATTAATGAGAACGTGAAACGCGACCCGCCATTTTCGAACTATAACAAATTATATGCCTTAAAATATCAAATAAAAACAGTAATTTAAATCACTTGATGAAAAAACTGGCCGTGGTGAGCAATAAAGTAAAGCACGGAGCGGCGTCGTCACGGTTAATTAACGCTTTAAATACGAACATTTTTCAATTATATTTGGTAACTGTAGCCATGCACAGGTGTCGCTGTACAGTTTACCAAAAGCCTTAGGAAGGTTATGCACTACATCCGAGTTCCGACATCCGATTACTTTCCGTTAGCCGAGCATCTCCAATTCAGAGCGGAATATTGATGGACCAAGGAAGCCTTTGGAAATAGTAAAGTAAACATTTGGATAATGTTGGAAACGTACTTTTTTTTTAATAATGGCTTTTGCCCGTTGTCTTGGGCATTGAGATTTCGCCAATGTGTATGTAGTGACAGAATTAGTGTAGTCAGTGAAATCACTATCACTGTCAGTTTCATGTCACTTGATACTGACAGTGAACTACGTAAACCCTTTTCTCTGCTAGAAATTATTTGATATAAACTGCTTATTTTATCTAAAGTCATTGGATTGGAAATAGTTTGAAAAGTAATATCCGATACCAGTCCAAGGTTCCTAGATTTGTATTTTCTCGGATTCGGATAGAATGCAGTGCGTAACCGCTCTTACAGTACGCTATTGTCCCGATTGAAATCTAAGAAATCACATTTAAAACTCTGTAAGCGGTTGACCCTGCGTGCCATCCCTGAAACTTTTCGCTAAATCACGATTTTTTAAGCTCAAAAGATTAAACACATAGTTTATGGCATAGATTTATTCAGTTCAAACATCTATTTTGTTAAAAATGGCAGTATATGTATTGATTTTTGAAAAGCTGTATATTTTGAAAACTATCAATTTTAATGTTTCGAATGATATTCAATTTAATTTTTGAGATCTAAAGTATTGCATTAGCTAAATAAGCGATAGATTAAATAATTTAGAAGAATGTCAAAAAACATTTTTTTTTTTCAATAAATTTGGTTATTGATAAATCACAAACGAATTGACCGATTTTGCTCCAATTACACATTTTAAAGGCATTTGACACAGCTTTTAAAGGAGAAAACTGATAAGATTTTTAATTCAATCGGTGTATTAGCCTAAAAGTTATTTCAAAAATATTAAGTAAGTTTGCTAAAAACAACGTAATTTTAATATTTGAAAAGTTGTAACTTTTGAAACTTAGATTCGATTTTGATTTTAGAAACGGTAATTAACAACTTTTTAGTAAGTACTAAATTATCGTTGCAAAAAATGATTGGTTGAAAAATTTCGAAGTTAAGTCGAAAAAACACTTTTTTCAAAAGTTTTCGTCGACTTCTCCCAAATGGATCAACCGATTTTGATGCAATTTATGCGTAATTAGATGCGTAAGACGTATTTTTTGAGGAATAGAGCTGATTAATTTTTGTACTCAATCGGTACAGTAATCTGAAAGTTATATTAAAAAAATACTGTTTCGCTAAAAAAAATTTTTAAAGTTTTTTAAAATTTCTCAAAATCTTCCAAACCAACTTGGATCAAATTTTCAGGAAGTCCAAGTTGAGCGGAATCCAATCGAATGCCATCAACCACGTTTCGATCGGTCCGGCCGTTCAAAAGTTATGAGATGTTTACACTGTACATACACACACGCACATACATACATACATACATACATACATGCACACATACTGACGTCATCGTGAAAATAGTCGGAAAAGGTTTCTAGGACCTCAAAACGTGAACATCTGGTGAAAACTCGGGGCAAAATCAGTAACTTCCTTATCTACATACGTAGCGGAAGGTTAAAAAAATGATTGATTGACTAAAAACATGTGATTTGTTATATATTAGAATAACTAAAATATGAAACAAACTTATTTATAAATTATAGCTCTTAAGTTTAGTAGTAATATTGAGTTTGATAGTGGCAAATATGAAAATAAAAAATATAAATTAAACTGAAACCACAGTTTACTCACAATTTAAGCAGAGTGAACCGAATATTAAACGTTTTTCATCAGTTTTTTGATTTCCGCACAATTATACACACACACAAGGTAAATGCACCTGTAATGGACAAGAAACCAGCTACGGAAAAAATAAATAATTTTGCAGAATAAGGGCAGGTATTAGTTTTTATTTATTGGCGATGTTTTTACATAGACACTCAAACTACTAAAATTTGCTATTTAAATCATTTCTGTTGTAATGAAACAAAATTAATGTAAAGCACAACGTCTAAGTGTTTTTAAATTATATTACCGGCCTTTGTTGCAAAAATCGCTAGTAAATTTATTAGAAAGTTTACCTATCAATTTATTTTTGCTTTACTTTAACTAAAAAATGTTTCAGCCGTTGGGTCTAGTAAAGAAATTACACGAGAAAACTCCGTATTTTGACTTCATACACTCAATTTGAATAGTTGCAATAATGAACAAATTTCCAAACTTTTATTGTGTATCCAGATTTTGAATTAATTACTTGATAGAGATCAAAGAATAATTGTCGACAAAAAACGAAAGGCGTATTTTACTTTCGAAGTATAGATAATAAGACATCAAAACCAGCAAATAATTGTTATGTTCTTATATACTGATTTCATTATCAATTTTACTTTTACGAAATATATTGTAAAATGTTATACATCGTATTACATTATAAGTTGATTAACAATAAAAGAGAGTATTATTCTATTCCTAACTCAATATTCAATTAATCCCTATTAACCCATTCAGTGCCTTAGACGCGAATTCGCGTCCTAGCAAACTTTTTTCCGGTGCCATGGACGCGCATTCGCGTCCTTATGTGACTTGTCTTGTTTTTCCTCGTTTCAAGAGTAAATAATCTGAAATTGAAAGTATACATACATCTAAATTCAAAGATAACAGTCTCAAAGCGGCTCCTGGATATAACATGAAATTTTAAAATTATTTAAATCATTGATTTCACGCACCATGCCTTGGACGCATAATCGCGTCCGGTACCATAAAATAAAACAGGAGTGACAAACTGTTCAACACGATTTATTTTGTATAAAAATACTAAATATTAATTTGTTTGGCGATGGCACTGTAATTATAATAATAAAAAAGGATCGTGGTTGTGAAAAGATATGTGCGCCCAAACAGATAAAAATCCTTTGTTCTCCAAAGTAACCGATTCTTTTATATTGTAACGCCGCGCGTCTCAAGTTTCTGGTTTCCGGGAATTAATGCCTTGATCACACGTACCGAGTAAACGGGCGAGACAGTGCTCTCGGCCGAGTACTCGGCACGTATAAACTTAGCGCCGAGTGCTCGACCGAGCGCTCGGCCGAACAAAGCGGCGAGACAGTAGCTCGGCTCCGGTTCTACTTACTAGGCCGAGTGTCCACACTCCCGCTTCCCCGCACTGTCTCGTTCGCTCATTCGGCAGGTCTGAACGTGCACTGTCTCGCCACTCGGCCGCATGATTGTCATCACGTTGCTGCGCGCGCCTTTTAACATGGTGTTGTCCATTACTGGGTGTCCATTAATCGGGTTTGTGCTGTCCATGACTGGTTAAAATAAATTAAGTTTTTATTTGGTTATTGAAGTGAAAATAATGACAGTAGCTTAAATTTGTTCTTAAAGTGTCCAAAAAATTGGTGTTGTTACCATATATACGTATATTTTATAGGGCACGCATTCACTAGTTTGTATAAAAAATAACAATAATTTAAGTTTGGAAGATATGGCTACCACTTTTTTTCTTTTTTGGTATCTGCAATTAAAACCGTGTTAGCCTGTGTCTGAAGATTTCGGTTTATTCGTTTATGCATACCCGTGTTTTATTACGTAAATATCTAATAGACCAGGCAACCAAAGTTTTATTTACCTTGTGTTGTCACAGTAGTTCAATAGTTCAAAGAAATATGTGATATATATATATATATATATATATATATATATATATATATATATATATATATATATATATATATATATATATATATATATATATATATATATATATATATATATATGTCATGAACTTATGATGATTATACAAGTAGGTATTAGCGTTTTATAATGTAACATGTTTTAAATACATTTAGATATACGTAATATACACATAAGCAATAAACAAACTAACGTTTTCAGCAGGAAACGGATTTTGATAAAACGAAAACAAAATGTATTACAGATAACAAACACCTGACTATTAACTCGCATCAGTAACTAGTTGTTCCGCTACCCACTCTAGCAATTATTTGCTACAGCACCATCTATCATAACGCCTAACACTTCAAGGCTAATTATGAAACTAATTAAACTGTTCTTAGAAACAATGCTTTGAGCTCATGTTGGAAACGTCGCCTTCAGACACCAAAGATGTATATGGTGCATTAACATCAATAGGGAGAGATATCGATGTCCTAGGAATAAGTTTGCCGGCTACCTTACAACAGCAATAATAATAATAATTTTATTACGGCCCCTAAAAACCCATAAATCAACTTTTACATAGTGTCTTACGGCTATGTTTTGAAGTAAAATATTAATTAGCATCCAGAACAATAGACAACCAATATTTGTACATATTAGTATTTATATCGCTACAAACTGCATGTTGGTAAAGCAACGCAACATATCCCGGAAGGTAGGTTCTGTATCATTTATCATTATACTGAACTCTATATAATACTATACTAATATATTTTTTACAGAATACTAAACTAGGTACTATAATAATATATTTTTTACAGAATACTAAACCAGGTACTATAATAATATATTTTTTTGCAGATTTTTTCAGAATAAATTTCTTAATTTGTCAGTGTAGCTTGCAATTAAATACAGAAATACAGAGTGGTTCTACTTACCGATGAAATAAAATCACTTCAAGGTTACTTTTTTAATCTTGTCATCTCATTCGGTACGATAAAAGAGTACAACATGGTTTATTTATATTTTTCACGATAAAATATTTTTATATACAAAATATGTATGACATTTTTGACAGTGATTGGAGCGTTACTATTATGCACAGTGACACGATTCCTTCTCAATAGCGAGCTCATGTGGTCTGTGGTTGAACTCTACCACCTATTGATTACAGTGTAAATAACACTATTAGCCAATTATTCGCTTTTTACTAGCTATCTGGCAGGAAGGCAGATGGCATATTCTTCAAAACGGAGTAAGGCAGGATCATTTTTTTAATAATAAACTATCAAACACATGGAATTTTTTAACAAACTTTTTTACGAATCCAGGCACTTGTAATATTGTTACGAATAATCTAGAAGCGTGTGGAATTGGAGCGCGCGCGCTAATATTCTAGAAATAAAAGAAAGAGATAGCTACTCCTATTGACAAACAAATAGTTGACCGGGGCTATGCCATAATAGACTTTGTGGGATATGGCATAAGGTTGAAAGTAGCGTGTACTAGGATTTATGACTCATAACATGTTTACGATAAGAAGTGATTCATTGTTTCCCGATACATTTAGATTTTTCTGGATTCAGCTAGGGCTTTCCCCTGCCTATAAATACAGAGATGTTGACAAACACAAGGCAGTTTTTATCAAGCGATCGAGAACGATACATCAAGTGACTAGTGCGAAGCGAGAAGTGTTTGTTTGTGTAGTGTTCTAAGTTCAGTGATAGTACAGCAAGTGTTCTATTGTGTAGAGTGTATTTAGTATTACGTTGTGTTGTATTGTGTAAATACACGGATTTAATATAAGTGGTGTTTTCTTACAATTGCGAACCCGAGTACGTAACAACTGGTGTCGGAAGTGAAATTGTGTTAAAAAATGCCACTTATTCCGAAGGAAGGTGTTACCACCAGGTCTCAGGCTGAGACACAGAGGGTTTCAGAGGAGACTGAGATGCGTGCTGGTGATGAACCTGCAAGTGTTGCCAGCACGTCACTATCGTCGAGCGCAGCGCCTACTGATCTCTCTGTTATACTGACGGCTATACAACAACAGCTACGGGAACAACTTCAGCAACATCAACAGGAACAGCAACAGCAACAACGAAAGCTACAGGAACAACAACTGCAGCTACAGGAACAGCAACAACAAACACTGCGTGAACAACTTCAGCAACAACAGCAGCTACGGGAACAGATCAAGGAACATTTATCTGGGTTTGATGATAAATTGACGGTTATCCTGGCGCAACAAGACCAGCTTAAAAGCGACGTGGGCCTCGTCAAGCGTGACATGAAGGGTGTTGAGAAGAGGGTTGATCACTTAGAGGCCAGCTGCGACAAACTAAGTGAAAACGTGGACCAACTGGAAAGAGAGGTCATGAAAATGAAGATCACGGGAGTTAAGTCGGGTGCTGCCATTACAAGCTGCTCTCACCAGGTGGGTCCTCGGGTAAAGGTACCCACTTATGACGGTCTTACGTCATGGAGTGCGTACCGCACTCAGTTTGAAATAGCAGCGAAGGCCAGTGCTTGGACAGATGAACATTGCCTAACAGCTCTGAGCACGGCGTTACGGGGACAGGCGCTCTCTGTGTTGGATGCAATGCCTAAAGAGTATCAGTTCACTGATTTGATGGAGGCATTGGAAGCTCGCTACGGTGAGCGTCACTTGGAGCATGTTTTCCGTGCCCAATTAAAGGACCGTGTACAGAGGAGCGGCGAGGGACTTCAACAATGGGCCGTCGAAATTGAGAAGCTTGTAAGGAAGGCGTATCCTTCAGCCGACGCTAACACAGTTAATAACACCATCGTCCAGGCGTTTATTGATGGAATTAGAGACCTGGAAGTGCGTGCTGCTGTTCGCCTTCAGCACCACGTGACAATGAAGGAGGCTTTGGCTCATGCGCTGGAGGTAGAAGCTGTTCGCCACGAACCTCGAGCACATAAAGTACGTGAGGTAACAGAAATTGTGGCTCAAACAAAGGAAGTGGAACCTAGGAGACTGGGCCCCATGTGCTACGCCTGCGGTGGACGTGGGCACATTAGAGTTAGCTGCCCAACCAAACCTATGGCTACAGGTTCCATGAATTGGCGACAGCAAGCGGGAGGAAACTCAGCAGCTGAAGAGAGCAGGCACGTCAAACAGCCTGTTGAACCAGCAGAGAAACGAGTAACAGCTAGGAGCAAACGGCAGGTGCTGGCTGGACGAGAAACAGCCCCAAAGGTTGTCATATCCCAGGTGTGCGACGGCAACAGTTTATCCATTAAGGGACTGATTAATGGCAAGAACTGCAGCTTAACACTGGACACTGGAGCTACACGAACTGTGGTGCGACCAGAAGTAGCTGACAATGGCAACCTGAGATTGAGGAATTTTGGGAAAAGCAAGCTTCTGTCTGTCACAGGTCAGCCAATACCCGTCTTCGGTGAAGCATCTGTAGTGATGCAAATAGGCGACGAGTATTACACTCACGACGTCGTAGTGGCCGATATTATGGATGACTGTGTACTTGGTTTAGACTTCATGAAGAAGAATGCCTGCAAGATTGATTGCAAAACAGGAGTTTTCGTATGTGGGCTAGTAGAAATTTTCATGGATGGGGGATCAAAAGGAAAGGTAACAGTGGCTAGAAGAACCATCTTACCTTCAAGATCGAAGACATTGGTACGCGTGAAGTTACCAACCAGTTACAAGGGCCTGGGTAATAGGAGTGTGTTAATTGAAGACAATGGAGCAATTCCACACTGTATTACAGGCCGGAGTTTGGTTTGTGACAAGGGCTTGGCAGCGGTGCAGGTAGTCAACTTGAGTGACAGTGATGTGGTGCTTAAAGCAGGTGATGTTGTAGGACAAAGTGATGAAGTTATGACGTTAAGGAAACTGACATCGACAGGAAGTACAGCATCAAGAGACGTACCACAGGAACTTAAGGATTTGGTGAACAAGTGCAGCTACCTTACCGCGTCACAACGACAGCAGGCTAAGGATCTACTTTCACGTTATGCCAACATTTTCTCTAAGACTGATAGAGATATAGACAGAACATCTATAGTCAAACATAAGATTGACACTGGAAACGCGCAGCCTATAAAGCAGAAAGCTAGACGTGTCCCAATAGCCAAAGAAAAGGAGGTACAGGAGATGATAGATGAAATGAAAAGGAACGGAGTTATAGAGCAATCTTCTAGTCCATGGTGCTCTCCTGTAGTGTTGGTTAAGAAGAAAGATGGGTCTACACGTTTCTGCATCGACTATCGTCGGCTCAATGAAGTCACCAAAAAAGATAGCTACCCATTGCCACGAATAGATGACACTTTGGACACTCTGGCAGGCATGTCTTGGTTCTCAACTTAAGATTTAAAATCTGGGTACTGGCAGGTTGAACTTAGCCCTAATGATAAAGAGAAGACAGCATTCTCCACAGGACAAGGATTATGGCAATTTAAAGTGATGCCGTTTGGATTATGCAATGCACCGGCGACTTTTGAAAGATTAATGGAATGTGTTCTAGCAGGACTTGTAGGCGATGCCTGCTTAGTGTATTTAGATGACGTAATAGTCATAGGAAAAGATTTTCAGCATCATCTGTACCAACTGGAAAGGATTTTTAATAAAATACAAGCTGCAGGGCTAAAGTTGAACCCAAAAAGTGTCACTTATTTCGAAAGGAAGTCAACTATCTGGGTCACGTGATATCACAAAACGGCGTACAGACAGATCCTGAAAAGGTTAGTGCAGTACAGAAGTGGCCAACACCCAGAGACAAGACCGAAGTTCGTGCATTTTTAGGACTATGCTCTTACTACAGACGTTTTGTGAAGGGATTTGCTGAAATAGCAAAACCGCTGCATAGGCTCACTGAAGAAAAGAAGAGTTTCGATTGGAATGACATGTGTCAACAAGCTTTCGATGAACTTAAGAAGCGGTTGTGTGAGTCACCAATTTTGGGCTATCCTGATCGGAAAGGGCAGTTCATCGTAGACACAGATGCAAGTAACACTGCCATTGGTGGTATCTTATCACAGAAGCAAGGCGATCAAGAAGTTGTGATAGCTTACTTCAGCAAATCATTATCGCGGCCGGAACGAAACTATTGTGTTACAAGAAGAGAACTATTGGCAGTAGTGAAGACTCTTCGACACTTCAAGAAGTATCTGATTGGGCGACCCTTCAAGCTGCGTACCGACCATGCTGCTTTGAAGTGGTTGTTACAATTCAAGGACCCGGAAGGCCAAGTGGCTCGCTGGATTGAGCAATTGCAAGAGTTTGACTTTAACATAGAACACCGCAGTGGAAGGTCTCACTCGAATGCGGATGCGTTATCACGACGACCTTGTGCGGAAGATTGTAAACATTGTGTAAGGATGGAGATGAAGGAAAGGATTCAAGTACTGCGAGCTAAGCCTACGGATGACAGGTGGAAAACTGATGAGATGCGTGAGGCCCAGTACGAAGATAGAGATCTGTGGCCTCTAATAGATTGGAAGAAGCAAGACACGGGAAAGCCCGAATGGCAGGAGCTGGCTCCCTTCAGCGCCATTACGAAAAGTTATTGGGCGCAGTGGGAAAGCCTTGTGTTGCAAAACGGCTTACTGTACCGCAAATGGGAAAAACCTTCAGGAAGAGAACATCATCTACAGTTGGTCGTGCCAAGGAAACTTATAAAGGACGTACTACGTGAGTTGCATGATGGGGTTTCTGGAGGACATCTTGGAGTACGACGAACATTGGTAAAGGTACGAGAGCGTTTTTACTGGTTGAATTGCCGAGAAGATGTCGAGAATTGGTGCCGAAAATGTACGTCATGCTCAGCAGTGAAAGGTCCGCAGGTCAGAAGCCGAGGCAACCTTAGACTATACAACGTGGGAGCCCCCTGGGAAAGGATAGCGATTAACGTGGCTGGACCATTTCCTAAGACAGATAACGGAAACAAGTATTTTATGGTCGTGATGGATTACTTCACGAAATGGCCGGAGGTGTTCGCAATCCCTAATCAGGAAGCCACGACGGTTGCTGAGAAATTAGTCAATGAGGTGATATGCAGATTTGGCGTTCCGCTGGAGATTCATTCAGACCAAGGCAGAAACTTTGAATCTAATGTATTCCAGGAAATGTGTAAATTATTAGGAGTGTACAAAACAAGAACTACACCTTATCACCCGCAATCTGATGGAATGGTCGAACGATTTAACCAAACGTTGGAAAGACACTTAGCCAAGCTGGTAGAAGATCACCAAAAGGACTGGGATAAATACATACCTCTGTTCTTACTGGCTTACCGAACAGCGGAACACGAAAGCATAAAAGTGACGCCAGCCTATGCCAACTTCGGCAGACAGTTGCGTATACCAGTAGACTTAATGACTGGAGGCCCGCCACTGAATGCAGAGACCCAATTAAGTATACCGGAACATGTTGAAGACATTCGTGAGAGGTTACGCGATATACACTTGTTAATAAGTGAAAACGCATTGGAATCAAGTCAGCGGATGAAGACCAGATACGACCGAAACGCCAATCATCGAGGTTTTCAGGAAGGATCTCTTGTTTGGCTACATAATCCGGTTCGACGAAAAGGAAAATCACCTAAGTTACAGCGACGTTGGGATGGGCCATACAAAGTAATCACACGGATCAATGACGTAACCTACCGAGTGCAGAAGCAACCAAGAGGGACCATGAAGATTGTTCATGTTGATCGATTAGCCATCTATAATGGAAGTAATGATGTTCGGGACGAACATAACTAAGAGGGGGGTAGTGTTACGAATAATCTAGAAGCGTGTGGAATTGGAGCGCGCGCGCTAATATTCTAGAAATAAAAGAAAGAGATAGCTACTCCTATTGACAAACAAATAGTTGACCGGGGCTATGCCATAATAGACTTTGTGGGATATGGCATAAGGTTGAAAGTAGCGTGTACTAGGATTTATGACTCATAACATGTTTACGATAAGAAGTGATTCATTGTTTCCCGATACATTTAGATTTTTCTGGATTCAGCTAGGGCTTTCCCCTGCCTATAAATACAGAGATGTTGACAAACACAAGGCAGTTTTTATCAAGCGATCGAGAACGATACATCAAGTGACTAGTGCGAAGCGAGAAGTGTTTGTTTGTGTAGTGTTCTAAGTTCAGTGATAGTACAGCAAGTGTTCTATTGTGTAGAGTGTATTTAGTATTACGTTGTGTTGTATTGTGTAAATACACGGATTTAATATAAGTGGTGTTTTCTTACAATTGCGAACCCGAGTACGTAACAATATTAATGGGATAATACACGGACCTTATGAATACTAACAGACAGGTTTGTGCTGGGATCATGTGGTCGTATATAAGAGCAAATGCTCCTAAGTGTTATATGTTTGTATGTAATATATTAAATCGTGAAAAATTAGAAATATGCCATGTACTATTTTATCGTGCCGAATAAAAGGTCAAGGTTTAAAAATGTTTTTGGAGTGATTTTATTTCATCCTTTTCATCAGCAAGTTCTATAACTCTGCAAATGATTTCCTTCTTATATATGATCTGATGAAAATATATAAGAAATTGCGACGTTGGCGTATTAATTTAATCTATGGGATATATCCCATGGATTAAACTGAATACATCCACGACGCAAAATATGATAAAGGGGAAAACGGACAACTGGTAAGTTACACCCAATAACTTGGCCAGTAAACCCGCCTATGCGTCAGTTGGCTCGTGGAAGAAATAAGAAAACCCATGTAACACTTTGTTATTTTCTTATCATTTGCACTTAGTTCAATCATCAAGAGAGATTTTCGTTTGTCTTCTTTTCCTGAGACCTATTACCTACAAAGTCTGTAGTAAGTATAATAGTTTTTTCCGGCTCCGTAAGCAGTAGCGTAATGCTTAACCACACATATATGAATGTATGTACATTATACCAAAAGACTACCAGCTGTTACCCGCGGCTTCGCTCGCGCATAGTTTCTTTTGAACTTATTTAATCTTTATAAGTCTAATCTACTTACCTTAGAGACCGTAGAGATCGAATTTGAAAAAAAAACGATTAAACACGTAATCCATTATTTTTTTGTAAGTATACAATTCATATGAAATTTCATGCAAATAAGTCCATTTTATACCCTATTTCACCTTCTTCTGGGTTGAATTTTGAAAAATACTTCCTTAGTGGATGCCTATATCATAAGAGAAATACATGTGTAAAATTTCAAGTTTCTAGTACTAAGGGTTTGGCCTGTGCGTTAATACATCAGTCAGTCACTTTTGCCTTTTATATATATAGATAAAGGAATCATTAGTACCTTTTTTATATCATAAAATAGCAAACAAGCAGATGGCTCTCCTGATGGAAAGAGTCAACCATCGCCTATAGACACCAAAGATGTTAATGGTGCGTTGCTATCTTGTGGCGTGGTCTAATGCCACATGCATATGTTTACCGTCTACCTTACCCTCCAAACCGGAACACGACAGCGACAAGCACTGACGCTATTGCGGCAGGAATAGGTAAGGCGGTGGTACCAGACCCGGACGAGACAATGCAGAACTCTACCACCTAGTAGCCACGTTGGTAGTGACTCGATAGCCAATCGGTCGCCTTTTAAGACCTGCCTGGTAGAACGGCAGTTGGCCTTATCTTCGAAGGAGGCCAAGACCAACACTGCGGAAGAAATCTAATCAGTAGTAATTTTATCATTAATCATACACTAATTTTTCAACTTAAAAGAGAGCTTTAGATGGTCATCATTAATATAAAAATAAATTCCCTGTATTGATCTCAGCCCATTTCAGAAAAATAGATCAATAACCTTGCTGCTAAATATCTCTTAAAAGGCTAAAATATATCACTAATAACGTGACTCCTATCTAGGAGGTAGAGTTATAAAATGCAAACCAATCTTAATATATTTGCAATTAAAAGATAATAAAGCTAAAAAATGTATAAATAAAAAATAAGTATAAATGTACAAATTATAATATACAAAAACAAACATATATAGTAATTATAATATTACGACAATTATAATTTATGCACGTGGTATTCCAATCGTAACACACCATTATTATCTTTAGCGCCTAATGCGATGTCCAATCTTTCCGGCAGAAGAGCCATCTGCTTGTTTGCTATCTTATGGTATAAAATAAAACTGATATACATTTAATAAATATCCAGATCCCAAAAATAACCGTATTTATCAATTATACAGATGCTTATCACTGTAGGAAAATGAACTGAACACCATCAATTGCGATATCAGAGTGGCTTACCATTTTACCAACAGGGCAGTCAACAAAATATTAGCAACTTTTCTATATTAGAATAAATACTAGTTTTCTAAATTTGTTACATAAAACATTTGTTTCAATAGACCTTGTTCTATAGAGCTAGCTTTCTACATTTAACGGAATGTTATTTTCATACATATACCACAAAGATTTACCATATTCAGCCTATGACATGAACAAATCTTCCCGATACATTTTCCGGTATAATAACAAATTCCGGTATTGAGAACCAACTGCCTAAAACAATAAGCACTGTTGTAAGCCCGTGACGAATGGCTCGAGCCGGTCATTTTTGTATGTTTTTGAGAGTGTACCAATCGCCGGCTATAAATAATAGGAAACGGATATTGACCGGAAGTATGCACATTGTGCTGTGAAGTGTGTCAATGGATCTTTGTTTGTTCTATTGAAATTAGTAAGCTACAACATTTTAACTTAGTATAAACTTGTATAAACTGGTAACGGAAAGGCGAGTACACCTTTTTATTAAACTACATTCTAGAACTACTGATATTTCACATTTTCTTTGAAAATATTAACTAGTAATATATTTTTTATTATTAACTAGCGACCTGCCCGCGGTTTCACCCGCGCAGCCTTTGTTCCCGTGGGAGTATCGGAAAGGTTTATACACTTAAACCTTCCTCAAGAATCAATCTATCTATTAAAAAAACCGCATCAAAATCCGTTGCATAGTTTTAAAGATTTAAGCATACATAGGGACATAAGGACATAGGGACAGACAGAGAAAGCGACTTTGTTTTATACTATGTAATGATTACTATACCGAGCATAAACGCCGATTTAAGCTGTGCAGTGGGCGACCTTCAATCGCTGCAGCAACCACCTCATCCACTGTTTCGAAGATGCAGCAGTGGTTTTTCTTACACAGAAATTGATGATCTTTCAGATAAGCTTTGGTTCGTTCGGTAGTCCGATGGTACTAGATACCTAGGTACAAGGCGTCACTTATAATGCTGCTGCCACTGATAAGGCCAGTCATGGGGACGTGCAGCACCGCATTTTCGTAGAGTCGTTCCCCTCCCCTATGTCGAGGAACAAACGAAATTCGGTAGTCTTATCGTACCAGAAATCGATATTTTTTTCATTCTTTTTTTCTTTTTTTTAACAGCGCCACCCGGTTTTTCGCATTGCAGCATAGCCATTTCGTATTCTCCAATTAACGACGAATCTAACTATGTATATACCATCCGGTAGTCTTATGGGACTAGGTTTAGTGTCGTGGGCTCTTAAACCATAACCCCAAAGTAAGCAAATTATTTGCTTGTGTTATGGGTGTTAGTCAACGATACTATTACATTGAAATACATATATAAATACTTTTACGTACATAATAAACACCCAAACCCGGAAATACAAACATTTATGCTCATCACACAAATGCTTGACCCGTCGGGGATCGAACCCGAGCCCCGTTGATTGCGTAGTTTGGGTCGCTAACCACTCGACCAACGGAGCGGTCAATCAATAATTATTATAATAATTAAATACTTTTGCATGCAATTTTTCTTGAGAATTTAATTTGCATTTCTGATAAAAAATGTATTGTATATGTATACATAATATAACGGACATATAATTTACTATTATTAAATACAATCATAATAATAGTAAAAATACACCGCGATATTTTTGATAAAAATAAAATTTCATTTGTAAAAAACAGTCAGTTGCTACACATTCAACTTTATAATAATAAATGTGTAATTAAAATTTCATTTTTGTAAATATACGCTTTAAACGAATGTTAAAGTAATTACAAGTGATTGCAGAAAATGTCTCCTCGATTGTATGCGTGCTTCCATCGTCACCGGGCCCGGAGTGAGAATCACAATGCAATGATAATGTGGTTATTGATGCCGAGAGCCTTTCATAAAAAGGCGGGAGGTAAATTGCTTTTTATTAATATGAACAATATTTCATTGTGTTGATGTCAAAATCGCTAAAGAAATAATTATTTTGAGATTTAACGTTTCGGCATTCAATGTTCTCTTGTTATAATATTTACACATTTCTCAGTATTTTTGGACATAAGCGGGTTTAAAATTGTCTTGCGGTTTTATAAACTGCACGTCTAAAATAAAAAATAGTTGATAGGATTTTAAATCACTGTGATAAATACTGCCACTATTGTAAGTGTCCGCCAAGAAAAGAATAGGTTTATAAAAATTTAACCCCGAAGGAGGACCTTATGAATAAACAGCGAGCGAATACTTGTTAAATATAATATTATTGTTAAATATAATATTATTATATTGTTAAATATAGTATTATTTAATTACTTAACTATTTTTCAAAAATTCTATACATGAAAAAAACTGATATACGTACATAAAATATATTGTAATTTCTCTAGCATTTGACACACTGTAATAACATAAGCAAACTAATAGGTTGATAGGTATTAAAAAGTAAATGATTTTATGTATACTAATTATAGTTCTATATTGGCATCTAACAATAGTATTTGGCTATCTTTTTAAATAGACAGTACATAAAGTGAACCATCGTGAATAATTAGTAACAGTGCTGTGACAGCGACACGCCACGGCACTCCAAAGCCCGTGGCAAATGCGATCAGTTGAGATTAGACACAAAAAAGCTCACGCCTGCCATTACCATTGACTTTCGAATGTCAATACGCACGAATTACTAATTAACGAATGGTCGTGCACCAGACAGAAAAGTTTAGAAAAAGATAACTGCTTTTTTGCCCGAATGCGCTAGATGTTTTTTGAGTGTATGTATGTATGCATGTAAATTTCTTTAGCGCGCTCTGTAGCCTAAGCGTTTTGATAGATTGTTGCTCAATAGGTGTCATTAGATTCGACTAAATTGTGATAGTTACTTGTTGTAACAATTGCTTGTTACTAGAGTAATTCTAAAAAGATATAAGAAACTAAAATAACTTTAAATAGACACAAAAATAGATTAAAATTTATTCTTACTCATACATCTGTATAATAATATATGAAGCGAACACTTTGTACCCCTTTTTACAACAATAATGATAATGGAGAAGTATGAAATTTGGCACAGTCAAATTTATGTGGTGAATGAGTGCAAAAAGCTAATATTTTTACATAATAATATGCAGCGGGCAGCAGCTTGCAGCCCGCTACATTATAAGTTTTTGGCGAATCCCGCGGGATCACCCAATCTTCCGGTATAAAAAGTAGCCTATATACTACCATAAGTTTATTATCAACCTGCGTGCTAAATTTCATTCAAATCCGTTTAGTAGTTTTTGCGTGATTGAATAACAAACATCCATCCATCCAAACATGCAAACTTTCTGCATTTATAATATTAATATATATTAGATAATAAACAAGAATAAAAATAATCATTACGCATACTATTATTAATTTGACACGTATCTACACACATCTTCTATTAGTCTTTTTTAAACTTAGAAGGGACTTTATTATTCAGTCAATGGTCGAATTTCAACCAAAGAGTGATCGCAAGTTAAATTTATTAGCCGTCGGAGTCAAAGAATTAAACAAGACGCTAAACTCCCAACAAAGCATAACACAGTATACGATGGTGTCATATTTTCAAAATACTCTACAGCATCCATACACTGCTCTAATTGAAGGAAGCTCAGGGCCCGTATGAGTATCTAATACTCCACACCGACGTAAATGATTAACACAGACGCGGTCCGAGACCAATTACACGCTGTAGCCACACTTCAAATTAGAAACTATTTTCGCCCATTAGCGACCAACTTCATAATCAATTATACGTTAAAATTTCAGAGCGCAGTTTCGGAAGCTCTCTGTTTGGATAATCGCAGTTTGTGGTCCCACGGCGAGCTATTACGGGCTGTACGGGTCATAAAAGTTTTTGTTTCGAAAAATATTAATGCCTGTTTCTGAATATGCATTCACCTGTGAGGTCGAACTGCATTTTTTGCACGTAACTTTTATTAATAGAATTATAAGTTGTGAAGATATAGCAGTAGTTCCATGATATGGCTTAAAAGCATTTACAACTTTGATTCTTGAACACTATTGATTGGTAGTATGGTTTTAAGCCAACACAAAAAATATTATAATTGACCACAATTAGAGTATTCATCATATCGTAATACGCTGCAAAATTAATTATTTAACACAAATTGTAGACTCATCTGTGTTTTGGTCACTTGAAAATAATGTGGGTAACAGATATGATGGTAATTAATATTATCTTTATAAAAATATTTAAAAACAAGGCCTTATTTATCATTCATTTAGCATTTACACTGATGTTTATACCTTTTATTTTAATTTATTGGAAAATCAGATACTTTAAAGTAAATACATACTATCTTATCTACCAAACTGATCAACAGTTTGTCGGCAGAAGGTTACAGTTCTCTCCTGTCCTAAAGTAGGTACATAAGCAAAGTTTTTGACGGCATGGTTTTTGTTAACACTCAAATCTGTATAAATCTGTACCGTTTATTTGCGCACTATTGGACTTCTCGCTACCGTCACGATGACGTCAGTACGTCTGTGTGTATGTGTGTGTGCATGTAAACATCCCAAACTCTACCTGGTTGTCTCCGAACTGGGACTTTTATAAAATAAACAAAGCGGAAATGTATTACCTACATGTAAGGGATATTGTCACATATTACTTCAAAGCAGTAGATAAAATCTAAAACAATTATTATATTTTGTTTAATAGGCTATCAAACAAGCAAATGGGTCTCCTGGTGGAAAAAGAAACCGTCACCTATAGACACCAAATATATTAATGGTGCAATTATATCCCTGTGGCGGGATGGTAATGCCATATGAACAAGTTTACCGGCTACCATTGTTTCCAAATAGGAGCACGACAGTAATAAACACTAACGCTATTTCGGCAGGAATAAATAAGGTGGTGGTTTTTTATTTGATTATACCATAAGATAGCAAACAAGCAGATGGGTCTCCTGATGGAAAGAGCCACCCAGCGCCTATAAACACCAAAGATGTTAATGGTGCGTTGCTATCTTGTGGCGAGGTCTTATGCCACATGCATAAGTTTACCGGCTACCTTACTCTCCAATCCGGAACACGGCAGTGACAAGCACTGACACTATTGCGGCAGGAATAGGTAAGGCGGTGGTACCAGACACAGACGAGATAATGCAGACTCTACCACCTAGCAGTTACGAAGGTAGCGACATGTTTAGCTAATCGTTCGTCTTTTACAAACTGCCTGGCAGAATAGCAGATGGTTTATTCTTCAAAAGGGGCCCGAACCAACACAGGGGATTATTTGTTCTTTGTATTTTTTTAGTAGAAGTGTATATGCTAAGAAAGAAGGGCGCAATTGGAATACACCGCATCAATCTAAATTTGTTATTAATTTTTCTTTATTATATTTTTAATTTCAATGGTTTTCTGAATTTATTGCATAGTGTATGCAAGTTGTCATCGTGTCTTCGTTATATATTGTATGTGTATGAATAGATGTACATAAATCATGTATGTGCATATTCATCTATGTCGCATAAATTTCGTCATTAGATTTTGATCAAATTTAAATACATCAACAGCTGAATTATCCTTAAATGAAAAAAGATGACCGAAATCAATCTGTCTTATAAGTATCTAGCTATTCTTTCGACTGCCTTCGAGTGATCCAAAATCATTACCTCATTTTGCTTACTCGGGTGCTCAGCCTATAAACTCCTCTATCTTGTAGAGAAAGTTCTGTCAAAATCGGTCCAGCCATTCCAGAGATTACCCCATACAAACAGTATGACAATCAAAAAGAAATTTTAAAAATAGTTATTTAAGTATAAATATCGTAAAAATAAAACACTGCTCTTGAAAACACCTTATTATTTTGAAATCGAAGACAGACACTTGAATATTATTTATATGTATAGATTAACGCCGAATATTCCGATGACATAAGAGCTCTCTCCCTTTATTTAAAGTTGGTTAAAAACACACAAAATCTGCATTAAA
The DNA here is from genome assembly GCA_036924255.1 of Apodemia mormo. Classification (NCBI taxonomy): domain Eukaryota; kingdom Metazoa; phylum Arthropoda; class Insecta; order Lepidoptera; family Riodinidae; genus Apodemia; species Apodemia mormo. The sequence continues at coordinate 30,255,672 of JAUPFN010000006.1, forward strand.
ATAGAGAGCTAATATTCGATAGTGTTAATAACACTGATTTTTGAGTCCATTTTAAAGCAGACAACACTAATAGGATTGAGTGCACTCTGCTAATCATAATTCATCAGCGAGATTAAAGAATAAGCGGCGCGACGAGGGAGACTACAGCCTCCCCGTGTGGGAGAGACAATATGATTGCCAGTTGCCACACCTGCAGAAGTAACGAGACGGACTAAATAATTCAAACAACTTTTATTTCCTGATGATATTTTTATATATACTATAAATATATACTACTACTACAAACTAAATATATACTAACTATAATATATAAAATATTGTTAGGAAATCTACATGGTATGTCTACACGATACCATGGTATGGTACAATCTACCATACCATGGTATCGTAAAAAGTTAGAAAGAAAAGATTTCTTTTTGGATTATTATTATTTTTGACCGATTTTAAAATCCCCGTATTTGTTCGGGCTCCTTTGAAGAATAGGCCAACTTCCGTTCTGCCAAGCAGGTCAGAAAAGGCTAGCGATTGCTATATGTGGCACTACCATCGTGACTACTAGATGGTAGAGTACTGCAATCTCACCTGGGTATTAGGTACCACCGCCTTACCTTATCCTGCCGCAATAGCGTCAATGCTTATCATTATCGTGTTCTTGTTTGGAGGGCAGGGTAGCCGCATAGTTCTGCATGTGGCATTGCCATCTGTCACGGATATCAACGCACCTTTTCTTTTTCTATCAGGAGAGCCATCTGTGTGTTTGCTATCAAATAATAAAAAAATACTTTCACCACAGAACTTTCTATATTTTCTGAAGATTCTATATTGCCTAATATGTAGAAACTTGGCTACAATTTTAGCGTGTCTTACCGTGCGCTGGAAAAAAGGACATTACATTTTTTTCATAGAATAAAAAACAAGAGGTAACAACTCTCCTCTTTAATAAAAATAATTATCTAATGTGGACACCAAATAAGTAAGTTATGTGTTGGTGTCCGCGTTGCATGGATATTCTAATAACACGTTACGCATTAGTTTATCAGAAACCTGTCCTATCAAACAGAAACACCAAGGCGACAAGCACAAACGTTATTGTGACGGAAAAAAAGCAAGACATCTTTAATATGTCTTGATCATCACTTTCCATCAGGGATGTCTGCTTTTTTTGGTATCCTATAAAAAATAGATGGTTTCAATATAATGGAGCGAAAGCGTACAAAACTCCACACCATAGTAAGTAGCCATGTTTAGCCTCGCATTTTGTGAACTGCCTGATAGAAAGGTAGACGGTTTATTGTTGTAAGATAGAAAACGCATTAAATACTTTTTATTTTAAAATACGTAAAAGACATGTACATATTTAACAATCTAGATACAATAGAGAATACATGAAGAGTAGTTTTTAGTAGAGAAAAAATAACAAAAAATTTAAAACAATAATAAAATTTGAATCACCCGAGTGAAGCCACAAAAATTTTAATCAGGATATGTCTAGTTATTTTATTATGTGGCAATATTATGCAATATTATTTTCAACCGAGTAAAAACACAGAAGTTTTTATGTTCATCTGTATATAATAACAACTCTATATAATCTCTATAATAATAACAAATCCTGACAAATTGTTACCATATCTCTCTATTGATGAATAAAATTTCATTTCATTCCACGGCATAGCTGTTGAATTAACGCTGTTAGTTAGTCCTAAAATATCCCATTTTATTTCACGCTAAGTATACAATTACAGTTAAAGCGGGTAATATCAATTACGTTGCTATATCAAATTAAAATATCGATATTGAACCATATCGGATTAATACATATGCCTATTCCAATAATAATAACGAAATTCAAACATTAATTGAGTCAAACACAATCACGGATGGCCGCATAATCGAGTTAGCTGGTATTCGCCAAAACCCCTATCGCGTAATCTGCCCCATTGTGTGACAGTCGTTCTGTTGATCATGAGGGCCGATTATTGTGGCAATTTCGTGTTTATTGTTTTCAGGTGTCTCCTGTCTAGTGTCCTCAAGAAGCCACACAATACCTTAACTGGCCTTCAGTGAAGGCTTCATTAAGTGATAAACGATAGCATAAAGCGTATCTATTATATGTAAGAATAGTTAGTAAAACTTGCTTTTACTCTACAATTCAACATTTTAGTGATATAATCGGCTTCTGAAAAGTTCTGGCCAGTTATGGACGGACTGTTCGTTTGCTTCTGTATGAATATAGTTTTATTTTTCGGTTCGATATATTCAATAGAGATTTTTGTATCTTGGTGTATAATCAATATAGGCATATATATTGATATTAAATGTGGAAGATTTCTGCATATATGTATAAGTATAACATAAAAGTGGATATACTTTATACAACTTAAAAGAATACAAAAAGATAATGGTTTATTTAAGTTTTAAAAAATCACACAAATCGACCGCTTATGTTTACAACGTCACTTTACTTGTACCTAAGGATAGAGAAATCAAAACAATATTGCCATAATAATAGCTACGAGAGATCGCCCTCTGGTCGAAATTTGACTATAATAATAATAATAAATAAATATTCACGGGACAAACTACACTTACTGATCTAACCCCAAACTAAGCAAATTATTTGCTTGTGTTATGGGTGTTAGTCTACGATACTAGTACATAGAAATACATATATAAATACTAGAATATATTTAATAAACACCCAAACCCGGAAATACAAACATTTATGCTCATCACACAAATGTTTGTCCTCGTCGGGGATCGAACTCAAGCCCTGTCGATCGCATAGTCAGGGTCGCTAACCACTCGACTAACGGGGCGGTCTGACTATAGACTAAACAACAAAATCTTTTCTAAGTTTTACAACAGACGTTAGCCATGAATATAATAGTTGTATTAGTTTACATACACATATGTCCATTGAATATAGTGTGTGTAATGTTCATTTTAATTAATTTAATGTAATATAATAAATTAATACTCCACCGTTTACGTATTATCGTAGTAAAGCATTTGCTTCACGTATTAATATATAAAATGAAACACTATGGCATTATAATGAAATCAAAGGGCCTCCTTGGTATACCTATAAAATCAAACTGACGATCTTCGAAATTGCAAACAGTAGCAAGTAGAAATAAATCAACATAGCACTAGTTAATAAATTAGATCCTATTGCAGCTAAAGTATGTGATACTCAGGTAGAATATACGTTCAAAAAGTTAAAAGTTTTATTCCTCTTAGATGCAACTGAAGGAACAAATAAGTAGATAGAAGCAGTGTCAAAACTGCCAAAAACAAAACTATAAAGTTTGCTTTATAACGGGTAGATACCGCTTTATCTATTTGAGATGTCGAACTCAATTTGGATCAGAAAACTCAACTTTTATAGCCAATACAAAATCCACACATATTTTCTTGGAATCCGTTCTTAGCGTAATATTTATCTTATTATTAATTTTTCATGACTTTTTGCAATTATGCATAATAGAGAAAGAATACTATTATTTTATACCACTAAAAAAGAGGTCAAATATATACCTAAATTGATTTTAATTGAGATCGAAACTGACTTACATGACCAAAACTTAATAAATTTTCTTCATATTTTTAAAATAACTATAAGACTTGACGAATTTCAAATCTGATTTTAAGAAACTGGTCAAATAACATAAATTTAATTTACTTGAATCTTTTGTTTTGCTTGATTCGTTCGGGGTTTATTGACGAATTTCATTTTTTTGGGGAAAAAATTCTTTTTGACATTACTTTGTTATTTTTCAACTAATGAATTTTGAAGCTAAGACAAAATTTAAGAACTCAAATATTGAGTGCCATTCAAAGAATCAAAATTGATCATCGGTTTGAAAACACACAACGGTTCAAAAAAAAAGAAGAAAAAGTTCCCTCACACCCGTATCCTCGAAGAGGTAGATAGAGGTACAAGTACACCCACGATTTGCCGAAGATATTTAGCCCCATAATGTGCCAGGCGGCAAGCCTATCGCCAACCGAGCACTTATCCAATCCCGGGCAATGTCCTTTTTATCAGAAAATTAAAAAAACACATTTTTCGAATTGCTTGACACGAAAATTAAATCTAGTACCTCATGCAGTCAACATCGACACCGGACTACTAGACCATAGTGGTGACAACTGTTCAAAAACGAAAATAGTTATATTTTTAATAAATTCTAGAGTTATGAAATCTTTGAGTTTCAAAAATCTGTTTTTTTTTATATATTATAAGATAGCAAACAAGCAGATGGGTCTCCTGATGGAAAGAGTCAACCATCGCCTATAGACACCAAAGGTGTTAATGGTGCGTTGCTATCTTGTGGCGAGGTCTAATGCCACATGCATAAGTTTACCGGCTACCTTACTCTCCAATCCGGAACACGACAGCGACGACGAACGAATAGGTAAGGCGGTGGTACCAGACCCGGGCGAGACAATGCAGAACTCTACCACCTAGTAGCCACGATAGTAGTGACTCGCATAGCCAATCGGTCGCCTCTTACGACCTGCCTAGCAGAACGGCAGTTGGTCTATTCTTCAAAGGAGCCCGGAACCAACACGGGGGATGTTTTAGTATACTCTGAGCTCCTTTGAGCTTTAAATATTTAGCCTAGCTAGTGTATTTTGTCAAAATCTACTTAAAAGACCAATTCGTTTTTAATGTAGCAAAGAGAACACACAAACATCTTGTACTTTAAACTGAAAAAAATCAATATAATATAATAAACTTATTTCATTGAGCATAATACCATTCCTTTAGAGACACACTTGTATTAACGCAACACAATCAAAAATTAAGTCAATTTCGAGCGCTAGGAATGTTTCTATATATTGATTCTTCTCTCAATTAAATTTCTTCTTCTTTAATTAAGGTTCTTTTATCAATTAAATTGATTGATTATAATGGTACAGGCCAAATATCAAAGGATATTTCTATAAATGTGGTAGTCTTTACTTTCATATAATTTAACTGGGTAATATTTGTATAGCATAAGATTGTTTACATACAAACTGCTCTTATGATAATAACATAAATCTCTAGCCTAGACGTCAAGAATGTTAAAGCAATAGTAACTATTGTATAATCTGTGGAAAGTTTTTTGTATTCTATTTGCAATTTTTTTTAAGATTTCACTCATCCACTTCCTAAAAAATAAGCAAATATCTAATCTAATCTTATGTCTCTATACTAAGATATTTTATTATTATCGTATTATTTTATTAACACCATAAATTAAGAGAAACGAAGGGATGTGCTGGGGTACTACTGATGGTTTATTATAATATAAAACAAACGTTTCAAATTAATTATGAACATATAAGATTCACCGTTGTTATTGATCGTAAAGAACATTTGATGGCAGTTGTAAAATGTTCCAAAACGTCGACATGATAATTTATGAACCATGTTTATAGAGTATTTTATTACGTAAATTGTATTTTGTCACACACATCCTGTGAAAATCACGGGGACATTTCCGATTCTACCAAATATCACTCTGATATTGACGAAATGTGTAAAAATACTCATAGTGACCAAAGATATTGAGTTATAATTATTTTGATGTAATACTTTTAAAGTCATGATTTTTTTAAATTATTTAAAAAAATTAAAAGGGGATTTAATAAAAAAAATAATGGAACTATAGGAACCTAACAGAGACCTATCGATTAAAGACATTATCATTTTGAAAAGTTTTAGATTAAGTGCTAAATTTGCATTTTTCCTTCATCTTTTCATTCATTAAAAAAATTATTTAAAAAACAAAAGTGGTTCAAACAAGTAATTAATAGAACTTAATGGACCTAACGGAGACACATCCATTAAGTTCATTATGATTTTGTATAGTGTTAGATGATGTGCTAACTGCATAGGTTTCTACGTAACTACAATTTTTTGAACGCCTTAGCTACAACAAAAAAAAATACAGGTTAAAAAAATTGGCATGACTTTTGTTTAAACTTTAACACCTCGTTACTTTTTAAAGTGAAGGTTTTTATCTACGGTTAGATGTTTATAAATTGGAATTACTTAAGTACTCAAAAATGACCAATGAATTAAGACAAAATCTAGCATAGCGATAGTTTATACCTGGATTACCACAAAGGACACATTTTGTTCTGAAAAATTACAGTACGCGAGAAGTACTAAAAATATCTTTAGCCGGTAAGAAGCCATAATTCGATGGTGCAATATTAAACGAGTCTAAGATAAATACGTTTAAGGTTCTTAGATACAAAATTACAGGAGTGTCCATTTTAATAAACAACACTCATTTAAACATTATACATATTATAATCTATTAGAATTAAAAAAATGATTGAAAAATATCCGGGTCTGTGCTTTTAGAAAGTGCCATCCCTACACGTAGTAGAATTCATATATATTCATGATTAGCTGCGCCCGCGACTTCGTCCGCGTGGAATAATTTCGAAAAAAAAGTAGCCTAAGTTAGTCCCTGTCATGTCAGCTATCTCCCAGTGAAAGTCCCGTCAAAATCAGTCCAGCCGTTCCAGAGATTAGCCGGGACAAACAGACAGACAAAAATTGCAAAAAATATTATTTTGGTATATGTACCGTGTATACATCTATATGCATTTAGGGAAAAGCGGTTATTTTAATATTACAAACAGACACTCCAATTTTATTTATTTGTATAGATTAGAAACGTAGAAGTAGACCTAAGAGTCTACAATGACATACAAGCTTATAGTATCAGATTGAAGGCCAATTAGTAAACGAATCGCGGCAAGTGAAGCAAAATGAATTAAAGCAACTTACAGCCTATTACGAGAAGTGAGTTATAAAATAAAGCCGCACGGAGTAAGTTCATACATTACAAGCCGATAACCAGACGAGACTTCTGAGACACAAACCAGTCCCTTTTAGTGAAATTGAAAACTTTTTCTGTTACTCATACCGCGACCACGACACCACTCCATTTAAATCAATTGCTTTTTATAATTAACTTACTCCATTATTGGAGTGCACTCCCTCGTTACCTCAATTAAAATTCAATCGAAATGTAGTTCTATTAGAACGAGTTTTATAGTCACAGCGATTTAATAAGTATATTCTCAAGATAAGTGCTAAATATGCTAATTTAATAGGCATAGTAACATATATTAAATTTGTAATCGTTCCTTAATTGATTTTTAATTAATAATCTCTTTAATATCTAACAAATTAATGTACTTTATTCTGGTTATAATAGCTTACTTTGCATGACCACAAGTGTGTAGGTACCGTGTTTTTTGACGTATTGACGTCCTTAAATCTTCATTTCATTTTTTGAAAAAGATTACGTGTATTGTGGTATCGCAGGTCGATACCACTGAAGAGCTTAGGGGCAGAACCAGCGTGGCAATGGCGGTCACCGAGGTATCGTCACTCGGTGAAGATTCCCAGCAAGGCAAGGTGTACTGCCTGAGGACCGAACTCCGTCCGAGGAGTGTTTTAACTTGTATATAGAGTTATATAAGATACTTAATGTTATACCACGATTTAGGATATGCTTGAATTTTTATATATTTTAGCACTGAATATAGCTTGAACGCTTCCTGACGAAAATCCTTAAAGCAATTCTCACATATTATGATAGGTTTATTATGTTTTAATTCACTTAAAATAAAACTATTTTCATCCTAAATGTTTCACACAAGATGTTAAAAATATATGTAAATGATGATTATATATATTATTTATAACAAGATATTATTTATACGGCTAGACTGAAATCACTCCACTTTCGGAGGCATGCGAATAATTAATTTGTAATTTATAATTTCATATCTATTTTATAATTTACATTTATAAAAATTAACCGAAAATAAAAACATGGTTATTTCAAGCATATAAATAAAACATCATAAATATTTAGTGTATAATTATTTTTTAAACTAATAACAACCAATCTATATTAAAAAAAATTTAAAGCGAATAAAAGTTATATTTTCTAAACATGTTAAGTTTTGCGGCCATGGTCGTGCCTGATATATACGGACCATACTGACAAACATCTGAACAGGATTGAAAAAAAAATTAATCAATTATTTTTACACTAAATACAATAATAGTTATTTAAAAATATCAAATACGTTAAAACAAGGATTTTATATTTACAAACGTGTATTCATACTATTCCAAAAGTGCAATATAAATAAAAAATGATGTGGTGTCGCGGGACACCAGGTAGGAACGAACTTCCTTCGGCTAAACGGCACTACTCGCTTGTGTACGCGACTGTCGCGCCTGCGCACGTCTCATTTAACGCTTTTATTCCACGCATTTTTCTTACGGTTTTACTATCACATTTTTTTCAGTTCGGTCGCGCAGCAAAATCGCTATCTCCTCCAAGCCTGCCGTAAGGAACTTCGTTCCAATAGACATTTTTAATTCCGAAAGTTACTTGATTTTGATAACGCGAAAGTAGAGCACTACCTAAACGCTTCACGTTGAGACATAGAATAGAATTTATAACAAAACTATCTGCAGCGTGTAGCCCGCTGCACTACAAAAATTTTTGACGAATCCCGTGAGATCGTCTAATTTTTTCAGGATAAAAAATGTGTAAGAGGTTGACCCTTCGGGACATTCCTGAAACTTCCCACTAATTTAAGGTATTTTAAGCTCAAAAGAGTAAAATATATAGTGTATATTTTGAAAACTATGATGGCATTCAACTCAATTTTTGAAATCTCAAATATTGCTTAAGCTAAATAATCGATAGGTTGAAAAATTTCGATGCGGTGTCAAAAACATTTTATTTTTAATTTTTTTCATGATAAGTCTCAAACTAATTGACTGATTTTGATTAAACGGTATTTGACGCAGTTTTTAAAGGAGAAAAGCTGATAAGATTTTTAAGTTAATCGGTGAATTTATTTGAAATTTATTTAAAAAAAATAAGTAAGTTTGCTAAAAACAACGTAATTTTTAATATTTGAAATGCTATAAGTTTGAGAATTAGATTCGATTTTGATTTTTTATACAGCATTTGACGTCGTTTTCTTGGTACTAAAATATCGTAGAATACCAAAAAATGATTGGTTGAAATATTTTGAAGCTTTGTCGAAAAAACACTTTTTTCAAAATTTTTCGTCAACTATTACTCCCAAACAGATAAACCGATTTTGATGCAATTTATGTATTAAACGTAGTTTTTTGAGGAATAGAGCTGATTAGTTCTTATACTCAATCGGTACATATATCTGGAAGTTATATTAAAAAAATAATGTTTCACCAAAATTTTTATGGTGTATTTTCGAAATTTCCCAAAATCTCCTGGACCGAATCGCTTCAAATTTTCAAAAAGTCTAAGTTGAGCGGAATCCAATCGAATGCCATCAACCGCGTTTCGATCGGTGTAGCCTTTCAAAAGTAATGAAATGTTTACATACACACATACACACACACACACACACACATACATACATTCAGTCATACTGACGTCATCGTGAAAATAGTCGGAAAAGGTTCCTAGGACCTGAAAACGTTGACATCTGGTGAAAACTCGATTTTCGAAAATCGGCGTAAAATCAGTAACTTCCTTATCTACATACACAGTTGGAAGTTAAAAAGCCTATGTGCTATTCCAGGTCATCATTGTGTGCTAAATTTCATTTAAATTCGTTCAGTAGTTTTTGCGTGAAAGTGGAACAAACATCCATCCACACATCCAAACATATTTTCGCATTTATAAGTAGGCAGTAGGACATAGATGTATACTAAAATAAAACTACTTTCATCCTCGACTTGATATTAAATGGAGGTCTTATGTGCACTATTAGGACGTGGTGTTTTCCAACTTAATATGTTTGCTTCATTTTAGAAAAGTGAAGGATACATACGAGCATTTTAAATTATCTACCATAATCACTAGTCATGGATGCTCAGAGATGCTCGGATTAGTCATTAGAGAGGGTTTTTGTTACTCTTTGTACACAAGAACTGCTAATTTTAATATACTATTATATTTAGAAAACTAGCAATAAGCTTACGTATTTTTGAAAAAAAAAAACTCTTTTTTGAAAAATACTGTCACGCTGTTGCTATGCTACGTATTAACAGTAAACACGAACACGGACGAACTGCGATTACCATCTACCAGTGCCGGATTAACCATAAGCGAATTAAACAATGTCTTGGCGGACCAGAAATAGTTTCAAAAAAATTTAAAAATCCGCACGCTCTAAATTGGTTTCGTCAAACGTGCATTGGTCACATAATAATCTATGTTATCTAATTGATAATACGTGAAATAAACTTTGAACCTCTTTTCCAACAATAACGCGAACGGCGGAGCATGAAATTTGGCACAGTTAAAGTTTACTTTGCGGAAGAATACAAAAACTTAATATCTTATAACATCGAAAATACAACGAATTAATAAAAATAATCATTACGCACACTACATTCATGTTTATGGCCTGGCCTCATCTTAGCTTACCATCAGGCGAGATCGAGTTCAAGCGCTTACCTATCGATAATTTAAAAAAAACACACACACTATATCATTATTTTTTTACGGCTGAAGTCTATTGTCAAAATCTATCAGAACAAATTATGGCCAGTTCTGGCCACTTCACGTATCGGAAAACCGGTTCGTGGTTTCGAAGAGAAGAGATTGTATTGTTTAGTTTTGGTCGAATTTCGGCCATAGACGATCACTAGTTGTAATAAATATTCGTTTACATAAGGATAAAGAGGCACATACAGGCTTGCACATTAGGACATCAAATAGTCCTAATCCAGCACTGTCAAATACCAATTCATTTAACAATAATTCTGAAACTATAAATAAATTCCAAAATATTAAACAAAATACAGAATTGAATCGTTGTGTTCTACAATTTAAAAAAAAACTGTAACCCGATTGACCCTGTAGCCTATCCCTGAATCTTTCCGCTAAATTGACGTATTTTAAGCTCAAAAACGAAATCTATACTTACATAAGCATAGATTTTTTTATCTTCAAAATTCTAAACTATAAGTGAGTTATTTTTTTAAACCTGCATATTTTAAAAACGATGATCGATTGATAACTTTTTAAAGAAATAGAAGAATCATCATACATTAATAATATTAGTATATTAGTAATTAATATAATGTAGTTTAGTAAATTAGATTAGCCTTTGTTCCATTAAAGAATATTGTTATATTATTGAAACGGGCCGGCGCGGGTGGTGTCAATTCTGACATTATGCAGTCGCCCTAACTAATGCAATGAAGATCCCCTTCAAGCGATCCAAGGAGTGCCACTTTTACCTAATTCTTATTAAACATTTATTAGCTTAGACAAAAGCTATCGGGAGGTATCGGTCTCCTGTTTTATTTATGACCTCTTATAGGATTGCTATTTTTATTTTAGCAAATAATAAAGTAATGTAGGTACTTTGTGCAAAGCGATTTCTCCAGAGATTAATGTTATAAAGGTTTCGAAGTTTCTATCTAGAAAAATCTCAGTAGTGGAGTATGCAAAAGGTACGCACGTATAAGTACCTCAGAGAACCCGTAAATCTGTCGGTTCATGTTATCTCAAGTAAAATGCGGCGATTTGTGATGCACTGTGCGCCTTGAAACAAACAAAATCATTTCCAGCTGAATGTATTTACATTCACTCTCAATTGAATGCCAAATTATAGGATTTCAGCTGTATCCTCCTATTTTTATACACAAAATTTTCCTACTTTCATCTCTCCAGGAAATTAATTTTTGTTAATTAGTTTTCCTATATTCGAGCTAGCTAATTATGTACGAAATAACTTTTGGTTAGTGTGGTCTCAGCTCTAAACGATGTTATTAGTTCTTATACATTTTCTATTTTTTGTATATTTTTTCTTATACATATTCTTTATGAAAAATAAATATCTTTAAACCGAAATTCTTTCTTAGTACTCCACTACATAAGAAATCTCTGAAACAAAGTTTCATATTTTTGGGTCCACAAGTCTAGAACAACTGCGCATTGTCTGTCAGTCAGCGTTATTGTGCCGATAGAGAATTATATTTAACTTTATGATATTAAATGCAAGATAAATAATTTCTAGTCCAATAGATTATTTTCGGTAAGAAATCAAATGTAATTTAGCAAAGACGAGAATAAATCTAGCTTTAGAGAATTTTTATTTTAAGATCAGACAGCACTGGATATAAATACAATTGTATTGAATTGTGAATTTTTAAAAAGAACAAATAAAGCAAATTATATAAAGTCCTTAACAAATACGTTTGAGCAAAATCGTTGCTAATTTTGAATGTTGTTACCGAGTGGTTACTTTCATTGTAATGCCAGGTGACATTTGAATGAAATTGACACAGCTTAGACCAAAGAATGCGGGTTTTAAATTATTATATTGCTCACTTTTCAAGTTTGTTTAGGTATGTAATAATTTTCAAATTTCCAATAATATGTAGTTCATCATTAGTCAGTCAGTCAGTTCAGTATTAGGTAAATATTCACAATATAGTTTATTTGATACAAACTGCGCCTAGCAGCTCGCTGCGTAAGTTTTTTATTTTCAAAAACTTTTATAAATAATAGTTTTTGATTCGTTGTGAACAAAGCCATGGATAATAATTAGAATAAATAATATAAATTGCTTTATAATAACACAGATATGTAATTGAAGACTTATTTACTAAATATCTGCTATTGTTTATATTAAGTATATTCATATCACAATATAATAAAGACAATATCTTACGAATGCATAACAAGAAAATAATATTCGATTGATATAATTTAATGTATTTCATAATACATGAAACGGAAGACTTTATCGAAATTGTGGTTTTAAGTTGTTTACATTAAGATAAATATTGTTAATGTGAATACTGTTGTAATGAAAACATGAAAAACAATCCCTCTCTCTATTACACTTCATACAATAAATATTTTTGAAGTGAAAACTTCTTTAGGCGCGTTGAGCGTTTTGGTAGAGGGTAAAATCCTCGGTTCGCGTCACCGACATGCTAATGATAATAGTATATCTATAGCTATGTTTTGCATATAGTTTTAATTACTCTCAACTTAATAGTTCCGTTTTCACTTCTATCGGCAATCCCACGACTGCTACTGTTTTTTTTATATCCATACTAATATTATAAATGCGAAAGTAACTCTGTCTGTCTGTCTATATTATAAATAACAATAAATTATATATAATTTATTGTTATTTATAATATATTATAATATAATATATTTTAATATAAATATTATAAATAACAATAAATTTTATTCGTGCCGCAATAACATCAATGCTTGCCATTGTGATGCTCCAGTTTGGAAGATAACGTAGCCGATAGACTTATGCATGTGAATTGTCATCCCGCCACACTGATAGCAATGCACTATTAACATATTTAGTGTCGTTAGGCGATGGACTCTCTTTCCATCAGGAGAGCCATATGCTTACCTACTCGCTATCTAATGATATAGAAAAACGATTAACAAAAATAATCATGATAATTGTCTGGCGAAGCGATCTTGCTGAAGTAAGGATTAGGGAAATTGAATGCTATCGCCACCACGCGACGCCTCCTTCTTCTTCTATCTATTCTCTTCTCCATCTATGTTGACTTAATGATTTTTTTTTAAATCACATCTTATGTTAACTTCTGCCTACCCACCGAGAGAAACGACTAGCTTTTTGTTACTTTTATATTATTTCAGTCTTGTATTTTTTTTAAAATCCTTTGATTTTTGTATCAATGCCTAAAACACTAGCATCAAGTTGTAAAATTTTAAAATTAAGCCGAACTTTTGAAAGTAACCCTACTTTCAAAAGTTCGGCTTAATTTTAAAATTACGCCAAAGGAACTAAACATTGAATTGAAAGTGCGATTTAATTATTATTTCAAATTATTACAAGATAATATAAAAATATGCGTTTCAAAATTAACTAAATTCATAGATTCGATGCAGCGAGTCTTACTTGAACTCTTATATGATGGCAGTGTGTCGTTTTACACTTACCTATAATTACGATAGTAACTAAATGTAATCTGCCGCTCTAAGTACATTTTTATCAGTCACTTTTAAATTGGTTGGCACTAAAATATTTTAGTTAGAATTTGACGTAATTGAAATTATATCCTTGTGTTTTGTTTTTTGTGTTGGATAAAAATTAAATTTTGAATATTTTTAATTATTTCTTTTTATTACATAAATCGAACATATTTTCGATTCTGAACAGCCTCTGAAAATTTGGCTGGACCTTTAAAAGTAACCCCCTGTATGCTTTAAAGTATTATTTCAGATTAGAGACCTAAAAGTATAAAAAATACACACCAACAATATAATAATATTAAAAAAATACGCGATGAACATAACATGACTCCAGTGTTTCAGAACTCAGGAAAGTACATTAGTATGTGCATGGCATAAATATGAGAATAGTTGAACAATTTTGATTATTTTTAATATTTGTTTGAGTATGCCTCTGAATTCGATAGGTAACGCTGTCTAGACTAAGGCAGGACAACGTTTACCAGGTCCACCATAACAAAAGACAACTAATGCATATTGTGAGGTAGTTTTCGCATTCAACGAATAATTCAGAAACTTATCACCTGACAAAATTAGTGGTTATATCGCCATTAGTATATTTATCATTTTTAAGATTTTTCACAAAGCACTTTTTCAGGCTAAATAGATCTAAAAAACTTTTTAGCCCGACCCAATCATCAAATAACATGAGCTCATGATCACTGCATCGACTAACCACTTAAAAATATGAGGCAATCATAAGCTACGATATAATACAAAAAGCAAAAGAGCAATCGGTAATCAATGGTAGAGTTCTGGATTGTCTCGCCCGGGTCTAGTATCACCGCCCTAGCTATTCCTGCTGTCAGTGTTGGTCTCTGCCGTGTTCCGGTTTGGAGGGTAAGGTAACCGGTAAACTTATGCGTATGGCATTAGACATCTCCACAATATAGCAACACACCATTAACGCCTTCGGTGTCTATAAGCGATGGTTGACTCTTTTCATCGGGAAAACCATCTATTTCTTTGCTATCTTATGATATAAAAAAAGTTGTAGACTATTTATCGTCTGACTTATTATTTAACCATTTTTATAGGGTTCCGAAGTGAACTAAGAATCCTTATAGATTCGCTATGTCCGTCCGTCCGTCCGCACGATAGCTCAGGGATCATCATTAATAGATAGCTGTAATTAGGCACGAATATACATATTAGTCACGTCAACAAAGTGGTAACATTAAATCTTGAAAACTATTTTTTTTTCAGCAAGGAAGCTCTTCTAAATGTAAAATGGGGATGTTATTTTTTTGTTGTTTGGGATATCGTTGGATAGGTTTTTAAATAACATTGTAGTTTTGTGAAAACAAGTTCTCGATTAAGCGACTCGTTTGTAAAATATTAAGCTTTCAAATGCAAATTTGTGTTAAAGTCGTGTTTCTTCCCCCCCCCCCCCCCTCGCCCTCTGTAGGCTAAACGGTTGGTTTTGAGGATGGGAAAAAAAGTATGGTAGGACTAAATATAATGAAGTTAAAGTAAAAATTATCACAGCTTAGAAGGCTTTACAAATTTTTGAGTAATAGTCAACCAACTGGACATAAAGCCTAGGATTAATTGCTCCTCATACCGATCTCATATATATTTTTTATAATATGTATATATTGTAAAAAAATAGATGATATGAAATCAGACAAGCCCGCTGAGTTTCTTTCGCCGAATCTTCTCAGTGTGTGGCCGCGTTTCCGATCCGGTAGTAATTTTAAAAAAATATGTTGACGTATCAAAATAACTTGTAAAAAGTTTTATTAAATAAAGTACTTCTGATTTCTGAACTTATAAAATGTACTCAGAGAAGTTTTTCTAGGCGGTGAACCTATGGTGCGGATATATATTTGTCATTGGCGTAGAATAGCTTAAATGTTCATAGTATGAAATTTTAAAAGCCTTCTTAAGAAGAGGGCTTTTATAGTCGACATTATTGTGATGGCCAACTTTGGAACCCTACGTTGCGCGTGGCCCAACACGCACTTTACCAATTTTTTTTTTATTTTGACATTGTAAACTGGTGAAGCTCTACAATGATTTGAAGTTGCTACTCCGTTACATGCGTGCTAGTTGCCTTTTTTATTATGCTAACTTCCACGTCCTTAAACTTGTGATTTTCAATTTTAAGGACATCGATTATCAATTCTAGATAATACAAAAACGTGTTCAAAGTTGGTGTCAAGAATTTTCGTAACTACCGTGTTTGATATGAGTAATGAATATGGAGGAAGCGATACAAATCTGCAAGGATCGTGATGTATGGCACTCGGTTCTCTTTGCCTCCCCGTAAGCGATCTGGCACGAAGATATGTATGTTTCAGAATACAAAAATATCCAAATCATGAGAATGTTATAGTCGTTGATATAAGGATGTTTCATATAACACCAGACGGAATCTGCGTGGTTTCTGCATTTTGATGTCATATAATTTAAGAGCAGTGAAACTGCAAAAACGAAATTTGAACCTGTACCTTCCGAACCCTGATACAGATCTTTACAAAATTTATACACGGCCAAACGGGAAGTATACCATTCCAAACAAAAACAATTTACCAAAAAAAGTAAAGAAGAAGAATCGATCAATAAATGACTGAGTATGTAACAAACCTAAAATAAGACATCCGAATTATTTTTAAATTAAAACGTAAATAAATCATATAAGGATAAGAATAAATTAATCATCTTAATATTCTACCAGAAATTAATCATATAAATAATAATATTAACATTCTCTTTACTATAATATAATCTTCATCATATAAATTAAGAACCTCCTTTTGAGAAGTTGGTTGAAAAAACATCCTCTTAATGAAAGAACATAATTACTTACACACAATTTCATTTCATTAATTTAGTTTCAGTATTATCTGTCGCTTTAATGACTTCACTCGCTACATTAAAGTCATTATTTTAACAATAATACACTAATTAAGTTAGAGTATGTTCGAGCGTTTTTAGGCAATTAGTTCATTTGGTATATTAAGCTGTTAATCACTCTATTTCAAATCTAATTGAAAGTTTGAATAGACGTGTTGTTCTACTTAATTAAATTTGTACTACCTAACTGTGATACAAAAAATAAAACCCATAGGTATCAAATTTTCATCTTTCATATTAACTTATTTATATGTTGAAAATATGTTCCGCTTAGTTTCAAGCTCCTGTGGAGAATAAATTATCTGTTTTCCTGTCAAATAGCTCGTAGAAGGCTAACGAAGGCGCTAAGTGTCACTTCAATCTCTACTACTACTGGGTAAATCTCTAACAAGTTTTACGTCGACTCCCGCAATATATCACTGCCTTATTTACTCAGGAAGCCTAAAGGCTGTAAGGCGGTAAGTCTCAGGATAGCTATTATTTATATTAGTATCGTTAATTGACATCCATACTACAAGCAAATAAATTGTTTACTTTCGGGTTAGGTCAATTCGTATAATTTGTCAAAAAAAAGGAATTTCTAAATATTTTTTTGAATTTGTTCATTGTAATTAGAAAAACGACTACATTTGTACATAAAATGTTTTGATAGCGAAAAAGTATTCATCCATATCCAAACATTATGAGTATTATAAATCGAATGTTTGTTTGTCTGTTATGCTATCGGATAATTGAAGATACGGGGTAAATATAAGTTTTTTCAAAAATCAACCCCTAAAGTACTGACCATGAAATAGGAGATTTGTGTAAAAAACTATATTAACGACATGTTAATCTATCTACCTGCGGGTAAAGCTGGGCTAATAAGTGAGTTTCATAATAATAATTAAAATATATGATTTAAACGCAGTTAAAATGCAACAAACGAATTCCAATCTGCAAGAGATCAGATCTCCTCTAAGAACCTGCATCGGATTTGTATGAAACCAAAGGAAAAGTCTACCTTCCCAAACAAAAAATAAATAATTTTCCAACTCGATTTCTGAAGTAACATCGATAAAAATACAGTCAACTCGAAAAATCGGTCTAAAATCAGCTCTAGAAAACTTCTTTGTTTTTTTTTTTTAAATTATAAACTTAAATTACTAAAAACCAAAAAAAAAATATACTTCTGAAATTAAAATATACTTACGTGTTTTGTTTTTTCTTCATACGATTTATAATCACGTATTTACATTCAAATGTTTATATTATTTATTTTTTTTTTGTATAAAAAATACAATAAATCGCAAAAGAAAAATTATACGAATTCCAAAAACTTCGGAGAACTGAAGAGAATATTTAGGTATTCGAAGAAGCACGTGTTTACAGAACTATATCCTTATTAGAACTGAATGGACACACCGACACTCCGCCTATCGCTCGGGTTCCTGTGATAACAACACTGACTTAATAAGCTTGTTCTGTACTTGTCAATTAATATTAGTATATAATTAATACGTGAAGCTAAAATTTTGTAACCCTTTTTACGACACTTACGTGAACGTGAATTAGGCACAGTTAAAATTTATATTGCGGAGGAGTGTAAAAACCTAACGTTTTTAAATAATATGAATTTAATTTATTAAAAGTATATAAGACACATATATATTAGACATTACGTACTATTTCATATACACATATACATTAGACATCATTGTTGGACACTCATCACAATATACACACATATATGCTATTGACCGCCCCGTTGTTGGTTGAATGGATAGCTACCAACCAACCTGGCTACGCATCGATGAGGCTCGGGTTCGGTTCCCGACGGTGATGAGCTAATCGATATATATATATATATATATATATATATATATATATATATATATATATATATATATATATATATATATATATATATATATATATATATATATATATATATATATATATATTTATACACGAAGTCTTAATCTATTACAACATTCGATAGATTAACCCGTTCAAAATTGATGAAAGGTTAACATACACACATAGATACTAACGTCACAGTAAATATAGTCAGGAAAGCTTTCTAAAACCTTAGTTAAAAATTAAAACATAAAAAAGTAGAGAACTTACACTATATTACGATTGAGAGACCGCGTTCCGATTTTTCAGTAGCTATAAAAAACATTTTTGATCCGTCATTAATGCCTGTAAAGGTTAATTTTGAATGATTTTGAATGCAAATAAACATTACTTATACGTATTGACTATTGAAATAAGAACTTTACAAAATGGTAAAATAATCTTGTTCCAATCAGCATACGGCTACTGTTACTATAACAAAACTGTACAAACAACAAAGTTGTTATCCGCTTGTTAATTGATAAAACTATACAATATGTAAATAAACCTGTCGCGGTGCCATATCTTTAAATAATGTATATAAATTACGTATCATGTGATTTATTATGATGGAAACGTAGTTGTCAGTTAATGGCATTCGATTGGGTTCCGTCAAAGTTGAACTTCCTGAAAATTTAAACCGATTTGGCCCAATAGATTTTGAAAAATTTTAAATACCTCAAAAATGTTTTGGAAAACAATTATTTTTTATAATATTTTCCAAATTAATGTACGGATTGATTACAAAATCTAATCGGCTATATTTCTCAAAATACTGCATTCAATGCCGTAACGTGCATCAAAATCGGTTTATCCGTTCGGGAGTCACCGTTGACAATAAATTTTGAAAAAGTGTCTTTTGATATAACTTCAATATTTTTTAACCAATCAATTTTTGACCTTTTACAATGTTTTTTGAAAACTACGTCTAACGCTGTTTCAAAATCAAAACCGCATCAAGTTTCCAAAAGTTACAGCTTTTTAAATTTCAAAATTATGTTGGTTACAACAAACTTACTCCCTATTTTTTTAAATAACATCTAGTTGTTTAAAATCTAATTAGCTTTTCTGTTTAAAAACTGCGTCAAATGTCGTAAATTTGATTAAAATTCGTCAATTTGTTTGGAATTTATTTTGAAATGACGAAAATTTTTGAAAAAAAATGTTTTTTGACATTTCTCCGACATTCTTCAAACAATCGGTTATGTACCTAAAGCTACATTTTAGATTTCGAAAATTGCATTTAATACCATTCGAAAGATCAATTCGTTCATTTTTTCCAAAATATACAGCTTTCATAAATTATTTTACTGTCATTTTAACAAAGATGTTTGAATAGAAAAAAATTGTGCTTATAGTTTTTTCTTCTTGGAGCTTAAATTACCTCAATTTAACGGTGAGTTTCAGAAATGATATGCAAGGTCAACCACTTTATATATTTTTCTTTCTTAAAATATCAAAAAAAGGCTCTTCAAATCAAAATAATCTATATTAAAAAAAGGACAAAGACAACCACCTCCTATAAACCACACAACTATAAACAACAAAAATGGTAATGGTGTAATACTTTCCACGTAGCGGAATAGTAATGCCCCTCATACAAGTTAACTGGCTAACTTAGCCCTCAAACCGGAACGCTAGCGCTATTACAGTAAGTATAAATAAGGTGGTGGTACCAGATCCGGGTAAGATTTACCACCTAGTGTGACAATAGTTGTAACACGTATAGCCAATCGTTAGCTTTTCACAAACTGCCTGGAAGAATGACGAATGGTCTAATTCTTAAAAAGGGGCCCAGACCAACACGGGGTAAAAATACATAGAAGTCGTTGGGTAAAAAGTACTTTGTTCATAACTCATTGACGTAATGTTTCAAAAACTCGTAATTTCTTTCACAAATTTACAGTCACCTGTTGATTGTTTGTTTCTTCCGCAGGTTCGGTCTATGGACGATTCATGGTTTATTTACCTGATTGTACGTCCACGTAGTATAAAAAGTAATATTATTTTTCAATTCCCATACAAAGGTGGTCGGTGCGCGGCGCTAAATTGGTTGGTATTGTCAATTTGGGCAGTGCGTGCCGGGGCGCAGATGAAATGTTTATTTTCAATTTCCGACAATTTCCCACCGCGTCCACTGCAGGATTAGGATATGAAACACCGACACTATCAGCCAATAGTTTAAAAGAAAACATGTAAAATTAGGATAAGAGAAATCGTGAGAATAAATTTTAACAATAATTAAACAATCACTTTTAAATTTACACTTATAGATATATAGTAGTTTTATGTAGCATCTAAAACATGAGTTTTCTTATATATTGCAAACAAGTAGATGGCTTTCCTGATAGGTAGAGAAGCCATTGCCTATAGACACCAAAGATATTAATGGCGTGTTACTATCCGTGTGGTGGGATGGTAATGCAGTGTGTGTAATATTTATTTTTATTAATTTTAAGTATTTCTAATGCACATTTAAAAATATTAGGTTTCTGTAGTCCTTCGTAATATAAAAATTAACCGTGCCAATTTTCATTCTCTACCGTTTGCGTAATTATCTTAAAATGGCATTGATATACCTATTATTACTAGTGACATCGGGTCTCATACTAAAATCGTGATAAAAATGTCCCAGTTACACATTACAACAATAAATATGTTAACAAGGTAATTTAAACCCTAAATCATTATATCAAGGTTTAATTTCGACTAAAGCGGAATTATAGCACTTTTTGCGTTTTGTAGCTCATTTGCCTCAAACACTTTTTAGCACGGACCCGACGTCCATAGTAATAATGTCAATGTAAAATGGTATAAAAAAATTGTTTCACGTACGGATATATTTTTTAATTACAGCTAAATTTCGACCAAAATGCGTCGCTTATATTTATAAATACTAATACAAGTCATCATATTTGAAAATATGAATTACGTGATTGATTAGTAATAAAGGTGAGGAATATGTAGCCCAAATAAAAAAAACGTATTTTAAGCTCTTCGTCAAATTAAAATGCGTGGTAAATAGAAATATATTATATGAGAAGCTGGGAAGGAACAATACTAGAGAATTTTTAAAGCGTGAACTGAATCTTGATAGACTCGGCAAAATCACAGGTCACTAAAGCTAATCTACCTTCACAAGCTTCGAGCGCTTCAAATCGTAACGGACTCGTTAATTGCGTATAATCGCACCGTGATAACCATGCTACACGATTTCCTAAACCTTAGTTTTTGTGATTAAATAATGCTAAATGTGTCTATTAATATCGCCGATAGATATAACTGCATATAAATCCATATTTATAGTATAAATGCAAAAGTCTGTCTGTTGTGCTTTCACGGCTAAACTCAGAACTTAATTAGTTGAAATTTATTAAGATGATAGCTGAAGACTCTGAGTCAAACAAAAGCATATTTTTTGAAAAATCAACCCCTGAGTAGATGAAATAGGGGATGAAAAATGGTATGAAATTTCTAATATTGATAGAATAGAATAGAATAGAATAGAAAATGTTTATTTAAGACATACACCACAAAACTACAGAAAGATATCATAACACATCAAAAACATATTAACATTAAGAAAAGAAAAAACAAAGCAAAAATAAGGACATAAAGCAAAGCAAAAAAAAAACAATCTACACTAAAGAATTACAAGCCAATATAACTAAAAAAATATGTACAGATACATAGCAAAACTTAAAATAAAATGTATATATACAGCATGAAAAAAATAATACGTAAAAAAAGCGCCAGTCCTAGTAGCCATTACACTATAGTAATTAGTTAAGACAAAAAGCAACACTTTATACAAATAATTAATAAATAAGCTTAAATACGATTCAATTAGTCTAACTGTGTAACCTATCGTTTATGTCCACTGTACTGAGTGGTGTGATGTCTCAAAATGGCCAACACTCAGCTAATGTTGAGATCACGTTACTCTTCTCGCAGGCGAAGCTGCACGGATCAAATAAAAAAAAGTATAGTAAAAATAAAGTATAATCAACATCTGTATATTTTTATATGAAAAAAAATAATCTTCAAGTCTATTTCCCCGAAGGGGTAGGCAGAGGAACAATTAGTGCACCCAAGATTAGCCGAAAATTTTTTTTTTTATATTATGAAAGCTGTTGCCCGCAACTTCGTCCGCGCGGACTTCGTTTACTCTGCACAGCTCCTCCCCCGTAGGTGATAGGTTATAATATGTAGCCTATATGTTGACCCGACCTGTTAGTTAATATTCATGCAAAATTTGAAGTAAATTCATGCAGTACTTTTTGAGTTTACCCCGGACATACCAGACAAACAGACAAACAGACAAAAATTCTAAAAACTATATTTTTGGTTTCGATATCGATTGTAGATCACGCCCCAAGTATTCTTTTAAAAAAATATTCAATGTACAGTTTTGACTTTCCTACGATTTTATTATATGTATCATCGACATAGAATATCTCTGATTTCGTTGATATGTATAGATTAGCCGAAGATACTTAGTCCCACAAGGTGATAGGTGGCAAGCCTATCGTCAATCGGGTACTTATCGAATCCCGTACAACGTTGTTTTTTTATCAGAAAACTGAAAAAAGTACACATTTTTGATTTGCCCGACCCGGGAATCGAACACGGGACCTCATGTGGTCAACCGGACCACTAGACCACAGAGGCGATCACGGATCAACTAGTTACTAGTCAATTGATTAAAAAAATATAATCTTACTGAGATTGCTATAAATATCTATCTATACATATAATAAAATCGTAGGAAAGTCAAAACTTTACATAGAATATTTTTTAAAAATAATACTTGGGGCATAATCTACAATCGATATTGAAGCAAAAATATAGTTTTTAGAATTTTTGTCTGTTTGTCTGTTTGTCTGGTATGTCCGGGGTAAACTCAAAAAGTACTGCATGAATTTACTTCAAATTTTGCATGAATATTAACTAACAGGTCGGGTCAACATATAGGCTACATATTATAACCTATCACCTACGGGGGAGGAGCTGTGCAGAGTAAACGAAGTCCGTGCGGACGAAGTAGCGGGCAACAGCTAGTATAAAAATAATTTTAAACTTTATAACATTTAACACAGCATTAACTGGGCAATTCAAAAATTTCAAAGTGCAAAGTATTTTTGACAAACGACATAAATTGATCTACCTCCAAAGGAAGCAACTTATTGGCTTGTAACAGTCAATAAAAGAAATAATATGAAGATATGAATAAACAATTGACAAATTACACGAATTGATCTAATCCCAAAGTAAGCAAATTATTTGCTTGTGATATAGGTGTTAGTCAACGATATTTATATATAGAAATACATATATAATAAACAACTAAACCCAGAAATACAAACATCTATGCTCATCACACAAATGCCTGTCCCTGTCGGGAATCGAACCCGAGCCCCATCGAATTCGAAAAGGCCTGTATTTTACAAATTATTGTCAGGCGTTCTCGCCTGACAATAATTTGTAAAATACAGGCCATTGGCCATTGGCAATTTGTAAAATTATTGTTTACCGTCTTATTCGTCTTATTAGAATTGATAATCTGTAATGAATTTTTGATAATTATCAAGATAAGTATAATAGAAAATAGTTGCCACTTTGACGACTTTGACTCTTCAAATACTGTGTGTATTAGACGCTATTCAAACAATAACAAGAACATCAACACATCTTCCGCCAGATCCCCTACGAAGTAGGCATAGTGAACCGAGTGTATTTAACACGATCCTTGCAGAGGCGTCCACATTCATTACTCTCTTCATACGCTGATTGCGAAGACTCTTAATACCAGCTTCGAACATAACTCGATTAATCTGATCATGGTAGGTCATTCTCGGTCTTCCCCGGTACCAACGTCCTTCCACTTTCGCATTGTATATCTGTTTTGTTAACCTTTCATCTAGCATTATTTCTCCACGTCCGAACCAACGGAGCATGTCCTTTCTCATACTTACACCGACACATTCTTTCAAGCCTAGCCTCTCTGATCTCTCTTACTTCTACGTTACGAACCTGTTACGCCACATGTTTTTCGATGCGATTTTATTTCGATCGCGTTGATTCTACTTTAATGCCATTTTTAATACCATACATACCCACCTCTTTATTCAATGACCTTCATCTTTGGAGATATTTATTCAGATATAGGATAAACAGGCGAGCTGACAATACACAACCCTGCTTGACGCGATATTAACATCGAACCAGGGCGATATGTTGCCGTTCACCCAACGGCATACGTGCTTTGCAATTCCAGTACATGGATTGCAATTATGGTTCCATTTTATTTTCAGTGAAGATGCATTCATTATTTTTTGCATCATGCATTAGGCATGATCATGGAGATAAAAATGGGATGTCGATTGTTTGCACTTTTACTGCGACCTCGTGTTGGTCCGGGCTCCTTTGAAGAATAAACCAACTGCCGACCTGCCAAGTAGGTCGAAAAAGACGACCGATTGGCTATACGTGTCAATAATCAGTATCTTCGCGACTACTAGGTGGTAGAGTTCCGCAACGGTATTTGATACCACCGCCTTATCTATTCCTGCCACAATAGCATCAATCATATATTTGGCATTGCCATCCCGTCACGGGGTAGCAACGCATCATTAACATCGTTAGTGTCTGTAGGCGATGGTTTCTTTTCCACCAGGAGAGCCATCTGCTGGTTTACTATCCTATGGTATTTAAAAAAAATCCAAATTATTTATTTTCCTTTTGGTGGCATTACAGGGGTGAGAATCCCCAAAAGTTTGCAAATAGAATTGTTTGATTCTTCGAATTATTTTCCGCAAAGTAACGCCTGACTCTATAAAATTGCCTGGTCGTTGATAATTCATTATAATTTGCTGCATGCGTTTAAATAAACAGATTGACATTTCCTTTCAACGACGAAACTAACTGGTCGTCTAACCTTTTCCTGTTTGTGATGTCAATTGGTAAATAAATAACACTTGTATTTAGGGTTAATTACACTTGCATGATAATTTTTATGGTTGAGTGTACAGCAATTTCCCGGACACGAAAGACGACTACTTAAACGTAGTGTTTGCAGCCATTATGCAACAAACAGCAGTAATTTGCTTGACATTCTCTTTGAAAAGGGCTATTTATTTGTGCGCCATTTCTTTTATACAACGAAAATGTGGATATATTAAAAACTAACCTTGACTTTGCTGTAATAATAATATTTAACACTAGCACACAATCAATTGGACTACTCAAACTTTGTGTGAAATATACGTGAAGTAGGACACTGATGACTTGAACACAGGTCTCAAACCTATAACAGGCACCAGTCTCTCACAAAAGAAATACGCCAATAATCCTGAATTTCGTATGTGTAATACGGAATCTATTGTAAGATGAAATTACCATATTTTAATTAATTTAATATTTGAAGAGATCCAAAATAAAGAAATTAAGAAATGTCACTTGAAAAATTACACGTATTCATCTAACCCAAAAATAAGCAAATATCCGTTTATGATATGGTTGTTAATCCAATAAACTAAATAAAATTAGAAATACAATAATATAAAAAATAATAATCAGATAATCCTTTATCTGATTAATACATTTTTATTAGCTTATATTATTTACTATTATTATTTTACTAAATAAAAACAAGGTGATGACAAGTATCTCCGAAATTCACTTGTTTGCGGAAGAGTTATGAAAATCGAGGAAGCAAGGCAAATCTTTCTGGAACTTAATGAAGCGCACTTAATTATCTCTACTTATCATGTAAGGGATATGGCGTAAAGATATACTCGTATATGTAAAACTAAATATATAAAAACTCAATCATCAATTGATAATTTATAGCAACCCACACAATTACGAAACTTCCTATATGACAATTACAATATAGACACGTTATATTAACTACATCAAACATACATAACCACATCAACGCGTGAATGCCAACGCGTTACAGGAATACCATTAGTACGGGGACGGGCTTATTAACTCTCGCCTTTAATTAAATTATTAGAAATCTCTATACGGGCTAATTAACGAAGAATTCCAACATTTCGGTCCACCTATCGGGTATTAATTAAAATTGACAAAGCCGCGAGCGAACGAGAGCGCTCGCCAAATATCGCCTCTATTAATGAAATGATCACTCGAAACTAATTAAATTATGGAGGTAATGGTGCATGCATGTGATACTGCATCTGTGAGACTCTGTACCCGATATAAGTTATATAAATTTAGCCTTTTATATTAGAGCTAACTGTTCCCCGGCATTTCATCTATGTGGAATTTAGTTTTGCTTTAAACGGACTTCTACGAGTATTCATATCTACTTATGCAAACCATAATAACATTTTACTAGGTGGTAAAGCTCCGCAACGACTCGCCCGGATATTTGGTACCACCTCCTTGCCTACCCTGTCGCAATAGCGTCAATGCTTGAGTTGTCGTGTTCCGGTTTGGAGGGTAGGATAGCCGGTTGACTAAAGCGTATTACCATCCTGTCACGCGGATACCAACGCACCATTAAAATCTTTGGTGTCTATACGCGATAGTTATCTGCATGTTTACTTTCTTGTGATATAAAAAAAATTCAGAGATATATGGAAACAAAAAAAATAATGCAATAAAATAAAAAAAGTTTGAAAAAATAAATTAATTTCTTAATTATCTTTATATGAGTGACCCAATTTTTTTGTAAGAAAGTCCTAATTTAAACCAGTTCATCTAGGAATCCAAATTAAAAAAAAAATTAACAAATTCAAGGCAATTCAAGACATCATATCCGTCGACCGTACCGTGCGCGTGGGTACAAAATAATTATTGTCTATTAACTTCGATCAGCTGATCGAAGTATATTAAAGTTTATTCTGACATATAAAATATAAAGTGTTGATAAACTTTGAACAACAAATGCAAATTAATTCATGAAACAAGATGACTACACATTATGAAGGCTCAAATTCGAATCCCTAGTCGAATAAAGCTTCAAAATGTTTGTGTTTTTAACCATATTCAAAGATAATAGAAGGCTTGAGGTATTCTTAAAAATACTCATTTATAAGAGTTATGTACTCAATTATTAGGTGTACATTTTGACTACAATCAATACATTTGATAGTAGACTTTGACTACAATCCTGTAATATTACACCGTCACAAAAAAGAGAAAAGAAAGAAATTACCATACACACAATAGACAACCAAAATAACCCAAGAATTTTAAATAACCTCAGTCAGACCTTTCCCACACGATGGACATGAAATCGTCGTAACAGTGTAGGCACGGCATGCTCTAGGCGCAGCGACATTAAAATGAGTAATTATAATAAAGCTGATATGTCCTCATAATTAACTAAGCTCGATGAAGAGTGCTTTGACGAGAAAAGTTGAAGATAAAGCGATTTAAGCGCTTTATTCATTTGAAATTTGCAACTAAGTATTGATTTTATTCTTTTTTACTCGTATATCATAAGATAGCAAACAAGCAAACAAGCAGCAAGTGTTGATTCC
The DNA here is from genome assembly GCA_036924255.1 of Apodemia mormo. Classification (NCBI taxonomy): domain Eukaryota; kingdom Metazoa; phylum Arthropoda; class Insecta; order Lepidoptera; family Riodinidae; genus Apodemia; species Apodemia mormo. The sequence goes on from JAUPFN010000006.1 coordinate 30,283,990, forward strand.
GGGCTCCTTTGAAGAATAGACCAACTGCCGTTCTGCCAGGTAGGTTGTAAAAGGCGACCGATTAGCTATGCTAGTCACTACCATCGTGGCTAATGGAAATTTAAGGTAGATGTGGGAACCTTTAAACTAAACAAGATAAAACCATCGAGTTTGTTCGCAATAGCGTCATTGCTTGTCACTGTCGTGTTCCGGTTTGGCGGGTATGGCATTAGACCTCGCCACAAGATAGCAACGCACCATTAACATCTTTGGTGTCTATAGGCGATGGTAGACTCTTACCATCAGGAGACCCATCTGCAGCAGAAAACTCACCCGATGGAAAGAGTTGTCTCTTTCACCACCTCTATATACTTATAGACACCAAAGGTTTTTTTTATATATTATATCGGCAGTTGGCCTATTCTTCAGAGGAGTCTGGGACCAACACGGGATAAGCGCACGGGTAGTGCGTTGCTATCATATTTGATATTGACAGTGACAAGAACCCCAAACCCCAAGACAGCCCAAAACTGTGGTGGTAGCCAGCTACGATTGTTTCGCATCTTTCGCAATCGTTTTCCTCTTACGAACTGCCTGGCAGAATGGGAGATGAACTGTTCTCTACCAACACAGTGACATGAAAGTTCAGTAAAATTATTAATTATAGTTTTTTGATAATTTATGTATCGGGCCTTTTGACGGAAAAAAAGTCAATGCCCTCCTTACACATGTGAGTTTTGTAGACATTAGCTAGTATTATTTTTATTAATATGTAAATAGGAATTCGTTAATACATGTAACAGAAAACTGATTGATTTATAATATTGAAAAACCAACTAATATTGGTTTTTAATTATATCAGAACTTTAACTTGTAATAAATAAATTTATGCGTAATAATACTTTATTAATACGTAAATCGATAAAAATGTAAAGGCTTGTAATATTAAAATTTATATTTCTTACACCGGCCGAAAAAACTAATTTGTCCGCTATACCTTATTTAACAATAGCAAGGCACATGACAGGTAATGTTAGAATTTAAATATAGCAGTTGCGCCTTGTCAACATTGATATTACTTACAAAAAAATTACAAATACTAGATAATGAAACATAGCTATATTTTAGAAAAATATAGATTTTTTTGAACACTCATCACGCTAAAATCACTGAATATTTTGATATGAAATTCATACTATTACATTCAGCGGGTTTTAAAAGAGGTTTTAAGCTAGCCGTAATCAACATTTTCATGATAAAAATTATTTTAATGATTTCCTATTACTGTCATAAATCTCATTGATTTTCAATTGTTCTTCTTTCAAGTAAAAAAAAAAGCTAGCAGAAGAAGCTGCGCGGATCAGCTAATAGTTTACAAAATCAAGTTTTTTTTAATGATTGTAAAAATGTTTATATTTTATTCTTGCAGTAAGTTGCTAATGTTTCAGCGTTACAGCGCTTAACGGTTCCTGTACGCAGCAGCACTAGCGCTAATTAGACGGAGTGACAACCCACTCCTGCCATAAAGCGCTGCAGATTTATCGCCACAGATTATTTATATTATGTTTATTAGGCTCTCCGCGCCCTCCTGGCTTTCCTACTAATTGAATTGCTGGGATTTTTAAATGTAATTATACCTGAATAACTTATTGTATTTTCACATTTCTGATAATTAATTTTTTTACGAAGTAATAGGCTTTTGTCCACTCAGAATGAATCGGATAGATTGTAATTTTTAATGATTAATTATGATATGGAGATATTAAGAAACAAAATTTTGAATACAAAAGATAAGGATTACATATATTTTTAGGATATACAGACAGGTGAGTTACCTTCATTATTTAAGGACGTGACGTGATGAGAAAATATAACATTAAAAATAAACATTCAAATACTTCTTAGTAAACTTAGTAAACATTACACCGAGAAACCTATATTTACTGGCAAACTTGGACACCTCGAAGCGCACGTGCCGCGTAGCGCGCTATCAACACAGAATAGCGTGGGGTGGCGGCGGCGTGTCCTTGATGTCGACTAGTGCGTACTAGAAAGTGTAATATCCACCATTCATTTATTTTTAGAGAAATATTGGTCAAAAATGAAACCCCTAATTTTATTATTTCATTTTAACGAGAATTGAGTACCGAATACTCTCCAGAAGTATCGAAGGTAACTCACCAGTCAGTCTGTATATTCGGCAAAAATAGACATTCAGTCACGGAACAGTACACACAAATCTGGAAGCGTTACATTACGCCATGGTAAACGCCATATTGTTGTTGACATTTTTAAACGAAAAGAGTATATTGTTATATATATTATACATTGCATGATGTCATTCAAGATGCCATGACAATCCAGAGCGTTTTCAGGGTTTATAATTTTAATACTCGACATTTTTATTATAAACTAGCTGTTGCCCACGACTTCGTCCGCGCGGACTTTGTTTACTCCCCACAGCTCCTCCCCCTTAGGTGATAGCGTGATAATATGTAGCCTATATGTTGACCCGACCTGCTAGTAATATTCATGCAAAATTTGAAGTAAATCCATGTAGTACTTTTTGAGTTTACCTCGGGCATACATACAGACAAACAGACAAAAATTCTGAAAACTATATTTTTGGCTTCTATATTGATTGTAGATCACGCCCCAAGTATTCTTTTAAAAAAATATTCAATGTACATTTTTGACTTTCCTACGATTTTATTATATGTATAGATGTATGATACTTATATTTAAAAAAAATGTTTATTGGCTAAAATGTATCTTATAAGGTAAAATATTAAACAGTTTTTCAAAAGTCAATTAGTCTATTGAATAAAATAATTAATTTGGAAAACATTAATCATCTAATTAAATTTAACCTTGGTGGAGATCAGTAGCTGCTACCGCGCCCACTCAACTGATTGATTACACAATCAATTATTTAAGACTATTAAAATAGTATTACTTGATAAATATATACTTTGTAAACAGTTTTTTTATTTATTTGCATTCCACAATATAATATATTATGTTAATTACAAAACAATCGTTAATCATTGTGGACCCAGCATAGAACAGCAAACGTTTTTAGGTGAGACATTATACCAAAATTATATCTATATACAATACTATAAAGAGGAAAGATTTTATTGTTTGTAACGATTTAACTCAAAAACCACTCGACTGATCTTACAAATCTTTGTACCTTTAGAAAGCTATATTATTCCGGAGTGACAGACTACTTTTTTGCCCGACTGAGCAAACGAAACACTTTATAGATAGCAAGACGTAATCCAATGCCAGCATTTTACTTTGTAAGTCAAAGTGCCTTTGCATATTGACAGTTTTCTAAAGGTTATGACAGTTAAAGATAGAAAGTGTGTCTGAAAGAAACTGCGGGTCTAGCCAAGTGGCATAAACGCTCGGAGAATAGAAAGATAAATGTATGGATTTGACATAAGCATAATCGAACGCTTACGTCAAGTCCGTACATTTATCTTTCTATTCTCCTAGCGTTTATGCCACTTGTCTAGACCCGCTGGTTACACTTAGACAAATTTTGTTTGCTCTGACATGTCTAAGTAAATTTAGTAAACAGTTAGATAGATTAGTCACACAAGTTAAACAGTAACACGCCTATTTACATGTACTTTGAAATCTAAAAGTTAAATTTAAAACTATAGGGTCTTTCGTGGAAGGAACGTTACGTGTACGTTCTTTAGTCATTTTAATTTTGAAAGTTCTTAATTACAACTTATGTGTACATAGACTAACTACTATATTTATTGTAGAACATAGTCATATTTATCCAATATTCACTGTCCTGCTTTTACCAATACATTATGTATAATCTTTACGCATGCAGCACGCATTTCTTATTCCACAATATTTGGGCGGTATTTCTAGAGCTATCTTCTTTCACCAGCACTTAATAGCTTCAAAAATTGTGTTAAGAAAATTGTTATATTTCCGTGAAATTTAGTAAAATTGAAAAATTCGTACGAAAATGTTATTTTATGTCAAACGATAGCAAACAAGCAGATGTTCCCCTGTATGGGAAGAGAAAACCATCACCTATAAATATCAAAGATGTTGATGGTGTATTACTAACCATGTAGCTAGATAGTAATGCCACATTCATAAATTTGCTCGCTGCCCGATCCTGCAAACCGGAACACGGCAGTGATGAGCTTTGACACTATTGCGGCAGGAATAAGCAAGACGATAGTTGTGAACCCGGGCGACACGTTGCAGAATTCTACCATCTAGTATTATAATAGTGATCACCGGCTCACAGAATATAAAAAAAATCGCCTTTAGTCTAGCAAATCATCCGTTCCACCATATAACATTTACCATTAATAAAAACCACCCTTACTGCATATCTATATAAATAAAAATAAAGCATCTATACGGCCGTATCTACGAAAAAGTTGGCAGAGGTACAATAAGTGCACCCACGATTAGTCGAAGATATTTAGTTCCATAATGTGATAAGGTGTTAAGCCCAGCGAAAGCTAAGCCTGTCGCCCACCGGGCACTTATCCAATCCCAAGCAATGTTTTTTTATCAGAAAAACATGCATTTTGAATCGCCCGCCCCAAGAATCAGACCTGGGACCTAACTTAGTCAAAACTGACGCCGGACCACTAGGTGATAAATATATTATACACTTTTAATTATTTTATCAAGCAGACTGAGTTTCATGCAGAAACTAGTACATCTATTTCGATGACTTCATTATAAAGAACGTTAATTACGCGTGATCCAAGCGACACCAGTACATTGTAATTAACATAGCGGCATCATAAATCATTACACTAGGAATACAAGTTATTTTGGCAATCGCTACACTTATGATTAACGTTTCCTCTCCGTAATGGCAGCAAAAGTGATAAATTGACATTAAAAATATCTGTTATAATAACACCATCAAATGTTACGTCATGATTAATTTTATTTTGAACATGTTTTTATTTTTAACCTTCATTAAAATCTACAGCTGTTGCCAATTAAAGTATGTGACAATCATGTATCGTAATCCCATTCGTTTGTATAACATTTGTTCTAAAATATTTGTTTTTATCCATGTTGGTCTATTCGTGTAGCGGTATGGTATTGCCACATGTATAAGTTACCGGCTAACTTATCTTCAAAACCCGTTATCCCGTAATAGTTCCGGTCTCCTTTGAAGTTCTGCCAACTCAACCAAGTCCAACTGCCGTTCTGCCAAGCAGGTCGTAAAAGACGACCAATGTCTATGCGACTCATTACCATCGCGGCTACTAGGTGGTAGAGTTCTGCATTGTCTCGCCCGGGTCTGGTACCACCGCCTTACCTATTCCTGCCGTAATAGCGTCAGTGCTTGTCATTGACGTGTTCCGGTTTGGAGGGTGAGGTAGCCGGTAAACTTATGCACGTGGCATTAGACCTCGCCACAAGATAGCAACCTACCATTAACATCTTTGGTGTCTATAGGCGATAGTTGACTCTTCTCATCAGGAGACCCATCTGCTTGTTTGCCATCTTATGATATAAAAAAAAGCTTTTTGCAACATGTAGTATCTTTAGTATTTGTAAGCGCTTGTTACCTCTTTCCATAACGAGTGCTATGTATCTATTTACAAATCTATATATACATTAATTTGAGCGTAGCTGTTTGATAGGTAATCGATTACCTTTTTTCTACTTCCATCAACTGCAAAACGGACTCACATTTAAATTTTTGTCTAATATTTTTTATAGGCTTTATTTAATAAAAACCAACTGAAATCTCGTTTTACTAGGCATGCGTATTTTTTTAAATTCAATGTACATATTTCAACTCGTTAATATTTTATTACAAGTAATACATAAACTAAAAATAGTACAAAAAAAATATATGATCAACTTAGTTCTCCTGCAGGTAGTCCGATCTAAACATTCCAACTAAACAAGTATCACTTGTTTTTTTCGATAGCCGGGTCCTACAGCTTCAAGTGCTTATCAAAGGTACATACAGATAGGTGTTAACATTCCTGTCTTCGACAAACACTTTAACAATCAGGTTGAGACTACGAGATGTAACTGCGATTAAAAAAATTACACAAACTCTTGAAATGTCGACATTATTTTATGTCAAATAAAGCAAATTTCTAACAATAACTATGTTTTCATGTAGAACTAGTAAATGTTGATCAAAAAATCTCGACCTATATTTCACCACGCTTTATTTTTGTTACACAATAAATTATTTTAGTTTTTATTATCATCAATAATAATTCTAGAAAAAAAACAGATGGTATTGAAAAATAATTTAAGAAGCGTGTATCACAAATACAAACAAAAGTTAGAATCTGATACTAATATAACAAAATTTACCCTAAAGGCATCGGGCAAAACTCACCATTATAATATTATAATTAGAATTTTATTTAGAATGGCAAAATTAAAATTGTAGCCATGTCCTTATCCACGGACAACGTTATCCGAGGTTGTATCTTTCGTTGATTTGTTGCCTTGGTCTGTACAGTGTATTCTGAGGCTAATTAATTTTAATTGGATCGCAATGCATCTATTGTATGCACGACTTTTGACCCTCGAGCTTTAAACTCAGCATGATTTTATACGTTGTAGAATTTTAATAGATAATGATTCTATATTTATTTTAAAACTATCAATTGCAATAAATTTTTACTTTTGGCATAGGTTATATGAAAGGTACCATGGTTAACTTTTAAAACTATTTTGTATTAACAGTATATACTTAGAGCATTAAATTCAGAAAGTTTTAAACTTTGTAGAATTTTAATAGTTCTGTCACTTCCTACAAATTCTTAATTTGTCGCAAATTATATATACAAGCTGCACCTTGCAGCTCGCTATATTATTAAAACTTTTGGCAAATCCCACGAGAAAAACTTATTTTCCGAATAAAAGTAATTCTATGTGCTATTCCAGGTCTATAACAGTATGCTAAATTTTATCCGAATTAGTTCCACCGTTCTCGTTTCTCTTTATTCCGTGGTTTTATCCGTGGTTTTAAACGTGACCGAGTAATAAACATTCATACATCTAAACATCGAAACATCTAAACTTTCACATATATAAAATTAATATAGATAATATTGATACCATATCTATTTTAAAACTATAAATTAGTAGGTATGTCGAGCTTTAAACTCAGCATGATTTTATACGTGGTGGAATTTTAATCCTACTAATGTTATAAAAGCGAAAATTCACAAGCATTGATGGATGGCTGAATGGATGTTTGTTACCTTTTCAAGCAAAAACAGGTAAACCGATTTGGATGAAATTTATCACACATAGAGATAATGACCTAAAATAGCAGATAAGTTATTTTTTTCCCGGAAAAATAAGTTGTTCCTGTAGGATTCACCAAAAACTTTTATGATGTGGACAGCAGGGCGTAGCTACTACATAATAAATCTATATTTATTATAAAATTAATTAATTATAACAATTTTTCATTTTGATATAGATTACATAAAATTTAATATTGTAGCAATTGAAATAATTTTTTATTAATGGAATGTATACATTTATATCAAGCTTTAAACTCAGCATAAGTTAGACATTGCATTGTAGAATTTTAGTTTTCCAGATTTATTTAGATTCTAATTGATTTAGATTCTATGTTTATTTTAAAACTATCAATTATTAATACATACAAATTTTTGCTATTAACGCCGATTAAATAATTATTAGGTAGGTATTGCAACTTTTAGAACTGTTTTGTATTAAAAGTAGATACGTAGGTCGATTCATGATTATTAAAAAAAAATAGTTTGCAGGTATATTTTGTTACGATTTTTTTATTTAAAATCATTATGAAATATGATTTTTTTAAGGTAACAATGTTTCTAAGTAAATTATAAGTTATAACTTATACCAAAATGAACAAAACTTTACTAATTCTGACAAAATATTTACAACTGAAAGTTACAATATTTAGAATTAAGTAGGTAATTCTTAGGTTATGAAGTAAAATATTACTTCCACGTAGGGATTACTAATAAAATGTTTTTCGTATTTAAAAAATGTCAATCTGATAATGTCTTGAGTTGATACGAGGGAATCCAGGTTCTAATTTGTTTAATTTTATTATTTTGTGTACTTGGCATTATGTTTAACATCCTAAATGGAGAGTCTGTTGACAAGCATATCTTTTTTACGTCAAGCCAGTATTGCTGACATTTTTTCAAATCAACATAAATCCACATTCGTTAATCCAACGTAGGTATTAATTTATAGGTGTCCGGTGACCTAATAGCCTTTGTTTCTTTAACACTTCAAAATAGATGCATACAACAAAAGCTATTCAAATCGTAATCGCTTGACTTCAGTATAGTTACTGTTAATCCGTGCATTATGCCACATTCAGAACTGCCGCTCGCAATAAATTAATACTTGCAACAATCGTTTCTAATTTTCCGCTCGTGCGCCTTTGCTTAGAATATAGGCTTTCGAATTGAAATGTCGAGAAATCTAATGTCAGATTAAAAAGATTAAAAATTGTATAGATTTTTGCTTTCAAAGGCTTTAAATACATTTAAGCGCAAAACTAATTCTAAAGTTTAACATAATTTACTCAAATAGATTTAAAAAATCCCAGAGTTCGTGTTTTATAATTCTTTATGAAAAGCGTACACGCAATCTCTTATTGACAGCGCAAGCACATTTGATGTATTTTTGCACTTGTAAGGTAATCTTAATGTTTCTTAAATTTTGTGTCTCTATATCTGGATTCTAAAATGGCGCTATTATCCAGATACAAAAACAGGCAATTTGTTAAATCAAATTGATATTGGCTGCCGATTTACTTGGAGGACACTGAATAAAGTGGGTTATACCCCCGGGTGGGTGGGATAATAAGATAAATAATAATGTATATCTAAATTAATTGTCATTGACTAATCATCAACTAGGTGTTTCAAAAGAGTAAAAAACACCGCAACTGTAAAATTTCTGGAGTTGAAGGTATCCATGTGATTATGGATGGTAATTACCATCATATCATCATCATAAGTCACGGTGATTATCATCGGATGGAGATTAATGATTATCTTGCCAACAGATGTGCTTCTTGCTCGTTTGCCCTTCCACAAAAAAGTTGACCTTAAGTGACCAGTGTGACTATTTAAAAATTATATTCCATTTGCATTATTTATCAGACACCACAGCATGTGTCGTTTGAACTACAGCGTCAAATGACGATTAGGTCACTTTTCTTGCCCCTCACTGGCGTGATACTATTTATACAAACATACATATCGTGCCGGTTCAGTAAACGATCGAGTGAACCGAATGTCAATATACGTTCCATTTCACCATGATTCACCAGTTTCTCGTCTGGCAAGATATGCGGTGATCTTAATCACCGCATTTAATAGATTATATTCGTAATAGCTACGAGTTGCAATTATTTCTTACGATAAATAGCATTTATTTAAGCGTTAATTCCAAACTGTTTAATTACTCATTCTGTTGGAGTCAATAAATTCATATTGTTAATCGACATCACTGATTCAGCATGACGTTTACATTTATTTGCATACACAATAGGACAATAGAAGAATCACTTTCAATAATTTAATACAGTTATTCCCCTGCGGTCTACACGTCTGGGGCCTGGCCGATTCACTCATGAGAACAATATGTCTATACGTTACTCAAGCTTGTCATATCTATCATAGCGCCATTCATTTCCAGCCATTATATCTCCGACTTGACAAGAGCGCTGCTGGCTTTGGAGAGGATGTAAAAAATCGAGCAAATATGCGTTTTACTTGTTTAATCTCATGAGCAAGCGGCTAATTGTCCACGGCAGTGACGATGACAGCTCGAGGGGTGGCGGAGGGCACGTGACCCGTCACTCGCAGGGAAATTAAAACATTGCGTTATTATTTTCAATTCGTTGCCCGGTTACATTGCAAAGGTTTATTCTGGGCAGTGAAAACAATACCCCTAACTTTAATAGATCTTTTTTTAAAGAAAATGTCACTTTTTAAAATGGGGGAAAAAGCGCGGTATTTCAATAAATCGCGTTACCGTCACGCTTAGACACAAACATAAATATATTTTTATGTACGTTGATTTTTACTACAATTATAAAGTAACTTCACGCCTATATCCTCGAAGAGGTAGATAGAGGAACAACCAGTGCACCCACGATTAACCAAAGATACTTTGTCCCACAATGTGGTAGATGGTAAGCTTATCGCCAAACGAGCAGTTACCTACCCAATCCCAGACAAAGTAATTTTTATCAGAAAATTAATGAAAAACTTATTTAAATTGCCAGACCCGTGACCTCATGTGGTCAAAACTAACACTGGACCACTAGACCACAGAAGCAATTTGATCTTATATTTCATTGACTTACTAATATATTAGTAAGTCAATGTTATATTTAAACTTTTGCGTTGTGATCAGAATAAATTTAAAAAAAAATAGGTCGACATATTAAGGTCTCTTCCATCCCTACTAATAAGTAAATAAAATGATAACCTCAAGTAACAATAAATTATACCTTGCATTGATCCGGGCCAACTTTAAGGAATAGACCATCTGCCATTCTGTCAGGCAATTCGTAAAATGCTTTTGGCCTAATAATACCGACTGGCTATACGTGTTACTACCACTATGTTTTCCAACCACTATGTCTCGCCCAAGTTTTTGGTACCACCGCTTTTCGTATTCCTGTTGGAAAGTTTGTCACTGTCGTATTTCAGTTTGAAGAGTAAGGTAGGCAGTAAACTAATGCATGTGACGTTACCATTCACCGGTAGCAATGCACCATTAACATATTTGGCGATATATAGGCAATGGTTTGTCCTTTTTTATTAGCAGAGCCATTTACTTATTTGAAAAAAAAAATTAGTGAATTAACTTAACTCTAACCAAGCAGCGGGTTAAGACTTGCGTAGTATAAATAGGGATGCTCAAAAATAGATTTAAAATTAAATTAAAATATAAAACCAGTGGGTATAACTTTTTTAAATATTGACAACTGTTTTTATGGTACCTATAACTAATATATAAAATGTTTGGTATATTGTTATAGTAATACTGTTAAAGCTTGATATTTTTATTAATTTAATATCTGTCCCCCTGTTAAGTTTAAAAACTGATCCGCAGAAATGAAAATCTCATTTTGGATGCATTCAGTACACGATACACAAAATCGCATCTCCCTACAAAAGTAATAACTGCTACCGCCGCTAGCATAGATATTTAATAATTAAAAATCACCCCAACCATGGAGGGAACATACTGCACATTACGCTTTAACACTTTTTAATTAAAATTCTTATATAACTTTATTCTTTTTGGCAGATGTTGTACGTATAATATTGAACATTTTCATTGCAGTTACCATACAAGCAATGAACAAAATTAATTAATTACACCTCATTTTCATTACGTACATACAGATTGTGTCTGCAGTTATGTGATTTGTTGATTTGTTGTATTAAATATAACTAAAGACCAGTTGTAACCCGCGTTATAGCCCATGTAGATCGTAGCTTCATAAGAAAATGTGATAAATGTAGCCTAAATTAGTCAAAAATAATGTAGCTATCTACTGGTAAAAGTGTTTTCAAAATCGATTTAGTAATTCCAGATATTACTTCCTACAAACAAACTCCAAGACTTACAAGTTTACATGTTTATAACAATAGTACCTATAGACTTGTTATTAGTAATAAATTATACTTATGTCAATATGTCTATGTATCAATACAAGAAGCAAAAAATTTTTAACCCTTTTTTAGACAATGACACAGTATAATTTGAACATTGTAGATTTTAAATTTGGCACAGTTAAAGTTTATATTGCAGAAACCTAATATTTTTTTGTATAATATTCATTAGAAATACATAAAATTAATAAAAATAACTATTATACACACTACATTATACACATATAGGATATATGCTATTATATTTATACACTTTTATACTATTATATTTATTGTTAAAGTCTGCTGTGAAACTTGTAATAGATTTTGTTATTTAGTCTGTAGTCGATTTTTGACCACAGGGAGATTGCTAGTTATGGTAAATTTCTAATTCTTAGCCCCTTTAGTAAAATAGATCATTTGCCTTCCTGCTCGGCAGTTTATAAAAGGTAAGCATAAGTTAAACGTTTCTTTACTATTGTGACTACCAAGTGGCGGATACTACAGTGTCTCGTTTAGTTTGGTATCACTATCTTATCACCTATTATTGGCACAATGGCACCATTCATATTTTGCATCTCAATGGTTACCAAAATAGTGAGTGTTGTAAAACATTCAGACTTACCTATTTCTCAAGCAAATGGGCATTAATATATTTATTTATATGCTAATAAACACGTGTGAAAGGTAAATGACAGCCAACTTAATTACAACGTAGCTTTATATCAAGTTAATTCCGCGTAACTCCATCCACTCTTCGCTTGCATGTTTTAATAATGGAATACAAGTTTGCATTCAACAAACAAACTATTTTTAATTTCCGCTTCATTTAAACGAGCATAGAGACGCGATATAGAAAAAATAGCAAACATTCATAGCGAATCCAATAGGCTAATCGTGAGTTATTAAACTCCTCGCTCGACCCACCTGATCGCCTCCCAGCTATAATAGAAATGCCGGGAACTTATTATTAAAATTGCTGCTAAATTGCTCCCCGCTACCCCTGAATTTCGTAGGTTATAGGCAAGTCGACGACAATATGAAGTAGTGATTTTAATGCCCTGCGACACAGTATTTTTTTTAATTTGTAATAAACATTATTATAAATATTTTATATGCGTTAACTTACACCATTTAGTCTAAAGTTTTTTAAGGGAGTTTATTAGATAGTTTATAAAAAAACCCATGGGACTTTTCAGTATACAATAAAATAATATGCATACAAATATTTCAAGGACATATAAATAAGAGGAATCTATATACTAGCATTACGAGTATAAGGAGAAAAGATTTTGATATTCGAACTGCAATGGGTAAAATTTAAACCTGCCAATACTATCTTTCTATTTTATCACCTATAGAGAGCTACATTATTAATAAATTAAATAGGCCATATTTTATTTCGAAATTGAAAGATTCCTTAATTTATTTATACTGGTATATGTAATGTTATTAAAGGTAAAATGTAAGATTCGACATTAAATTGTCCGTTTCGTATATTGTACCTATTTGAGGTCCAAAACTATATAAAGTATCGTATATAACAACTAATCTATACATATAATAAAATCGTAGAAAAGTCATGTATGTCCGGGGTAAACTCAAAAAGTACTGCATGGATTTACTTCAAATTTTGCATGAATATTACTAACAGGTCGGGTCAACATATAGACTACATATTATCACGCTATCACCTACGGGGAGGAGCTGTGCAGAGTATCGAAGTCCGCGCAGACGAAGTCGCGGGCAACAGCTAGTTTTTATATAAGGGTTATTTTATTGTAAATTATTTTGAGTGACTCGTCGTGGGGCCTAGGGTTCAATTACCACTTCGAGCTAAAATAATTGAAATAGAACCTATAATAGTTATAACAAGGAAAAATTAAATTAAAAAAAAGAAAAATACACGTAAAGTAAGCTGTCTCAGTTATTGTTTATTAAACGTATTTCACAAAAATCATGTTTTGCTGTTGCCAGGTCCAAGTTATCACAAGAAACAGAGAAATTAGAGTCCATTCGCTGGAGTCCAATTTGGTAATATTCAATTTTTAAGTCTTTATTTAGCCCGCACAGAATCCAGTGCAATGATATATTTTAACATTCCGCTAAAGGCTTACTGATATTACTTCGATTTTCAAAAATCGTGTCTTCATCAAACCTCCAATTTTTGGGGTTCTACCTAGGTTCTACAAAGCTTTTCTGGCTATATTTCCGACGACGATGTCAATATCACTGTATATTATATGACATATGTGTATGTATGATTTTTTGCTTTTGAAAGGTTTGACAAATTGAAAGTCTTCTTCCAAAGTTAGAAACTTCGAAAATTTGCGCCAGTCGAAAAGCTATATTTTAAGAAATTAAAAAATATAGCGTCTGAAATTTTACAATATATCGATTTTGTAAATGAGACTACATTTTTATAATTCAAAAAACTGTGTTAAATTCCGTTTAAAAGATCGAAATCAATCACTACATTAAAAAGTTACATCTTTTCTAAATAAAAATGGTGTTTCAACATATTTTAGTTTAGAAAACCTTTTTTTTCAAAAGATGTTTGAGCCAAAATATTTCAAAAATCTAAACTTACATATATTTTTGGCTACTTTGAGCTTAAACCTCAGCTTAGCGAGAAATTTTGGAGATATTTTAACTTATTTACCAGAGAGCATAATACATTATAACACTTTGTAGTTTCAAATGTTGTAATTTTTAATAATTTTACTATATTTTTTTTCTTTAAAATAGACATGATTTAAGGCAAAGGTGTCAAGATATAAAAGCGTTAAGCTATTGAAATATAACTATTAACTTGTAATTATATAAACTATTGTAAAAAAAAAACTTGTAATTTAAAACATATTTAATTACAAGTTAAAAGTTATACTTTTTTAAAATAGGGTAACATATTGTTTGTTAGGAGTTGGCTATATCAATTATAAGAGACAGCCACTGTGTGTAGACTTCAAAATTGTTAATGATACATTGGTATCTGCAAAATTTTCCGGATACCTGTCCACTTAATCCGGATTACAAACATTTCTGTGGCAGAAATAAGGGCATTGCATAACTCTACCATTTAAAATTGGTAGTGGCTAAAAGTAAAAGCACAAGGAGCCTGGACCTACGTGAGTTTACCTTACTACTTTACTGGACTACCTTACTGCAACTATTGTAAATAGTTAATAATAAATAAAAGATCTAAAAAACAACAAAAAAAATATCGACACGCGGGATTTGAATCTACGACCATCTCCCTAAAGCCGGCCGCCGCCTCGAGCGTATCAACACTAGCTCAGTGGAAGAGCGTCCCGGCTTTAGGGAGATGGTTTTTAAGGTTTTACAGTTTTCCAAGCACAGGGTGAGTGCTATAACACAAAAATAATTAACAAAAAAAAAGAATAGATTCTACTATTTTTTATGCTGATTCTATGAATAAAAAATCTAATTTATTTTTTTAATATTATAAGACAGCAAAAAAGCAGCTGATTTTGGAGTTGAATTTTCCATCCACGGGGAATTTACTATCTGTATCATTTGTACCTTATTCTGGCAAATAAATAATATCATATCTTATCAAAATACCTTAGAAAACTAATTATTGGCTCTATATATACAAAATTTCATTTCGTTTAGTCTGATTATTTCATACTTCCTTTTTATTAATCATTTAACATATCATGAAACCCTATTATTTTGTATACACCAATAAATTATCATTTTAACATTCGTTTCACACAAATATTAATTTCTTGTCTCATTTGATTTGTAATTAAAATCGCGTTGTGTTTTATTTGCTTCAACGCATGCAATATAATTAATGAAAATTGCCCAGGAAAAACCGCTTGATTTAAATTAGTCAATTTTAAATGCATGGATTGGATTTTGATTAAATTGATAAGACCTATTTCTTGTATTCTTATAGTTTATTTTTATTTAATAGGATAACAAACGTGGTGAACCGGCCACGATTCAACGCTTTGTCGACTGGTGAGGTGAGTGGTGATTACGATCGCCACATTCTACCGACCAACGATTATCGGCTATTTTTAGCGATAATCAGATATATCAGCCTTACGTGCTCGTCCGAGGCACGGGGAGTTGACACACCATCCACCAACTCAAAACTACTACTGAAATTTTGGACTTTCGAGAAAAACTTTAATACACTTATTCCCGTAAAACTTCGAATCCAGGGTCTCAACCTAACATAACAAAGCAATCAAACACAAGATACATATTCCTGTCGCAATAGCATCAGTACTTGTTTCTGACGTGTTCCGGTTTGAAGGGTAATAATATAGACTGCAAACTTATACATGTTGCATTCAAACCACACCACACAAAAAACAATGCACCATTTAACATCTTTGGTGTATGAAGGCGATGTTTATGTCTTTCCATTAGAAGAATCATCTGCTTGATGTATCTGTACCGCAAGTGGTTCAAAATGTATAGTAAAGAAGACTATGAAAAAGTGTTTCATCTGTCTGCTTTTGCGTGATGTTGCATTGTACCACTTAGCACGTATAAAAAGGCACTTTATTCGACACAATCGCTAAATATGTGTTTTAGCAGTTATCCCGTGCTAGGAAAAAATTTAAACGTTCAACGGAATCGGTCAAAAAGCAAAGAATAATTTTGCCATGTTGAACCATTGACACGTAGCTCAGTTGGTAGAGCATTGCTCGTTTTTAGGCAAGGTCACTAGTTCATATTCAGTTGTGTAAATTTTTTTGTTTGTTAAGTCTTTAAATATCGTAATATCGTCAATAATTATAATTGAAGCAGCTAATCGCAAAGCAAACTTGTTCGTTATTCTGTCTAAAAATTGCACTTTTTTTATCCATGACTATGAAAGCTCATGAGTACGTCTATGTAAACTTAAGTTTTAACCACATATTGACAGATAGCCTATTCTTCAAAGGGGGAAGAATATACCTTTAAAGAATCTCCCTTTGAAGAAAAGGCCATCTGCCATTCTGCCGGGTAGTATATAAAAGGCAAACGATTGGTTTTGTTCACCGCCATCGTGGCTATTATGGTGAAGTTCCGCAACGTCTCACCGGGAATTCTAACAACGCTTACCTATTCCTGAGTGGTAACGATCTATCTGGCAAAAGGGCAGTTGATATATTCTTCAAAGAAGCCCGGACAAACACGAGTCTGTGTATATTTAAGCAAAGTATGTGGAAAATATATTACATTACAACTTGTTAACGTTTTCCTTGCGAGTGTTCACTAGACTACTTTGTTTATGTAAAATAAGCCAATCAGTGGCAGTCAGTATTATAATAACAGCAGTATTGTTGCAACGGTTCTGGGACATTAATTAGGTAAGTACGTCGAACACGTCAGTCCGTGCGCTAATTAATTGAGCGTATTATTGGTGCAGTGCCTGACCGGTGCGGTTTCAAACAATAACAATCTACTTAGTATTTCCATTAGATTAGTATCTATATATTGATACGTATATTAAAAACTTTGTAGGTACTCCTTTTTCTGACAATTTTTCGAACGGTGAAGTACGAAATTTAACACAGTTGAAGTTTACATTGCGGAGGACATCAGAAACCTAATATTTTTAAAGATTAGAAATACATTAAATTAATAAAGGAAAGCATTGGAAATACATTAAATTAATAAAAGAAAGCATTAGAAATACATTAAATTAATAAAAATATACATTACCTATACACAATACATTCAAGTGACATCCATGATAAATGATAATACAAATACATGAGGTTACATGTTTTTTTACGGTCATTTTCTTTACGGTTAAGGTCTGTTATTAAAATAACCACCATATACTTGTTCGTTTTCCTAATATATAAAAAACTAACTGCAGCGTGCAGCCCGCTGCATTATAAAAGTTTTTGGTGAATCCCGCAAGTTCCACTCATTTTTCCGGGATAAAATGTAGCCTAAGTGCTATTCCAGGTCATCGTCTACCTGTGTGCTAAATTTCATTCAAATCCATTCAGTAGTTTTTGCGTGATTGAGTAACAAACATCCAACCAAACATCCCAACTTTCGCATTTATAATATTTATTACATTACATTACATTACATTACATTACATTACATTATTACATTACATAGATGATTCATTTAATTTATCATTTTAAAAATATATATTACAATAAGTTAGGAAATATTGTTAATTTGTGTTCAGAAGAGTACCTACATTGGTTCATCGAACGACATTTGATTAAATCAATACTCACGGCCATGGTGGTATGTTACCCAGTCTGATTCTATCGTGCCAATTAGTTACAAAATTAATTTGATTTCCTGTTATTAAAATTCAATTTTCCTTTAATTACTTACTATGGGCCTATTCTTGATATTTACGATTACCTGCTAACCACATTTATTTATATATTATATAATTAATACACTATTCATTTCATCTGTACTAGTGTATACTAATATTATGAAGAGGTATGATTGGTTTGTTTGTAATGAATAAACTCAAAAACTACTAGATCGATTTAAAAAATTCTTTCACTAATACAAAGAAAAAAAACACGAAGAAATTTCCTTAAGTAGATACAAGTTCTCCCATGTCTTGTTATTTTCTTCTTTTTGTTTTGTTTTCTGTGTTACAATAAAGTATTAAATAAACAAATAATAAAGCTACATATTAAAAAACAAAACAACTTTTTTACCCGACTGAGTTAGTTAAAGGAAGTTATGTGTTGAACGAAATCACGGGGAACAGCTAGTACATTATAAACTAGTTAACACCCACCCGCTTCGCTGGGCATAAATCCTATGACAATTGAAATTCATCAATTGTGCAATCAAATGTTTCTAGTGGATATTCAAGCTGTTGTTGAATTACAACGGGATATATAGACAGACAGACAGACAAAAATTATATGGCTTATCATATCATTTGCGCAATCATGTGTTCTAGCTGTATACCAGATAAATTGTTAGTATTCAAATATTTAAATAATCTGAAATATCCAAAAGTTCATTGTGCAACAAATACTGCATTAGTGCACTTTATGGTGTGAATGAATGCTTCACCTAACATATTGAAACTACACTTTATATCATAACCACAAGATATATTTTTGTATAATTTAATTATTTATTTTCTATATTGGCAATTGATACGTGCTTCGATTTATTTGCTTTTCAATTTTATTGTGCTTATAGCAAGTATTATGGGGTAAAAATAAGAAAGTAATATCCGATAAATGAAGACATATAGGTAATTAGTATTTACTTGTCGTGTACTTAAAAGTTTATATTCCGCTAGGGTAGCCTCATGCGTCAAATAAACCAACGTAGCTTAGTCAAACGACGAGGTTCGGTGACCGGGTTCGGTTCCCGATATGGATAGACTTTTGAACGATGCACATAAAAGTTAATATCTCTGGTTTTTATACTACGATATTCTCAGATGTTGAAATAGATATGTCTAAAAATGAATATAAATGACAAATTAATACCAATAACAATCATACGACTATTACTCGTCTCCAACCTAATAATCCGTAATCAACTGGTTTGAGTAACTGTAAATTAGTGTAAAATATTATAAAGTGACGTTTAAGGCGAGGCATCGCGACAAACGGGAAAAAACTGGTTTGCTAAATCACGTTTTTTTGTATTGATTATTAAATAACAATTTTACAAAAATTACACGATATACCTGAAGATATTATCCAAGGAATGTGCTAACTTATTACATGATAGAATGTACTTTACTCGACCATATAAAATTCCGAAAACAGGCTAAAAAAATCTCTTAAACAAATAATTTGTTAATAATATTTTTAATCTTCCACATGATTTTTATATGGTGATATTTAGTTGTAAATACAAAAAAGAATGTGCTAAATTTCAGTTTTCAGCTGATGTCCTATATATTTATTTACCTGAAAATTAACGCGTTTCTCAGCGGTTTAAGTACATACCGCGCCACCCATTTTCTATAGAATTGACGCGCGTCGAAATACCTCGCCTTAACAAAACAAACAATTTATTAAAATAAACTCTGTACAACTTAAATGCTGTATTTTTAGTGCTAGTAATAAAATAATATCTATTAAATTATCGTCTCTTGACATTCAACAAATAAAATTGCGTGATCTGGCTTTTGTAACGAGTAAGCAAAAAAATATTTTAATATCCCCGTGTTGATCCATGCCCTTTCCGAAGAATAGATCAACTAATTTACTGCTGGGCATCTCGTAAAATTCGAGAAAAGGATAATACGTGTCACAAACATCGTAACTATCTACTAACTAGTTGGTAGAGTAGAATATGATATTTATTACACATGTTTTTAAGTTTATAATTTAATAATACCAGCATAATCTATTATTGGGTATATCGGTGTGCAAAGATTTAACATTGTTATTCAAACTATTTATGAAATGCGATACAGGATATTTTTTCTCCAAAAAAACCATTAGATTCACCAAAAAATTGTATAATACATCGAGCCAGGAGGAGCAGTTTATAATAACTATAATAATTTACTATTTTTTGTAACTGACAAAAAACTAAAATAAACTTGACTTATACGGTAAATAATAGAAAATGGCTCCACAAGGGAGCCGACTAAGTTGTGCAGTTGAGCATCCAGTTTCAAAGCCCGTTCGGCTTCTTGATAAGTGGATTAATTACGTAGATGATCTTCTACCTAAATTAGTCTAACAACCGTATTCTATTACACTCGGTGCTTCAGAAACTCCGCACTTATGATACTTTGATGCCAGAACAGTGTTTAAAGCTGTATTCACACGAGAAATGAAATTCGTAAATATATATATTTATTTCAGTATCTTTGTATGTATTTCTGTGTATAATTATCGTTGACTGACTTACAAATTATTTGCTTACATTAGAGTCAGATCAATTCATGTAATTTAACTTAAACAATATGACATGATATTTAGTCAATTTCTTACAATTAGTTTTTACAATTATTAGTTGAAATAGTTAATATTTGGTTAAAATTAGTTAAAAACAATGGTTTATACAATAATACACCCTAACTTTTAAATTACCTTATGAATTATGAAATTTTATCACCAGCTAGGTGAGAAAGTTTCACGACTATGCGATTGGCGTTGGTACTACATTGATAACCACACATTATTGGTCATCATAACGAACGAAACATTTGGTAGCGTTAGTCTTAGAATATAAATTCTAGAGTCTGTCTGTTTCTATGCTTTATAATTCAAAAAATGATGTTATAATTAAAATTTTTGCATATAACAGTAATATAAATAATCATAAGTAAATATAAATATCGCAGGACAAATTGACCTAATCCATACTAATATTATAAATGCGAAAGTCTGTCTGTCTGTCTGTCTATTACGCTTTCACGGCTAAACCGCTAAACCGATTTTCATGAAGTTTGGCATGGAAGTAGTTGAAGAGCTGGGGACAAACATAGGTTATATTTTTTTTCAAAAATCAATCCTTAAAGGGTTGAAATAGGGGATGAAATTTGTATGAAAAGCTATTTTGACGACATATTAATCTACTCGCGGGCGAAGCTGCGCGGGTCAGCTAGTCCTAAAATAAAACTAATTTTATTTGTGATATATAATCCAACGGTACTACTACATAAAAAACCATACATTTTTATTAAATATATTTTTTAAAAACACCTAAACTCAGTTATACAAAAATATGTACCCCGTACCCCATCACTCATAAATATATACCCCGTGTTGGTCCGGGGCCCCTATAAAGAATATACCATCTGTTATTCTACCAGGCAAGTAGCAAAAAGCGACCGATTAGCTATACGTGGCACTACCATTGTGGCTACTAAGCTACAGAGTTTTGCATTGTCTCGCTCGGGTCTGGTACCACCGTCTTATCTATTTCTTCCGAAATAGCGTCAGTGCTTGTCACTGTCGTGTTTCTGCTTATAGGGTAAGGTAACCGGTAAATTTATACATTTGGCATGTAGACCTCGACACAAGAATAGCAACGCACCATTAACATTTTTAGTGTCTATAGGTGATGGTTTTCTCTTTCCATCAGGAGAGCTTGTTTGCTATCTTATATATGAAAAATATGTTGCATCTGTGTTTTAGTGGTCCGTTGTCGGTGTTGACCACATGAGGTCCCGGGTTCGATTACCGGTCGAGCAAATCAGAAATGTGTTTTTGCTGTTATCTGATAAAAAAACAACATTGCCCGGGATTGGATAAGTGCCCGATTGGCGACAGGCTTGCCACCTATCTCAAAGTCAAAAGTCAAAGTCAAAACTTTTTTATTCAAAATAGGCTTAATGTTAACCTCTTTTTGAACGTCAGCTATTAAATAATTGATAACATTCAAATTACATAAAGACAATTTGTACATCGTAATATATAAGTTATAACTAGTTCATTATATACCAACTTTAAACAAAGTAATAAAAACATGTCAACTTAATTGAAATTAGAATAATATTAAAACAATCATAATAATAAACCAATGTCAATCCTACCAAAATTAAATAATTATTAGAACAATTACTATTGAATAAGCAATACCCGTCATAATTAGATAACATTAAATACAACAATAATTGTAAAAAAAACTTACAACAATAAAAATAAAAAATAACTTTGTAATTACTTGGTCCAGTCGTTTTCTAAATAATCATTCAACTTGTAATAAGCCTTAGGCATTAATTTTTGTTTAATGACGGTCTTGAACATTTTGTCAGGTAATCTCATTGTGGGACTGAGTAACTTCGACTAATCGTGGGACACTGATTATACTTCTACCTACCACTTCAGAGCGACGGGCGTGAAGACACTTTGTTTTTATGCTTACTCCTTTAAGAATCGAACCCGAGCTCCATGTCGCAGTTCAACAAATCCGTGTCTACTACATTTCAAATACACTTTGATGAAAATTGTTTTTGCTTAATACCTTATTTAATACACACAGAAATAAATTCAATACAGCAACAGCTGATCAAACAAAAACGAGCCAGCTGTAATAAACAAATCCTCTGTAGTACTGAGTGATCATAGAAACGTATTTGTGGCCACTCGCTTGGAAAACTTCAGGGGTCACTAATAGATTTAAATAGTCGAACAAATACAGGTGAGTGTATTTACAAGGGAAACTTAAAAATGTTCAAACTTTATATAAAAAAAAGTATAACAATAGCTGTTTAATTTAATACGAGTCTGCTAATAAACAATTTATTAATAATAACATAAGTTAATAGACAACTAATTATTGGGTTCTGCTTTTATAAATTAGCGCTCATTTTTACGTCAATTTTAATATAAATATACAATAAACAACGCGACTCGTAATCTTAATATAAATAAATTGCGTGTCACGTTGTTTGTCCGCGATGGACTCCGAAACTACTGAACCGATTTCAATGAAATTTTGTAGATATCTACTGTTTGGTTCCACTTAAAATAAAGGATAGATTTTATTTCAATTAACCCCCTCTCCCCTCTCAAGTATCTCACAAAAATATTTAATACAAGTAATTTGTATGGCAAAACAACGTTTTACGTGTCACATTGTTTGTCCACGATGGACTCCGAAACTACTGAACGGATTTCAATGAAATTTTGTAGATATCTCCTGTTTGTTCCAACATAAAATATAGGATATTTTTATCTCAATTCCTCCCCCCCCCCCCGCCCCCTCTCAAGTAATCCACCAAAATATTTTATACAAGTAATTTGTATGGCAAAACAACTAGGTGGTGGAGTTCTGCATTGTCTCGCCCGGGTCAGGTAGCAACGTCATACCTATTCCTGCCGCAATAGCGTCAGTGCGTGTCGCTGTCGTGTTCCGGTTTGGGGGGTAAGATAGCCGGTAAACTTATGCATGTAGCATTAGACCTCGCCACAAGATAGCAACGCACCATTAACATCTTTGGTGTCCATAGGCGATGGTTGACTCTTTCCATCAGGAAATCCATCTGCTTGTTTGCTATCTTATGATATTTAAAAAAACAACGTTTGCCGGGTCAAATAGTTTGTATATATTTATAAATTACGTATCACATTGTTCCGATTTCCGATTGAACCGATTTCATTGAAATTTTGTTTGAACCGATTTCATTGAATTGAGATATCTACTGTTTGGTTCCACTTAAAATAAAGGATAGTTTTTATCTAAATTAACCCCCCTCCCCTCTCAAGTATCCCACAAATATATTCAATACAAGTAATTTGTATGACAAAACAACGTTTGTCGGGTCAGCTAGTTTATTGTAAAATAGACGTAATAAATATTAGTTTAACTGTTAAAAAATAAAATAGTTAAACTTTAATGATTGCTCAACTATTTTATTAATTCTATCCTAACTTATGTTATAAATGAGGTTATATATTGTTATGATTCACGTCTTGCCTGCTAAATAGTTATCGTAAAATTGGAAATCATCAAAAAGTGTTCTTACATAATTAATAGTACTTATGTATCAAATCATACCATGGCCATATTGTATTACCAAATCACAATAGAAACACGATCTAAATTGGCTACTAAATATTCAAAACCAATACTCCGTACGAAACATACACTGGTAATTCCACAATGGCGAAGTAATTCAATTTGAATCACACACAATATTCTATTAATCGTGACGGACAGGTGTAATCAAGCACCACGCTTGTTGCGGCCCGCATTGTTCTGACTTGCGTGTGATGCCCCTGAAACTGACACCCGACGATAGTAAGTTGTAACGAATTGACCACCATTGTTGTTAACATGTAGAACAGAATTATTTATATAACGATTCAAGTTATGCACTCGGCAATATTTGTGTGTTGCGATAGTATGTGATAATGACTGAATTTTTTTGTATACATATATCAAAATGTATAGAAAAAAAATCAGTCATTCAATGAGCATAACTTTAATCCTGTATCTTCACGCCCATATCTCCGAAGTGGTAGGCAGAGGTGCAACAAGTGCACCCACGATTAGCCGAAGATACTTGGTCCCACAAATGTGATAGGTGGCAAGCCTATCGCCAACCGGGCACTTTCCAGTCCCGGGCAACATTGTGTTTTTCAGAAAACTGAAAAACACTTTTTTTATGTGTCCGACCCAGGAATCGAACCTGGAACCTCATGTGGTCAACGCCAACGCTGGACCACTAGACCACAGAGGCGACAACTTTAACTTTAATCCTCGCACATAATAAGAATAAATAAACTAAAAAGATAGATTAAGGAGACATATAAAACATACCTAATATCCATCCATATCCATACTAGTAATATTATAAATGCGAAAGTCTGTCTGTCTGTCAGTCTGTTACGCTTTTACGGCTAAACCGCTGGACCGATTTTCATGAAATTTGGCATAGAAGTAGTTGAAGAGCCGGGGTCAAACATAGGCTAATTTTATTTTCAATAATCAACCCTTAAATGGTTAAAATTGGGGATGAAATTTGTATGAAAAGCTATCTTGACGACATGTTAATCTACTCGCGGGCGAAGCTGCGCGGGTCAGCTAGTAATAACATAAAGAAGACAGATGTTGCATTACAGAGTCGGTTGAATTTTATCTTGTTGTGGTTTTTATAACTGAACTTACAAATATAGAAAAAGTAAGGCCAGTTTGGATAGATCAGCCTAAATTATGAGCAGTCTAAATTATGATTATTCATAAGGCAGAGTAAGCACAGGTACAAAAACAGGCCTAGAGACCTATCCCCGTGTGGTCGGGGCTCCTTTGAAAATAGACCATTTCCCGTTCTGAAAAGCCAGGTTGTAAAAGGCGACCACTTTCAATATCATCGTAGAGTTCCGCAAACATTTTTGCGGTTGCTTATACCTTGTTAAAAGACCGGAACTCGACTACTAACGGAGAGCTAAATCGTTAAAGAAAATATATTTTTCTTGGTATTGAATGCCCCTAGAAGATGCGGAGCCTTTTTATATCATTAAATAACAAACAAGTTCTCCTGATGGAAAGAGAACTATTGCCTATATAGACACTAAAGATGTTAATAGTGCGTTGCTACCCTTTGTGGCTGGATGACAATACCACATGCATAAGTCTACCGGCTACCTTTTTCCAAACTAGAACACGGCAATGACAAGCATTGATGCTGTCGCGGCAGGAATAGGTAAGGCGGTGATACAAAACCCGGGCAAGACATTGCAAACCTCTACCATTTGTAGTCAAGATAGTGCAATAGCGGCAATGCTTACCACTGTCGTGTTCCGGTTTGGAGGGTAAGGTAGCCGGTAAACTTATGCATGTGGCATTAGACCTCGCCACAAGATAGCAATGCAGCATTAACATCTTTGGTGTCTATAGGCGATGGTTGACTCTTTCCATCAGGAGACCCATCTGCTTGTTTGCTATCTTATGATATAAAAATATAAAAAAAGATAGTATTGACACGTATAGCCAATCGTTCACCTTTTACGAACAGCCTGGTAAAACGGCAGATGGTCTATTCAAATAGATTAATTAACTGAGTTTTGGTTTATCAGACATTTTCGTAGGGATTTCCCATATACTGAATCTGAAACAGGATATTAATTTCATAATGGAAAATAAATTACAGGAAAGTGTGTAATTATATATTGCGGACGAATATGCTCGGGCTACCTCAGCAACAGCTGTCACAAACACCACTAATGAATAAATAATCCAAACAAACAGATAACAAGAGATGCCAATTAAACAATACACTAATTAATTCCAAACATTGGTGTAGTGGACTTAATTAGAGTAGGCATCATTATTAACGAACTTTATATATAACTAGAATACTAGGGATGAAACAAAGGCAAATTTAATATCAATAAGTACTAAATTATCGTATGAAGCGAATATTCTGTATACTAATTAAATTAATATTTAACATCATAAATGCGAAAGTATATCTGTTACGCTTTCACGGCTAAACCACTGAACCGATTTTGATTAAATTTGGCATGGAGATAGGTGGTTAAGTTTGTATTAAAAATTTATCGACGACATGCTAATTTACTCGTGGGCGAAGTTACTCGTGTCTAATAGTTGTAAATAAAATAAATATCATCACGCCTTTTTCCTTCCTTGAAGGATCCAGTGACCTGAAAAACATTAGATATTATTTAGTTCACTGTGATTTACCTGGTTGAGGACAGGCGATGCCTCTTGATGAATTTAGCATATTTAACGACTTGCTGTTGCCCGCGACTTCGTTCGCGCGGACTTCGTTTACTCCGCACAGCTCCTCCCCCGTAGGTGATAGAGTGATAATATGTAGCCTGACCTATTAGTAATATTCATGCGAAATTTGAAGTAAATTCATGAAGTACATTTTGAGTTTACCTCGGACATACATTGACTTTCCTACGATTTTATTATATGTATAGATTACATCATGTCGTTTGCAATAAACGAACCCGACGATTTTTTCATGCTCGGTAAGCTTGTGACGCTGTCGGTATAGTCTTAATAACACAGAATTAAAGGTAAACCAACGGAATAACATGTAAAATCTATAATAAAAATATATTACAATACCATATAAGCAAACAAAGAGATCGATGAAGGTATATTGAAATAATAAAATCTTTTCTTTACAATCTAATAAAAGAAGCCACACTGTAACAGCGGCTTTTTTAATATCACAGAGCTGGCCGCACTGTCCCACGAAACATTTTCCATTAATAAAACGCGAAAAAGGAATATTACATATGAAAAAGACATATATCCGTATCGCCGGACCCGCCGCTATCTCCTTGGAAGGTAATAACTTCTTTACAAGTCCAAGTCCGAGGGATTGAAAAGCAATTTCAGTAGGACACCCCCGCTCGAGCGGGGCCGGACTCACCATATTTCTTTTTCGCCGCTACTGTAATTCGCCTTTGATTTAATCTCGAGAAACAAATCTTAGAATGTGAAACTAGTGATAGGCATCAGTGGAACTAGTTTCGCTGATTGGATTCTATCCCCGCTATGAGCCCGTCTTACAATTTGAATTGGTCACTGCAGAAACTCCGCTATTTGTTTGATTTTGTTTGAAGATTGCATTCCTTATTTTCTTTGTCAAGATTTAAACGTATGTGCGGGAATTAAATTGCTTTAAAGCTTTGCATAAATTATATTATATACTTTACATCGTCGGCACTTGGTGAAATTCCATTGTTATTAACATAATTTTACACTTTTACAAGTGAAGTACAAGTACTTCAATTTCACTTCACAACATATATTTATAATGGTTGAGATATATATTAAAAATATAAATTAAAAATATGTTTTGAAGTGAAATTTAAAGTACAAGTAAATTAATAACTATGTATCGTCACTATCTATATTACATATAATAAAATCGTAGGAAAGTCAAAACTGTACATTGAATTTTTTTTTTTTAAATACTTGGGGCGTGATCTATAATCGTTATCGAAGCCAAAAATATAGTTTTTAGAATTTTTGTCTGTTTGTCTGTATGTCTGTATGTATGTATGTCTGTATGTCTGTATGTCTGTATGTCTGTATGTCTGTATGTCTGTATGTCTGTATGTCTGTATGTCTGTATGTCTGTATGTCTGTATGTCTGTATGTCTGCATGTCTGTATGTCTGTGTGTCTGTGTGTCTGTATGTCTGTATGTCTGTATGTCTGTATGTCTGTATGTCTGTATGTCTGTATGTCTGTATGTCTGTATGTCTGTATGTCTGTATGTCTGTATGTCTGTATGTCTGTATGTCTGTTTGTCTGTTTGTCTGTTTGTCTGTATGTATGTCCGGGGTAAACTCAAAAAGTACTGGATGGATTTACTTCAAATTTTGCATGAATATTACTAACAAGTCGGGTCAACATATAGGCTACATATTATCACGCTATTACCTACGGGGGAGGAGCAGTGCGGAGTAAACGAAGTTCGCGCGGACGAAGTCGCTGGCAACAGCTAGTATAGTATAAAACAATATCGCTTTCTCTGTCCCAATGTATGATTATATCTTTAAAACCACGCAATGGATTTTGATGCGAATTTTTTTAATAGATAGATTGATTCTTGAGGAAGGTTTTAGTAAATAAACCTTACCGATATTCACACGGGCAGGTCGCTAGTAACTTTATATAAAGATTTTTCCGATTTGTAGATTAGCACTCCAATACAATTTTGTCTCACAAAATCATTTTTTTTTCTTAACATTGTTGAAGTTTAGTGTAATTTAAAATTTTTGTTATTGACAATATACATTTGTAGAGCTGAATATGAAGATACATATGTATGTAAAAATATGAATGTATACGATAAAATTAATTAGGATGAAAATAATTATAATAAAACTTAAATTGTACAATGTTGATCAAACATTTGTAATTACTGAATAATTGCGATATTAATTAATTCACAACTCTATTGTTAACAATCACGAAGGAACCCTGAGGGAAAGAGTAATTTAGATGATCAATTACCCTCGAAATCTAAATCAACTATTAATTAAGTCACTCTAAAGAAAATTATAGACTCATTATAAGTTCATGTGTCTGTTTTACGGACAACCTACACGCCTACGCAAAGGCCCGTTTTATACACCCAATCGAAATAAAAATTAACCGAAATATATTTAAATTACATTAAATTAAATATATGGAAGTTATATGTTGCTCTGCAACTTATGCATGTGAAGTGGAAAGTTTTAAGTAAAATAAATAACCAGGTTAAATGTAATTTTTTTATTGTTACGGGCCTTTTTTGGAAAATAGATTATCATACCACTAAAATCGTCTGCTGATTAAGCAATTCCTAATAGCTAAACGAAGGCTATCGAATTATGTTAGGTAGAGTTCTGTAGCAAGGCCACAGAATACTGGAGACTAACAGAAGTCAATGTTCTATACAAGTAATATTCGAGCATAGCACACATACACACCTCTCACGGACGTGATATCTCGGACTGGTGCGGAACAAACTGGACCGAACTACTCCGAGATATCGCATCCGTGAGAGGTGTCTATGTGTGCGTTGATCGAATATTGCTTGTATGTAGATTGACTTCTGTTAGTCTGCAGTATTCTGTGGCAAGGCTCTGAGAGGTCTGAGTGATGTACGCCTGCCTCACCTCTTCCTAACACCAATCGTCGTGTTCTTATTTGGATAGTAAGGCTATCAGTAAACTAAGAATGAAGCATTCAACTCATGACATGATGGCAACTTGCCATTAACATTAACGTTAAGAATATTTATATGCATCGGGAGAATCATCTACTTGTTTGTCACAGTTTAAAGTATATAAATCACAGAGTTAATAAAGATATATCAAGTATCGACCAACAATTTGTAACGAATCAGTAAACTCGGTAGATATGAAACTCATACGAGTTAGCTTGTGGGTAGCGAAGCGACTGGAGCGGTGGATCGCATTACCATGTTCAGGCGAACCAACTGTATAACCACTTTTGAAAACAATTTACGGGAATTATTTTAATAATAGTCTGTTCATGTAAAAATATACAGTTGTTGATTATTTTTATGTGAACAGATTATAAACGATACACAACCGATGTTGATTATATTACAAAATTTATTATTTTATAACATAATCAACAGAATGACTCGTTTAAGTTTAGATTGTTTGACTAAAGTCATGAGGTAAGGAATTCGATTTCCAAGTCCGGCAAAGTTTTAATCCCACCCGACAAAGTATTAAAAATCAACTGAGTAACCACTAATTTGTTCATAAAAAAATATACAGTTGTTGATTATTTTTATATGAACAGATTATAAACGATACACAACAGATGTTGATTAACCACTAATTTTATAACATAATCAACAGAATGACTCGTTTAAGTTTAGATTGTTTGACTAAAGTCATGAGGTACGGAATTCGATTTCCAAGTCCGGCAAAGTGTTAAAAACCACTAATTTGCTCATATAAAAATATACAGTTGTTAATTAATTTATATGTTATAAAATATACTATTCAACAGGATGACTTGTTTACCTGGCGTAATTATGTTATTATCAAATAAAATATCTATTATAATAACAATGAATTATTATTTAGTGCAATAATGGAAATGGCAAGATCGTTTCAAATATTTTTATGTAAGTGTAAACTGTGAATATTTACCAGAGCGATGTAAGATGAATACCTCGAAATCCAGGGCCAGATAACGATCTTCATTTAATCTTTTGATTTTTTACAGATAATAGAAGAAATTTAAAAATATTTTGAACAATTTAATTTTTCTTAAACTTTCCTCCAAAAGAAGGTATAAAAGGCGACAAGGATATTACACTCCGTTTTTGCCAAAGTCGAGTTGTATACCAGATCTAAGTGGTGGAGTCTCGCCCATATAAAAATAGAGTTATATTTTTTTTCTAAATAATGATAAGATTAAATTGAAAAAAAAAGAATGTCAAGTTGATAATGATCATATGAAGTTTCGACCAATAATTAGCAGCATATCAGCAAGCATAGTTTAAATATAACTCGTATATCTGTCTCGCCCGGGTCTGGTACCACCGCCTTACCTATTTCAGCCGCAATAGCGTCAGTGTTTGTCACTGTCGTGTTCCGGTTTGGAGGGTAAGGTTATGCATGTGGCATTAGACCTCGTCACAAGATAGCAACACAATGTCTATGGTGTCTATATGCGATGGTAGACTCTTTTCATCAGAAGACCCATC
The DNA here is from genome assembly GCA_036924255.1 of Apodemia mormo. Lineage (NCBI taxonomy): Eukaryota > Metazoa > Arthropoda > Insecta > Lepidoptera > Riodinidae > Apodemia > Apodemia mormo. The sequence goes on from JAUPFN010000006.1 coordinate 30,315,267, forward strand.
AGCTTGTTTGCTATCTTATGATATATAAAAAATATCATATATACGTGTTAGACCATCGGCGGTGAGTTAATGAGGTCGAATGATGATAATGTAAATAATGTTACAAACTAACCACGTAACCACTAGGCATCAATTAATGAAAATTATTTTATTTATAAGGACTAAAAAATAAAGGAAGGAAGGAATAAAAAATTAACTCACACGAGTTCCCTGTAGTACAAGGCCTCGTATGTACATGGTCTTGGAAAAAAAATTAAATATGTAATCACTGTAATTAGGTAGAAATTATAACTCATACGATTTATGACAAGTCTGTGATTACACGCGACGAAGCGATGCGGGTCTTGTCAAATCGTGTTTACTGATCAAAGGCGTAAACTATAAAGATTTCAATGATTTATTTTATTTGTTCCGATTCAATTAAATAAAACAATAATTGTGATATGCTACAAAATCCATAATTAAATATGTAAATTTCCGGAGTTAATGAAGTCATATCGATTGTCGTCTAACAACTGCAATCTACATTAGGTAACAAAAACCCAAAAACCCAATTCGACCCGAAAGAGGCATACACGTAGGTCAATGAAATTATTAAAAAAATATTCTTTTTAAAATCAAAAATATTATCGTATTTTACGAGCATTTTATAAGTATTTTAATTTTTAAGTGCTTTTTGCTCCAGTTTAAATGCCAAAATTAAATATTTTTTTCTTAACTTCAGCTAATATTTTAAATATTTAGACAAATATTAAGTATTATAAAATCAATATCAATATCCATAAATTAAATAAACATTATATATTTTGATCATATTATGCTACCAAAGCCTTTGACGATCGGATGCTCGTAAGAATTTCTGTGAGCGACCGGACCGCGGCGAGGAATGCGGGTCGAGTCAGACGACATACAAATCGCGTAACCACTCTATCAACTTTAATATATGGAAATTATTTTTAATTTATAATGACTATTTTTATTATTTATTTAATTTATAACAACTTTTTATACTAATATTATGAAATATGTAATGTACAAACTCTAAATCTACGAACGATTTTAAAAATTCTTTTACTTAAAGAAAGGTACATTATTGGTGTGAGACAGACTATATTTTACTTTCAAAAATTAAGAATTCCCTCCTCATGGGATCTCGTGCGTAAAACGGATCCATTTTTTAACTTCCCGCTGAAGGAAGTACTTAACAGATTTTAATCCAATGTTCGAAATTTGAGTTTTCACCAAATCTCCACATTTTGAGGTCCTAGGAACTTTTCCCAATTATTTTCACGATAACTTTAGTATGCCCGTATGTGTGTCTACATATGTGTGTGTGTGTGACGGAAATTTTGAAAAAAAGGTTTTTTCGACATTCATCAACCACCTGATTTTGTAGCTAATTAATTTAAGAGCTCAAAAATATATTTTACTGAATACTGAAGAATACCGTTATTTTAACAAACGTTAGAGTTTTCAATTCCTGATGCTCAAAAGTCTATGCTTAGGTATATATTTACTCATTTGAGTTTAAAATACTCTAATTTATCGGGAAGTTTGAAGGACGGCCTGCAAGGTCTATCGGTTTAAAGATATTCACAGTCAACTAATGCTTTATGTTTTTTTTTTTTTAATTTACTAAATGTCAAAGTCAACAAATGTGACAAGGAGACCTTCCCAACTAATATCGTGGTGAAAAAGATGTTAGATCCACAGAATCTAACTTATAGATATGGCAGCATCCGATCCGGAAGTAATTTTTAAAATGTCGACTCGTTAAAAGTGCCTGTAATGGTTTATTTTAATAAAACATTTTTTGATTTTGAATTTACCGCCGGGAGAATGATTTGGTTTTATCTACTTTTATTCATGTTATGTTTTACATTTAAATGAGTAGTAGCCTTTTTGGTAATTCTCTTGAAATGTAATAAAATATCTATGTAAACCCCACTCAATTTGAGTTAAAAGGGCTCCCTTCGAGCGTCCGGCCGCAGATTGCTATCGTCTAAACTGTTCTGAGCGCCTTATTTATATAATCTAACTATTTGCAAGGGACAAGCACCCCTTATAGTGTTATTCTCTTAGCTTTAAGCTTTTATTGGAAATTCGAAAACTAGACAAACATATAAACAAACTAGAAAATTAAAAAATTGAAGTTTGTCATTTTTTTTATTTATGCATGCTTAAACAGCTAAATGAAATTGCATATCTACATACATATTGATATGTACCTGTAATAATACACGCTTTTCATCCCGCAAAACGATATTGTCCGTGCGAATTTTTGAAAAAGATTTAGTCGTTGGCAACACAATAGATGGCGTAATAACTTACAATAACGAGTATCGAGTAACTACTAATGTAATAAATAGGTAGTATTAGGTGAACTCTTAATAGCAGTAAATTAGCATCCAAATACTTGATATGAATAAAAAATAACATAGACACGTTAAACTCGTTCCCTTACGTCAACTAAATTTGTAGTAATTATTATGACTACAGAAAAACTTTATTTACTCTCGAAGGCACAAGGTACATAATTAATTACGACTTTATTAAAGCTGTAACTTATATTTTTTCTACATGAAATAACAACGATAATATTTTCTACTGATTTCAACATTAATCATTTGATTACTTAAATAATTAATCACTGAGTTAATTCATTGATTGAATAGAATCGCTGTCTTAGTGATAAGGCCGCCTTTGTGTAGATATCTAATTTGTGTAGAAATAGTTATGTATTTTAAATATTGTCATTTGTTTTTGGTGCATAATAAAGAATTATTGTATTGTAGAATTTCCTATAGTAAAACAGTGGTAAAACATAATCGGGGAATTCTCTTCAAAAAAGTTAAATGTAGTAGTTAAACAATTTTAATTCTGTATTTTAACATGGGGTTCGGAATGTGTATGTAGCGGCTCAAACAATCACAAACGCTACAAGAAAAATAATAAAAAATGAACAAAAATCAATAACAAATGGAAATAATGAAATTCAAAATAAAATCCTGAATCGCGATATCACAATTATTTATCTTGTAACACTATATACAAGTTTCAACGCTTCTCAAATGGACTTCGGTCCCCAGGCAGTACACCTTGCCTGGCTGGGAAGATCTTCCTTTTCCCTTCCTTGTCTTTGTGTGACGTCATCAACCTCCACAGTAATGACGTCACCTGACAAGCAGCTGGCCCGCTGGTTCCATCACTATGACCCTCCAGCGGAACGGACCAGCGGCGCCACATGTAACAATTTATATTATCTAATTATTGTAGCCACCAATTATTAACAAAAGTATCTATTTTTGATTGAGTGTCAACTGATTGAACTGTACTAGTGAAGTCATAAATAAAGTGCCATTAAATAAATCTTTACACGTACGATGATCTAATCTGTGATCTAATGATATTGTCTTTAGAAGGCCAATTACAAGTTACAAGTATGGATGTAACAGAACACGCCGCAAAATGAAATGTCTTTAAATACAGGCAGGAATAGGATCACATGATCTGTATTTTCCCTTGTCGATCAGAGCCCCACTTTTAGAGAATAGATCACGTTGCTATCTACATTCCTAGCTGGTAAACTTACACATTTGGTATTACATCCCTAGCACACTAATGGCACCAAGGACGGATCCAGGGGGCATGGGGGTCATGACCCTTTCCCCCCCCTAGGCAGGGCTCTAAGTATGGATTTATTAGAATTAGATAAGGACTAGAACCTATCTTGACTGAACCACAAATATGTGACCCCCCCCCCCCCGAAACGAAGGCTGAATCCGTCCTTGAATAGCACCCCAAAATTTGACCGAGATATATAATCCGAGGTGGATGTTGCAGAACTCTTTATCACAATGGTAAGTCATACTCGCCTAAAACGAGCTGCCTATCACATATTTTATTTTTGTTATATGACCCTGACTATTACAGGACCATCCTACTTGTCCGAGACTGGATGCAAGTCCAATATTTCAAAATATTAAACTATGAGATCCATAGACTATTAACTAATCATACCCTTACTTGGCTCGTTGAATATTGTTATATTTTATTATGAATAAAAAAATAAATTAATATTTAAGACATGCAGCCTTCTTCTGCCCAGGCTGCTGGGCAGGAACAAGTGTTTTGTGTATTGTGTTATCTGTACTATTCAAAATTACCAAACTTAAAAGAACTGTAATTTTTAGTAAGTTATAATTTAACCAAATTCATGCAATTGTGCCTATTGTAGAGATCCCTGCCGCGATCGGACCATTTGCTAGTGTTTTCAATTTGTCGGTCGCAACATACATCAGCGGCGACGGCACGCAGCGGAAACAACACCCCAACTTTAATACACTTACGCTTGACATTTTTCCAACCATTATGCATTCTTCTAAACCAATTCTTTCAGTAAATACAGGGAATTTATATCAATAGGAAACTAACGGCTTTGTTGAAACTGAAAGTGAGTGTTTTTACTTTCTTTTACTACAAATTGTCTTCTATCTAGTCTAGATAGATAAGCATACGTTAGGTATTATCGACCAACGAAAAAACCGAGGATGTTTTCAATTCGACGCGTATATTTTTTTTAAATGTAAGACCACGTATAACTTTTTACAGGGTAGTCCGATTTTTATAATTCTTTTTTATTGGAAAGGGTATTGAGAGTGGTCCCATTTTTTTAATCCAACCATAAGAGTATGTAAACAAGAGATGATTGATTATCTACTCACTGATTTTAATGTATAACCACGCATAAATTCTTACAGAGTACTCCGATTTTGATAATTCTTCTTTTAAGGGATAGAATATACCCCGAGGGTTGTCTCATATAATATTATTTTTTAAATACACCCAAAAGGGTACGAAAATAGAGAATGATTGTTCATTTATTCACCAATTTTAATATGTGACCACGCATAACTTCGAAAAGGGTAATCCGATTTTTATAATTCTTCTTTTAAGTGATAGAATATACTAAAATATATTAAATACTTTATAGTGTATACACCGAGGTTCACCTCATAAATTTTTTAAAAAAATACACCCAAAAGAGTACGGAAACAGAGAATTATTGTTTATTTATTCACTTATTTTAATGTGTGACCACGCATAACTTCTAACAGAGTAATCCGATTTTGATAATTCTTCTTTTAAGGGATAGAATATATTAGAATATATTAAATACTTTATAGTGTATACACCGAGGTTCATCTCATAAAATATTTAAAAAAATACACCCAAAAGAGTACGGAAACAGAGAATGATTGTTTATTTACTCAGTTATTTTAATATGTGCCAAGCATAACTTCTAACAGAGTAATCCGATTTTGATAATTCTTCTTTTAAGGGATAGAATATATTAAAATATATTAAATATTTTATAGTGTTTATCGCATAAAATATTTTAAAAAATGCACCCAAAAGAGTACGAAATGATTGATTATTTACTTCCTTTTTTAATATGTGGCCACGCATAACTATACATCAGTTTAATTTTTTGTGAAAAAGATATTTTTAACAAAAAAATAAACTGACGAAATTTACTAGGTGGTAGAGTTCTGCATTATCTCACCCGGGTCTGGTACCACCGCCTTGCCTATTCCTGCCGCAATAGCGTCAGTGCTTGTCGCTGTCGTGTTCCGGTTTGGAGGGCAAGGTAGCCGGTAAACTTATGCATGCGGCATTAGACCTCGCCACAAGATATTAACACCTTTGTTGTCTATAGGCGATGGTTGACTCTTTCCATCAGGAGACACATCTGCTTGTTTGCTATCTTATGACATAAAAAAAATATTATATTGAGAAATATTTTATCGTCTCAACTATTTAGTTTGTTTTCAATAAAGAAATCTCTGTTACAGACTGTTGGCGAAATAAGCGATAGACGACAGTTCTTTATTGCTTCGGAAACGCAATACTTACTAATATATATATTTATTTGTTACTGACTCGCGCAGCTTCGCCTGCGAGTAGATTGGCATGTTGTTGACATTTTTTTATAAAAACTTTCATCTTCTATGTCATCCCCTAAGGCATCGATTTTTGAAAAATTTTTCAGAAGATACAGAAGTTAATTTACATACAAAGAGCGCTCTAGCAATGCACACATAGACACCTTTCACGGACACGATACTTGGAATAGTTGGGAATAATGCAAGCACGAGTGCCACTCGCTTCCACATGTGTCAGTAAATTTTTTTGTGCAGAAAAATTATAATACGTTTAACAATAACATTAAGACGTTTTAATGATATTGGTTTATATTTCCGTTCTTCCTGTTTCATTCTCAACAATAAATCAAACACCAAGATACAAGTGCTTCTATCAGTTTTATGTGCAAAGGCCAAAGTTGATAACCTAGTGTAATCACCGATATAACCTAGTGTAATCACGCAATCACCGAGTGTAGGTATAAAAAGTGAAGTACATACATAAGTTTGACTTCTGTACCTGTTTATTGTGTGACATGACAAAAAAATCGATATCCGAATCACATTCATAAGACGGCGGCTGTAGTTCCGATTTTGTCTACTGAAGTACACATGATATGATATATTTATGATGGTATATTTGTGACCAAAGTTTGTGATACTATAATGTTGATAATAAGTATCAATGTAAGTCCCCAGATAATCATACATACAAATTTTATTGAATAACAACACAAATATCCCCGTTTTGGTCCCGGGCTCGTTTGAAGTCACTACCATCGTGGCTATTAGGTGGTAGAGTTCTGCATTGTCTCGCCCGGGTTGGATACCCGCTTTACTTATTCCTGCTGCAATAGCGTCAGTGCTTGTCATTGTCATGTTCCGGTTTGGAAAGTAAGGTAGTCGGTACACTTATGCATTTGGCATTAGACATCGCCACAAGATAGCAACGCACTATTAACATATTTAGTGTCTAGCCGATTGGCTCTTTCCATCAGGAGGCCTATCTGCTTGTTTGGTATCTTATGATATAAAAAAATATGGTGCTTTTAGTTAAACCGTCTACCAAGCATACATATCTCTAAGTTTATATTAGAATTGGATTGTTGCCGACACGTGCTTTTGTCGTTGAAAAATTGTAGAATTAAAGGGCAATACGCAATAGTTCTCAAACATTTGTCGTGGAAATAACAAGTCGACATCGTTTGTCAGCTTCGATGATAAATGCATGCTTGTAATTGAAACGCGGGTTTGTTCCGCTTCATAAACGATTCGAGAACACATCGAGTTTTTTGGTTGTTTATGAAAAGTTATGTAGCATTACAAATTATTAAGAACATAATATTGTTTTGCTTTTGGACGTTAAAAAAATAGTGAAAAATCAAGAAATATCATCCCATTATCTCATTATTAATAAATAATTGGAATAGTAAGTGTAGATACGTGTGAGAGTGTGTACATAGAATTTAGATTAACAAATTTATATACGAATAGTCGCATAAGCTCGTTTCCTATTTTCATCTTGTTGTTTAATGGTGTTATGAAATATAAAAAATCTAACTGTTATTATTTTGAAGTTTGCACTTGTACTCTTTCATAATTCACTTGTACTTGTGCAAAATGTGAATTGTAAAACAGTACAAGTGCAAAATTTAAAATAATAATTATAACGAAATTTTACCAAGTGCCGACGATGGAGAGTATAAATCTAATTATTAATTGTTATACTAATCGATTCCAAAGTCTACATCAATTTATAATTTCATAGAGGAAGTAAAAGTATCAAACATGTCTATATGTGCAATCAATACTTCTACTAATTTAATGGTTCATACTTCAATTCATCATGTATACTTAATGTACTTTAATTAGTATTGCTAATACGAAATATCGAACACTGGCAGTACCACTCCAAGCTCAGTTATCTAATTGGTTTCAACGTACTTCAAGACGTGGTTTCATACAAGAATATACTTAGATACGTTGGCATGTGTGCAATCGATACTTCTGTTATGAACATCAGGAATCCTATTAGGAGTAATTGTATTAACTTCCAATGCTTTATTGATTTCATTTCTTAGAAAGAATATGTTATTACGATAATTCAGTGATTAAATTTCGTATTTCTTACTTATTGCGGATATATATTTTATAGACTAGCTATTGCTTGCAGCTTCCCTATATTACATTCTTTTCTATTGCTTTAAGGGTTTCTCCGTATTGGTCCGGGGCCCCCCTTTTTAGAATAGATCATCTTTTATTTATTTATTTTATAATATAATGTACAGAATTTCTTATAATTTATATGTGCCAAACTGTAGGCTAGTTTGTCGGCATCATCCAATACAGTTCTCGTGAAATCTGCTCAGTACACACATTTATAAATAGTATTGACTTATAAATATTGACTTATAAATAGTATCGATATTCCTAACATTAATATTATATTTTATATTTCTATTCACTATGCTTTCTAACAATTTTCGTCAAAATCAGTCAAGCCGTTATTGAATTATATCGGAGGCTACAGAAAACAGACAACTAAACAAATTTCATATTATGATCTATGATTGAACAATCATTTGCCATTTTGCGATATAGTTTATAAAAAGTGGACCATTGGCTGTACGTGTCACTACCACTACTAGGTTAAGTGTAAAAACAGTTAAAACTACAAAACCATTTTAACTAATGACTTGCTGTTATAGCTATCTGTATGTCGAATTTCAGCCTGATCCGTCCAGAAATGTCATTTAACACATATTTTGACCAAGGTGTAATTAAGTTTGTGAATGATTGATATGACGTGTCAAGTTTGAAGGTTGGCACTACATGAGATCTAATAATTTTTTAAAAGTCGAGTCATATGGTCTCATCTTGGCAATATTTTACATGTTTTTTTTGGTGGGGTTTAAATTTATTTTTTACTTGCTAATAAAAATTCAAATGGGCTTAGGGATAATTTTTAAAAAAATCTAAAAACCTGTATTTTTTATATGTAATAAGAAATTTGTGTACTTTTATAATTTCTAGATCTCTAGCATGAAATGTAAGTATGTATGACACGTATAAACTTCGATCCCTTAATTTAAAGCATGGGGTAGATTTACTAAAAAAATCTGTAATGTGTATTTCATTACTTATAACAAGGAGTTCTTATATCATTTTCAGAATTCTATCATCAAAATTTGCGGAAGTCTCATACAAAATTCCATCCCTTAGTTTTAGGAGTTGGGGGATCAATTACCAAGTTTTAATTTTTTTTATTTGTACTAATTTTGAATTACATACAATACTTCAGCTTTCTATGCCTTCAGAAAGTACCCTAAGAATTTTAATGATTATCAGTGAATGAGTCAGTGACAGTTGATTTTCGAAAAAAAAATTAGCCTATGTTTGACCCCGGTCTTCAACTATGTCCATGCCAAATTGCATGAAAATCGGTCATGAAAAAAAGCGCGAGGAGTTTAGCCGTGTAAGCGTAACAGACAGACCGACAGACTTTCGCATTTATAATATAAGTATGGATACTGCTCTTCATAAACATACATATTTTCAACATATTTCACTTATTTTAATATTTTATTACATTTACCTAAATATAAAAGAATTTCCCTAAATACTGATCATCAGTATAATGTGTAAAATATATCAAATAAACCACAAACTATCCTCGTGATCTAATATCACAATTAATTACTTTAGTATGAGATTCAAAATAGCGGTGTGCTTTACTATTTGAGGGATAGGTAAGGGCGTACCGAGAATGTACGCAGATATGCGACAGAAAGTAGTATTTTGAATTTACCTTGCTTGTTTCTCCAGTGAAACGGCTTTGCTGTGTTTCGGAGAGAAAGGCAAGAGAGGCAGTGTAATTATTGGGACCGAGTTTTAACATCTTATGTCTCAAGATTAGCTATACATAAATGAGTTACCTGGGCTAATTCCAGGTAAACTAGTTTATGTTCATTGGCGACATCGACCACTTACCATCGGATGGCACCTCTGCCAGTTTGCCTATCCAACTAACATAAAAAAAGATTTAACCCATGGAAAGCAAAACATCTGCTAGGCAGTTCGTAAAAAGCGAACGATTAGCCAAAGTGTAACTACCATTATGACTACTAAGTACTAGATAACAGAGTTCGGCGACAGCTAGCCCGAGATTGATGCCACTGCCTTACTTCCTTCCTTCCTGCCTTCTAATTATTACAGAATTTTTTATATGCATATGAACTTATTACAGTAAGACGTAATAAAGTACTCGTAAAACTTTCGTTTCGTACTCATTCAAACAAAAACAAAGAAAGAAAATAAATACCTATAATATGCGAGCTTATCTATAGTAACAGAGATTTTTCCAGCCAATCCGTAACAAGAAAATATTAAAAACAATAATTATCGACTTGGTGTCATAATCAAACATATAAGAGACAAAAATACATAAATATATCTTCCAAAGCGCTCTAGTTACACACTAATTAGGTTAGAGTCACCAACGATGTTATATCAAAGCATTGGAAATAGCGAACGGGCGGGTAATCACTGGTGAAGTCAACAGCTACAAGCCAGGTCGGCTTTCAATTTAGCGGAATTAATAACAGCGCAAATCTGACTCCCTGCTGATCACACAAATAGGTGGTTGTGGGCTGAACGCAGGTGTCATATTATGGCTCTGTGGTTACTGCCGGTCGTAACCAAATACCTAATATGTATCTGATATCTATGTTTCAATTTCTGACGCTTGTATTTCTTTATTTCTTTTTTAAAGGGCTATTTTATATTTAGTCAAATGTATAAATGGAAATCAAACCTGTAATGTTGGAAAAACCTTAAAAACAGCAAAGAAAAACATCGACACGCGGGATTTGAACCTGCGACCATTTAGGGAAATGGTCGCAGGTTCAAATCCCGCGTGTCGATGTTTTTCTTTGCTGTTTTTAAGGTTTTTCCAGATTCCCAAGCACGGGGTGAGTGCTATAACACAAAAATAACTGTAATGTTGGTTTGCACATACAATGATTTGTCAAGTTTTGATAGGAAAATCTATTTATGACTTGCTAACATACATCTTAATATTTTGATGATCTTTATAACGCAAGAACGGTTTGACTAATCTTAATGAAAATTGGGATACAGTAAGAAAACTCGATTGCAAAAATGGACCATACAGTTTTATCGTTAATGAACGTACGCCCAGAAACCGTTATCGGCCTATTCCATTATAGATCATGAGAACCCGGGTATGAATTCCGCGATGGGCAAAAATATTTTTTTGTCCATACAAATCTGTGTCACAACAAAAATTCAGCAGGACAGCACGTAATGCAGTTGGTACTAGCTGTCGCAAGAAACAAATGATGGTCTTTGAAAATGAATAATTTTTTTTTTTTTTTTTTTTTTTATAGAAAAAAGGGGCAAACAAGCAGGAGGCTCACCTGATCGTAAGTGATTACCGCCGCCCATGGACAGCCACATCACCAGAGGTCTTGCAGCTGCGTTGCCGGCTTTTTAAGAAGGAGTATGCTCTTTTCTTGAAGGTGCCTAAGTCGTATCCGTTCGGAAACACCCCCGCAGGCAATTGATTCCACAGAGGAGTAGTGCGTGGTAAGAAGTGCCTAGAGAATCGCACAGTTGTGGATTTCCAGACATCGAGGTGATGAGGATGGAACTTTGAGTTTTGCCGCGATGTCCGATGATGAAATTCAACAGCAGGGATCAATCCAAATAGTTCGTCGGAACACTCTCCATGATAAATGCGGTAAAAGATGCTAAGCGAACTTACATCTCTGCGTAAAGCCAAGGAGTCAAGCCGATTGGAGATTACTTGGTCGTCAACGATTCGAACCGCTCTACGCTGAATGCGATCAAGTGGAAGAAGCTGATACTGCGGAGCTCCCGCCCAGAGATGAGAACAGTACTCCATGTGCGGGCGAATTTGCGCTTTGTAAAGTTGCAAGCGATGAGAAGGCAGGAAGTACTGTCTCGCTCTACTGAGCACACCGAGCTTTTTTGAGGCTAATTTAGCCTTTTCTTCCAAATGATCACAGAACTGAACGTTGTTCGATATGTCAACGCCAAGAATTCCAATATTAGCTGAGGTTGTCAGGAGAGTGTTCTCAAAGCGAGGTGATACGACAAAGGCCGACTTTTTAGCGGTGAACGCACACAGCTGTGTCTTCCTGGGGTTGAATTGGACTAAGTTGAGTCGACCCCATTCCGAGATTTTTTCGAGCTGAGTCTCGATTTCAGACACTAGCTTGTCCCGATTCTCATTGACGTGGTCCCGAGAAATACCGCTATGACCGGAGTACAAAGCATCACCAGTACTGTCATCTGCATAGCAATGAATATTACTAATTCGCAACATGTCATTGATGTGCAGAATAAACAGTGTAGGCGATAGCACGCAGCCTTGCGGAACACCAGCATTGACAAATTTAAGGTCGGAGCACGCACCGTCGACTACGACTTTGATGCTCCGATCAGCCAAAAAACTGGTGATCCACTTGCATAATTTCCCGGGAAGCCCATAAGAAGGAAGCTTTGAAAGAAGCGCTTTGTGCCAAACCCTATCAAAGGCCTTCGCTATGTCTAAACTAACAGCCAATGCCTCCCCCTTGGACTCAACTGCCTGCGCCCAGCGATGTGTAAGGTATACTAGAAGATCACCAGCCGATCGACCGCGACGGAAACCGTACTGGCGGTCATTAATCAGCTGGTGCTCCTCTAAATACTTCAAAAGCTGGCAGTTAATTATCTTCTCCATGATTTTGGAGAACAAGGAGGTAATGGCTATCGGCCGATAGTTTGACGGATTCGAGCGATCACCTTTTTTAGGTATAGGGTGCACTAAGGCCGTCTTCCACGATTTCGGTACTACGCCAAGTGAGTAGGAGAGTTGGAACAGACGCGTCAGTACCGGTGTCAACTCTGGAGCACATATTTTAAGCACTATCGGAGAGATGCCATCCGGCCCAGATGACTTATAGATGTCCAAGGAAAACAGTGCTTCGCGCACTGACGACTGATGGAATTTTATTGAAGAAGAATTATCTTTATGGAATTATTAAAGAAGAATTATCTGAATTGGGAAGTCAAATGATTTTAAACAAAACTACAATGTCTGCTAAGACGAAAAATGTTAAATAAACTATGGTATAAAATGCAACAAAATAAAACTATTTATTACTATTTAATTAGTCGAAACTGTGTTAGTTCGGAATCTTTTGAAGAATGAACTTGAACTGCTCATGAACATTATTTTGATTTTAACCTTTAAGAGTTAAAAGATGAACAACGTTTTTTACAGCAAAATATTTCTTATTCGTTCACAAATTAAATAGATGACACTTATCTTTTTTGTTTTCTTAGGATGACAATAAAATAAGCTTGTTTATACAGCATTCTGTGTTGTAATTTTTCACGAAAGCCATATTCTGCTTGTTTATAGCAAACTTATGATACAAAAAAAATACTAATAATTTCACAAGAAGTTTCTTACCAACATCTTTCTTCTTGGATTAGCCACTCGTGCTTCTAAATTCTTCTAAATTTCACAAAATATTTCTTACCGACAACTTTCGAGAATTGCCATGTGACTGAGGCACTCGAGCTTCTATACTCTTTTAAAATTTACAAGATGTGTCTTACCCACAACTTTAGGGTATTGCTTTTTGAACTAGTTACTCGCACTTTAACTCTTTTCCCGTTAATAGATAATTAATTACCTGTAAAAAAGGAATTAAGCTTTAGAAAAAAAAATTTGAATTTTTTTATTAAATTGATACTTTTTCATTAACCAGTAATGTTAACAAGTATAAATGATCTTTTTACACATCAAATTCGAACGCATGGGTTCATATTTCTTCTTTCCTTTAACCTCCATTTTATCAATTAAAATTCTATTTAAAAAAATCTTGTTATTACGATATTTGTAACACAATTGAAATATCGGAATAATAATTTTACCAATTAACAAATAACAATTAACAATATTAAGTTAACCAATTTTTTTCTCATAAACATATATTATGTGTGTGTGTCTTATGTATGTGTTATTTGTTATGTGTATTATTATGTGTTTGCGTGACAACTCATGTACGCATTGCGATTTTTTGATTCTCAAGTAAGTGAGTATAATGTATTCTTTTTGAGAAATAAATGTCTTAAATCAGATATTGTTTACAAAAATTATGGTATTTTTATGTTCATATTTTATCTTTTATTTTATATGACTAATCTGATGGAAAGAGCCACCTATGGCCTACTGAAATTGTCTCCTTTGCGTGTTGAAATATCATTTGCATAATTTTACCTGCTACCTTAGTCTCTGAGCCGGAATACAACAGCGACAAACACTAAATCCTTTATACCATAGACCAGGAAATGGTTCTAAAATCGAGCGTGACGTTGCAGGACTCTACAAGTAGTATATCGACTCATCCAAAGAATAAAGTTATGTGTGATCATAGAGCAAAATTAACTTTTACACAATTTTTTATATTAACTATTCAAGATCTACCAAACAGTTTTAAAAGCATATAGCACCAAAATTAAGATACTTCAGGCTATTAACGTATTTATTATATTTGAATCAGCCCCTTTCTTTTATACTATTAAACCAATATTTTAAAGAGCTCTCCATCTGAAAAGTAGCATTCTTGCAGATATAACTTTTTTCTAGTGACAAATCGATATGTTTAATGACATGACTTATCGTTCGCTTTCTATGCACTGCATATTAGAAATCCAGATGATCTATTCTTCAAAGGGAAGCCAGGACTAATACAAGGAAAAATAAAATTATTTTTGTCTAAATAATATTTCAATCTATCTATGCTAATTAATAAGATTGTCACTATGACAATGTATCATAAGCAATAATTTAATACTGGAACTTAAGCTGAACTATTAAAGTTGGAAACAAAATGTATTTAAGCTAAGCATTGAGAGGTACTAATTTCGAGGACTGTTGGTATGCGCCGGCCCACTGAACATTCAAATTGCCGTGGCGGTAGACGCTATTCCCGCCCGTTCATTACAGCCTATGTTTGCTACTCCACGAATGAAGTACGCATAGGCATAGGAAATGAGTGCTTTCTATGAAAGGGTTATTAACCTCATTGTAAAATTCTTTATTAACCGGGCATTCTCGTAGTGGACTAATAAAGTAATTATATTTTGCGGAATGGAATGAGTAAACAAATTTTACTATATTATAATATATCGTACTTGTGTTTTTAATTATTCGCAACATTAAGACGTATAGCTTACGACTATACTTCACAAAGTTTCAGTAAAAAGCGACTGTTATAAACTTAATTGGTTTTTTAAGAATATATATAGATAGTCGATTAAGAATATATATAGCCAATACCACGATGTCATGGTAGAGTCCATCATTAGAAAGATGAGAGCTCAATCACTATCTGTATAAAGACTGTATTGAAGGACACGATAGTTACTGGTCTAATGTAATCATTAAAATATTATAAACTTTGGCGAATCGCTGTTTGAAAACTATGAACTTCGATATCTATGCCCGTCCAATATCTATTGTCCGTACATAAACATATTTTATTCGCCACTACACCGTCGTCACAGGTCCCGGCGACGAAAACTTCTCTATGACCCCGCGGCTAACGCGGGGCGCAATGCCACGGCCGGCAACCGCCCACCACATTTAGTCCGAACGCCGCACTAAGCCGAGGTCCGGTCTCACAGGAGATAGCTCTTATCGCGGGCGTTTATAGTCCCAATTTTAATTGGGGCCATAAACGCCAACCAGCCTGCATATCATTGATCACCAATTAGTTTCATTTGGGAGTTTGACTTAAACTATAAAATGATTTATTTGACCGCCCTGTTAGTCGAGTGGTTAGCGACCCTGACTTCGCAATCGACGGGGCTCGGGTTCGATCCCCGACGGGGACAAGCATTTGTATGATGAGCATAAATATTTATATTGCCGGGTTTGGGTGTTTAATAAATATATTCTAATATTTATATATGTATTTCTAAGTATTAGTATCGTTGACTAACAGTCATGTAATATATGCAAATAATTTGCTTACTTTGGGGTTAGATCAGTAAGACGTGTAATTTGTCCCGTGAATATTTATTTATTTATATTTTTTTATAGATTCAGCCATAAGAATAATGCCTGAATCTATGAAATCGTCATAATTAGTTTTCTTCTATTGTATAAAATACCCTCTTAGACTAGTTGTATGGATTAACTACGAGTACAATATGTTACTTATCAGAATATCTATTGAAAGTCGATTAATTTTTCTACCCTGTCAATGAACCGGTGTGATGGTAGTTTTTTTAATAGCATAAATAATAAAGAAGTTCTCAGTTTAATTTAAACAGGTTACAAAAACAATACTTACTATTATAAATGCGAAAGTACTCTGTCTATCTGTCTCTTATTCATGCCTAAACTACTAAACCGATTTGGATGAAATTTGGTACAAAGATAGTTTGAGATCAAAGAAAGGACATAAGATAGCTTTTATCCCGGAAATCCTAAGCGAACAGGAGTTATACTGGTAAAACCCCTGGACTTTTATTTTAGAAAACCACGCGGACGAAGTCGCGAACACAGTACAAAATAAAAGTTTAATTTAAAGTAACCAATATACAAGCAATTCTTATTAAAAAATTTACGGTGTTTAAGAATATATATTGTTACAGAACTAGCGCTTAATACTGTCGCGTTCTCATTTGGAAGTTAAGGCTCTAGTGTTGCAGATGCCTACAAGTGGGAGATAATTTTATTATAATGCTGGAGCCGCATTGGGGATGCCCGATGGTCATCAATTTTCGATGAACATCGATGTTAGAAGATAAAATATCGATGTTTTAACATCGATGTTGCGTTAAATTAAATATCATAACATCAATGTCAGCATAGAAAGGACACATAATTAATCGGAATTTGTTCGCGGACACGTCATAATTAACCGAAATTTTAAGATTAATATAATTTTTTCAAATGTGCCATATATGTATAATATTACAATTTTTTAATTCTTTTTTTTCTTTTTTGACATTCGATATTGTAATAGAATATTTGATTATTATAAAAGTTAATAAAATCTAATGACTTAAATGTACTTATATAAATTATTTAAATCAGAATATTAAGAGTAAGAATGTTGAATGTTATTTTAAGTAAATATGTATGGAAACAAGAAACAAGTAATTAAAAAAAATTAATATAATTTGTAAATTTTAATATTGCATGCCGTTTGGTAGAATGCGTGGTACTTCTTAATTTTAATACTGTAACCGTATTCTGAGCAATAAATTTTATTTCATTATTTCATTTCATTATTTCATTTATTTCAACGCCTCCACACACAGTACTAAGCATTTCTTAAATTCTGAACTCTACCAAACTACGAAAAAACCTCTGTCTTGTTGTACCTTTACCTAGTCTGTGATCTTGTTCGTTCTCGACTTGTTTATGAGTAAATTGTGTGTCGTTTATCCGTTGAAAATAAAATTATTCTTGCTTAGTTTATACCCTAAACTTTTTAAGCAAAAAAAATGTCGATGTTAGATGACATCGATGTTTTCCTTTTGATGTTTATCGAACACCGAGGCTTTAGCTTCGATGTTATTAAACTGTTAGACCGCAACTTGCGTTTCAAATTCAAATATTTCAAATTCAAATATTTTTATTTACAAACTTTTTAACAATTAACACAAGTCGATTGGCGTTACCTTGTAAGTGCATATGCACTTGTGTTAGGACACGCCGCTCTTCCGCTACAAAAAATACTTAGCATAGTATAATAGGCATTAATACGTAAGGTAAGCTGTACACCGAGATTAAAATATGTAGTAAAAGCGTTTATCGTCCCGAAGTCATATGCGCGCTAAGGCACACGCAGTCCGGAATGTATGCGAAAATAGCCGATAATAGCCGGACACATCTACATTTATCGTGTCATTGCACGATTCTTTGTAACGATAGACGCTTTTTTTATTTCAAAATGACTATGACAGTTGACCTTATGGGTCGTTACTCCGTCAATGGACTTTTTGGGCGAGCAGAGTGTGCAACCAGAGTTAAACGATAAACGCAAGTGCGGCCCCAGCATAAGAAGAGTCGTCTTAGTTGTATCTCTTAAATCAACTAGTGGTTCGCTTGAACTGTGAACTCGCTATGATACCATATGTAGTTTTATAACATTATATTTTTGGTCTCTGGAATAATTTATGTTCAAATTAAAAAAATATTTTTGTCTTATTCATTTACCAACCATATTTATACGATATAACCCATTGATATAAAAAACCCAAGATGCACAGTCCCGAACAAAACTGACTCTCAAAAGTGCCTGTTATTTCATTTAAAAAGTAATATATACGAAAAAAACTTATATTTTTGCATATCCAACCTTAAGCACAAGATTTATAAATGTTTTTACAAAGCAGTGTACAAAAAGAAATAAAATTGACAGTGTCGCGACCGATGCGATTCTATTTGAAATGAGCGCACAATTTAAAATAGTACGCTCATTTTTGGAGGACGTTTTTGAGACACTGATTGTGTATCTTGGGTTTTTTTTATATCAATGATATAACCATATCTAGGATACTCAACCTCTGTCGAAGGAATATTAATACATACATAAATACATATTTAAGTACTTGCATGCATACATACATACACATACATACATACATACACATACATACAACCTACATAAAGTCATGTGTACATACATACGCACATGCAAACACCAGATCGTCCTTGTTGACTCAGAGAACTTCGCTCCCTCCCTTCTCCTTCCCTCCTTCAAATCAGCCTTGAACACGTAGGGTTCCGTACCACCAAGCGATATTAACTAAGGATATTTGTAGAATTTAACTTTTTATTTTTGATTGTGACAGCAGTCAGGGAGAGTAACACGCACTCTGTGATAATTCCAGATATTATAATCAGAAATCACAAGTACTTTATTCAATAAAACTTTTTACAAATTATTTTGACATTATATAATATAATGACTCTTTGAATGACAGGAGTCTTGCCCATCTGTTTTTATAGAAGAAGGAGGCTTTTACGTTTCAACATCTACCTACTTCCGTTAAGATATACTTACTCATATAGAACATATTAATAGAGGTTTGTTAGCTGTCACCCTTTGAGGACGTTATCCTAAAAACTGTTTTCAAAGACTCAAATATTTAGGACTAGCTGTAGTTGTCACCCATTGAGAACGTTATCCTAAAAACTGTTTTCAAAGACTCAAATATTTAGGACTAGCTGTAGTTGTCACCCTTTGAGAACGTTATCCTAAAAACTGTTTTCAAAGACATATATTAATTAATTAAGAATATTTAAGATTAGCTGCAGCATGCAGCCCGCTGCATTATAAGAGTTTTTGGTGAATCCCGCGGGACCACCTAATTTTTCCGGGATAAAAGTTAACCTATGTGCTATTCCAGGTCATTATCTACCTGTGTGCCAAATTTGATTCAATTCCGTTCAGTAGTTTTTGCGTGATTGAGTAACAAACATTCATCCAAACATCCAAACTTTCGCATTTATAATATTAATATAGATTTAACGAAATAACTTTAGTGGATATGGTGAAACTCTCAAATTACAAAAGATGTAAACAAATACAGAACGATAAATAGAACAAGCAATCTAATTTTCACAATAACACAATTGACCTTTTTTAATTCGATCAAAATTATACGCTTGTATTGAAATATTTCGTTTTTATGAAATTGTGGAAATTTATTAAAAAGGTTGTGATAAAGCAATAAACTTGAATACAATACAGTCATAACAGCTAAATTCTAAAGTCGAGACTTACTTACAGCCATTGATATTTTGCCAACTATGAAGAGAAGGGGTACAACTAATGCTCCTACTATTACCTAACTTAATGATTGTCATTATGCCACAGGTGGCTAAGCTATCGACATATCGACATAAGCCCCTACCACGAATTAAACTAGATACGTCTTTTTTTCTTTTTTTTTTTTAATTATAATATAAATGGGACAAATTACACTGACTGATCTAAACCCAAAGTAAGCAAATTATTTGCTTGTGTTATAGCTGTTAGTCTAATACATTAATACATTAGACATACATAATTACATAAATACTGGAATATATTCAATAAACACCCAAACCCGGAAATACAAACATTTATACTCATCACACAAACGCTTGTCCCCGTCGGGGATATAACCCATGCCCCGTCGATTGCGTAGTCAGGGTCTTTAACCACTCCACCAACGGGGCGGTCCTTTCAAGGCAATTTCATAGTTTGTCAGTATCCCTTGTGTTTACACCCAAAAATAACAGAGTTATAATACTTACCAATAAATCACTCCAAGAGTATTCCTTAAGCCTTAGGCTATGGCTTATTCGACATGATAAAATAGCACAATATGGTATTTTTCTATTTTTTACAATATAATATATCTAACAGCGTTTGACATTTATATACATTTGCTCATATGAGCGGCTATGTATTTTGACACCGTGTCTATTAGTTGTGTGGTCTGTAGCCCCGACCAACGGGTCTCTCTTTGAAGAATTGACCATGACATTTTAAAAACAGAAGAATAAAAAGTAAAAACAATTTCCGGCCGTATTTCTATTGTTCTTTTTGTGGTTCTTTTTATCCGCAAAAATTAATAAATCTAGTAGCGAAATATTACACTTTCAAACTTTATTGCAAAAAAAGTAAAAATTCGAAACGCGCCGCGAAAAACATTTATGACGCTTTACGCATTAATGCTGGGGCCGCACTTGCGTCTATCGTCCCGAAGTTATACTAAATATTACATTTTCAAATTTTATCGCAAAAAAGTAAAAATTTGACATTTACATACATTTATTTATTGACATATTATGTAAAAATTTTATGTAGGTATCTTGACTTTTGACGTATTAAGTCGAATCATTTGTGTAGCCATGCCCATGAAGTATTATTAGGTACAAGTGGAGCTTTCACTCGTATTAATCACTTGAAACACATATTTACGTTATATCTCTGCCTCTCCATCTATTTTTATACAGCTGTGTTAGAAAGAGAGGGAAAGATCTCAGAAGATGACAGCAGTATTTAATAATAATAATAAAGTTTTTTAGTTTCAAGTAGGTATTATTTTAGTGATGCCTACGGATATAATACAGCTTCATGGCCATGCCAGCCATGCCATATACTTAATCCGTCAATACGTAGTAAACAAGAAGAAGTTATCTTCAATGACGAAGAAGCGGAATGCAAATGAAGATGAAGCCATATACAAACATGATGCCATTTCCGGCACTACAACTGAAAAAAGTAAAAGAATCTTCACGTCCATATTCTCGAAGAGGCAGAGGCAGAGGTATAATCAGTGTACCCACGATTAGTCGAAGATACTTAGTCCCACAATATCATAGGTGGCAAGCCTATCGCCAACTAGGCACTTATCCAATCCCGGGCAACGTTGTTTTATCAGTAAAACTGAAAAAATATATAAGATATAAAAATATATTTTTGATCTGCCCGACCCGGGAGTCGAGCCGGGGACCTCATGTGGTCAACACCGACACCGGACCACAAGACCACAGAATTGCAGTACACAAATGACAGGAATAAAATGCCGCTGGAGGCCCACTTCTAAAAACTTGTGCCCCACTTACCATGTAATTTACAAAAAATTGGAATAACAGCCACCATTTTGTGAAATGTAATTTCACTGTCAGTTTTTTTTTTAGAAAAAATATTAAATAGCAACTCTAAACGCCTCACTAGCGACGCCATCTCCTGAAAAGATAAGTTAGTGAACCTATACATTGGTTTATGATTATGTCCAAGTGATTAAAAGCTTCATTTGTATGACATAAAATATAAAGCAGTAAAACGTGGACACAGTTTGTCCCCTACTTAATGTTGAATTGTCATTTGCATACACAAAATTTGCGGGACGAAGCCATCATTACAAAGTTTTGACTACTTGGAAAGCACTCAAATCAAAATGGGCTGTATTAGGCGACCTCGTTTTTATACAGAATACTCCATTTGTTTCAAAATTATGTTAATGCACTAAATAAACCCTGACTTCCTAATATTTGATAGCTGAAAAGTTTTCATAATGAGTACTTAGGTTATTAACTTTCAAGGAACGATTTTATGTGTACTTTCGTTTTGACTTTTAAATTTAAAAAATGCTCTAATGTTGACGTTTTAATATAAAATTCGTTGTAACTACCGAAGATTTAAAAGGCTACACCACTACACAAAAAATAATGCATCTTACTACTCTCTTGCCACTTTCAATAAAAAGACAAACTAAAACAGTCAGTGAGTGATAAAAAAATACGCTGAGATTTTAATTGATTTTAGCTTACAGAAACAGCTTAGATGATGCCTAAGTATCTTATCGCCTATTTAAGTTCACGCCTAAATAAGTTCATATTAAATGATTAAGCGCACATATAAGCAGACTGTATTATTATATATTCTGCATTATATTAAGGGTGTAGCACCTTAAATATGTACATAATGATAGCTTTAAAACGATAAATACATTCTACAAGGTAACATTTTTTTGCAGTTTAGAATAGGTTAAGAGGAATCTTGTATGGGACGTGCTCATAAGCTTTCTATCTCTTTTAAATTTTAAATAAAAAATTCTAAGCGACCCGTGCTTTAATTCGTCCAATAGAACTTTATTTTTACTTATAACCTACCTAACTTTTTGATAAACTATCTTTCCATAAGTAAAATGTTGAAAATCGAACTTTTAGAATTTATTTTCAGAAAAATCTTTAAATATTATTATTTCAATAATCGAGGTAAACCGTTAAAAGTATCTTGACGCCCGTATCCCCGAAGGGGTAGGTACAACCAGTGCACCCACGATTAGCCACGATTAGCCACCATGTATATATATATTTACAAAAGACAATCGCTTATTTGTTACTAATCAACACGTTTCCACCACACACGGAGAATATGCTTATCTATCTTTGTACCAAAATCAACAACCAAATTAAGTAACATCGTTTATATATTATTCTTTATAATATAATGTTAATTATAATTTATTTGTAAAAACATTCTTACGCATAAGGGCCAATTAGAACATCGCTTGATAAGCATTTAATAATGAGCCTCCACAACTTTGTCTTAATGAAGGTTATCTTGTGCGTGCCTCCAATAAAAAGTGAGTAAAGCTGTCAGCCAATACGATACGACTTACTTGACGTCAATAGTTCATTCTTAATTATCGATAACCCAACGTCAGGTCGCGACTTCCTACCATATCTACAATAGAATTAACGAAACAGAAAGGAAATGCTTTAATAACGCTGCAGTGAACTGTAAATAAAGGAGTATTATATTACACATTATTTGAAAACGAATAATTACATGTTTATACTGCAGCTTGGTTAATTACGGCAGGTACCTAATGATATTAACCGTGTCAAATATCTGCTTACGATCCAATTTATTACTAATTGACTTTAAATATCGCTCTATATGTAGTGTAGGGCTATATGTCGATATCTGTGGCTATAAAAAGGGTTCTGGAAAATCCAAGCTACCACTAATAGTAGAGGAGCCCAAGATGCTAAATGGGTAGTTAGCTGTTACTCGAGAGTCATAGGTGTCTATTGTATTTGTAGATTAAATTATAGGAGAAACAAAAGGTTATATAATTTTTTACATTTCAAAGTGGGGAAAAATCTACAGATAAAAAAAAATTAAAAAAACACAGTGACATGGAAACCCTGAAGCGCGTCAAATTTGGGTATGGTGGGTTAATTTCCAACTAAAATTTAGAAAATCCGACGATTCAAGTGTAGCGTAAGGGAGTGGGAGGGTCATAAAGCCAAGAAAACGTTGTCTTGACATTCACGAGCTCGTCTGATTTTTTTTATTATGGAGGAAATTATGTAAGAATTACGAAAAAAGTATATTCTGAAAATTTCGACAAGCCGAAGTTATCTTAATATTGTTTTTTTTTCTGCCATAGTTACTCTCGCTCTATAGAAAGGGCTTATATTTGGTGGAAAGCCTTAACAGTATGGGAGGTACCGGTCCTATGTTAATCTAACGTGCTCGAGTAAATACCAAAATCCCCTCTTGAACTCCCCTACTATAAGAAAAGGTTAGCAACTTTCACGTACAACAATAGTCCTGGGCACCACCAAATATTTTGTATGAAATCAAATAATAAAATAGTATAGACTTCGCAAACATAGTATACATAAAAAGTAAAAAAAAAACATACTCTCATAAAATTATTATTAAATACTTACTCTAATAAAATTACTATTAAATTAGTACATAGCTTATTGTAGCGGCATCACTTCGATCGCGCCAAATACCTGTCATTTGTAAATTATGTAATATTATATAATATATTTATAGAGTATGTATAATGAATGAACAGCGGGTAGTTAGTAGAATTGCCGCTGTCACATAATTTTGGCCGGAATTTGAGTCCAAACCGGAACACGATAGCAACCGGCACTGACGCTATTGCGTCAGGAATAACTAAGGTGGTGGAAACAAATCCTGACGAGACGGTGCAGAACTCTATCAACTAGTAGTCATAATCGGTAGTTACACGTATTAATCTTCTCTGATCTCTCGCCTTGTATCAGATAAATAGCAGCAAGTCCTGCTTTTTGCTAAAAATTAAAAAAACTCTGCCTGCCTCGTGGTCCATGTGCTTAGCCTATTCGGCTCAGATTCTGAAGTCCCAGGTTCAATATCCGGGTCGAGCAAAAGTATTAATGGGGTTTTTTCAATATTTTTTAAAACACAAACTCAGTGCAGCTCGGAGTCTGGCACGGTGGTATACTACCACTCGATGAGCATGTAAAGCCGTCAGTCCTGGTTATCGCTAGAAATAGTTGATAATCATTATCAGGTCGGTAAAAAGCGGTGATGAGGTCAACCGACCAACCGGTGAATCATCGTGGTGAACCGGAAAGTCTATAGACGTCCGGTTTACTCTGCTCACTCCGTAAGGGAACCAGACGTGATGATACTTTTTAAAAAATAAAAAAAATGTAGAAAAGATGTAAGGACAGCAATAAATGTTTTCATCTACTAGCCAGCGCATGGATTCAGCGCTAGCTAATCAAAATTTTAGGCGATTCGAAGGGGCAGTTTTGCCGTAAGTGTGCTGGTATATTACCATTAGCTATAGTTGCCAATCCATAACTCTAGCAAAACTAACTTAATCAAATCTAAATACGTTTTAATTTTTACTTATTAATATCAATGACTGGAAGATTGTAAGTAACAATAAACATCAAGAGAGGCTACATAAATATTAAAGATTATTGATTGTTATTTTTTGTTACATAAGATTGACATTATATCACTGCTTCGTGGTCTGCGATCTGGTTAGTGATGGTCAGAATGACCATTGACGGGGCTTGAATTCGATTCCTGTAAAATGTGTTTACGTAATGAGCATATACATATGTGTGTTTCTGGATTTGGGTGTATATTAAACATATTTCTATAGGTATTTATAGTGTATATATGTAATTCTTTGTATTAGTATCAATGATTACCATCCATATCACAAGGAAATAATTTACTTAATGTGGGGTTAAATCCAGGTAACTTTTCCAGTCCATAATTAAGTATATAAAAAATAAATTATGTACAAATTATACTCTATCTTTTTAATTATTCACTATCTTATCCTATCTTATCTAAATCAAGGTAATTTTAATATTTGGAAAACTGTAACTTTTCAAAATTGGATTCGATTTTGATTTTTGAAACGGTATTCAACGTAGTTTTTTAGTACAAAAATATCGCAGAATACCAAAAAATTATTGGTTGAAAAATTTCGAAGTTATGTCGAAAAAATACTTTTTCAAAATTTTTCGTCAACGATTACTCCCAAACGGATACTCAATCAGTACATTAATCTGAAAGTTATATTAAAAAATACTTATATGGCAAAAATTTTTTGGATTTTTTTTTTAAAATTTCTCAAAATCTTCTAGGTCGACTTGGTTTTAATTTTCAGGAAATCGAAGTTGAGCGGAATTCAATCGAATGCCATCAACCGCGAACCGATCGGTCCAGCCGTTCAAAAGTTATGAGTGTCTACATACACACATACACACACACACACACACACACACACACACACACACACACACATACAGACGTTCTGACGTTATCGTGAAAATTGCCAGAAAAGGTTCCTAGGACCTCAAAACGTAAAGATCCGGTGAAAACTTGATTTTCGAAAATCGAGGCAAACTTACTAGTACTATGTATACATAAGTAGCGGGAAGTTAAGAAAATTCCGGGCTGTTATTGAGATTTTTCTTGATAAAAAAATCGTAATAAAATTATTTCCCGAACCGAACCGTATGTTGAAACATGATTTAATACTTGACCTGACTGTCTGACTACAAGACCAACTACTACAAGACAACGAAAATTCTTATCAAAGTCTGAAAGGAAACTTGCAAACGTAGGTATAACTGTGAATGTATTGGTGTTCAGAGCATGAATAACATGTACATATTATAATTGAACTAATGAAGAGGAATTTCTTAATTAGCGGTATTTGTACGAGCCATGGGCACACGTTCTGCACCGAAACGGGTTAATTACAGCCGATAACTCTTTAATTAACCTGCCTAATAACAGAGTATTTGCATTCGAGTCGCTAACGTAGTGAGGGCAATTACTAAGAACTCAATAGAATCTACAGAATATTGCGTGTACTTTACACCAAAATACATACTCGTACATATGCATACATATCTTCACTTCTAGTCCTTTGTTATAGAATAGGGTGATATAGTTATAGAATAATCAGAGAGAACCTCGTTCCTGATCCAGGCAAATACGTGTCTTGCTTCTTCCACACTTGTAATTTTTTATATAAACACATGTTGGTGCCGGGCTCCTTGAAGAATAGGTCAACTGCCGTTCTAGGAAGGTTGTAAAAGGTGACCTATTGGCTATGCGAGTCACTACCATCGTGGCTACTAGGTGATAAAGTTCGGCATTGTCTCACCCGTGACTGGTACCACCATCTTACCTATTTCTGCCACAATAACATCAGCGCTTGTCACTATCGTGTTCCGATTTGGAGGGTAAGGTAGCCGGTAAACTTATGAATGTGGCATTAGACCTCACCACAAGATAACGCATCATTAACATCTTCGGTGTCAATAGACTATGGTTGACTTTTACCATCAGGAAATCCATCTGCTTGTTTGCTATGTTATGATATAAAAAAACACACGCGTTGGAAACTACCTATACATTTGACACAAAACCTTCTTAAAGGTCAGTATGTTAGTCTTGAATAAATTAGCAAATCTCAAAATATTTTAAAGACAAAAATTTAGAGATGTGCCGACTATGATTTTGGCCGACTAGCCAACTAATCGGTCGTAAAAAGGCTGAATAATCGGCCAAGCTAATCATTATTAGGAGTTGGGACACATCGGGGGTGCTTGATGACAAGGATGACACATCGGGGGTGCTTTCTTCACAAGTAATTCGCGCGCATGTTAGACTCCTCGCTGCGTGCGTGTTGTGTTCTTTAAGAATAAGTTTAAAAACTGATTTCCTTTAAATTTCAAAATGTGTAAGAATGTTTTTTTAAGTAAAAATATTACTTGATTGAATATCAATGTTTTTATTAAATGCAATTCATCCGATATAGATTTTATAGAAATAAATCAATACAAAGTTAGAAACAGTGTTGTTTCCGGGCTCCTTTGAAAAATAGTCTAAATGCCATCGCTGACTACAAGAGTGGCCATATAGTCGGCTTTAGCGGCTAGTTGGGACATCTCTATAAAAATTTGCTAGCTAACTTTAATCGTGTGTTATTTCCATGAAGTATTAGGTATAGGTGGAGCTAGCACTCGTATTAATCACTTGAAACACATTAACGTTAAATCTCTGTCTATAAGGTCTATCCATCTCTTTTTATACAGCTGTGTAAGGAAGAGAGGGTAAGACAAGACCTCAGAAAATGACAGCAGTATTTAAAATTGTGTTTCAAGTAGGTATTAGAAGTGCTGCCTCCAGATATAATACAGCTTCATGGTTATTTCTAAGCCTTTTTTATTTTATAAGATAGTTAACAAACAGATGATTCTTCTGATGGAAAGAGATACATTCGTTCAATAAAGGCACCTAAGATATTGATGGCGTGTTGTTATATGACGGGGCTAGAATGCCACATCCATAAGTTTACCGGCAACCATAACTCTAAACCAGAACAAGACTGCATCACGATTTTATTTTAACACATATTTTAAATTTGTTTTCATTCTGGTATATCTCTAACAGCCGAGGAAAGTAAATTGTAAAAGCGTATGATAAGCATTTCAGAATAGGTTCGCTTAATTGGGTTTATGAGTATATTATGTTCGTCATTCAGATTATGATTCGAGAATTGTGTATAAACAAATAAACGTCAGCGCACGTCATTAGTCACGCCACCCGGGGTTATCTGCTGTGGCTCTCCTAATGAGTACACCGGGACAAAACGACTTTCTAATTAGGTATATTGCTTTTGCTCGCACAGTATACATCTGACCTTTTATTGCTTACATTACAAATAATCTTACAACGTTTTGGATAACTGCTAATTAACAAATACATTTTCAAAAGACCTAAAATATTCACCCCAATTTTCGAAAATCAATTTTTCATCAGATCTTGAAGTTTTGACGTCCTAGGAAGTTTTTCTGGCTCTTTTTAAGATGATGGCAGTATGTCTTTATATATGTATGTGCATTCCCCAACGAATTAAAAAGGATTTGCGGCTTTCGACTGGGTTCCACCAAACTTGTACATCCTAAAAATTTCAACCATTCCGGTTTAGTGGGTTTTAATAAATAAAAAAAAATTCAAACTCAAAAATTTAACTGTCAAAACTTCCAAGTTATTATACCACTGGCTTACAAAACCTAATCAACTTTCTTATATAAAAAAACTACATCTAATGCTGTCAACTGCACCAAAATCAGTTCACTCATTCGGAAGTTATCCTTGACGAAATATTTTGACAAAGCTATTTTCGTTAGATGAGAGCTACGTAAATAGGTTGTGTTAGCTTATAAATGTATTTTCGACCGACGAAAAAAGGAGATTATCGGTTTGACATGTATGTATGTAATACTGTTAGAATTGGACAATACTTGAGAATGGTGCTCTATTTCGGGTATATTTTTGTATTTTTGTATGTTTGCCCACAAATTTCTCCGAAACTAAAAGTTACATTGAGATAATTTTTTTGTATTAAATCAGGTATATTCTAACTTAGGAAACAGCCCAAATTCCCGAAAGGATGAATCAAAATGGATCAGGAGTTTTTGAAATATCCGTCTAAGTATAAATATGCGCATCAGCGACATAAAACAAACAAATAATATTTCACATTTAGATGACAAAATAATTTTTACAAAAATTTTCAAAATTTTCGATACTTTATTAAAAATATACTTAAAAATAAATATATATAAAAATATAAAACTTGCAAGAAAATAATAACGTCAACGTATTTAAACATGTATTGCATGATTACAAGCAGATGGTGGATGGTGACACGTAATTTATATATATTAAGATTGTATATATTAATATACAATCTTAATATATATAAATTACATGTCACGTTGTTGGTCGGCGATACGCTCTGAAACTACTGAACCGATTATAATGACATGTTGTAGATATCTACTTCTGATCCAACTTAAAAGATAGGGTAGTTTTTATCTCAAATAGTCCCCCCCCCTCCTCTCAAGTACCTCACTAAAATAATTATAACAAGTAATTTGTATGGCAAAACAACGTTTGCAGGGTCAGCTAGTATTATTCCAAACTATTATTCAAACCAATTTTGTTTAAAGTTTTTGTTGAATCCTATATCCCTAATTTAACTTTATTCCAAATTTTGATTCCATAATTTAAAAAATTAGAAGGGGTACACTTGAACATGTCACAAAATATTGGCATAATTAAAAAACTTTTTTAAAACCATGGAGGTTTTCTAGTGCTGACATTAATAATTTTATCTTTCTAAATCATACTACACTAATTTGTAGCAGTTCATGAAATACCTTCTTCTCTTGCAAACTTCAGTCATATGGTACCCATAGCATTCGAGGAAGATAAATAAATTGGAGAGAAGGAAAATTTCGGACTAAAAAATTTAATTAAAAAACCTTAACACACAGTATGTAAAATGTTGCGTATTTAAAAAATCTATCACTTTTTGTATAAGAATTAAATACAAATATTGCAAATTTATATAATGTAACATTTTTGGATCTAATGACAAGTTTGTTGACGAACATATGTTTTTGTAATGAAGGCACTGTAAAAGCACGAGTCGCGGTAGTAATTAAATAAGTAACAAGAGGAAGCTTCACCGCCGGTGAAAAACAAGCCTCACCAACCTAATTACTAGTGACCTTCTCTCAGGGCTATCAAAAGAGTATTAATTTATTTCATTAAACTAACTATGGCCTATCGTCGAAATTCCACTATAGCCTAAAGTCTAAGTAATAAAATCTCTTTTAAGTTAGACCACAGACTAACTAAAAAAATTGCATATATATAATTTATGTCACATGAATATAGTATGTAATGTGTTTATTTTCATTAATTTAATGTATATCTAATGCATATTAATTAAATATTATTATTATATAATTAAATAAAAATATTAGATTTCTGCAATCCTCTGCAATAATAACTTTGACACTGCCAAATTCATATTTCACTTGGTGCATTGGATGCAGCGAGTTTTGTGAATTAACTCTGTATTGCTGACAGTGAGTCATTTTACATTTACCTTTAATTATGGTAATGACTATTATGTAATCTGCCGCTCTAAGTACATTTTTCCCGATCACTTTTAATTTAGTTGAAGGCACTTAAATATTTTAGTTTGAATTTTGCGTATATAATGCTTATGCTTAATGCATCGTCTACTAAACTCATATAAAGAAAATATTGTTTTTTTAAGTATGTTTGTCTATAATCTATACTAATGTTATAAAGAAAAAACATTTGCATTTTTTAATATTTTTTTTAATAATTTGTAACGAATAAACTCAACAACTACTGGGCTAATCTTAAAAAATATTTTACCGTTAAAAAGCTACACTAAAATAGCATAGGCTACTTTTTACCCGACAAAGCAAAAGAAAGTGATGATTCTAGGTAACAGCTAGTAATGAATAAACTTCAAAACTACGGGACTGATCTTAAAAAATCTTTGAAGGTTCGTCATGCAAATCTATACATTCACTCATTAGTTGACTAATTAATTATTTTGCAGATGACCGTGTACAGTTAAAAATTACGATAAAAATGTATAACAATCGATAAACATAATAACATTCATGTCAGATTCGCCACAGCATTATTGTGTTTATTTAGATTTTATGCCTTACTTAGTAGTACCGACCTCGGTATAGATACGAGCATAGACCATAATATAGACGCATTACAGTTTGAATTTAAATGACAAAACGTATTGTTCGTTTTGGGCGAGCCTTTCAGATTTTCCGAGAAACATTACTTTGCCAAGACTAGATGGATATTTCAATCAAGTGACTTGGCACCACTGGTATAGTAGAATATAGAGTAAATGGACATCTATTAATAACGTGTGGCGATTTTTCTATTTTTTAATAACTGACAAAATTATTTGCTTACAAGATTTTTTACGATTTATCCTTATCTTAGTAGAGACACATGTTTACTTAATTAAACACAGTTTTCTTTCAATTTCGCACTGTTTGTTGCGGAAGATTTGCGTGATATTTGCCAATGACCCCTCTCTTCTACGTGAGATTTTGTTGTTTTGTTGTAATTGGCCACCCCCTAAAGCAGAGAACGCCGAATATCTAACTGAAGTACTAGGCGCATCTATAAGCAAAATGTGATGCATATAAGTAAACTTTTACTTTTTACTTAGGATTTAACACAAAGATTTCTTAATCTACAACCGAAACAGCTGACTGATGGTTACACATTCCAGACAAAAAAAAACTTCAAAATCAATTCACGATAGGATACTCAGCAATGCTAGCCCTACATCGATGACGTCCGTTTCTTAAGCTAATTTGTTTGCAAAGCGGGAAGGCTCTAACTACAGCAAGCCAATTAGTGAGCTGATCACCCATACTCTTGCGCATACGATCACTAATTACCAGCCGACTGCCAGTCGACGTTTGTTATCTGGTGTGACCGGTGCTGATTACCATCACCACATTCGCCAACATGATCATTATGACTTTTATTGGTAACGATTGAGCGTCTTGATTCCAAATATGTATGTAACAATAAGTATACCGAATTTACTGGTAAAGTTTGTCTATCCAACGAGAACATATATTTTAAAAGGATTTAAAAAAATCCATTAGTTTACCGGATACCTTATTCTCCATACTAGAACAAGACAATGATAAGCACTGATATAATTGCGGCAGGAATAAGTAAAGCAGTGATAGAAAAACCCGGTCAAGACATTACAGAACTTTATCACCTAGTTAGTAGTCACTAAGGCTCTCTGTTTTCTCGCCTTTTACAAAATACCTAGCAGTGAGGCTTCATATATTCTTCAAAAGGAGCCCGGATAAAATAATTAAGGCAGCGATATTCTCATCCGGACCATTATCAGGTATCGGTGGACGTCCCACTTGGTTCGTCAGACCACTGCCTGATCCGGAGTAAAGTGCCGGTTTCGCGCCTATCACGGCCTCCTTTAGCAGGCTGTCGTCGCGTTTGGCACTTTAGGTCAGCAGATTGGGACGGGATGCGGTCTTTTTTTGCGTCCTACCCATGGGGGCGGTTGTGCTTCTCGCTGGATGATCCGAATGTCGTCGCTGACTCTATTGCCGATGTGGTGCTGCAGGGCATGGAACTTTTCATTCCATTTTCTGCGGTACCAATTGGTGGTAAGTCTCAGCCTTGGTTTGGTCGCTCCTGTAAAACGGCTTCGCGCCGCAAGCAGGAGTGCTACCGGGCTTGGGCTGCAGCGTCCGCATCTTGTGATGAAAAAACCAGCACATTACGTAAGGAGTACAATTTCGCCTCGAGGTACTTCAAAAGAGCTATCGCCAAGGCAAAATCGGAACACATTGGCAGAATTGGCGAGAAATTAGTTCGCCTTCCTTCGGGCACTCGTGCGTTCTGGTCTCTCGCCAAGGCTGTCTTAGGGAATTTCTCACAGCCATCTCTTCCATCCTTGCACGGAGACGATGACTCTCTGGCCCATACCGCAAAGGAGAAGGCCGATCTCCTGGGCTCCTTCTTTGCGGCCAACTCGACTCTGGATGACCAAGGGAACGCACCGCCTACCATCCCGCAGTGTGATAGTTGTATGCCAGAACTACAATTTCGGCAATCATCTGTGCGTAAAGCACTACTTTCCTTGGACATCCACAAGTCGAGTGGGCCGGATGGCATCCCTCCGATTGTGCTAAAAATGTGTGCTCCAGAGTTGGCACCAGTATTAACACGCCTATTCCGGCTCTCCTATTCACTCGGCGTGGTACCGAATTCGTGGAAGACAGCTTTGGTGCATCCCATCCCTAAAAAAGGAGATCGCTCTAACCCGTCTAACTATCGGCCCATAGCCATAACCTCCTTGTTCTCCAAAATTATGGAGACAATCATCAACTCTCAGCTCCTCAAGTATTTAGAAGAGCACCAGCTGATTAGCGACCGTCAGTACGGTTTCCGTCGCGGCCGCTCAGCTGGTGACCTTCTAGTATACCTAACTCATCGATGGGCGGAAGCAGTTGAGTCCAAGGGGGAGGCATTGGCAGTTAGTTTGGACATAGCGAAGGCCTTCGATCGGGTATGGCACAAAGCGCTTCTCGCGAAGCTGCCTTCCTATGGGCTTCCTGAGAAATTATGCGAGTGGATCACCAGTTTTTTGGCTGATCGAAGCATCAAGGTCGTTGTCGACGGTGCGTGCTCCGACCTTAAATCTGTCAATGCTGGTGTTCCCCAAGGTTGCGTGCTATCACCGACACTGTTCCTTCTGCATATCAATGATATGATGCGAATTAGCAACATACATTGCTATGCGGATGACAGTACTGGTGATGCTACATACTCCGGCCGAAGCAGTATTTCTCGGGAACACGTCGAAGAGTGCCGAAACAAGCTTGTGTCTGAAGTCGAGAATCGACTTACCGATGTCTCGGAATGGGGTCGCCAAAACCTGGTTACTTTTAACCCCAAGAAGACACAGCTTTGCGTGTTCACCGCAAAAAAGACGCCCTTTGTCGTATCACCTCGATTTGAGGATACTCTCCTGACAGCCTCAGCTAGTGTCGGAATCCTGGGAGTTGACATATCGAATTACGTTCAGTTTCGCGGTCATTTGGAAGGCAAGGCTAAACTAGCCTCCAAAAAGCTCGGTGTGCTTAGCAGAGCGAAACAGTACTTTTTGCCGGTCCATCGCCTTCAACTTTATAAGGCACAGGTTCGGCCTCACATAGAGTACTGTTCGCATCTCTGGGCCGGAGCTCCTCAGTACCAGCTTCTTCCTCTTGATCGCATTCAGCGTAGAGCGGTTCGAATCGTTGACGACCAGGCCATTTCGAAACAGCTTGACTCTTTGGCATTGCGCAGAGATGTAGGTTCTCTCTGTGTCTTTTATCGTATATATCATGGAGAGTGTTCCGACGAGTTGTTTGGATTAATTCCTGCCACCGAATTCCACCATCGGACATCGCGTCAAAACTTGAAATTCCATCCTCACCATCTCGATGTCTGGAAATCCACAACTGTGCGTTTCTCCCGACACTTTTTACCTCGCACTACTCTGTTGTGGAACCAATTACCGGCAGGGGTATTTCCGAACGGATACGACATAGGGACCTTCAAGAAAAGAGCTTACTCATTCTTAAAAGGCCGGCAACGCAACTGCAAGATATCTGGTATTGCAGATGTCCATGGGCGGCGGTGATCACTTACCATCAGGTGCACCTCTTGCTCGTTTGCCCCCTCTTCTATAAAAAAAAAAAAAAAAAAAATATTAAACTCAGTCAAGACATATTCTGATATGTAGAGTTCTGACTCTACCACCTAGTTAGTAGTCACTAAGTTTCTCTCTTTTCTCGCCTTTTACGAAATACCTATACCTTTCTAGCAGTGATGCTTCATATATTCTTCAAAAGGAGCCCGGATAAAAGAATTAATGTGGTGATATTAAACCCAGTCCAAACATATTCTGATATGTAGAGTTCTGACTCTACCACCTAGTTAGTAATTACTAAGTCTTCCTCTTTACTCGCCTTTTACGAAATACCTAACAGTAAGAAAATTGATATTACAGACCACATGAATACTAATAGATACGTCATTGGGAAGGAAATGTGTCACCGCGCATATGAGCTAACGCTCCTATTACTTTCAAAAATTTCATACATTTGTAGATATATTATATTGTGAAAAAATATAAATAAATCACATTGTACAGTTTTGTCGTACCGAATAAGATGACAAGGCTTAAAAATTACCCTTGGAGTGATTTTATTTCATCGGTAAGTAAATAACTCTGTATTTCTATGTGTGAATGCAAGCTACACTGACAATTTAAGAAATTTCCTTGAAAGGCGTATCCATTTAATTCGTGATTGATATATTCTTCAAAAGGAACCCGGACGAATACAGGGAAAAAATTATGTGGGTTTTACTACACGGTTATTTCAATAACTTCAAGCTGTTAGGTACTATTTTCTATCCAATAATTGAATATGAAACTTTGATGAATGAAATGAATATGAAAATTAATTTAAGATTGGAATACCCAGGAGCGCCAGCCCTATATCGCCGACATCCGTTTCTGGAGCTAATTTGTTTGTAGAGCGGGGAAGAGACTGGTTGGAGCGGACCAATTAGTGCGCCGGTAACCCGTGCTCCTCCGCATGCGATCGCTAATGACGACCGCACTGCCGGGCGTCACACGTAACGTGCATTTACACATTATTAGTTTTTTAATCGTATTTTTTTATGTCATAAGATAGCAAACAAGCAGATGGGTCTCCTGATGGAAAGAGTCAACCATCGCCTATAGACACCAAAGGTGTTAATGGTGCGTCGCTATCTAGTGGCGAGATCTAATGCCACATGCATAAGTTTACCGGCTACCTTACCCTCCAAACCGGAACACGACAGTAACAAGCACTGACGCTATTGCGGCAGGAATAGGTAAGGCGGAGGTACCAGGCCCGGGCGAGACAAAATATTGTAATTAAATAGCCCTATTAATAAACACTATAAAATTAGCAGTAAAATTTTATTGATGCAAATGTTTTTTTATATAGATAGTTAGATCAATAGTATTTTTTTCCAGTATTACATAAATTATATCTTCCGATGACGAATTAAACTAGATACGCCTTTCAAGGCTTTTTCTTAGGCTGTCAGTGTAGCTTGCATTTATACCCAGAAACACAGAGTTATGGTACTTACCGATGAAGTAAAATCACTCCAGGGGTATTTTTAAGACTTAACTTCTTATCCGGCATAACTTAACTAACTTAATTAGTATATATATTATATTATAATTATATAAATACATTTTGAGCGTGGTGACCGATAAAAAAACAATTTTTTTTCTTTTATTAAATAAATGAGATGTTAATATTGTTCAAAATATTTTTATTATCTTTCAATACATGTCGGTTCTTCAGGAATATTTAATAAATGCACTTTGTTTATTCATATTTAAAACACTTTGTACACAAATTATACGAGTACAGATATTCACTGTTGTACGTAGAAGATAAATACCTATACACCTATATACTTTCTCACAAACAGCTGATTACGGTAGTTTTCCAATACAACCAATGCCATCTAAAGGCGGGTTGGTGAACTAAAGAGACAAGCGTGATATTTCAAAAGTCATTAAAAGTTCTGGTATTTATCGATAGATGGAAAAACTAAAAAGTATCACCGCTGTGCCGGTCGGAGTGGGGGGTGTTAGGTTTTTTCGTTACGGAATTTCTGGATTCGGTCTCCACACTCAAGGCCCGCGATAGAAGCTATGCAATAGCTTAAAAAATAAGTCTCTACACTCTTCCGCAATGTAAGCATTAATTGTTTCTAATTTTATGCTCCTCCGTTTGCTTTCGTATCGTTAAATATCGTTAAAAGGAATACAAAGTGTTTGCTTCTCATAGATATCCATTCTCTTCTAAAAATATCCGAAATCAGAAAAATTGTTGACAGTTCTCTCCGATATACATTTTATTGCAAAAAATTAACACGTATGAACTGTTTGTTAATTTTAGCTACAGAAATTAAACTACAAGTGCCCTAGGTACAAGTGAGAGTAAGTCCACCTTAATATGATTGACATAAAAAAATATTTACTAACTCCTAGTTGTGTTCTTTTTTAACTACTCTTATTTTTTTATATATTTTCTCACCTTTTAAACCTTCCCTGGACTTCAACAATTAAATCAAAACCAAAATCAGCCAAATCGGTTAAGTCAGATCAGTTCATCGGTTCTCGAGTTTTAGCGAGACTAACGAACAGCAATTGATTTATATATATATATATATATATATATATATATATATATATATATATATATATATATATATATATGATAACTGATGTATACGTCCTGCAGTCGTAATTCGACCATATACTAAACATTAAAATCATTTTAAGTTTGACAACAGATTTTGGTTGTAAAGAAGGTAGTATTACATGTGTGTCAAAGAATATATATATATATATATATATATATATATATATATATATAAATCAATTGCTGTTCGTTAGTCTCGCTAAAACTCTAAATACTACGTAAGTGTGTATATTATCGTGTATGTCACATGAATGTAGTGTGTGTAATGTTTATTTTTATTAATAAATGTATTTTAATGCATATTATTAAAAAATAGTAGATTTCTCTGGTTTAAATAATAAGTAAACTTTAACTATGTAAATAAATTTCATACTCCACAGTAATTGTATTAAAAAGAGGTGCAAAGTTCACGTATATTAATATTTAAATATAATATATTCAAAAAAGACATATTTATGAACTGAGATTATCGGTGAAATCAAATAATCCCACCCATAATTAATATTAGACGCGCGGTCATAGCGGATGGACCAATCTGCGTTGATTAATTTATACTAACAGGCTCGTTAATTAAAGCAGGTTTATTAATTAGCCAAAATGAATTAATGGATAATATATTACGTAGATTCTCTATTATGTGATCTATAGACAATGCTATCAATTAATTATAATTAATAATTTTTATTCTATTCTGAGTATTTTCAAACGACGATTAGGCTAACTGCCGTTCTGCCAGGCAGGTCGTAAGAGGTGACTGATTGGTTAAGCAAGTCACTACCATCGTGACACCTAGGTGGTAGAGTTCTGCATTGTCTTGGCCGGGTCTGATACCACCGCCTTACCTATTCTTGCAGTAATAGCATCAGTGCTTGTCACTGTCGTGTTCTGGTTTGGAGAGTAAGGTAAGAGGGTAAGGTTGGTAATTTTGCCAGTAAACTTATGCATGTGGCATTAGATAGCGACGCACTATTAATATCTTTGGTAGACACAAGATGTTAATGTTGCGTTGCTATGGTTAACTTTTTCTATCGGGAGACCCATCTGCTTGTTTGATATATTATAAAAAAATACTTCCATTCTAATACCAGCTGACCCAGCAAACGTTGTTGGCATTAAGACTTCGCCACGAGATAGCAACGCACTATTAACATCTTTGGTGTCTATAGGCGATGGTTGCGTTTACAATCAGGCGACCCATCTGCTTGTTTGCTATCTTATGATGTAGAAAAATATAAAAAATATGTAAACGGTTGACCCTGCAGGCCATCCCTGAAAC
The DNA here is from genome assembly GCA_036924255.1 of Apodemia mormo. Classification (NCBI taxonomy): domain Eukaryota; kingdom Metazoa; phylum Arthropoda; class Insecta; order Lepidoptera; family Riodinidae; genus Apodemia; species Apodemia mormo. The sequence continues at coordinate 30,354,097 of JAUPFN010000006.1, forward strand.
TTCCGCTAAATTAAGGTAATTTAAGCTCAAAAAAGTAAAAACTATAAGGATAGGTTTTTCAATTCAAACATCTACTTTGTTTAAAATGGCAGTATATTGATTTTTGAAAAGCTGTATATTTTGGAAACTATTCCAATTCATTTTTGAGTTCTAAAATATTGCTTTAGCAAAATAATCGATCAAAACACATTTTTTTATTTCAAAAAAATGTCAAAAAACATTTTTTTTTATTTTCGTCATTAATAATTATAATAATATCTTTATTTGCATAAAATTGATAAATCGATACCGATCCAATCATTGATAAATCCCAAACGAATTCACCGATTTTGATAAAATTAACTGCATTTGAAGCGGTTTTTAAAGGAGAAAAGCTGATAAGATTTTTACGTCAACTTTCACGCTAATACACCCAGTATTAGCGTGAAAGTTATTTCAAAAATATTCAGTAAGTTTAGTAAAAATAACATAATTTTAATGTTTGAAAAGCTGTAATTTTTGAAAAGTAGATTCGATTTTGATTTTTGAAATATCATTCGACGTATTTTTTTGGTACAAAAATATCACAGAATACCAAAAAACGATTGGTTGAAAAATTTAAAAATTAAGTATGTCGAAAAAACACTTTTTTCAAAATTTTTCGTCAACGATTTCTCCTAAAGGGATAAACTGATTTTGATGAAATTTATGAATTACATGTAATTTTTTGAGGAATAGAGCTGATAAGTTTTTGTACTCAATCGGCACATTAATCTTATGAAGTTATATTAAAAAAATAGTGATTCGTCGTCATCGTAAATAGTCGGAAAAGGTTCCTAGCACCTCAAAACGTGGACATCTGTTGAAAACTCGATTTTCGAAAATTGGGGCAATATCAGTAACTTCCTTATCTACATAAGTAGCGAGAAGTTAAAAAAAATTTAAAAGTAAGAAGGTTTTAAACTCGGCTGTAGTTGTTTTTTAAATGTTTGTTACATTAGAAATTGGCCATTTAAAAACCGATTCAGGATTATTTTATTTTTTTGGTAGAGTATGTTTCTCGCGAGAAGATTTAGTCGGTATTCAGAAGATAGAGAAGATGGGAAATCTGTTGCTGCAATTATACTAATTAAAAAAAAATTAAGATTATCATTATTCTAGAGCAAAACATAGAAAATCTGATTTTATGCTAGACAGCTTATGAAATACAAGTTAAGACTTAATATATCTAGACCATGGTCCCTTGAATAAACTTTTTTTTGATTTTTTTGATTCCACGTAAAGTGGAAACTTTTCTTAGTCCAACACTCTAAACTTTTTCTTGACTATTTTTATTCGAGATTTTTCGAAGATAGAAAAGATTGTTATCTCGTCAAAACGAAGCTGTTCACAAAAATTAAAATCAGTTATTAATCGAAAAAAAGTTTGTTCGTGGGACCACGTTCTAGTCACCACCATTATAGCCAGCTTGCTTAGGATAAACTTACCACGTTAGTCGCGCGCGGTAAAAGAGAAGTTTGAACAAAGAAAAAGACTTATTATCTCGTTTATTCGACGCGACGCGTACAGGAAACGTTTATCCAAGCATTAAACAAGAGTATAGATACTTCATTAACGACAAAACGTTTTTATATCATAAGATAGCAAACAAGCAGATGGCTCTCCTGATGGAAAGATACAACCATCTCCTCTACACCAAAGATGTTAATGGTGCGTTGCTATCCTTGTCGTGGGGTTTTAATCCTATATGCATAAGATTAACGGCTGTCTTACGCTCCAAACCGAAACACGACAGTGACAAACACTGACGCTATTGCGGCAGGAATAGGTAAGGTGGTGATACCAGACTCGGGCGAGACGTTGCAGAACTCTACCACCTAGTAGCCACGATGGTAGTGACACGAATAGCAAATGGTTCGCCTTATACGAATTGCCTGACAGGACGACAGCTGGTTTAGAGTTCCATTTGGATTGGGTTAATATGTAGCCAATATCACTCAAGCTTTTAACTGGTGAAAGAATTTTCACATTTGATTCAGTAGTTCCAGATATGTAGTTATATTATGTAGTCTATATAGTTTGGCATGTAACTATATCTATATGTAGATATATTTCGAACATATTTTAATAAAGGTATACCAAATAACAGAGATCTTATGAGTATAACTTGACGTTTCAATATATAGACTTATTCTAATATTTTACCGTAGCGTTGTAAATTGGGGTGGAATCGTGTATGGGCATATTTGCGCTCAATGAGTCGCCGCAGCACAAGTACACTCCAACCCAAACAAAGTGAGGTAATTTTGAATTAGATAAAATTTTGATTTGACAATTGAAATAAAACAAAATAAGATGATTTTTTTAAAGATATCTTAAGTATTCTTAAATTATAATTGCATTTAATAGATAAAATAAAATAACGTTTTTAAAATCTATTGCTCGGTAGTATAATCATTTGTAAATAATATTAAGATAATGCTCATAATTTTGAGTTTAGCGTCATATTGCAATTTATCTTCCAGCTAAACATTTATTTATACAAAAAATACAAATATTTTATACAAAAATTCAGCGAAAATCGTTTTGCAAATTACTCTTAAGCCATATTTCGGTTTCTTCTATTTACGAGAAGATCCCGGAGATTTAGAAAAGCTGTTTTATAAAACTAGATTTCTTTCATTGTTTAAATTTCAAAGTCTTCTGAAGGACACCAAATGTTAACTAATTATACATTTTTTATACTACTAATCGCTTAACCTTAGAAGCTAAGTTTAAGTTAAATGATAGATACTATTTAGCGAAAGTCCTTTTCAGACCGAATTCCGTACAATTTGTTGTTAAAACGGAAACAAAATCCCAATTTAAATCTGAGATCGAGTTGTTTACTAATTGCTACCGACTAATTTGTAATTTCGAGACCGACTGTACACAGGCAAAAATACAGTAATTAATTTAACATGTCACATTTAATTCAATATCCTTTTAATTAAAACAAGGCTTGGGAATATTTTTCATCAGTGTCGTATATTTCTGTTTTCCTTCATACCCGACTTAATTAGTAAAATAAATATATCTAATTCATTTTATAAAACCACCATTATCGCAGACGATACGCAATAAAATGTTGTCCCTTAATTGCGCTCGGTAATTATAAGAACACAAGAAGCTGTTTATAATTAAAACGAATGAAGCATTGCTACACTCTCCTCTTTGGTCTAGTGATGTAGCTCTAATGAGCCACTTGCTAATTAGAGAAGAAACAAGCCGGATACGGCATTCTAATTGGCTTTTGGGACAACCATGTCGCCTGTAGCTCTATCTAAAATTATGTCGCAAATTGTATAAGGAAAACTTCAGTGCTTGTACTTTATGTTAATAAACTTTTAACAAAAAACGTATGTTATCGTACAGCTACTCTATTATTTTTTGCATAGCAATAGCGGTGGTATATAAGCCTTTTTATTCTCAATTATACCATTAGTGATATAATGATTATAACGATACTTACGATTAATTACTACATATTTGTTTTTATTCACTAAATTGTTACTAAGGTAAAACTTAACAACTTAATTATAGTCTCTACCAATTAACCAGTGAGTAAAGTGAAAAATCACCATCCGTGAGGCAAGGATGTTATACCACATGTATAATAAAAATAGCAGGCACTTACGTTATTGTTCTAGGAAAGGGTAAGGCGGTGGTAACAAATCCTAGCAAGATGATGCAGAACTTTACTATCTAGTATGTGTGATATAATTAAAATTAATTAATTGTATGTTTTAAGTACCTAATTTTATTTTCAAAATAATGTGGATTTTTTAAAAATTAATTTCATATTAGAAGTTTTTATCGTAGCACCTAAAAACATAAAAATAGCTAATTAATTATGTAACTAATTGTATAAATAATAAATAGTAGAAACTCATATAAAGTTAGGACTAATTTTAAATTTATATTTAATGTCATTTTATACTTAGCCCGGTTTAAAAATTTCTATGTAATCTTTTTAGTGGAGTGGTATGATTAATTATTGTGTATGCTAATCAAACATTTTTAATTTTTATTTTTATTAAATATATTTTACATATAATTATCTAAAATGTGATATTTCAAAATTATTCTCGTAAATTCTCTCTTAAAAAAAAGCAATTTTTTAACAAGCAAACATTAAATTATATACAAATTAAAATACCTATGAATTAAAATTAAAATAATAATTATCTAATGCTTAGTAAAATTAATTATTTTAAGAGGTAAATAAGATAATTACTTTTACTGAGCATTGTATTATTTAAGTTCACGTGTATTTTTTATTTACTGTCTTATTGAATTTATTAAATATGTTTTAAAGTAAGGAAAAGAAAAATAATTATAATTATAATTTCACAACATACATACTTCATACCAAATTCCAAAAGGTTAATGGGGAGAATTAAATGCGAAAATCACGATCACGACCAAACATACAAAAGAAAAAGTTGACAGGATAGTGACAAATGATTATACCTACATATAAACGAAAATGAGGATACTATATTGAAAATGAAATTGGATAACCAGTATAGAAACTCTTGCAACCCATTTCACTGCAGTCGAGATCACAATTAACTTTTACTTTTATTAGTTTTTCAAAGACTACAACCAGAGCAGTAGAGATCATTAAGCGAGCTCTTCAAAGCTGTCGCCGCATTACACTAATTGACGCAATTAGAGGGATTGCCGAACGGAAATAAAAGTCGGCTCACCTTCATGAAACGCCTGCCCCGTCAATTAGCCTAACTCGTAATTAGTTATCTTCAGCCTCACTGCAGATCAGTCTCTATTCACTTAAATAAACTCACAGCACAAGAGGACCGTGTTCATAGTTCTAAACCCTACAATTATAGTCCGACACTGCACCAAAAAGTTTTTCGCGATCGTGTTACGTTTAACTACGCGAAGTACTTTAACGTGTTATCGCAACCACCGTCGGGAGGCGAATGAGCGGGAGCTATGCGAGGCTAGGCGGGGAGTGATGCCCTTCCTTTTCCCGTATCAAAGCTCTACCATTGCGGAGCTTTTCGCACTGTAATGGCAACGGCAGATACGTCTCTTTAAATCTGGAATGACGCTTAAAGCCGTAAGTGGGCAGATCGTGCAGTATTGCATTTAGGCCTAAATAAAAACGAAGCTAAATTAACTTATGACGGAACGATAGCATTTAAACTATTTCGCGGTCTATAATTTTCAAATGAATTTAAAACTGGTTGATTTTTTAAATAATTTCATAAAATGCACAATTATAATTAAAAGGTTTTAAAGTAAAAGGTAGACGCAATGTAGTAATTCTACGGCTGGAATTTAATCTAAATGCTAAGCAATTCCTTGGAACTATCCCCATAACAAACAAGATAGAAGATGCCGAGTCTTTCTCAATCTTCATATTCTTTTCTTCATTTTTCTTTTTTTTAAGTAAAATATCCTTTATGGATTTAACAATAATATCTTTAAGTTAATAAATGTTACTTAAATACTGGTACTTGTGTTCTTAATATTTACGGTAAAATATTTCGGCTAACGAGTTGTCAGTAAGAAATATTTTTTAAAGGAAACCATTTTTCACCCAACTTCTTAGAAGGAGGAGGTTTTCAATTAGTCGGAATCTTTTTTATATATGCAAGACGCCTGGATCGAATTGGAAACTTCTTTTTTGTTTTAAAAGGTGTACAGTTCCATTTTAAATTCGTGAGAACCTGTATTAAGGTTCTAGAAATAAAAGAAATAGGAAATCGGTCATTTCAGTCTTAACGCGTTAAAATTATTTTAAACTAGATGTGCTGAAATTTTTTTAAAGACAGTCCAGGGTTTTATCCGTATAGTTTCCGTTTCCGTGGGATAATCAGGATAAAACCTACTCTGTTTCCTTTCTCGGATATCAAACAATTTTTGTACCAAATTTCATGCAAATCGGTTCAGTGGTTTAGGCGCGAAGAAGAGAGAGACAGAAAGACAGTTTCTTTCATATTTGTAATTAGTATGGATTTCGTTTTACTATGTTTTTTAAGTTTCGTTATGGTATACATTAAAGCATTAAATGAATAAATCAGTACTAGCTAGTTATCACGTGCTTACTAATTCGATAAATTAAATATTCCTTCTTTTTTCCTCGGGAAATAGATAGCTGTAAATTATTTTTTTTTAATTGAATTATCATTTTTTAAATTTAAAAAAGTATTCACAATAGTTGTGTAACTTTACGGCAATCAATCGTCTTTTTAGATCCCATTTACCCATTAGATCGATTGTCTATTTTTCAGAAGGGCCTGTACCAACATGAAGATAAAATAAAAGTGGTAAATAACACCTCTCTGGCCCATACAATATCGCTTAAATCAATTCAAATTGTTGTCATATTGCTGCGTTTAAATTCAGTTTTAATTTATAATATTGTGAAACTTCCATTATACGATATGCTTTATTCAACTTGTAATAGGATATCAGGAATAACCAAGCATTCATCATTGATAAAAATAGTTGATGACACCTCATTCATTGCATTGTGGGTACTTGGTTTAATGCAATGCAAATCTTGGAGGGGACTTTTAATACGTCATACAATAGAGTTTTTAATCATGTTTAAATTTTAAACTTGAAATATCGCTTTTTTCAAGGTACAATATCCAACTGATTAGAGGAATTCTCAATTTGACTGCTTGACTGTTTACTATGTTGTTAAGTAAAGATGTCGTGTTCCGGTTTGAAGGATAAAGAGTAGCTAGTAAGTTTATGTATGTGGGTTCTGTATCATCTCGCCCGAGTCTGGTACCACCGCCTTACCTATTCCTGTCACATTATCATCAATGTTTTTTATTGTCATATTCCGGTTTGAAAGTTAAGGTAGCCGTTAAACTTATGCATGTGGCAATAAAACCAGCTACACGAATAACAACACGGCATACACATTTTATGTGTCATAGACCTGTTTGCTATCTTCTGACATTAACATTTCACCATCCCGCCACACGGACGATCCAGGCTCGCTTTGAAGAGTTGACCATCTGCCGTTTGACAGGCTATTCGTAATAGGCGAATTGGCTATGCAAGTTACTACCATCGCGGCTACTAAATGGTGGAGTTTTGCAATATCTTTCTGATACCACCGCCTTACCTATTCTTGCCACATTTAGCATCAATACTTGTCATTATCGTGTTTCGGTTTGGAGGGTAAAGCCGGTAAACTTATGCATGTGGAATTAACATCCCGTCACACGCATCACTAACATCTCTGTCTCATTCTATCAGTAGAGCCATCTGCTTGTTTGCTATATTCTGATATTAACATTTTATTATCCCGCCACATGGATAGCAATGCATAATTGACCGCACCGTTGGTCGAGTACTTAGCGAACCTAATTACACAATCGACAGGGAAATTTATTACTGTGATGCGCACAAATATTTGTATTTTTGGGTTAAGGTGCTTATTAAATATATTTTAATACGTATGTATGTATGTATGTATTTTTATGTATTAATATCATTGACTAACACCCATATTACGAGCAAATAATATGCTTACTTTGGGATTTGATTAATTCGTGTAATTATTCCCAAAGAGATTAATGCACTACGTACCACAGTGGTCGTTGATTATTCCAATAGTATTTAATTATTTATTTATTTGGTGTCTTTAGGCGATGGATAGGCCATTGCGAGAGCCATCCGCATGTTTGTTATTCCATGATATAAAAAATGTACTGTTTCTTCATTAACAAAAATACAACTGATAAATGTATGCAAATAGTGAAAGAGTACACGTAAATTATGTACCTACTATCAAAAATATCACCATTTACACACTTACGTCCTTCGCAAAGGGTTTATAAAATGATAAATTCATAATTTTATATTTAAGTGTACGTCAAAGAAGGGCAATACCCTTTTGTTATCTTACTCCTTGTTATCAATCTTTTCTTAACCAGACAATTCTGTATAAAGTCAACTAAGCTACATTGAAAGGGGTTCCGTAAGAATGATTTATCGTAGCATCACAATGCTTATAATTAATTTTTCAAGTACGTGTGACCGTTCGTAGAATACGATGTGCAGCCAAGATTTGTTTTGAATATAAAATATATATTTCAAAATACATATTTTAGTTTTTTTTCATTAAGATTTCTTTACGGTTGACCTTTTGGGCAGGGCTGTCTTAGACTATGCTGAGGCCCTTGGGCACACAAGGATTCAGGGCCCTGTTGGAATGTAAAAAAAGTAAATTATACTTATATTTTTCAATATGATCTGCTTTATTTATATAACATATTAAAATAATACAATATGTCATTAAAGATATTAGTAATGTATGCTGCTGTTTTTTACTGTGATTACTTCTAAATAAATCTAAATCTTGAAAGAAACTATTATTTAGTTTCTTTCAAGATTTCTGTTGAGCAAAATCCTAAAACTCAATTTTCTGAAGAATACTTATCATTTTCTATGACAAATTACCTACTTAGCCGTTCTTGTAACGTTGTTATTTGCAATTCATTTTTTATTCTCTTAAGCTACAAAAATGCGCGACCGTAATATTTTGATATTAAATGTGAGAGAAAATGTCGGTCCTTCGGGGCTCTCTGAGGAGGGCCCTGGGCACTGGCCCTGAGTATCCTTATGGTAGAGACGGTATTGCTTGCGGGTCGTTGCTGTGAAACGAACTTTTGGCGCAAGCAGAGATTTTTATATATGGGTTATAAACGCTCGCGCTAAAGGCTATAATGTTTTTTTTCAAAATGTTTTTTTTTTACAGTTGACCTTGTGGGTTGACGTTGCTGTGACACCAGACTTTTGGGACGAGCGCTTTAGCGCTCGTCCCAAAAGTCTGGCTCCTGCGAGAACGGACCGACCCGCACCAAGCTGTAGTTTAGCGTTCAAATTTAATATTTTATTTAGGAAAAAAGTTGGTCAGTGAAATATTTATTGTCAAATTTGGTTTTTCCGGTCAAAAAATATTTTTGACCAGATAAAAGTCAAAGATAAAAGTAATTTATTACGCTTTTCGCGTTTTTTAGGAAATTGTACTTTTTTATATATCATAAGATAGCAAACAAAGGGTCTCCTGATGGAAAGAGCTACCCATCGCCTATAAACACCAAAGGTGTTAATAGGCAGTCTTGTGGCGAGGTCTAATGCCACATGCATAATTTTACCGGCTACCTTACCCTCCAAACCGGAACACGACAGTGACAAACACTGACGCTATTGCGGCAGGAATAGGTAAAGCAGTGGTACCAGACCCGCGCGAGACAAAGCAGAACTCTACCACTTTGTAGCCATGTGGTAGTGACTCGAATGGCCAATCGGTCGCCTTTTACGACCTGCCTGGCAGAACGGCAGTTGGCCTATTATACAAAGGAGTCCGGGACCAACACGGGGTAAAAACCACTTAGTGAAATACCATCAAAATAAAAGTAGAGATGCATTTTTAATACAGCCTCATCGATTGGTAAAACTTCCGTAAGAAATTATTAACTAAATCATTAAAAATGGTTATACTCACGTTCAATCGGTATAGGTTCTGACTAGTTTTTGACTTATGATATTCTTCATGAGGTTGAGTTGGATGAAATCACGGTCGCGTCGCGTATCGCACTGTGCGCTTCAGCTCCCAGCTCGCAGTTTGACGAGCTCGGTGCGCGAGGTGCGCCGCCGATAATGACGAACACAACGTGACCGGTGCGTTTACGTAACTACTAATGTTGGTGCACCCTTAGCAACAAAATAAATGTGCTCACACTATCCACTACACAATCATCGTCATTATCATTCTTATTCCGCGTCGCGTTTAAAAATATGGGTTTGTAAGTAGGCGGCAGAGCCCAACCCTTATCTCTATCCAAATTAGGACGTCCGCGTGGTCAATTTAGATGACTTCATAGAACTTACATAACACAAAGTTTTTTCGCGGTTCAACACATCACCCAGTCGAACTTAATATAAGGTAGCGTTTCCGAGATGAGGGCGTGAGCCACTGCCGAGATATTGCAGTCTATTATACTCACACTATAGATATATTCTCTTATGCTCTTCCTACATTATAGCTCTATCGAGAAGATTTACGTTATCACGTGGTGTAGTCAACCACTTCGCTAAATCGCTTTTGCATCGGTAAATTGTAAGTTTGAAACAAGACTGTCATTTATTATCAATGGAGTATACGTGGCTACCTAGTTCACCGAACACAACCACGAAGTATTACCCTGAAAACGCACTACGAACCTTCGGGCGATATGTTGCCCAAACATTAAACTCTGAAGGACTGAACACACTGAGGCGGGCCGCATCGCTAAAATCCATTTTCACACATTTTATTTTTTTCGCGTTTTTCAAGGATTTAAAGAACTTTGTATGAGTTTAAAACTTGTCGGAACTTACGACGATTGAACATGAGTGTAACCGTTTTATTTAGCCTCTTTGAGCTAATATTTAGTTATTCGTGAGATACAAAATTAGGTTCTAGATCAGACAAAAATATTACTAGGGTTTTTGACTATTTCCCCCGAGTTGATTCGGGTCCCTTTTGAAAAATAAACCAACTGCCGTTTTGCCAGGACCGTCATAAAATGCGACCGATTAACTATACATACGTACATGTCGCTTCACTCGTGACGACTACTAGGTGGTGGAGTTCCACAACGTCTCGCTCAGGTATATGGAACCTTGCTTATTCTTGCCGCAGTAGCGTCAATGCTTTTAATAACCTTGCTCCGGTTTAGAGGCTAAATTAGTCGGTAGACTTATGCGTGTAGCATTGCAATCCCGCCACACAGCAATGTAACCATTAACATTTTTGATGTTTATAGGCGACGGTTTCTTTTTCCATTAGGTGATCCATCTGATCCATTGCTATTTAATGATATATAAGGAATAGAAAAGTGTAGAAATATCAGTATTATTTCGAAGTCCGGAAAAAGTGATGTAAAGCTGTTGGTCTTTCGGTTCTCGTCAAATACAAGTAACGTTCGTTTATGTAGATTGTATACACGTATGGCGATGAAGCAAACCATCCAACATGCTTTAGAAAAGTGTTATAAATGTAATGTTAATTCTGAATGAAACATAGAAAGAAAATGCTTATATAATATAACAACTGCCTGGGACTACTGAGCAGATATCAAATACGTATTGGTTTAACTTAAAAAAGGAATCATCAGTGGCCGAAATTTGATCACAGACTAAACAATAAAATCTCTTAAATTTAACAACTGACTTTACTAGTAAAAAAAATTAGTGAGAATACATATGTGTATATCATCTTGTATGTCACATGAATGTAGTGTATGTAATGTTTATTTTTATTAATTAAATGTATTTCTCATGCATTTTATTTAAAAACTAGCTGACCCGGCAAACGTTGTTCTGTTTTTCAACTACTCTTATTTTTTTCTATATTTTCTCACCTTTTAAACCTTCCCTGGACTTCAACAATTAATCCAAAACAAAAATTAGCCAAATCAGTTCAGCCGCTCTTGAGTTTTAGCGAGACTAACGAACAGAAATTAATTCTTATATATATGGATAATAAGTTTCTACAGTCCTCCGTAATGTGAAAGTTCACATGTACCAAATTATATACTCCACCGTTTGCGAAGTTGTCTTAAGATAGATTATGTTTTAATAAATCCTACCAAAACCCTACACGCCGTTAGAACTGCTTGCTTATAAAAAAAATACAGAATTAGCTGTCTAAATCTTTCGTTCGCTCTTTCACTATTTTTATGGAGCAAAGTATAAAAAACTTACAATCATTGGTATTTAAATAAAGTAACCGGTAACCCAATAGTACTTGATTTGCTATTACGATGAATAGAATGGTCCAATTTAAACGCACACGACATGAATACGCAAAATTCCTAAATAAATCGAAGGGAACGCCTTGCGCCTCTATATCAATTTGCAATCCATTCATACCAACCCCAACGAAATTAAGGTCGCGAATATACCTTCTTTATCAGTTTAAACATGCTATCGACAAAAATAAGTTTTATTAAATACGCATCTTTAGTCCATATAATGGTATCACCGAAATAATAATATTTTATTTGTATTAATTTAATTTTAACCAAAACTTTTTTGATTAGGTAGGTAAGATTTAAACTTAGTAAGTTTTCGACTTATAAAGATATGCTTCGATATTAGGAAGCACATCACTATGCCGTAATAAAGTTATATGAAGTGTTGTTTGTCAAATTATTTACATGTTATTTGCTGACTTTTCATTCGTGATGTTCAAAGAAATTTTCCTGATCTATTTTTATTTAAAACATATACGTACAGTTAAACAAAGACAAATAGATATGGTTTTCATTATTTCAATTTTAAAATTGAGATTTTGTTATAGCCTTACACGAAACAAAACGTCTGAACGGATAAGCATATAATTCAGTATACGGCTATATAGCAATTATTACTATATTTATTCCTGAAAATCATAACCAGTACTAATTTAGCATTATAAATATAGACACATTTTTCTCTTTTTTGTTGTTTTTATTATTGGGTACTCCTAAAAGGCGAAGTGAAAAAATAAATAATATACGGAAAAAAGGGCAATGTAAAGTGATCACGTATTCTGTACGATCGTTAAACAATATTTAACCTTTAGAGACTCTTATCCAGTTATAAAATAAACAGGCGACCTGACAACACAGTCGGCTTGACGCTAATATTGAAATCGAACTGAAGCGCTATGTTGCAGTCCACCCATACACATGTCTTGAAGTCCCAATATATGGATTGCACAGTACGGCAAAATGTTCTAAGCATTATTTCGCATAACTTATTCTTTATTTTAATATCAATATTGGCCAGACAGTTACGATACTGCGAAATGAGAAAACTTAACCCGTATTTTCTCTTCCAGTAATAAATTTCCCTCATCTCTCCCACAGCATTTCTTCAAACTTCTCTTACATGCTTTTTTAATGATTTGTTCGACCAAACCAAATAGTGGTCAGTTCCAAAAGTGGAGCCTCTATAGGCGCGCATATCTAATACCTTTAAACGAGCAATTCTTGTATATATATATAATTGGAATCTCGAAATCGGCTCCAACGATTTTCATGAAAGTCACAAATTAGGGGTTTTTCGGGTCAAGGAGTCGATTTATCAAGGTTTCATTCCAAGAAAAGCTCGGTTCCTAAGATATGGGTATGTGAAAAACCGAGCAAAGCTCGGTCAACCAGGTACAGAAAAAGAAAAAAAATATATATATTCTATAGGAATCAATTAACAACGTTCAAGGTCCAAGAAAAGATCGGTTCCAAAAATTTGTGAAAAACCGAGCAAAGCTCGGTCAACCAGATATTATGAATTACACACTTATGGTGACTAATATCAATCAAAATCTATGAGACACTTCTTTATTCATTCCTTCTGCATGAATATTGTGTTAGCGACAAGGAGAGAAACAAGATGTTTTCTATGCCTTAATCCTCAATGTGTTTACCAGAATCACACATTTACCAGAATAGTACGGCTTCATAACATAGCTACCTAGTCCCAACCATATATCATTTAATAATAATAAGGTATAATACTAATAATAAGGTAACGCCGGCGAAAAATACCATAAAAACTGTCTCTTTTATTAGTATCTACCGTATCTAAACCTGACCGTACCAAACAACCTTTACGATGTCCTGACTCCTGATAAGAGGAATACATACACACATCTATATCTATATATAAAAAATCAATTGCTGTTCGTTAGTTTCACTAAAACTCGAGAACGGCTGCACCGATTTGGCTAATTTTGGTTTTGAATTAATTGTTAAGGTCCAGGGAAGGTTTAAAAGGTGAGAAAATATAGAAAAAAAATAATAGTTAAAAAGGCAGAACAACGTTTGGCGGGTCAGCTAGTTATATATAAAAATAGGTACATATTTATAAAGAAATTTGTAATGGTGGCTATACACCTAAATGATAATCTGAATTATTGTAACATTAGTTCTGTAGACGTCAATTGTCATAATAATGACAATGAACGACAAGTTGCAATTTTTTAGCATATTAATAGATAGCAAACAAGCTTTCCTGATGGAAAAAGAAACCATCATCTACAACATTAAAGATGTTAATGATACTGTAAGGACATAGTCCTTTTTAAAAAAGAAACACTTTATTACTGGAAAGGAATTTACTTTAAGTTCAAACACACAAGTGAAAAATATGTCTGACTGTGATCAATAGATAATTGAAACTGACTGCTGGATGAATCCGCTAAACCACGACGCGGTCCGGTGGTATTTATTATATTCGTCAGGAAAGGGTAAACTAGGAGTCAGCAGTTACAGTAAATTATACGTCATAACAGTACGTTGCAATGTTTCATACATATCGACGGTCCCTACGTTTATAAGGACATGTCAAAAATGTAAACATTTTCTATTACATACCTATATGGCTTTTAATTGTCCAAGCGCTCACATCTATATACCCCTATATATCTATATGACCGCCCCGTTGGTCGAGTGGTTAGCGACCCTGACTATGCAATCAACGGGGCTCGGGTTCGGTCCCCGACGGGGACAAGCATTTGTGTGATTTTGGATTTGGGTGTTTATTATGTATGTAAAAGTATTTATATATGTAAGTATCTTCACGCCCATATCCCCGAAGGGGTAGACAGAGGTACAACAAGTGCACCCACGATTAGCCGAAGATACTTGGTCCCACAAATGTGATAGGTGGCAAGCCTATCGCCAACCGGGCACTTTCCAATCCCGGGCAAGTAGTTTTGTGTTTCTCAGAAAACTGAAAAAACACTTTTTTTTGTGCCCGACCCGGGAATCGAACCCGGGACCTCATGTGGTCAACGCCAACACTGGACCGCTAGACCACAGAGGCGATACGATTTATATATGTATTTCTATGTATTAGTATCGTTGACTAACACCCATAACACAAGCAAATAATTTGCTTACTTTGGGGTTAGATCAGTAAGTGTAATTTGTCCCATGAATATATATATATATATATATATATATATATATATATATATATATATATATATATATATATATATATATATATATATATATATATAAATATATATATATATATATATATATATATATATATATATATATATATATATATATATATATATATAAGATTTTTTTAAATTTTATGTATTTCGCTACTTATACAAATCGAATAAGAGAACAAGTGTAATATTTACAAACAATAGGTGTCGTAGATGCAGATACCTATACTTATCGTTCTGTACTGTGTTTTTAAATGCGCGTAAATGAGGGTCTTTATTAATTATTAATGTATTTTTAATATGTTTGGGTGGTGATCTTAAGTTGTTTAAGGTATGGTATTTAAAATGAAATAAGTTGTTGTTTTTTATAAAACATTTATATTTTATGAATTCATCGAATTATGTTATCAGCTTTTTTGTTTTCAGCATATAAGGAGGTATGTCCGACTTGTCTGAGTGCTAAGTGTGAGTTTTTCTTTTCGCATTCGATCGTGAGCGCGTTTGGAGTTTACTAAGAATTTGTATGTGATTTGTACAGCGGCACCTAGTGGTAAACGTGAGAAACCAGTTTACCACTAGATGGCGCTGTACAAATTGCATACAAATTCCTAGTAAACTCGAAACGCGCTCACGATCGAATGCGAAAAGAAAAACTCACACTTAGCACTCAGATATGAACGTCAATGTAAAAAGAGTCACATACAGCGATATGTAAAAAAAGTAAATGTCATTGGTCACATATCAATTTTTTCAGAAAAATATAAAAAAGTATCTTCACGCCCATTTCCCCGAAGTGGTAGGCAGAGGTACAACAAGTGCACCCACGATTAGCCGAAGATACACTTGGTCCCACAAATGTGATAGGTGGCAAGCCTATCGCCAACCGGGCACTTTCCAATCCCGGGCAACTTTGTGTTTCTCAGAAAACTGAAAAAATACTTTTTATTGTGCCCGACCCGGGAATCGAACCCGGGACCTCATGTGGTCAACGCCAACGCTGGACCGCTAGACCACAGAGGGGATAAAAAAAATATAAATAATAAATAAATACTTAAATACTATAATTATGGACTCCCTAAATCTAATAACTCATTGTAGTAAAAAAAGTCATAATTCTGCATAAAAATGTGAGATTTGAACGTTGATTACATTCTCATGTAAACCTCAGTTTTTGACATGTTCCTTTATACGTAGGGACCGTCGATATAAAAGTAAAAATAAATTTTTTGATTGAAATAGGGTTCGTGTTAATTTCTTTTTGGACGTTTGTTTTTTCCACTCCACAAATTAAATCATAGTAAGACATAATACTAAAACCCTTATGAATAAAATTCAATAACAGTAAATCTAGGTTATATGCATAATAGGTATATACAAAATTTTATAACAATAAAAACAAATTCAAAGGTTAAAAACGTGTTCTTAAACATTAAACGAATCTTTAGTTACATTAGCCCCCTTCTAAAGATTTAAAACATTTTTAAAAAGGTTTTCAAGCTCGGGTTTCATTGAATACGACTTAAACCAATTAATCACTCTTATCGGGTGTTTCCTCAAGTTTTTCGGCTGAGGGATCGACTGACCATTCAACCGGTATTGTGAAGCAAACGGGTACCATTGTGGGCCGTTTTAGCCTATTATTGGGGACTATTGTGCCGTAAACTGATGGTGCCGCCGACCACATAGTGTAATCTAACGATTAGTCTTCGAAACGGTTAAGTCTAGATGAAAAGAAATTATTCGTGTTATACATTGAGTATGTTAAGTGTGGATAATTATGTATAGACGAATTCAGAAGGAAAGCCACTTCGGTAGGGTAATAATTTATTAAATAACAATTTTAAAATTCAATAACAATATTTATTAGTTTATTTCACTAATTTTACATACACAGACACATACATATCATTGCGCTAAATTCCTTATGGCGTAGGCAGTTTTCCCCCGCGTTGGTCCGGGCTCATTTGAAGAAAAGGCCAACTGCCGTTCTGCCAGGCAGGTCGTAAAAGGCAACAGATTGGTTACTAGCTGGTAGAGTTCTGTATTGTCTCATCCGGGTCTGTTACCACCGCCTTACCTATTCCGGCCGCAATAGCGTCAGTGTTTTTCACTGTCGTGTTCCGGTTTGGAGGGTGAGGTGGCTAGTAAATTTTTTATTTAATTACGCATATTATGGCATTAGACCTTGGCACAAGATAGATATGGTGTCTATAGGAGATGATAGTTTCTGTCCACCAGGAGATCCATCTGCTGGTTTGCTATCTTATAATATAAAAAAATGCAGAGATAACCGAGTACTAAATGTCACGATCATCTTGTTTCCTCCACAGTCATTACTCTTTTTATACAAACACGATGGCGAATAATTTATCTCAAGAAGTATCTTGCCCCGGATTTGAAAGTAAGAAATATATATATATATATATATATATATATATATATATATATATATATATATATATTGTAGCTAAATAAAAAAGAAGTTTTTTAGCTACATCTCAAAAAAAATCGTTTTTGAGATGTAGCTATAGAGCTCTAGTTAATAGAACAAAGTTAGTCAATTATTCAGTTAAATATGTAAATACCAGATTTCAGAATATTTTGTAACTTTAAGTTGCTCAATTTGTCAAGTAAAGATTGTTTCCAAATTGTCTTAAACGGATCTAATGTAATCCTCACCTCCTCGCAAAGCACCTCCCTCTAAAGTCTCAAAGAAAACAGCGAAACAGAAATTTGCATAAATTAAACAGGAGGCACCTTTCGTCAGTTTACAAAGTGTGCTAATGACGGCTTAAGGTTCTCACGCGAGCTGATTCAGTATCGCGTGACGAGCCCTGCGAACTCTATGTTAAAAATAAAATATGCTAATTTAAGCTAAAGTCTACGCTTAATATGTTTAATAAATTATAAAAAAAGGTCAAGATTTTTTTTTACTTCATAAGATAGCAAACAAGCAGATGGCTTTCCTAATGATAAAAGACAACTATTGCCTTTAGGCACCAAATGCGTTTTTATCCGTGTTACGATTTTTTTTATATATCATTAGATAGCAAATAAGCAGATAGCTCTCCTGGAAGACAAAACATCACCTATAGACACCAAAGATGTTAATGGTGCATTGCTACCCGTGTGGCAGGATGGCGATGCTACATGCATAAGTCTACGGGCTACCTTGCTTTTCAAACCAGAGCACGAAAATGACAAGCATTAACGCTATTGCGGCAGGAATAGGTAAGGTGGTGTTGACGAATACCCAGGCGAGTGGTAGTGACTCGCATATCCAATCGTTCGCCCCTTAAAAAACTGCCTGGCAGAACGGCATATGGTTTATTTTTCAAAAGGGGCAAGGAGAAACACGGGGGGAGGGATATAAGTACATGTATGTATACCTGCTTTATAGGGCTCGCACAAAAGGAGCCTAAAAATCTTATGTCTGTCTTTGATGCATCTAGAGAGTTGAAGCCCCAAGGCAATGAAGTAATAAGCCCGTTTTTCGCTTAACTCTGTACGTGGCGGCATAAGTCAATGTGTGGTGGGCAAGCTGCTGACCCGTTGAAATTGAGATGTTTTTTTATTAATTTTGGGCCTTCCATTTACGGGCCCCAAGTCTATCGCCCGTATGTTTTCTCCCAAATCCGATCCTGCTTGTGGAGGATAAATCCTCTCCCTCCCTACCAGTACATCGCAACACAACTATCTTGATATCGATGTTTTAACTCTTATCATCGGGAGATACATTTTTTTCACTTTAAATCAAAGAATTTTAAATTAAAAGTTAATGATTTAGACTAAAATATCAAAATATTTTACTACCAGCTGTAAGCTGACCCGCACAGATTCGCCTAAAAGTGGAGTAAGGGTCGGACTACATCTGTTAGCACGGAATCGCCTTTTTCAGTCGTCCTATCCTTTTCTGTCGCTCAGAACTGTCATTTGCTAAAGCGGGAAAGGTAGCGAGAATACTATCGCCTCGAAGATTCCGCCGCGTGTTATCGCATTATCGCTATCGATCTCGCTCTAGTGGTTCTGAGCAACAGAAATAGAAAGACGGAAAAAGGCGATTCCATGCTGACATGTAACTCAACCCTAATGGGTCATCAATACACGTTGCTTCTTACTTGATACAAAAGTAGAAATACCCCAACCGTATTATTACGTTTATAATTAAAAAACACAAAAATAAAATGGAAATAACAAATACTTTTTGTACTATCGGTAGACTCAGGTTTATCAATGAGGTCGCAAAATTATTGTCACCCTGACGTTAATGAACCTGACCGATCGACCACACCAGGTAGGAATTATTAAACATGTGATGATAACATTCCCCATCACACTTACAGACTTTGGACTGTCAGAATGGTTCATAGGTAAGAATTTTGGTGATACAAGCGAAAGATAATTAGGTGAAGAAGCAAAATTTCACAAACAAACTAGTCTTCATTAAGAAATTCAATAGATTTTTGGAACAAATTATAATATACTTTATTAGTGCGGCTACATAATAAATTGGCCTACGGCGAAGTATCGCGCTAGCACAATGTTGTCACGAACTACATCGCGACAACTGCTTACGTAATGATTTTTGTGGTCATCAAACTGCGGCCCGCATGATATATTTGTACGGCCTGCTGATGATAGTTATGCGGCCCACGGCAAAGCAAACAAGAATATTGAAACATTCCTTAAATCTCTATATATATAAAATTCTCGTGTCACAATGTTAGTCTCGATACTCCTCCGAAACGGCTTGACCGATTTTGATGAAATTTCGTATGCATATTCAGTGGGTCTGAGAATCGGCCAACATCTATTTTTCATCCCCCTAAATGTTAAGGGTTGTCCACCCCTAAAATTTTTTTTTTTAATTTATGGACAATTTTTTTTATTTTTATTTTTTTATGATTCAGCATTAAAAAATACATATAACTCTACATTTTTACCGTTCTATCACCAACCCTTATTTTTTTATTAAATAATTTATATGGCAAAACAACGTTTGCCGGGTCAGCTAGTTTTCCTTATAATAAAACATTTCTAAAAATACTTAATTCATTAATATTCGTTTCTTAAATTCTTTAATTTTATACTACTATTTACTGTATTTCAAAGATGACGAACTTATGATACTCCTTCATGAACATGAAATGTTTATGAAGGAGTATCATAAGTTCGTCATCGATTCGAGGAGTGTTGGAACAAAATACCACACGTCGATACGCTATGTCAATATCAAAATAGAGCTCATAGGTAAACGAAGTGCTTTATTTTCTTTAATTCTTTCATTAACTATTTAAGCCACTTAAGAATTGATTTTTGAAAATTTTCATGTAAATATCAATAAATTGGCTCAGCAGTTTGAACATAAATCCATAACAGATAGACAGATTTTCACGTTCATAATATTAGTATGGATGGGATATTTGGACAAAAATAATTAAAAGTAAAACTTACAATACACAATATTACCCATTAATTTCCAAATTATTGCGCTATTTTCAATTAAAAACTTTTAAACGTTAAAACACGAAGGATAATTAACTTGAAAAATAAATTGAATAATTGTGTTGCTTCATTTAAATCTTGTTTACTTAAGTTATTTTAATAACATGCCTCTTGCGTCAAATTAAGCCGATTTTAACTCCGATTTTAACTTAACGCTTTAATTATCTCGAAGAAAAGCAATTTGAATACAAAAGTTTCGAGATTTGACTAAGAAACAATATTATAGATATTGAAGATAGAGTTAAATTTATTAGAACGGTTGTAGTACGGTTATTGTAAACGAGTTGCTAAGAATATTAGTATCTTTGAAGTACCCCCTCTTTCATTTTCAATATGGTAATGTTTTCCATAAAATTAAACATATTATTTTATGAATTATATCGATAAAATTCTTGAAGAATCTCATTCATACGGTTCCGCAGTGTTGGTCCCGGCCTCCTTTGAAGAATAGACCAACTGCCGTTCTGCCAGGAAGGTCGTAAAATGCGACCGATTGGCTATCGAGTCACTACCATCGTGGCTACTAGGAGAGAGTTCTGCATTGTCTCGGCCGGGTCAGTTACCACCGCCTTACCTATTCCTGCCGCAATAGCTTCAGTGCTTGTCGCTGTCGTGTTCCGGTTTGGAGGGTAAGGTAGCTGGTAAACTTATGCATGTGGCATTAGACCTCACCACAAGATAGCAACGCACCATTACCAGGAGACCCATCTGCTTGTTTGCTATCTTATGATATAAAAAATACGGTGTTCTTTCAGAGGTATAGGCATCATATAAGCTAGCTTCTTTTGATGCCGGTATCAATTGCTATTAAAAATCTATAAAATAGTTAATCCTGCAGGCCATCCTGGAAACTTCCGGCTAAATTGAGGTATTTTAAGCTCAAAGGACCAAAAATCTGTGCTTATAGATTTTTTAGAGTTAAAATATCTAAATTATGCTAATAATGACAGTAATTTGATTTTTGAAAAGCTGTATATTTTGGAAAGGATGATCGACTTTGACCTTTCGAATGCAATTTTTGACTGAAAAATGTTTTCATAGCTACATAATCTACAGGATAAAAAAATTTCAAAGTAATAGCCATTTTTTTAAAAAAAATATTCGTTATTGACAAATTCTAAATAAAACGACCGATGTTGATCCAATTTACTAAATTCGTTAAAAAATCTCGAAGCTGTGTCGAAAAAACACTTTTTTCAAAAATTTTCGTTAACGATTTCTCACGAACGGATGAATCGATTTTGATGCAATATATGCATTAGATGCAGTTATATGAGGAAAAGAACTGATTATTAGATTTTGCACTCAATCGGTACATTAATTTGTAAGTTATATTAAAAAAATACTGTCTTGCCAATTTTTTTTTAATTTCTCAAAATCTGAACCAAATTGGTTCAAATTTCAGGAAGCCTAAATTGACCTAAATCCAATAGAATGCAATCAATCGCGTTTCGATCGGTCAAGCCGTTCCAAAGATATAATATATCAACATACACACATATACACACACACACATACACAAATATACATACAGACATAGTGACGTCATTGTGAAAATAGCCCGAAAAGGTTCCAAGGACCTCGAAACGTGGAGATCTGGTGAAAACTCGATTTCCGAAAATCGGGGCAAAGTCAGAAACTTACATACGTAGCGGGAAGTTAAAGATTTAAGATTAAGAGCCATTTCACAAAATCGCCCAACTGAAATTTAGATATTTTCTAATCAATGCGAGAGTTGGACGACGTCGTCTATATAGTGCACCTAATGTAGCGGATTTTATAGTATTCTCTTTTATTTATTTTTAAAATAAAAAATAAATAAATATTATTTACGTGACTTATTTTTGCATAATAATAAAATATAGTTTTATTCTATGCCAATTTCTATAGGAAAATGTCATTTTTGATAACAAAAACTCAGTTAATTTTCGTTGAAATACGCATATTTGCTTAAATAATTAGATATAGATCTTTTAGGAAAAAAGTAATCCATTCAGGTACAATTGTTGAATGTTTCTGGTAATTTAGTATTTTGTTCATTCTAGCAGTAGCAATACTATACAAAAATAGCTTCTTTGCGCAATTGTCGAAACTTGATTTCGGAGAACATTTGTTATAAGAAATACAATTGCTGATTAAAAAATCTGTTTCATTGAGGCAATATTTAAAAGATTAAACTATCTAATGGTACCATTTAATTTAATAAAAGTACCTTATAATATTAAAAATTAGGAGTTGGGAAATTTTTATTTTTCGTCAAAAGTTGGTCTAAAGTGTGAACTGCCTCTTAACAATTTTATATTTAACGACATTAAAATGAAGTGTTTTCTTTAGCTTTTATAGAGAAAAATAATTACAAGTCCATTCTACTATTCTTCTTTATAATGAATTCGAATCATCATAAATTTTCCTTGACATTAAAAAATCTCGCCTTATTGGTGCATCTGTCTTCAGTATTGACTCATCAATTCTTGGTTTCAAATACTAGATTATGTGATTGTTTCTTAGTATTTTTTTAATATCATAAGATAGCACATAAGCAGACGGCTCTCGTATTAGCATGAAACAGCCATCACCTATAAACAACAGAAAAGTTAATGGTTCGTTGCTATCCGTGAGGCGGGATAATAATGTCACGTGCATACATTTACCTTATATATGTATATATGTATATATATATATATATATATATATATATATATATATATATATATATATATATATATATATATATATAACCTTAGTTAAACATAAGTTTACAAAAGTGATAAGTATCAACGCTATTGCGGCAGCAATAGCTAAGGCGGTGGTACCAGACCCGTGCGAGGTTTTTACGACCGGTCGGTCGGTCGCTTTTTACGACTTGCCTGGCAGAACGGCACTTGGCCTATCCTTCAAAGGAGCCCGAGACCAACACGGGAGAATTATGTATGTACAGTATTAATATATGTATTTCTATGTATTGGTATTATTGACTAATACCCATCTAACACAAGTAAATAGTTTGCTTACTTTGAGGGTAGATCAATTTGTGTAATTTGTCCAGCAATATTTATTTATTACTTACACTTACGTTGAGTGAGGTAGTATTTCTTTCTCCTGAAAATGCTTCTGTTTCCATTTGCATAAGTTTGCCGACTCCATTATCCACCAAATCAGAACACGAAAATTACCAGCACTGACGCTTTTGCGGCAGGAATCGGTGGCACCATATACCCGGGCGAGACTTTGCGGAACTCTACTAGCTAGTTGCACGATGGTAGTGAGTAATGACACGTATAGCCGATCGTTCGCCTTTTGCGAATTACCTAGGCAAAATGGCACATGATATATTCTTCAAAGGAAGCCCGGACCAACACGGTTACAAATTTATCGACTGTCAATTGGTACTTGCGATAACCCGGACTGATAACTTCACATACTCTCTGAGGTTTATGACTAATAATCCACCATCACTAGAGAGTAGAGTTCTCAGGTCTGAAATGTCTCGCCCGACTTTTTATTTATTTCAATTGTGAAGATTAACGACAGTAATGATTTAGAGAGTAATGTATTCGGTAAAATTATGCATTTGGCATTTCAACCTGTTACACGAATGAAAAAGTAACATTATCATTTTGTTGGCGATGTTTGTCTTTTTCTGAGAGAGCCACCTCTATAATTCGTGGTATATAATATTGTTAAGAAAAATCTAGAAGCGTGTAGAATTGGAACACGCGCGCGCTAACTATCTAGAAATAAAAGAAAGAGATAGCTACTCTTATTGACAAACAAATAGTTGACCTGGGCTATGCCATAATGGACTTTGTGGGATACGGCATAAGGTTGAAAATAGCGTATACTAGGATTTATGACTCATAACATGTTTACGATAAGAAGTAATTCATTGTTTCCCGATACATTTAGATTTTTCTGGATCCAGCTAGGACTTTCCCCTGCCTATAAATACAGAGGTGTTGACAAACAAGGTAGTTTTTATTCGTGGTATATAATATTGTTAAGAAAAATCTAGAAGCGTGTAGAATTGGAACACGCGCGCGCTAACTATCTAGAAATAAAAGAAAGAGATAGCTACTCTTATTGACAAACAAATAGTTGACCTGGGCTATGCCATAATGGACTTTGTGGGATACGGCATAAGGTTGAAAATAGCGTATACTAGGATTTATGACTCATAACATGTTTACGATAAGAAGTAATTCATTGTTTCCCGATACATTTAGATTTTTCTGGATCCAGCTAGGACTTTCCCCTGCCTATAAATACAGAGGTGTTGACAAACACAAGGTAGTTTTTATCAAGCGATCGAGAGTGATACATCAAGTGACCAAGTGCGAAGCGAGAAGTGTTTTATTGTGTAGTGTTCTAAGTTCAGTGATAGTATAGCGAGTGGCTAGGGTGTAAAGTGTATTTTAGTATTACGTTGTGTTGTGTTGTGTAAATACACGGATTTAATATAAGTGGTGTTTTCCTACAATTTCAAACCCGAGTACGTAACAACTGGTGTCGGAAGTGAAATTGTGAAATGCCACTTATTCCGAAGGAAGGTGTTACCACCAGGTCTCAAGCTGAGTCACAGAGGGTGTCAGAGGACACTGAGATGCGTACTGGTGATGGACCCGCAAGTGTTGCCAGCACGTCCCTATCGTCGAGCGCAGCGCCTATTGATTTATCTGTCATACTGGCAGCTATTCAGCAACAGCGACAGGAACAGCAACAGCAACAACAAAACTGCAAGAACAATTTCAGCAACAACAGCAGGTACAGGAACAACAACAAGAAAGGCTACGAGAACAGATCAAGGAATATTTATCTGGTTTTGACGATAAATTGTCTGTTATCTTGGCACAGCAAGACCAGCTTAAAAGCGATGTGGGCCTCGTCAAGCGCGACATGAAGGGTGTTGAGAAGAGGGTTGATCACTTGGAGGCCAGCTGCGACAAAATAAGTGAAAACGTGGACCAAATGGAGAGGGAAGTCATGAAAATGAAGATCACGGGAGTTAAGTCGGGTGCTGCCATTACAAGCTGCTCTCACCAGGTGGGTCCTCAGGTAAAGGTACCCACTTATGATGGTCTTACGTCATGGAGTGCGTATCGCACTCAGTTTAAAATAACAGCGAAGGCCAGTGGTTGGACAGATGAACATTGCCTAACAGCTCTGAGTACGGCGTTACGGGGATAGGCGCTCTATGTGTTGGATGCAATGCCTAAACAGTATTAATTCGCTGATTTGATTGGAGGCATTGGAAGCTCGCTACGGTGAGCGTCACTTGGAGCATGTTTTCCGTGCCCAATTATAGGATCGTGTACAGAAGAGCGGCGAGGGACTTCAACAATGGGCCGTCGAAATTGAGAAGCTTGTGATTAAGGCGTATCCTTCAGCCGACGCTAACACAGTGAATAACAGCATCGTCCAGGCGTTTATTGATGGAATTAGAGACCTGGAAGTGCGTGCTTCTGTTCGCCTTCAGCACCACGTGACAATGAAGGAGGCTTTGGCTCATGCCCTGGAGGTAGAAGCTGTTCGCCACGAACCTCGAGCCCATAAAGTACGTGAGGTTACAGAAGTTGTGGCTCGAGTAAAGGCAGTGGAACCTAGGAGACTGGGCCCCATGTGCTACTCCTGCGGTGAACGTGGGCATATTAGAGTTAGCTGCCTAGCCAAACCTATGCCTACAGGTTCAATGAATTGGCGACAGCAAGCGGGAGGAAACTCAGCAGCTGAAGAGAGCAGGCACGTCAAACAGCCTGTTGAACCAGCAGAGAAGCGAGTAACAGCCAGGAGCAAACGCCAGGTGCTGACTGGTCGAGAAACAACCCCAAAAGCTGTCGTACCTCAGGTGAGCGAACGCAACAGTTTATCCATTAAGGGATTGGTTAATGGCAAGAACTGCAGCTCAACGAGGGACACCGGAGCCACACGAACTGTAGTGCGATCAGAAGCGGCGAGCAATGGTAACCTGAGATCGAGGAATACAGTACAGCGTAGTGGAAAGCCTAACCCAAATGCAGATGCGTTATCACGACGACCATGTACGGATGATGGCAAACATTGTGTAAGGATGGAGATGAAGGAAAGGGTTCAAGTACTGCGAGCTAAGCCGACGGATGACAGGTGGGAATCTGATGAGATGCTTGAGGCCCAGTATGAAGATAGAGATTTGCGGCCTCTAATAGATTGGAAGAAGCAAGACACGGGAAAGCCCGAATGGCAGGAGCTGGCTCCCTTCAGCGCCATTACGAAAAGTTATTGGGCGCAGTGGGAAAGCCTTGTGTTGCAAAACGGATTACTGTACCGCAGATGGGAAAAACCTTCAGGAAGAGAACATCATTTACAGTTGGTCGTGCCAAGGAAACTTATTAAGGACGTACTACGTGAGTTGCATGATGGGGTTTCTGGGGGACATCTTGGAGTACGACGAACATTGGTAAAGGTACGAGAGCGTTTTTACTGGTTGAATTGCCGAGAAGATGTCGAGAAATGGTGCCGAAAATGTACGTCATGCTCAGCAGTGAAAGGACCGCAGGTCAGAAGCCGAGTCAACCTTAGACTATACAACGTGGGAGCCCCCTGGGAAAGAATAGCGATTGACGTGGCTGGGCCATTTCCTAAGACAGATAACGGAAACAAATATTTTATGGTCGTGATGGATTACTTCACGAAATGGCCGGAGGTGTTCGCAATCCCTAATCAGGAAGCCACGACGGTTGCTGAGAAATTAGTCAATGAGGTGATATGCAGATTTGGCGTTCCGCTGGAGATTCATTCAGAACAAGGCAGAAACTTTGAATCTAATGTATTCCAGGAAATGTGTAAATTATTAGGAGTGTACAAAACAAGAACTACACCTTATCACCCGCAATCTGATGGAATGGTCGAACGATTTAACCAAACTTTGGAAAGACACTTAGCCAAGCTGGTAGAAGATCACCAAAAGGACTGGGATAAATACATACCTCTGTTCTTACTGGCTTACCGAACAGCGGAACACGAAAGCATAAAAGTGACGCCAGCCTATGCCAACTTCGGCAGACAGTTACGTATACGAGCAGACTTAATAAGTGAAAACGCATTGGAATCAAGTCAGCGGATGAAGACCAGATACGACCGAAACGCCAATCATCGAGGTTTTCAGGAAGAATCTCTTGTTTGGCTACATAATCCGGTTCGACGAAAAGGAAAATCACCTAAGTTACAGCGACGTTGGGATGGGCCATACAAAGTAATCACACGGATCAATGACGTAACCTACCGAGTGCAGAAGCAACCAAGAGGGACCACGAAGATTTGTTCATGTTGATCGATTAGCCATCTATAATGGAAGTAATGATGTTCGGGACGAACATAACTAAGAGGGGGGTAGTGTTACGAATAATCTAGAAACGTGTAGAATTGGAACGCGCGCGCTAACTATCTAGAAATAAAAGAAAGAGATAGCTAGCTACTCCTATTGACAAAGAAATAGTTGACCTGTGCTATGCCATAATGGACTTTGTGGGATATGGCATAAGGTTGAAAATAGCGTGTACTAGGATTAATGACTCATAACATGTTTACGATAAGAAGTGATTCATTGTTTCCCGATACATTTAGATTTTTCTGGATCCAGCTAGGACTTTCCCCTGCCTATAAATACAGAGGTGTTGACAAACACAAGGTAGTTTTTATCAAGCGATCGAGAGCGATACACCAAGTGACCAAGTGCGAAGCGAGAAGTGTTTTATTGTGTAGTGTTCTAAGTTCAGTGATAGTATAGCGAGTGACTAGGGTGTAAAGTGTATTTTAGTATTACGTTGTGTTGTGTAAATACACGGATTCAATATAAGTGGTGTTTTCTTACAAGTACGAACCCGAGTACGTAACAATTATATTGTTACGTACTCGGGTTCATACTTGTTTGTTATGAAAACTATCAGCTAATCTTAGGTTACAGTAGTAACCACAGTAGTAGATCACAAGAGAGAATGTGACGAAAAATATAATGCTTATCTAACTGAAGATTTAAACCTGTGATGCACGTATTAACAGGATTACCTAAAATAGGTATTACATATAGGTTGATTGCTTTTTTGGTCTATTGATATAATCAAGGCCATAATCAATCTAATGAAACTAACAATTGGCCTTAATAAGTCGAAGTCTAATTTAACAGAACTAGAAATATTCACAAATACAATTCAACAAAAAATATACCATTGACTGAAAAATTGAGGTCAAAATGAATTAGAACAAAAATAATATGATTAGTTAAAGCGTTCAATTGAATCTAATTTCGATATGAAATTGCCTTTGACAAAAAATGTTAAGCCCGCTTTACATTATCACATTAAAGTTCGTTTCTGTATAACAAAATCAGTATTTCTCATTGTTAACGCGAATAGTAAAAATTTGTAGATTTTAATGTATATATATATTATATATAGGTAAGTTTACACATAAAATCCGTAATTTGTAGGTACATCATATTATAGACACATTATATTATTACGTATACGACGTGACAAAGAAAAAGCGCTCATGATAAAACACAACAATTAGTATTTTAAATAAAATTATAAATTCGGCATTGAAAGCCTTTTTTTAAGATTTTAAACATTATTTCTTTATAAATTATTTTATCCTAAGTGTGGGTGAAAGTATTCTTAGATATATTTTTGATTAAATCTTTGTAAATTTAAAGATTTGAGGCCCTACCTTAATTTAAGTTTATTTTAGAAAGGTGTCTACAATTTGTAGTTTTATTTATAGAAAAAATATAACATATATGTTGAAAATGGTTTCAATGGATTCAGTTGTTGTTTCTCAACTACTTTTTGCTCTTATATATAATTTTGCGGCAAGTTATATATTATATACACCTATTTTTATTTTAGATAGCAACTTACAGCAATAATAATATGTACAAAAAAAATGAGTAAATAAAATATTACCTTTTAAGAATTTTAAGAAAGAGTGTACGTTACTGTTACGCAACAACCGTACAGTTCACTCTTACGTAGTATTGTATACTCTTTGCAGTTCACGGTGATTTGCTCATAAATATTTTGTTTTAATTATTATTATTTTTTTATAACAGACTAAGAAAAATGTTTTCATAGTCAGTAAGGGAAATAGAAACTTGTTTTAGGATACCTGTAAGTTTTTATAGCGTACCGTTTGGTTTTCCCCCCAATAAAATTGTAAAATGAATTTAGTAAAGTTACGGTTTTTAGTACAGTTATACGTAGGTCACACTATAAGTTTTGCGTATCTTAAAAAACAACATGTTATAACCAAAATATTATGTTTATTGCTTTTCAAAAGCAATGCGATCGAACCATTTTTTAAAACAGGAGGACCACAGATCTAAAGGCATGTTTTCTAGGTCACGATTGAACGCTATCACTGCCTCTTCGGAGTTAGAAAAAGTTAAACCTCTCATCAAATCTTTGATTTTGGGGAAAATACAGAAATCACAGGGTGCTAGGTTGAAGCTATGCGCAAGATAAGTGACGCGATGTACTTTTTCGGAAGCTAAAAGTGACTTTGTTTTGTTGGCCGTGTATGAAGAAGCGTTATCATGGTGTAGAAGAATGCGGCTTTTGGGTCGTCTTTCGCGAACTTTTTCTAACACCCTGGGTAAACAAATGGTAGAATACCACTCAGCATTAATATTCTTTTGGTCTTCAAATGGAATTGTACAGATGGGAACCATAGCTGAGAGAAAAACGCGATCATTTTTTTAACAACGTTTCCCGCCTGTCTCACTTTTGTTGTCCTGCTCTCATTTTCAAACACCCATTCACAAGATTGCTGTTTTTTTCGGGTTCGAAACAATAAATCCACGTTTCATCTCCTGTGACAATGTCATAAACAGCATTAGAATGTCCGTGGTCGTACCTCATTAGCATCTGTGAGCACCATTCCACGCGAGCCCGCTTCTGCTCCGCTGTCAGTTCATGAGGGATCCAACGACAACAAAGTTTCCGAACTTTCAATTCTTGATGTAAAATTTTCTCAATTTGGCTCATACCAATCTCCAATAGTCCACGAATTGTCTCATAGGTAATCCGGGGGCTTTCTTCAATTAACCGCTTAACAGCAGCCACATTATTTTTGCCGCCTGTTGCTGAGACAAAATTTGTATCATGAGCATAGATGTTTGTATTTCAGGGTTTCGGTGTTTTTTTTTTATATCATAAGATAGCAAACAAGCAGATGAGTCTCCTGATGAAAAGAGTCAACCATCGCCTAAAGACACCAAAGATGTTAATGGTGCGTTGCTATCTTGTGGCAAGGTCTAATGCCACATGCATAAGTTTACCGGCTACCTTACCCTCCAAACCGGAATACGACAGTGACTAGCACTGACGCTTTGCGGCAGGAATAGGTAAGGCAGTGGTAACAGACCCGGTCGAGCCGATGCAGAACTCTACCACCTAGTAGTCACGATGGTACACGCATAGCCACCCGGTCGCCTTTTATGACCTGCCTGAGAGAACAGCAGTTGACCTATTCTTCAAAGGAGCCCGAGAGCAACACGGCGGAAAACAGTATAATGTATGAGTATCGTTGACTAACACCCATATCACAAGCAAATAATTTATTTACTTTGGGGTTTGATCGATTCGTGTAATATGTCCAGCCATAAATAACCTGAAATACTTCATTACGTTAATACTGTAAAGTAATACTCTTAATGATAAGCTTCATTAGAATATAAAAATACCAATTTGAGCTAAGTGGAAGGCACACCTTCTACAACAAACCAACCTACGCCTTATAACAAACTCTCGGCAACATTGTTTCTACTCATTGAAGGAAATTTACTTAAAAATTCTGTGAGCTAAGAATGTCATTCGATTTATTAAACTAGATATTAAAATAATTATCATCACGCCTATTTCTCTGTAGTATACGCAGTGAGTCGAACGTCAATAGGCATCGTTCTATCACAATACAACGGTTTGTCGGCTGACGGGATGACTGATGATTGATAATTCCACAAATCGCAATTGTTTCTTGTTTCTTGTGATAACCTGGACCGATGACTTAACATGTTCATCTGGAGTACGGAGATGTTAACATACCTTCACCAGGCTCTGAGTTACTATTGAGATTTTTCTTGAAAAACCTCGATAAAATTTGTTGCCCAACGTGGAGACTGAACCCGGGTCCTCATGATTAGACGGAATAAGCTAACTGATAGACCTAGAGGTGGTACTCGTAAGATAAAGAACAATTTTATAAACATATATAATAGCAAACAAGCAGATTAGTCTTACCAGGAGATAACCATCACCTATAGACACCAAGGTCATTAAGTGTGTTGCTATTCATGTGGAGAACTGATGAAACCAAAGACAAGTTTACTGGCTACCTTACCTTGACTTTGTGTAATTCTACCACTAGACTAGACTGTTGTCTGTCTTTGGAATAACTGGATATTTGATACTTTTGAATTTTATAGCATCACCGGACATGTAAATGAACAAAGAGCTAAACCAGAATTTATAACTGAGCTTTTCTTACAAGAGTCAATCATTATTTAAGTATCCTGAAGAGGCTTTAACCCGTTTTAAAGTGAAACAACCGGTTTCACTTTAAAACGGGTTAAGTATAGTGTAAGGGAGTAATATATTGAAAATATATTTTTCGAAGAAAATTAATTTAAAAGTGTTTTTGACTACGCAATCGATGGGGCTCGAGTTCGATCCCCAACGGGGACAAGCATTTGTGCGATGAGCATAAATGTTTGTATTTCCAGGTTTGGATGTTTATTAAATATATTCTAGTATTTATACGTGTATTTCTTTGTGTTAGTTCGTTGACTAACCCCCATAACACAAACAAATAATTTGCTTACTTTGGGGTTAGATCAGTAAGTGTAATTTGTCCCGTGAATATTTATAAAAAAAGTGTAATAATGATAGTGTCTAATAACAATGGAATTTCACCAAGTATCGACAATGGAAAGTATAAAATATATTTTCTATAAGACTTAAGTCAGCCTTGTTAGTTTAATTGACATTAGTTATCGTACATCGTAGTACTTGTTAATGGCCCTTCAACCAGGGATTCAGAAGCAGGCTAAAGTCTATCAACGACAGATAGAAGCAATGGTCTATGCGTGGAGGATGAGGAAACTGGCAAATTCATGTGACATAATACCTACTCCCGTCACACGGATTAACGCAGCATTATCATCTCTTGGGGCTAATTGTCGTAAACGCCTAAAATATATAAAAGTTCCATACATTATATTAGTTTTCTAAGGCATAAGTATGTAACTTGGCAAGGTCCCTGGTGTCTAAACATGATGGTTATCTCTTTTTATTACGAGAACTATCTACTTTTTTGGTATCTATTTATTTACTTCCTTTATTTTAAAAAAACTTGCTCACGCCCGTATCCACGAAGAGGTAGGCAGAGGTATAACCTACCTACAAAGAAGGAGGAGGACAGAAGTGAATCCACGATTAGTCGTAGATACTTGGTCCCATAATGTGATAGGTGGCAAGCCTTTCGCCAATCGGGCTATATTATATATCCAATTTAATTATATTATCCAATTCCGGGCAACGTTGTTTTTATCAAAATACTGAAAAACCACATTTTGAATTACCCGACCCGAGAATCGAACCTAAGACCCCATATGGTTAACACACACACCGGGCCACTACACTACAGACTATATTTCACAGGCTAATAAGCAAGCAGATGGCTATAAAGAATAGTCTTTACATTGATAACAAAAAGCACCATCTACCACAAACCACTCCAATTCTATTTCAATGCACACAAATATTGATTCTATATTAATAGAATGTTAGAAAGCGAATAAAACAGAGTTACAAGATCAAATGAAAATTCACATTTCAATTTGTTTTTCTTCCATTTTGAAATCGGTTACAATTTAACGCTACAATAGTTTTCCACTGGTGTCACTTTTTCTAACATCTTTACGCAATTTAACCGAATTACGCGTGAATGAATTGACTTGTCAATGAAATAACGATTGTGCGAGATTTCCATTAAACCATGTTATTAGTTTAATCTAATCCACGACTAAGCTAATCCTGGATAGATGTAAATCGCCAATATTCCAAAATTAACTCGTGTCTTTTTTCGTTAGAATAGCAAACAAGCTGCTATATGCTATATGCTATAGACACCAGATATGTTAATGGTGTGTTGCTATTCATGTGGCTGGAATGGAATGCCTAATGCGTAAGTTTACGGCAACACGGCAGCAACCAGCACCGACGCCATTGCTAAAAACTCGGACGAAACATTGCAGAACTCTACCACCTAGTTAATTGCCATTATTAAGTCAGTGACTGTCAGTAATCGCCTTTTGGTTTAAATTCGACTACGATTCTGTTATTTTTACAAATATCTATTAGACAAATTAATAGTTTGAGCGCACACCATATCAAAATCTGTTCAAATATACATATAAAAATAAAAATACATATATATATATATATATATATATATATATATATATATACATATATATATATATATATATATATATATTATATTTAATGTTTTTTTTATTAATTCGATTTATTTTTAATCGTAATTTTATAATACAAAGATCAACGCACGCATTTTTTGTAAAAAAAGCGGCGCAATGTTTTCACTTCACGTATTAATCACAGATTAAACAATAAAATCTCTTTTAAGTTTTTCAACAGACTTTAGCCGTAAAGAAAATGTATGGTATCATGTATGCCACATGGATGTAGTGTATGTAATATTTATTTTTATTAATTTAATGTATTTCTATTGCATATCATTAAAATATTAAGTCTGCAGGGACTTAATATTTTAATTCGGCAGGCACTCCGCAAACTTTGATTGCGCCAAATTTCATAATCCACCTTTCGCACAATTTGTCTTAAAAAGGGTACAAAGTTTTTTCTTGTCTTATTAACACATAGATAATGAACTAATTTTTTTTTATATCATACGATAACAAACAAGCAAATGGGTCTCCTGATGGAAAGAGTCAACCATCGCCTATAGACACCAAAGGTGTTAATGGTGCGTTGCTATCTTGTGGCGAGGTCTAATGCCACATGCATAAGTTTACCGTCTACCTTACCCTCCAAACCGGAACACGACAGTGACAAGCACTGACGCTATTGCGGCAGGAATAGGTAAGGTGGTGGTACCAGACCCGGGCGAGACAATGCAGAACTCTATCACTTAGTAGCCACGATGTTAGCATAGCCAATCGGTCGCCTTTTACGACATGCCTGGCAGAACGGCAGTTGGTCCATTCTTCAAAGGAGCCCGGAACCAACACGGGGAAAATAACAAATTTTGTTTATCCAAAAGTCGTGTCTAAAGTCTCTAAATTAACGCGTGTGTATGAAATTAATAAAAGAGATTTGATTTATTTGATTAATATATATTGGTATAAAATTTGAATAACGAAGTAAAGAGATTTATTAAATTTTCTGCTCAAATGCCTAACTCAAATTTGTCAAACGTAACGAATCGGTGTATTATCTGTGGGGATTATATTAATGAGATCACTCTTTACCCCACCGCCGTACCGGGGCATTGTCATGGGAAAAGTAAACACGGCAAAAGATGGGGCACATAATTCGTGTACCGACATCAAACAATTTGTGATAGATAGTAAAAAAATTAAAACATGATATATTCTTTGTGACGTCAAGCTGTTAATTTGATAACTAGTACATTTTATTGGCTACTAGCTGCATTATAAAAGTTTTTGGTGAATCCCGCGGGATTACCTTTTTTCCAGGATAAAAAGTAACTATGTGCTATTCCAGGTCGTCATTTACCTATGTTCCAATTTTGATTTAAATCCGTTCAGTAGTTTTTGCGTCATGGAGCAACAAACACCCATCCATCCAAACATCCAAACTTTTGCTTTTATAATATTAAGTAATTTTTTTTTTATTATCGATAGGTAAGCGCTTGACCTCGATCTCGCTTGATGGTAAGCTAAAATGAGGCCCAAGATGGAACAGGCTTCTCTAGAAGGTACCTGTTCACTCTTATAGATTACTACCTGTTGCCAGCGATTTCGTCCGCGCGGACTTCGTTTACTCCGCACCGCTCCGTGATAATATGTAGCCTATATGTTGACCCGACCTGTCAATAATATTCATGCAAAATTTGAATTAAATCCATGCAGTACTTTTTGAGTTTACCCCGGACATACATACAGACAAACAGACAAAAATTCTAAAAACTATATTTTTGGCTTCAATATTGATGGTAGATCACGCCCCAAGTATTCTTTTAAAAAAATATTCAATGTACAGTTTTGACTTTCCTACGATTTTATTATATGTATAGATAATAGATTCAATATAGATTCCCCGCGACTTCATTCGTGTAATGCACACACATTACTTCCTTTTACTCGGTCAATGTTACTCGGTGATAATACGAATAGCTTTATATTGGTAGAAGAGTTTTAAGATCGGTCCAATAGGTTTTGCTTTTATCCATTACAAATAAATAATCAAACCTTAACTCTTTATAACTTGTACCTAAGTCTCGATAAAATTCGACCTTACATAGTTGCTGTCGAAAAAAAATGACAATTTTAAATTATGTAATTTTGAATTTACTTTAATTTTTATTTCATTATTCCAAAGGTTAGCCCTTTTATATTAGATCATAAATTTTTGAATCGTTTCATGGGTCAGATAGGTGGGTCAGATATTGTTTTTATATCTATGTAGGAAATTGTTATAATTATCTTACTATATCTATGTTAATATTATAAATGAGAAAGTTTTGGTGTTTGAATGGATGGATGTTTGTTACTCAACCACGCAAACTGCGGAACGGATTTGAATGAAATTTGGCACACAGATAGTCGATGACCTGAAATAGCACATAGGCTACTTTTATCCCGGAAAAATTCGTTGATCCCGCGGTATTTACCAAAAACTTATATAATGCAGCAGGCTGCACACTGCAGCTAGTAGCTGTATGTTGGTGGAAGAATTTTTAAAGCAGTCCAGTAGAGTTTAAGTTTATCCATTACAAACGAACAATCAAATCTTACCTCTTTATAACATGTACCTAAATGTCGATAAAATTCCACCTTTCGTAGCTGTTGTCGAAATAAGAAAAAATAATAAGTTACAATTTTAAATTATATAAAGAGTTTACTTTCATTGATTCAACGGTTAGCCCTTTTATCTTAGATCATACATTTTTGAATCGATTCATAGGTCAGATAGGTAGGTCAAATTTTTTTTTTTTTTATCTAGGTATGTAGGAAATTGTCATAGTTATCTTACTATATGTATAGTTAGTTATCTACGTAGCTGCCGTGAGTTTTATGATGTGCTAATAGCCCCGTGCCTCAGTAAAGCACGTAAAACTGTTTGTTCCGGTCCATGGTTATGGTTTTTGCCAATAAAAAGTGACAATCATTGAGGTTGGTAAATCACTTTCCATCAAAGTTACTGCCTATTTGTTCTGGCGTCTGTAAAAACTACTCATTTCGCATTTGTCAATTCCATGTACATATCAAAATGACGTATATTTGGAGGCAACACTTCTAATACCTATATGAAACACAACTTTTAATATTGTTATCGTCTTCCGGAATCTTCCTAACACAGCTGTATAAAAAGAGATGGCGAGACCTCAGAGAATGAGATATAACGTAGGTATTTGTTTCAAGTGATTAATACGAGTGCTTGCTCAAACTTTACCTAATACTTTTCATGGTATCTATGCTAGTCGAATGCACAGATAAATATAAGAATTAATGTTGAATTCTTCTTATTTTTATAGTTTGCTAGCTGACCCGGCAAACGTTGTTTTGCCATACAAAAATGAATATTTTGGTGAGGTACTTGAGAGGGGGGGCTTAATTACGATAAAAACTATCCTATTTTTAAATTGGATCAAACAACAGATATCTACAAAACTTCGTTTAAATCGGTTCAGTAGTTTCGGAATCCATCGCGGGCAAACATGACACGTAATTTATATATATATATTAAGATATAGATTTTGATAGAAAGGTTGTATGTTTCCAAAAACTTACGACCGTTTTATGTCCCAAGCAATTTTCAGATATATGCGAAAAAAACTACTTAGAGAACTATAAAAAAAGTTTTAACTGAAGCCGGCAATGCAAATTCTATTGGTTACTTGGCATTAGCGAGATTCTTGAGCAAATGCTTCATTTTGTACAAAAATGTTCATTACACTAACATTTGAAATTTCCAGGAATTTGGCTCTATCCCTTGGTAATATAAAAGTCAATAACCACTAGAACTGCAAAAGTAACGATAATTGCTAACCTGCGATTTAATGTTGCGACTTTAAATTGCGACATTTCTGCACAAATTGATAACAAAAGCTAAAGAAATACTATAGAAAGTTGACATTGCTCTATCGTCCATTCTGCACGTGGCCAGACCATAAAATTAAATAAATCCGTTATTTTTCAGGCTGAGAAATGCGCGGTAGCTCAACTCCGGTCAATCGGGCGACACGATAACGGTGCACATTTGTAAAGATTTTGTCGGCCTAACCGCCCACGACTATTCCTCTGTGTTGTGGCCATACGTTAGCATAGACACACTCGCTCGGATAGAAAGGACATTAACTTTTTATATCATAAAACAAATATCTAGTTACAGGATGTTTGTATCCTTCATCTATAAAAAACTAAGTGTGCAAATTTCCAGTTGACGTTGACGTCAAACAGTTTAAAATAAAATCCTTTTTACATTTTCACACCTGCAAAATGCATATATTGCCATCATCTTTATCGTCTGTGCGTTATATTATATTCCTAATAGTTTTTTTATTAACTTTCCACTACGTATGTAGATAAGGAAAAATCCAGTTTTAACCAGATCTCCACGTTTTGAGGTCCTAGGAACCTTTTCCGAGTATTTTCACGATGACGTCTGCATGTCTGTATGTATGTATGTATGTGTGTGTACGCGTGTGTGTGTGTATGTGTGTGTGTGTGTGTGAACATCTTATAACTTTTGAGCCGCTTGATCGATCAAAACGCAGTTGATGGTATTCAATTAGAGTCCGTTTAACTTAGACTTCCTGCAAAATTGAAACAAGTCCGCTGGCAAATTTTGAGAAATTTTGAAAAAAATTCAAACATTTTTTGACGAAACAGTATTTTTGTAATATAATTTCCAGGTTAATGTGCCGAATTTCATCGAATGCCGTTTCAAAAATCAAAATCGAATCTAATTTTCAAAAGTTACAGCTTTCGAAATGTTAAAATTACGTTGGTTTTAGCAAACTTACTTAATTTTTTGAATCACTTGCAAGCTATTGGCGTAACCTATTGGCGTAAAAATATTATCATATTTTCTCCTCAAAAAACTGCGTTAATTGGATTAACATCTGTCCATCTATTTGAGATTTACCAATGACTAAAATTAAAAAATATATATTTTAACATTGCTTCGAAATTTTCAACCTATCGATTATGTAACTAAAACAATATTTTAGATATTAAAAAATGAGTTGAATGCCATTCGAAAGACCAAAATCGATCATAGTTTCGAAAATGTATATTTTGGACACTAAAATAATTAAAAATAAATATACTGCCATTTTTAATAAAATATATGTTTCAACTGTAAAAATCTATGTTTATAATTTTTCCTTCTTTGACCTTAAAATAATTTAATTTAGCGAGAAGTTTCAGTTTTTTTATATTATAAGATAGCAAACAAGCGGATGGCTCTCCTGATGGAAAGAGACAGCCATCGCCTACAGACACCAAAGACGTTAATGGTGCGCTGCTATCCATGTGGCGAGGTGGTGACGCCACTTGCAAAAGTTTACCAGCTACCTTACGCTCCAAACCGGAATACGACAGTGATAGGCACTGACGCTATTGTGGCAGGAATAGGTAAGGCGGTGGTACTACACTCAGACGAGACAATGCAGAACTCTACCACCTAGTGGCCATGAGTAGTAACTCGCAAAACTAATCGTTCGTCTCTTACGAACTGCCTAGCAGAACAGCAGATGGTCAATTCTTCAAAGAATTCAGGACTAACACGAATGAAAAACCAAACGTTTAAATAAATTTCACAAAAATCACTTTGATTTGCTATTACACAACTTTTACTTCGATACTGTTTTAGTCGTATCAGAAAATAGCAAACAAACAGGTAGTTTTTAGGTTAATAGATTTTTTTTGTCAACAAGACTAAATGGTTACTGGCAAGTAAATGAGTACATGTATTTTAAATCATATATTATATCGCATAATAAATTTATTTATATATTTATTGTGAAATATGAATTAGCATCACATTGTTTAGTAGGTTTTAAATCCAAGTTTGTAATAAATGCAAAGATATCCTACAATATGCGAAATACAATGTTGGCAATTTTCAAACTGTGCTGGCAAACCCTGGATCAACTGTATCACAAGTATTATGTTCTTTCATTTCTGCCTCTCTCAAGAAACGGAAAAATGGTATTAAACTAGAGTTAGGTTTTTGTGTTAAGTTAGATAAAAATGTGTAAGACGAGGTTGACATATATACATTATTGTATAAAACTCAACAAAATAAAGATTTAAAAAAATATCCTAGTGTGAATTCTTTAAATATCTATATTCTCAGTATTTTGACAGCTAAACATGAATAGTATTAAATTGTAACACATATATTGAAACACCTATTCTGGGTTTGTTTTTTCTACAATAACTAACAAAAAGTAATATTTTAGGTCAGGTAGCAAAAACCGACTTGAATGACTATGATGCTTTTAGTACTTATAGAATCACTATACTTAACAAACAAATACAATTAAAAAAATTGTTTGCATTGATAAATAATATAATATTTTGTCGTATTAAGTTCTATATATAATAGCCACAATATTAACGTGTTTACAATTCATATGTGTTTGCAAAAAAAGGAATTTCTCATAAACCATACGGACTGTCTATGATAGTAAATGTTACATAGAACCCACAGAATAAGAAGCAATAGGGCCAAATGAAGCAAAAAGTGGATCAACTGATAAAAAGTGTACACCGGCGCCTGTGGATATTAGCAACACTAGGGGTTTTCAATTTTTTTTACTAGGCAAATCAATTTTGTGTGACCTCTTGATCTAACCAAGGTAAGAAAATTATTTGTTTGTGTTATGGATGTTAATCAACGATACTAATACATAGAAATAAATATATAAATACTGTTACATAATTAATAAACAACCAAACCTATGTTCATCACACAAATGTTTACCCCTGTAGGGAATCGACCCCAGCCCCATCGATTCATTGTTTTGTACACTAACCAAGTAACCAACGGTTCGGTTTG
Organism: Apodemia mormo; assembly: GCA_036924255.1. Classification (NCBI taxonomy): domain Eukaryota; kingdom Metazoa; phylum Arthropoda; class Insecta; order Lepidoptera; family Riodinidae; genus Apodemia; species Apodemia mormo. The sequence goes on from JAUPFN010000006.1 coordinate 30,394,930, forward strand.
TAATAAGGTTGCCGATTTTTTAAAACTGAGTTCTTATTCATTAGTTTTTTGTAGAAGATTGACCAAACGAGCAGGAGACGCTCCTAATGGTAAGTGATCGCCGTTGCCCATGAACGTCTGTAATACCAGAGGCGTTGCAGTTGCATTAACCAGCCTTTATAAATTGAACAACCTCATTGCAATTCCCCAAGTCGTATCCGTTAGGAAATATTTCCGCCAGTAATTGTTTCTGAGGCAAGCGTAGTGCAAACTAAGAAATAAAACGTCATAAAATGCTAGTGATAGACTAGCATGAACTACTGCTTCGCTGTAGTGAGCACACTAAATTAGCGTTCTGTACCCAAAGGATACAAACGCAACCTTATTAACATGCCTCCACTTCCAGTTCGTCTGTTTGTCTATTTATCTCTCCGTCAAATAGAAAGACAGACAAACAGACGTCAAAGAACTCTATCTTTTAAACGGAATGAAATAGAAATCTAAAATTTTCATATAATGCGTGTTTGGTGGCCGCTTTCATAAATAATAATAATAATAAAACTTTTACAAGTACCTAATCTCGGTTAATATCGTTCAGCAGTGAGGAACCCTAAGTGTGCGAGTCCCACTCGCATCTTTGATTTTGTTTTAAAGCCCGTCCAAATTAGACAGTCAAAAAAGTATTCTTGAAACGAGAAAACAGGTAACTTTTTAGCGGTTGCCGTACAATTCTATGTCAACTTATAAAATTTATCAACAAATCTAATAAATATCCAGTCCATGATATTTCTTTTTAAATAAGCTGGTATTAAAATATAAAATGTCACTTCTATGACATTCCCAATACGTTTATACCGGACGCGCAGTACCGCGGATAATCTGCGAATAAATGAAAATTGATTTTAAGATTGTACTACCCTAGAGCCGGCCGCGTTGACAAATAATACACATTTAGTTCTATAGCCGTTATATTAACCCGGACTTTCTTGTAGCGCTTGTTTGGACTTCTTATTTAGTTTTTATATAAATATCTATTACTGATTATATATATTATAAAAACTAAATAAGAAGAATGACTGACTGAACTGACTTATTATGAATGACTGCCACGTGGTCTAGGGCATTGCCTATTCGGCTCAGATCATAAGATCCCGGGTTCGATCCCCGGCTCGGGCAAAAATATTATTGAAGTTTTTTAAAGGTTTTTCTCGACAATATAAAATCTCAGTGGCAGCTCAGTACAAGAAGAACGGTTTATCAAACTACCGCGCGCCTTAATTACTCTTGCCACAGTAGCGTCAGTGCTTGTCATTGTTGGTTTTAAGTTTGGAGGATAAAGTGCCCGTTTTTTTAACCATCACGCCATACGGATAGCAATACACCAATAAAATCTTTGTTATGCATGTGGCATTAGACCTAACCACAAGATAGCAACGCACCATTAACATCTTTGGTGTCTATAGGCGATGACTCTTTCCATCAGGAGACCCATCTGCTTGTTTGCTATCTTATGATATAAGAAAAAATACCTATAAGCAACCGTTGTATCTTTCCATCAGGACAGCCATTTGCTATCCGATTATATACATAAATCTAAAATCTTGTTGCCTAACCAAAATTTAAACACAGTCCAATTAATATATACAATAATATATATCAATATATCACTACTAAACCAAATAGGCGACTATGAAAAACATTATTAGAAACAATCTTTCATCCTTTGAAATAAATCATCAAAATACAACAGCATATACGGAATATTTGTTACAATCTCTTCTCCCCGTGGAGGGGTGTCAATTAGGCACGGGGTGTACAGCTCCACGTGACGTCACTCATCTGCATCACAACCGCTGCTGATGCAAATTTAAATACAGTTTAAACTCTTCTTTTTCGTAACGCGTATTTTTTCGAAGCGGCAGATGTTCAGTAACTTTACGTAACTTGCGTGTAAAAATGTTAATCAGGCTTCTTTAGTTTATACGCATCAATTTAATAATTGATCCTCATTAATAAAGATTTTGGACAATATCAATTTATCATCAGTCTACTACTAAGTGTAACTACCTAGTATCAGCGCGGGTCTGGTGCCACCGCCTCATTGATTCCTGCCGCAATAGCGTCAGTGCTTGCCGCCGACAGTGTTCCGATTTGGAAGGAAGATAGGCGGGAAACTATGCATTGGACATTAGACCTCGCCACAAGATTGTAACGCACCATTAACATCTTTGGTGTCTACAGGCAATGATTGACCCTCAATCAGGAGACCCCATCTGCTTGTTTGCTGTCTGTAAACGGTTGACCCTGCGGGCCATCCCTAAAACTTCCCACTAAATTAAGATATTTTATGCGCCAAATAGTAAAAACCATTTTCTATTAATAAGATTTTTTCAGTTCAAACATCTATTTTGGTAAAATTGGCAGTATATTGATTTTTGAAAAGCTGTTTAATTTGGAAACGATGATCAATTTTGATCTTTCGAATGGCATTCAACTGAATTTTTGAGATCTAAAATATTACTTTAGCTACATATACGTTAAGTTGACAAATTGCGAAGCAATGTTACAAAACATTTTTTCCAAAAATTGTTGTCATTGATAAATCCCAAATTGACCAATTTTGATCTAATTAACGAGATTTGCAGCAGCAGAGCAGTTTTTAAAGGAAAAAAGCTGATAAGATTTTTAAGTCAATCGGTGCATTGACCTGAAAGTTATTTTAATATAAAAATCTTAAGAAAGTTTGCTAAAAAGCTGTAACTTTTGAAAATCAGATTCGATTTTGATGTTTTAAACGGTATTCGACGTAGTTTTTTAGTACTAAAATTTCGTAGAATACAAAAAAATGATTGATTGATAAAGTTCGAAGTTATGTCGAAAAAATACTTTTTTCAAAATTTTTCGTCAACGGTTACTCCCAAACGGATAAACCGATTTTGATGCAATTTATGCATTAAACGAAGTTTTTTGAGGAATAGAGCTGATTAGTTTTTGTACTCAATCGGTACATTAATCTCGAAATTATGTTAAAAAAATACTGTTTCGCCAAAAAATTTTTGGATTTTTTTCAAAATTTCTCAAAATCTCCTGAGCCGACTTAGTTCTAATTTTCAGGAAATCTAAATTGAGCGAAATCCAATTGAATGCCGTCAACCGCGTTTCGATCGGTCCTGTCGTTCAAAAGTTATGAGATGTTTACATACACACACACATATACATATCTACATACAGGCATACTGACGTCATCGTGAAAATAGTCGGAAAAGTCTCCTAGGACTTCAAAACGTGGAAATCTGGTGAAAATTCGATTCTCGAAAATCGAGGCAAAATCAATTATTTCTTTATCTACATATGTAGCGGGAAGTTAAAAAGTCTGTATCAGGTGGGACTTGGCAGCTACCTACGCCTTATGATTTGGAACGATATCGAGCTCAGTAATCTCCAAAGGTACAAATACTGTCACAGTCCCCATTTCCGTGGAGTTCCAATGTCTTTGTTTGGGTCCCACATATGAAATATCGTTGGTACAAAACTGTTTTATTATCAATGTGTTACGGTCTTCTTAAACGTATTAAAAATACACAAATGCGTCCGATGTAATTTTTCTAACAAAATGAATGAGGCGTGGGACCCATACATAGTATCCGGACTTGTGCGGCTTGTCTACCGGGAGCCACATGTGGTACCCTGGACTGTGAAAGTATTAACAAAGCAACGAGTCCAGAAATAGTCTGAACAGAAGTTTCTGGACCGTCCAAAAAAAACGTAAAGTATAAAAATGAAAAAAAAAATCACCTTAATTACGTACATACATCTTTTCACGCCAAATCCTGTACAGGGTAGACAGAGACAATTGAAAACCATACATCACGGTCCAGACAGACTTGCCTTGCTACCTCCACATTCATAACTCTTCATGTAAAAATACGCCGGTTTCGGAGACCCTTGACATCACCTTCGGGACACAGCTGAGACACTAGTTGGGACAGCACCAGACCAATTTAATCATGGTAACGCAGTCTTGATCTCCCCCGGTACCTACTTTCATCCACATTAGCATTCTTGCGGAGAAAGAGAACTTTTAAAATCATAAAAAATCATCGCTCTAAAATCTTTTCGACTTAATTCCATTTTCGTTGCGTACGTAGAACTTTGGTGTGTGATAAAAAAAAAATTGACAAATCATTTCCCGCCAATTGTTTTTTTTTTATTACTAAGATTATAACATTCGAAATTCAAATAGTTCCCATTAGCTAAAAGTGCAAAACTTTTAGTGTGCCCCATGTACTACTTACTCATATCAGCCATCACAATAATATTTCAAAATTAGAAACGTGTGTGTATGTGTGTGTGTGTGCGCGTTTATTTATCTCCGTTCAACGAATAGCTTAAACAGTACGATGAGTTCAATGGGTATACAGGTAGTCCAACCTAACCTACTTTTTATCTAATTTGTATGAACGTCTTTTGAAAATAAAAGTTAAGGCATAAAGGAATAACCTACCTACACAAGCTTTCACACTCTAAGTATTTATTTTATTATAGGTTATAGGTAACTGTAACGTAACACATGTGCCTTTAGAGATATGCAATTAAGTATAATTTAGATGTTTATGATGTAATAAGTTTTATTGCCCAACAATAAAATATGTAAATAAAAATACATCAAGAAACACTACTCTTCGCCTTCTGGTTTCTTAGTTAATTGGAAGAATTCTTACTTAAATGGAAAAATGTTATCATTAATAATATAAAATCTGATGGTAATGAGATAACTAAAGGTGTACCATAGGGCTTCATTTATTCTCTATCTTCGTTCTTCCTATACAATAATATTTTACCTTACATTTTTATTCATTTAATACACTTGTATTGTTTCACAATAAGGTAAATATAATTAATTATATAATATTTGACCGCCCCGTTGGCCGAGTTGTTAGCGACCCTGACTACGCAATCAACGGGGCTCGGGTTCGATCCCCGACGGGGACAAGCATTTGTGTGATGAGCATAAATGTTTGTATTTCCGGGTTTGGGTGTTTATTATGTATGTAAAAGTATTTATTTATTTATTTTCTATGTATTAGTATCGTTGACTAACACCCATAACACTAGCAAATAATTTGCTTACTTTGGGGTTAGATCAATAAGTGTTTTTTGTCCCAAAAATAAATATCAATCAGTTTCGCTGACACAAGCATTATCAGGGAATTTACAGTTACCTGAGTAACTTGTGTACGTGTAAATTCCCTGATGATGTATACAAGCTCAACGCGTGTGTGTGCTCAACTTACACTCGCGTTGAGTGAGGAAGTCTCCGTTTCTCCTGGAGATGCTTCTGTTTCAAAGTGAAACGTGCGATGAGTGCGTAAATTGTGTGCTTTTCTGCTTGCTGCCGACGTGGCTGAAAGTACGGTTGATGTAGGTGGATAATTGTGGCGCTGAGATCTTTGTTATTTTGGGACCATTGCTGAGTTTTACCCATTCATTAAATAGTTATGTAATTTTAACAAACAACAATTATTCTTTCAATATTTTTGCTTATAACTTATTTTAGCATTTACGACTTTTTTATAATTATAATAAGCAATTAATTTGCTTACTTTTACAGTCTTTTATCAGTGACTACTTTTTGATAATATATTGCATCCCACTAGATCCCTTCACAAGTTTAAATTTGAATTTCTTTTCTTGTACATTCTTTTGTACGTATTAAATCAAAACTTCCAACACGTGATCAGAGTATCAAAATAATGTATAGAAGAATTAAATGCACGTTACGTCTTTGTAATACGTCCTTAGTTGATTCATAATAGGATCCATTCATGCGATTAAAAACGGGACATTAGGACAGCGCTCGCGTTGAATGACGTAGAAATTATGCAGCGTGAACGCATTTTACGAAACTAATTGTAAAAATAATGAAAAGGTTCGCCATAAAAAGTTTAAATTCGTGGGAATTTAACGGCGCGTAATGAGTGGCGCACTTTTTTCCACTGTACAATATTGTAGAAGAGGGACGTGATTAAGTTTGGGGGCTTAATATCCGGCAGGAAGGCGCAAGACATAAAATGCAGTTTAGATTAACATGACAGGGCTACCACTTGGAACATTTTCAAAACATTTACTAGGAGTATAGTTCTTCGAGGTCCCGCATTGTATTGGTACCATGGTCTTGTTTAAACGAGGTGGTTGGTACTAAACCTAATAAACCTGTAATACTCGTACCATCCGTACCAATTAATGTCGATTTCCGGTTTATAAGCAAACTAGCTGACCCGCGCAGTTTTGCTCGTGAGTAGATTAATACGTCGTCGATATAGTTTTTCATAGAAACTTCATCCCCTATTTCAACTTCATACACATTTAGGGGTTGATTTAAAAAAATAGCCTATGTTTTACTTTAGATCCATACCAAATTTCATGAAAATCCGTCCTTCGGTTTAGCCGTGAAAGCGTAACAGACAGACAGACTTTCACATTTATAATATTATGTACTATGGATATAACTTATCTACATCCCTGATACCAAATATCGCCAGTTTGGGGCTATTTAAAATCAGCATAGTCTTAACTTCGTTTTTAACCTCTATTTGGGGCTATATTAACTTAAACACATCTTGCAATATTTGGACCAACAGAAGGATATACGTTGTTTTATTATAGCATATGTTTATAATTTAATTTTAAGTAAAACCCAATTATTTAGCATCATAAAATTTATTATGAAAAAAGCGAAGCGCCACTTTGGGGCTATTTGGAATCTAAGTTATCTTAACAAAAGTATGTATATAATTATTGGTGATATTTGGAACAATTAAGGGTAATTACAGTACTTCTTTTAGTAGTTACATACACTTCATATTTCCGTAACTCTAATATAAAATAATATAAAATTTTCCCCTTAAGTTTATACAAAATAGACGCTTAGGGCTATTTAAGATATCGAACTTAATCCTAATAAAAACTAAATCATAAAAAACGGGGTATTTTGGAACAGGATTCCAAATAGCCCCAAATTTGTGCTAAAAAGCCCCATTTCTTAAAACACAAGATATATTACGTCTAAAATACAGTACAATTAAATACACCAATAAAATCCCAAAAAGATATAATATGTCTACATTAAGGAATTCATTTTCTACTTATCTTTAAAATGTTAGTATATCAAGTGGAAGTGAAATACGCACAAATTAACTCGATTTAAAAACCTTTTTAAAAAATAAATCTTACCGTTTGTGAACACCTTCTTAACCTCCACATTTTGCCGATGATACTGGCATTAGTTGTAGTATTGATATATTGTAAAAAAATATATATATTAGAGTATATATATTTTTTTACAATATATCAATACTGTTACCAGAGAAAAAAAAACAACATCGATCCAATATTTTATTACGAAAATTCCAAATAGTCCCTATAGTCTCAAAAAGGTAAGGTTTACTTTACGGTAAATAATTTTATAAAAATTTTAAAATTAGCTCTTTTCTAAAAATGTATTCGCTCTGTGCGCGACTTCAGCGCCAAAGTACGTTTGAACTAAAGGGGGCTATTTTAATATATTTTACTAAGTATTGAATGGCTGTCAGTAATAATAATATCGAATGATAAATAAAAAAATGTTTTTTTAATTAAAGGGAATATTTATAATAAATATTTGTTAATGTAAAGTGTTCTTGTGCATTAAAAAATAAAATGTAAGTATAGTTAATACCGAAAAAGTAGCATAGAAGTTAGCACACATTAAGATAGGTTAACTGAAATCAGACTGAATCGATTGACAAAAAATTGACATCAGACTCTGAATCGAAGTTAACTTGACACTCTTGATCAACTCTCAAATAAGTTACTGTCGGCGGATCTTCAGTAATCATTTCTTGCAATTCATTAACTTCAGGCTTACGATTGAGTGCTGAAGATGCATTTTTGTTCTGCCGGCGGTCCAATAAGCGCTTAAATCTGAAAAATTTATTACACAAAAGTTCATATTATTAGATTGTTGATAGTCACAAATTTTATTAGCGACAGTATTTGTTTATAAAATAATATCTAAAATTTATAGTAATACTCTCCTATTTAGTTTTTAAATTATGTAAATTTCAATATATTATTACTCACCTATTCGTAACCATTAACTAATTAACTTTTCGAGATTTATAAGCTGTAGGAAATTTAGTAGGAATGTAGCTGGGACTCGATTCTATGTCAGACTTTTGGCCTCCAATAAAATGATCACTACAAATATAATCATGTGCCTTTGGAGTCCACAATGAGCCATCAATACTGCAAGGAAAATTGAAAATTTTTAATATTTATTATTTAAAATTTATGATCATTGATATGGATAATCTTTTTGTTTAATATAATAAGTGGCAAAGAGTAAATAAATCTTAAATAATTAATGAAAAGTTTATAATAAAAAATTCAATCTTATTTTTTAATATATAATTATGCTAAATTTAAAAATGTTTAAAAAAATATATTTTTTTTAAATTAATAATAATATTTCCTAGCATTTTCTAAACTTACTATTTTTTTAAGTTTTACTCCTTTCAAGATTTTTATTATTACGGATAGTAAGGTTATGATTCTACTTACCTTTTTTTTGTCTCCTAACAGCGGCTATCCATTTTTTCCTTTGATTTATTTTCCAACTTGCTGTTGGAAATTTATAAAAATGACAAGCACTTTTTCTATCTGTATTCTTACAACTTACAACACAACAACTCTTGTGACTCATTTTATGTTATTTTATTTAAATAAATTTTAAATAACAATTCACTTGTATATTTAGCTAACTCGAAACATAAAAACAGCCCCCCGTAGTACCGGATATAGCCACGGGTAGCGCTGACGGTAATTCAGTTTCTCCTCACCATGGCTTCGCACGGAGCGAATAGATAAACACAATAGAAACGCACAGTGTTGGAATACCACAAAAAAAATGAAAAATCCAAAAGTACACGCCTTATAACGCTCGTTTAAATTAAAAAAATAATTTTATAATTTAATGATGAATTTGTTCTTCTTACGAATTAAATTCCTGGCATACCTATACATATCCGGGCGTAATTTTTTTTTGATCAGTTTTTTTGTATATATTATACATGACGAATATTTTTTAAATAAATACCTACTATTAAATCTATATACAAATAAATAAAATTGGAGTGTCTGTTTATAATACCAAAATAACACTTTTCACGATTTTTGTCTGTCTGTCTGTCTGTCCATCTGTCTGTCTATCTGTTTCCCGATTTTGACGGGAATAATTCACTGGTAGGTAGCTGATATAATAAGGAGTAACTTAGGCTACTTTTAAGTCGCGGGCACAGCTAGTGTGTTTATAAAAGGTTATTCCTTATATCAGTGTGCTAATATTATTGTACTAGTTAAATATGAATACAATAGATACTGTTTATGTCCAAAAAAATGCTTGACCTTCACGGAGGCGTGCAACATACCAACACATTTATAAATCTTGATTGAGGTGATTCAAATTTTTCTATCTTATTAGTATTTGTAAACCAAAAAAAGACTGTTTTTTCTAGCTTATTATAACCTCCGTGTTGTTCAAGGACCTTTTTGAAGAATAAAAGAAAATATCATCTACCTTTTAGTACCGTACCGTAGTAGAGTTTAGCAATGTCTCGCCGCGTTTGGTACCACTCACTGCCTTACTTTTTATGTCGTAATATTGTCAAAACATACCAGTGTCGTATTCCGGTTTGCAGGGTAGCCGGTAAACTTATGCCCGTAGCACTAGATCCCGATCACATGGATAACGATGTACTATTGATGTATTCGGGGTCTATAAAGAATAATTATAAATTTCCATCAGGGGACTCGTTTGATTAGCTATTTTATGCAAAAAAATAGACTTTAACGGTTCTTTTATCATGCAGTATACAATAGCAATAAACAAACTATAATAACAACAAGAAATGTTGGAAATGTGGGCATATATGAGAGCATTCTTACATATACATCAGAGCCACATTAGTTAAAAAAATTATTTTAATTTTTTGGTGTGTCTTAAATTTATATTCAGCATTCCGCAGTTTTAAAGTACGAAAAATGTGGAGCTTTTCTTACCACACAATTGCCTAAAAAAATTAATACGGATGTTGCCAACCCTACTAATTTGCTATATCAACTGGCCAGTAGCGAATAGACAACGGCCACAGTAACAACAGGGAATCGTACTATCGGAATACTACAAAATATGCCCACATTTGTGCCACACAAATATACACCTTAATTCAATACTCTGATGTATCTAAATATAATATCTATTCTGAGAATATTTTATAATAGTAAGGGGAGCAACGTGTGTATGACATTCTAAAATAAAACTGAAGCCGCAAGGGCGCTCTGCACGGATCTAATTAAATGATAAGTACGATATACGATTAATGTTCTAAAGAGATGAGAAACTAGAATCTTAAATGGTAAGCATTATACGTCTCATTATTAACTTCTATTCATTTTAAATTAAATAAAGGAAAATATACTTCTGTTTTTCGTTTTAATAAAGGCTTTCCCAAGCGGTGTCCCGCAGTTGTGCATTCTTTGACATGATTTATTCCCCGTGTTGGTTCCGGGCTTCATTGAAGAATATACCAACTGCCTTTCTGCCAGGCAGGTCGTAAAAAGCGACCGATTGGTGATGCAAGTCACTACCATCGTGGCTACTAGGTGGTAGAGTTCTGTATGGTCTCGCCCGGATCTGGTACCACCGCCTTACATATTCCCGCCGTAATAGCGTCAGTGCTTGTCGCTGTCGTGTTCCAGTTTGGAGGATAAGGTAGCCGGTAAACTAATGCATGTGGCATTAGACCTCGCCACAAGATAGCAACGCACCATTAACATCTTTGGTGTCTATAGGCGATGGTTAACTCTTTCCATCAGGAGATCCATCTGCTTTTTGCTATCTTATGATATAAAAAAAATATTATAAGACTATACCTATATGACAGTTGTAGTGTATACTCGTGTGTCTTTCTCAACTAAAGGCCACTAAAGGAAAAAAAAACATTAAATCGGATTGGTAGATCTAGAAATAAACTCATTATAAAATATAAGACTTTGCGGAAAGCTGCCAATTAATAACATTAATTCGTCTTCAATTTTTTTTATTTTCGCAAATAAAATAACCAACGATCGCTTAGTTCTATAGGAATTAGGAAATCTATATACATATAATAAAATCATAGGAAAAGTCAATGTATGTCCGGGGTAAACTCAAAAAGTACTGCATGGATTTACTTCAAATTTTGCATGAATATTACTAATAGATTGGGTCAACATATAGGCTACATATTATCACGCTATCTATCCCCTGCGGGGAGGGGCTGTGCGGGGAGGGGCTGTGCGGAGTAAATGAACTCCGCGCGGACGAAGTCGCTGGCAACAGCTAGTAACTTATATATTACGATGTACAAATTGTCTTCATGTAATTTGAATGTTATCAAATATTCAATTCGCTATCACCTACGGGGAGGAGCTGTGCGGAGTAAAGGAAGTCCGCGCGGACGAAAATATAGCTAGTAGTGAATATTTTGCATATATAGTATAGTATCAGCCATTTTGAAGCTGTATTTACAAAGTACCTATTATAACGTTGCTTGGATAACAGGATGAATAAAAAAGACAGATTAATTAATCAATAAATTACAGTTGAACAGATAAATATTAAGCTTCCATTGATGTTGAGATCCGCTTGCAGCAAACTATTGAAATACGTTTTAAATTTTAAATCAATTCCACCTTAGTAAAAGTAATTTAAAAAGTATGTAAAGAATTTACTACAAAATGCATCTAAGTGTCACACAAGCTTAATAGAAACTTTAAAATAATTTAAAAAAAAGAGTTTTTTTTAAAGTTATTGTATTTACATAGCCGAAAAGCTGAGACTGAAAATTACGCGCGCGTAGAGGCTCCTGTAAAAAAAGTATTTTTAGATTTTTGTAATCATATCGCACTTACAGTACCTACAATTACAATAGACCCTTATCGTATCATTGTCAACGGCTGTAACCATAAACCAATCCTTGAAATTCAGCATTTGTTCCCACTCGGCCCGATAATGCTGACTGTATTTAGGCGACATATTAACGACCAATCAATTGATAATACACGTAAAACTGACAGCTGTACTGTATAAACTATAAGAACTTATGTTTACAGAGTAAAGTAAGTTAGTTACGTTTACAGAGAAAAGGAAGACAACGAATGATGTTTGGTATATTTAATGAAATTTGTAGGGGACCAAACCAAATCAGTGCTGCCACTATAAGTCTTATGAAATTTCGACGATATTTACGTACGCAAATTAGCAAAACGGGAGTCCATTTCATGATTTAATTTTTATTATATCTATTTTTGATTTGCCTGACCCCGGAATCGAAGCCGAGACCTCATGTGCTCAACTCCGACACCGGGTCCGGTGTCGGAGTTGAGCACATGAGGTCCTAGACCACAGAGGCGACACGTTGAGCTCCTGTAAAACACGCAAAATGAATCAGTGCCTACAGCTAATGCCCCTATAAATAGCAAACCGTCTCATCTATACATATAATAAAATCGTAGGAAAGTCAAAACTGTACATTGAATATTTTTGGGGCGTGATCTACAATCGATATCGAAGCCAAAAATATAGTTTTTAGAATTTTTGTCTCTTTGTCTATTTGTCTGTTTGTCTGTTTGTCTGTTTATCTGTATATCTGTATGTCTGTTTGTCTGTATTTATGTCCGGGGTAAACTCAAAAAGTACTGCGTGGATTTACTTCAAATTTTGCATGAATATTACTAATAGGTCGGGTCAACATATAAGCTACATGTTATCACGCTATCACCTACAGGGGAGGAACTGTGTGGAGTAAACGTAGTCCGCGCGAACGAAGTCGTGGGCAACAGCTAGTTTATAATAAGTGGCAAAATCGACGATTTTCATTTAAAATATCAATTTTTAGATTACCTTAAGAATAACAATAACAATAAGAGATTATTTATTAATGGCCAGTTACCATATAAAAACAAAAAAAGAGACAAATCGAAGCTTATGCTAAAAAACTTACTTATATCTAAAAGAAAGAGCAAAAGGTGATGGTAATAGTGAGTGGTAAATTGAGTCCATTAAAAGGGAATAATTCAGTATTTGTAGAGGCTTGGTGAACCTCAACACTGGTTCAGTTCAGGTTCAGTATCCCCTTTTTATATGACAGCAAATAACTTGTATAATTGTTAATTGAACTGATGGTTAAATTTGATGTTACAGTAAGCTAAACCAATTCTACCGTCCGAGTCACTAAGATAATGAATCCTAACATAAAAGGTTAAAAATTGGGAATGTAAACATTATGGTTGCAAGTAACTTTTCACAGAACAGTACCCCATCTTTCATCAGTTTTAGACTTATCAGGTTTACGATCCTCGTGGTCTTTTTACCCCGTATTGGTCCGGACTCCTTTGAAGAATAAACCAACTGCCGTTCTGCCCGGCAGGTTGTAAGAGACGACCGATTGGCTGTACGTGTCACTACCATCGTGACTACTAGGTGGTAGAGTTCTGATACGTCTCGCGCGGGTATTTGGCATCACTGCCTTACCTATTTCTTTCGCTATAGCGTCAATGCTTGTCATTGTCGTGTTCCGGATTGGAAGGTAAGGTAGCCGGTAAACTTATACATGTGGCATTGCCATCACGCCATACGGATAGCAACGCACCATTCACATCTTTTGTGTCTATAGACGATGGTTTCTTTTTCATCAGGAGAGGCATCTGCTTATTTGCTATCTAATAATATAGAAAAGTAGTTAGCTTATTCGGCTTATATCACTAGGCCCCAAAAAAAGTTTATGTACCTACGTTAAATTTAAGCATAGATTACCTGGATACCAAATTTCATCCACATCTTTAAAATTGTTTAAGCGTAAACAAACCCACACAAACTTTCACATTTATAATATTTTATCAACAAACGGACGGTATACCTAAATCATATTACGTATTTATTGTTTCCATGAGTTACAATAGTATTTATTATACCCTTAAATCTGTGCTGTGGTGTCATAATCACGGATTTATTATTTATTCTGTGGTTTTAATCTTATTTCTTCTTAAATTTATTTTTCCCCGTGTTGGTCCGGTTGGTTGGTTGACGGAACGGCCAGTTGGTCTATTCCCCCCCCCCTCCCCCCTTTGGAGGATAGACTAACAGTCATACTGCCAGTCAGGTTATAAAAGGCGACCGATTGGTTTACGTGTCACTAACATCGTGACTACTAGGTGATAGAGTTCCGCAACGGCTCGCTCGGGTATTAGGTACCACCGCCTTACCTATTCCTGCCACAATAGAGTAAATTCCAGTTTGGAGGGTAAGGTAGCTGATATGCATGTGACGTTTCCATCCTTCCACACGAATAGCAACGCACCATTCATGTCCATAGGCGATGCTTGTTTGCCATCTCTTGATATAAAAAATTTAAAAAACTCGGATTCTATAATAGATACAATTTTATTGTAAGCAATACCCACTAAGCAAAGCATAATTAAAGTTGCGCAACACTTGTTATTTAGTTAAAATAAGTCAAATATGGATTCTCAATCTTGTTATTTTTATATATTTAGACATATTTCTCCTAGATTCCATACAAAGATTACTCTACGCTGATTTCCTGCACAAAGAGTAATTTAAGGTAGAAGAAACGGGAGATCAGCATAAAAATAATTTCGAAAACTCTAAACGAAAAACTGCTTCTATTAAATAAATTAAGGATCAACCAAACCAATCAGTGACTATCATTCTTGTGCCAGAAGATATTGGAATCAAATTGTTTATCTACTTAATGATATTTTTTATGAATAGTCATTAAATTAGTTTAAAAAAGAAGAAAGAATGATTGACAAACGAATATATAATTAAAAAAAGTGCATTGATTTAGATATGAAAAAAAAAGATATGTCGAAACTCACAAATGTAGAAAAAGCAAAATACATGTGAAATTTTTTCCCCGCGTTGGCCCCGGGCTCCTTTGAAGAATAGGCCAACTGCCGTTCTGCCAGGCAGGACGTAAAAGGCGAGCGATTGGCATTGTGGCTACTAGGTGGTAGAGTTCTGCATTGTCTCGCCTTATCTATTCCTGCCGCAATAGCGTCAGTGCCTGTCACTGTCGTGTTCGGGTTTGAAGGGTAAGGTAGCCGGTAAACTTATACATGTGGCATTCAGATCTCGCCACAAGATAGCAACACACCATTAACATCTTTGGTGTCTATAGGCGATGGTTGACTCTTTCCATCGTCAATCTGACCTGTGTTCCAATTATTATCTGCAATTCTGCAGTGTGCCATAGTTTTAGGTTTTAGTTAGCCTTTACCTAGCAAAATCAAAAGAAAAGGGAAAATATTCTACAATCAAATTCCTTGAATTTGTAATTTACTTTGTTCTGATATTTTCAGACTAGATCTGTGACAAATGTAGTACACATTATTGCAATACTAAAGTCCTTTTTTTAACTTCCCGCTACGTATGTAGGTAAGGAAGTTAGGGGCCATCCATAAATGACGTCACACGTTAAGGGGGAGGGAGGGGATAGACAAAGTGTGACATTGTGTGACAAGGGGTAGGGAGGGGTCCTAAATTTAGTGACATCACTTTTTTTCCTCTCGAAATCTCAAAAAAAAATTTTATAAATTTGCGTCATTGATAAATCCCGAACGAATCATCCGATTTTAATTCGATTTATAGCATTTGATGCAGTTTTTAAGTAAAAAAGCTGACTAGATTTTTAAATAAATCGGTGCCTATATTAGTTTGAAAGTTATTTTAAAAATATGAATCAAGTTTGTTGTAAACAACGTAATTTTAATGTGAAAATTCGATTTTCAAAAATCGGGGCAAAATCATTGCTCACTCATTTATGGGGCAGTGTATATGCTTTTACAATAAGATTTCTATAGGAATAAGAGATATACAGATAAATAAACTATAAAAATGTATTAAAAAATAATTATTTAAAAAAGGTTATTATAAAATTTCAAATTATTTGGAGTACAAAAAAGCCTCGGGATAATTGCTCCTCATACCATGCTCATATGATAATAATTATTGTAATTTAAAAAAAGCAACCCCCCTGTGTTTCTTCAGCCGGATCTACTCAGTGTGAGGCCGCGTTTCCATCCTGTAATAGCCATAAAATTTTCGACCCATCAAAAGTGTCTATAAAGGTTAATTAAAATAAAATAATTTGACTTTGACTATTACATGCATATAAAAAATACCTCATTGACTGTCTCGTGGTCTAGGGTGTAGCCTATTTAGCTCAGATTATGAGGTCCTGGGTTTGATCCCCGGGTCTGGTGTTATTGAGGTTTTTAGAGGTTTTTCTCGAATAAATCTCAGTAGGAGCTCGGAGTCTGATGGTTGGTGTGTTACCACTCTGGATTCTTCTTCTATCTGCGGACTCTGCTTAGGATGAGCACGAAAAACAGGTCAGTAAAATACGTCATTGGGAATCACAACTCATTTCACCAACCAACAAACCGATGAATAGTGGTGAACTGAAAAGTTTATAGACGTTCGTTTTACTCTGCCCGCAAGGGGAGCGGGCGTGATGATACTTAATATATAAAATACAATATTGTATGATAATATTTATTCTATAATCTTGTGATTGTAAACTACATATGACGTATTTTATAAATTATCATCATTGAAATACAATTTCTGCCCCCACAATGATACACTATCAAGATAATACAAGATTTATGAAGCTAGTCGTTCACACGACATTTAAGCACCAGTTAAAATAATCCTTATTTATTCTGTGGTCGAAAGCCAATCTTAATGGAGCGTAATCCTGATTCTGTATTAACACCAGCATAACGATTAGGGGACATGATCGCTACGTCATCCATATACAAGTATGCCGTAGACCTAGTATGAAACTCGGAAAGCGTTGCGGTTTCTGCTATGAACAAAATTTTAATAATGTCACTCTTTACGTAGCTATCCATAATAACGAAAAAACGTGTTTAAGATCTCAAGAACGACTAGATCAATTTTCATGGTTATTGTGTTTTTGCATTTGTCTTCATCTGGAATAGGACAGTAAGTATTAAAATATGATATTCATCTACAAAAAAACATTAATAAAAATCATGTCAAAATATCAGTCTCACCATTCATATATATACATAGGTATTAAACCATTTACAACCCAAGAATGGCTGGACAAAAATTTTTATGATTTTTATGTTTTCGGATTGGTCTTCGTCCGGTTTAGAATAATAAATATTAAAATATGATATTTATCAATAAAATTTAAAAATCCTAGTTCTGCTCATTCATTGACTGTTAGGCGGAACGAAATTCACCGGATCAGCTAGTAGGAAGTAATAAAACACCTGTGTCATTATTTGGTATAATCCTCAATAGTCGCGCATTCTGGACAGCGCTACCACAGTACTACAGTACATTCAATATTATAGATAGACTTCTTACTTATGCTTCTTACGTAGGTACATTTGTTTTACATCAGATTTTCGAAAATATTCAAAAATCTATTAAAATCATACCATAAACGTATTTCATCGAAGTAACAACCCGTTATATTCTGATTTACGTTTCCAAAGACAAATCACAAAAGTAAAATTATTAAATATCCGAAACATGAAATTCATTTTAGTAACAAAAATTTAATCTCAATAAAGTGGCGAAATTATTTAATTTACCTAAAATTTGCTTTTTGCAAACACACAGGCTTCAACTGGTAGTCCAGCTGAGGAGATAATTATAAGATGGAAAATGAAACCCCCCTCTAGCGCCAGGATACGAACTATAATGGGCTACGTGGAAGTCATTTAAGCGATTTAAAACTCAAATAGGCCACTGCAAACAAAATATGTATCAATGGAGCTTCTCTTTAGAGGAGCGCAGTGAGCTCCAATACCATCAATGGAACACCTCTTTTTCATTCTTGTCCACTGTACCCTAATTCTACATGTAGATGACCTTAATGAGGTCAATAATGTTGATGTAGCTCTGAGTTGTTTTGTTCTGTCAAATATAAAGGCTGAACTTCCTGACACGAGAAGAAGAAGACTTGAAATTTACATAATATCTATATTCACATCAAAACGATACGAACGAAATATCGATTCAAATATAATACGTGATAGGCCCTCCGATAATAATCATTACCTCTATAATGTGATTAGTGGAGCGATTTTGCATAAGCTGTCCATATTATTAATTATATTATGTGCATATCATGTACAAAGCACACATTGGTATTGTATGCATGGATAATTTGATTTCATTGCGACGAGCGATCTGCCTTGATTTCATTTAAGAGTTAAGAACTATTTCAAATCATTTTTGATGGGATATGTAATTTTTTTAATTTTATTTCATTGGAAAGCAAACAAACACATGGTTCTCTTAATGGAAAGAGATAACCATCGCCTATAAATAGTGAAGATGTTAATGATGTATTAATATAATAAAAAATATTACATATTAAAAAAGTATCTTCACGTCCGTATCCACGAAGGGTTAGGCAGAGGTACAACAAGTGCACCCACGATTTGCCGAAGATACTTAGCCCCACAAATGTGATAGGTGGCAAGCCTATCGCTAATCGGACACTTTCCAATCCCGGGCAACTTTGTGTTTATCAGAAAACTGAAAAAACACCTTTCTTATGTGCCCTACCCGGGAATCGAATCTGGGACCTCATATGGTCAACGGCAACGCTGAACCACTACACCACAGAGGTGATAATATTACAAAATAAAAATATTACATATTCCATCAAAAATTATTTGAAATAATCATTTTTGATGGGATATGTAATAATTTTTAAAATTATATTTCATAGGATAGCAAACAATCAGTGGTTCTCTTAATAGACAGAGATAACCGTCGTATATAGACACTAAAGATGTTAATGATGTATTGCTATATGGCTGGGTTGGAATGCCACATACATTAAACTGGATACGCCTATCAAGGCAATTTCTTAGGTTGTCAATGATACTTGCATTTATACAGAGAAATACAGAGTTATAATACTTACCGATGAAATAAAATCACTACAGAGGTAATTCTAATGCTTAAGAATTTTTATTTATTTAACACCACATAATAGTACACGTGAATCTCTACTATTTAAGCCTAAATGTAAACCCAGTTAAATTACAGTTTAATAAAACACATTTATCAACCAATGTGTAACTGTCACTTAGCCAACGTAATAGCAAGCTACGCTGACAAACTAATAAATCGTCCTTAAAAGCGTATCCATTTTATCCATGCTAAAAACGAACAATTGTATTTCAACAATATCTGACATACATCAGGAAACATATCGAATATCGGCCTGAAAAGCTAAATTGCGAGATGCAGCTGGCATGCAGCCTGTTATGAAGTAAATATATAATAGATCCTTTCTTGAAATTCGAAGTCATCCAAAAACCTACAAATTGTAGTTCGAATTCACCAATTTTACCATGCTTTTGTATACAAAATTCATCTTCATTTAATATACTTACAAACATATCTTCATGCTAAAGCAAATTTTTTTTCTATATAGTTTGGGCTATTTGCGAATAATAAACTATCTGCTATTCAGTCACGCAGTTCGTAAAAGGCGGGCGATTAGATATATATTTCATTACCATCATGACTACTGGGTGACCGAGTTCTGCAACCTCTCAATCGTGCGTCACCACCTTACCTATTCCTGCCACAATTGCGTCAATGTAATATGTCATTGCCGTGTTTTGGTTTGAAGGCTAAGGTGGGCGGTTGATACATAGAGCAGCAAATACATAGAGCTTTACCATCCCGCCACACAAGCAACGCACCATTAACATATATTTGGTATATATAGGAGATTTCTCATTCCATTATCCGAGCAGAACCATCTGCTTGTTTGCTACATAATAATATAAAAAAACTGGTGGCTCTAGTGATAAAAAAGACAACTATCGCCTGTAAACACTAAAGATGTTAATTGTGCCTTTATGTTCGTGTGGAGATACAGTAATTCCACATGAATAAGTTTACAAGCTACCTTACCCTCCAAACCAGAACACGTTACCGACATGCTTTCATCTGCTTTCCTGCCAAGGTAGTTCGTAAAATGTATACGATTGATCAAACGCCACCTCAATCGTAAATACTAGACGGTAGAGTTCGCCTGGGTGACAAACCCATTACCACTTCACCAATTTCCGCCACACTACCATGTTCCGAATTTTCAGGGAGTTCACCAGTAAAAAGTGTGTGGTATTTAATCTTTGCCACATGAATGGCTTAACATCATTAACACCTTACGTGTCTATAAGCTATGACTTTCTTTTTCTGTCAGGCGATCCATTTGTTAATTTACTATCATATGCCATAAAAGATCATGTACAAAATCGTGTGAGCTGTAGTGGATGAAAAAGGTGGGGTGTTCATAAGAACATAGAACAGAAATTAAAACTTCATCCAAGTGTAGCCATTAATAAATGTAAAGGTCGCTGAACGTGTACAGCAGTGACGCGTTCACTACATCTCACCCGCTCCCTTAGTCGACTCGAGCCGAATTTTTCTCTCCACGATTTCTCTTTTACCCGTACTTTACCTGAACGAGCATTACATAGCCGATCGTGATGGCACAGTTTTATTCAATACCCACAAAATAAAGTGCTCTGTGTGCGAAAAGAAGTTTGCACTTCAACAAAAATAACGGCGGTAATGAGCAGGATAACAACAGAAAGAAGCAGGAGACAATGAGGAAGAAGAAATTCATTTAATTTGCAACTTACCACGGAGTCTCTTATATGATCTCCGTCATGCTGCTGAAACGAAAATGTTGTGTAAAAAATGGAACAAACTCACTGAACGTCCAGAAAATAAAGAAGACCCCAAAACAATTGTCGCTCCACGTCCACCACACGTTTCACCATGTCAACACCAAAATCAAAACCACACAGTAGTACATAGTTAACGCACGTTTTACTTCGGAACCGATGCATTATGCAAGCTTCTGAATCGTTTGACTGGCATAGCAGAGGTAACAAACATCTCAAATGCACATTTCACTTCATAACCGAAGCAAGCTTCGTAATCGTTTCAGTAACATTGCAGAGCTAACATATGAGAGTCCGCGGAAAGTTGCAAATTAAACTAATTTCTGCTTTGAGTATTTTGACATTAATTCAGAACCCATACCGCAAAGTAACGCCTAAATATAATTTAAAGAAAAAAGATTTTCAAAATAATAGTCAACAAGGGACGAAAATATACTCGAAAATACATAACAATCAAAATTCCATCTTTTTTAAAATAGGTATAGTTTTTTTTTCGTTCTAAAATATCTTTAGCTGCATTTTGTTATGTGGTAATGGCGCACGTGTCGCGCACGCGACTTTGATCGTGTTTTATCTAGCGGCATTAACTCCAGCACGCATGCGTGTGACACTACGAGCACTTACTACTTGAGGAAGGGCTTTAATGATACCGCAAATCTCATAGAGATCATTACGTGATCTATTCACAACGAACCATGGAGTGAATGTGACACAAAATTACAAGCACGTTAGTTAAGGGTAAAGTAAATATCAAAATATATTTCTATCTATTTCTTTTATTTAATACTAGCTGCAGCGTGCAGCCCGCTGCATTATAAAAGTTTTTGGCGAATCCTGTGGGATCACCTAATTTTTCCGGGATAAAGAGTAGCCTATGTGCTATTTCAGGTCATTATCTACCTGTTTACCAAATTTCATTCCAATCCGTTCAGTAGTTTTTGCGTGATTGAGTAACAAACATCCATCCAAACATTCAAACTTCCGCATTTATAATATTCATAAATAATAAATTAATAAATAAATATAAATATAGAAATATAGATAGATAATTATGTACACTTGAATATACTCGTAATGTTTCACAAAACACCTTTTAATTTTAATTTACATATATAGCCAACCGCTCTCGCTTTTTACGGCATCTTCAGAGACTGTTATAAACGTCTCGTAGCCCTGAAGATCCCGTAAAAATGGTTAGTGACATAGAATAATAACGCATAGAAACCGAGTCGACCCGCGCAATATTAAGCCATTTCAAAGAAGCCTGAAAAGGCCTCTTACGTTCGCCGGCCCCTCAGGCATGCGACACGTGCCACGCGGAGTACAGCTCTCGCAATTTCAAAAAATGTGAGTTACTGTGTGGTGAAATGCTGTCACCGTGCTTCACAAAAGCGTATTTAGGACTTGAAGATAACATTTTACCGATAAAAACTACTTGGCATCGGATATTTTTGTATAAAATCCAAACAAATAAATCATAAATATCTAAGTAGAACGATATTCAAAATGTTGCCAGCCAAAGGGAAAAATATTCTACCACGTATTTGTTTTTACCTATTTTCATTATAATTAATAATATGTGTATTCCTATTTTATGTGCGATATTACATAGCCTGGACTTTGCTTTTGCATAAAAAATAGTTTTTAAATGTTGAGACTCACCCATTATACTGACACAAATATTACAAATCCGTTTGTCAGACCAATATTATGAAGCATTTATTCGTATATAATGAGGACTTTTAGAAGACAAAAAAAATGTTCCAACTAGCATTCTAGATGCCACAGTGACCATCAGAAAAAAACTCTGCCACTACCAAAGTCATTTTTTTTAATTTTCTTATTAAATAATATGCCATCTTACTGCATTATTTCGTATTGCTTAGTGTCAAGTAGTTTTATTAGTGATATTTTCGACTTTTATCCACGAAAACATGTAGGGTAACGTGCCCTAAAATCGGTCTGCGCCTAATGTCGACCTCCTAATATGTTTATACTGATAATTAAGCTAATATTCCACATAACTTTTAAGAACGCGGGCAAGACTTCATACATCGTTTTTTAATTATTATCTTAAAGTTTAATGTGTTTCTTAAGATTCTATATCAACTGCTTAATTTATCCGCATTTAATAAATATTTTTTTAACTTGGGGAATAGTAGTTAAATAAAGTTGGAATTTAGGTAAGGTTAACGTAAGCAATCAGTTCTCTCCTTAGTAGTCTGTGGTTAGATATTTATCTTGTCATTGGGTGTCTTCAGTACAACAGCTGTTAATCTCAGAAATCTAAGTTAGGTTGCCAGAATTCTGAGCTAAGTTTTTGCGAAGACACTTTATAAGTACTTAAAAGAACAAAAAATAAATTAGCTTTAACTATTCTTTAATACAAAAACAGGGAGAATTTTTATTTGATACTTATAATGAAAATTATAATATATAAACTTATTGCTGTTTTAATGAAAATGTAAATTAAGTTTTATACAATGATAACACTTAAATTTGATGATAGAATTCAATCAAATTAAAGTCTCAATATTTTTTATATAATTGTTCCTAGCGATATATTTTATTTAATTGATTTAACAATCGTAGAAAATTATTCTAGTTTTATTCTAATAGTGAAAAATAAAACTTTGAATATCAAGTGCCTTTAAATTGTTTCCTTTCTTTGACTACAACTTAATAAAAATAAGTACCCTAAAATAGTTATATTGAAGATTATTTGATATAGACAAAAAATAATTTATATAAATTATTTTATTTAAAAAAATATCACAATATTGAATATTTAATGCTCATTTCTCTTAATTTTGAGGACCAGCAAGTAACGATCTAATGTAATTTTTACATATCAAATTTTTTCTGCGTAGTTTTAAAGAGACTAAAATATCAATTTATTTCATTTATTTTATGTCTCAAAGAAAGAGACTCAATCATTAAAATTGGTGACCATTTAGATTTTTTCTTTTACAGTTTTTATCAAATTAAAAAGATAATTTAAATACATACCATAAAAAATTGAGGGCATATTATGTTTACAAAAGTTATTTAATAAAATTAAAGTAAATTTTAATGCAAAGTCAATACCTTATTTCAATTTCAAACATCCTTTACTGGCTAACATTAGAGAAAAATGGGGCTGAAATTAGGGAAAAATTGACCGACAATAGAAAAGAAACCAGGATAGAGAGGGTCAATCATTTAAAACTTAACACGTTTACATATTTTTATTTCGTTGTTGAAATCAATTCGAAACATCAATAGTGTAAAATTTAAATATTGATTAACACGAAAAAGAAAATTAATATTTTCTTCCCGATAACGGTTTAAGCCTAATAGGGTCCGAAAGTTATGTATTTGGTTAGGCGGCCGAAATTTGGCTATTTTACCCTATAAATTTCTACATCACTGAGATTAATTTTAATTTTTAAAATTTTAAATAAATAATTTGATTATTAAGTATACATATTTTCGTGTCACAATTTGCACAAAAACGAATAAATCCAAGGTGAAATAGCTTTGGAACGTAGAATTATAACATGTAGAAACCGAGTGGGCCGCGATGTTTTAAGCCATTTCAAAGTAGCCTTAAAAGGCTACGCATGCGCTTGCCGTCCGCTCAGAATCGCGATACAGGTCATACGGAGTGCAGGTCTCGCAATTCGAAAAAAATATGACTTACTGTGTTGTTAAAGGCAAAAAAAGACAAATAAAATAAATGCTGAATTATCAAAAAGTACCCTCGAGCTAAATTATTTTCATAAGACTTAGTATAAATAATAGTTAAAGCAAATACAATAATTAATTTTCTTAACATTAAGGTCTAACTAAAAATATCGTGCGCAATTTTTTTTCCACAACTAGCAACTGTATAGTGATAAGTTATGTGTTTCAAATTATCTATTTTTAGTCGATTTACATAACAGAAAAATTATAAATTGTAAGTATTTACCAGTGAAATGTTCACTTTTTTTGTTTTTCTAAGGTGTTAAAACACTTCTTTATAATGTAATAAGTCATTTCGAATTATTTTTCGTAAACTGTGTCCGATATAACCTGATCTTATTAAGCATTGACAACTCGCAAAACGAATTGAGCCGTTTCTGGTTCAGTTTTATTCACTCGTTTTTTGTGGTTTCTAGGCGTTATTATTCTAAGATCAGAACCAAAACAGTTGCGGACGCTATGTGGTGCTCAAGTCGTGCACAGAGCCAATAGTAGCCAATATAGTACGTTTAGCTTAAAACATTTAAATTTTTTAAGTTGATTTAAATAAATACTTGATTAATAAGTATCTTATTAATTTTTACCTTAAAACGTTCGTCTATAACGTAAGTATTGTTTCTGCTTGCCCACCCATTTGCTAATTTTCAAAATAGTTTAAGGTTTAGAACCATGGCAAGATTTGTATGAAAGTTAAAATAAAAAAGGTTCCAAGGTAATAGCTTTGAACAAACATACATACACATACACGCACACAGACATACACATAATAACACACAAGTATTTGCCAAGCAATGTATTTCAAACATTTGTATGATATAGGATAATATATTAGTAGATACATATCAATAAGGTTTTTTTTGTAAGAATTACTTCAATCACTGTTTTTATAACTTAAATAACGTAAATTCGTATTGACCATATTTTTTATTTACGCTCGGTGCCGGTTGGTTACCGCTGTTTAATTACTGAAATTTAAAAAAAAAATCTTGAGAACCTCTAAAACATTTTCCTGTAATTTTACTCATTTTACCTCACCAGAATAAAAATTGTAAGTTCTAAATTTTCTATATGACTAATAATACTATTGGAAAGACAGACAATCTTTATTTCAGTGAGGTAAAAATATTTTAAATCACAAATAAAAGCACAAAAGCTAAAAAAATATAAGGTTAAATAGCTTTGGAATCATCTTGAGAACATCTAGAATATTTCCCGGCATTTAACATATTTTACCTAACCGAATAAAAAGTGTAAGTTTCAAGTTTATACTAAATGATTAATAATGTTATAGTATGAAAGATTATTTGTATACCGGTCAGGTAGATATATTTTAAATACCGTCTTGGGAAAATATTTATTTACTTGCAACACTATTCGAGTCTTTGGAGTCTTTGTGTGCGTGACGACGCAAGTGATTACACGAAGCTTACACGGACATTGACACGGTTTTGGCCTAAAATATGAACGAAGCGTTGAATGCAAGTATCCCTCTAAGCGTTATTACTCTATGGTTAGTGATATATGTAAATTAATTAAAAAGTGTGTTGTGAAACAGTACAAGTGTATTCAAGTGTACATAATTACAAATGGAGTTTCACCAAGTGCCAACGACAAAAAGTATAAAATATATTATCCACCATGCATGTATGTGACAGTTCTCGTAAACTGACTATAATAATAGTACATGAAAAACGGCTGTAATGATAACGCAAATAAGAGAACATCACGTGATCCATTTACCTAGTAGTCACGATTGTAGTATCGTTCACCTTTTACGAAATGCAGAATGCAATGGCAGATCATCTGTCAAGAATAGATTCTATTCTTGAAAGGCGACCTGAATTATCATAGGGAAAACGCAATTTATCGGGACCGACAGCTTCACGTGCCTAGTGACGACCGAGGCAAGTGACGGTAACACACCGTCAGCCAACATCTGAGCTACTACTAAGCATTAGGATTTTCAATAAAAACCTCGAGAAAACCTCAGTAACACATTTGCTCGACCCAGGATCGCACCCCGGACCTGGGCTTCATTTTATTCCGGAAAAATAAATTATTTCGCGGGATTAACCGCCCCGTTGGTAGAGTGGTTAGCGACCCTGACTACGCAATCGACGGGGCTTGGATTCGATCCCCGACGGAGACAAGCATTTGTGTGATGAGCATAAATGTTTGTATTTCCGTTTGGGTGTTTATTAAATATATTCTAGTATTTATATATGTATTTATATGTATTAGTATGGTTGATTAACACCCACAAAACAAGCAAAATGATTTGCTTACTTTGGGGTTAGATCAATAAGTGTAATTTGTCCCGTGAATATTATTATTATTATTAAAATTCTTTTACCGCGCAGCGGGATGCATGTCGATTAACACTCGCCTATCAGTATCACACAGACTTCTTAATTCTGCAGCTATAGACACACTTGATGGGCATCGAATGATATAAATTAAAGGCAATTAGTGTTGGTTATAAATTACATCATCGACTGCTGGTTTACTCCCCAGAGTGTCATTTATATCTAATTTATTGCTTTTCCCTGCCTTTTGATCGGATGAGACTATCTTTTTCTTAATTGACAAACAGTAATAAACTAGATTAGCACAGCAAATTACATGAAAGCTTGAAGCGTAATCTTGGTTGCCTTATAATATAAATAAAGAATTTAGGTTAAAACGCATATATATCTTCATGTCAGATCCCTTTAGGGGTAGTCAGAGAGAACCGAGTGCCATACTACACGAATCACGATCCTTGCAGGCATGTCTCGCTTCCTCAACATTCATCATTCTCTTCATACACACACGCCGGTTGCAAAGACTCTTGACGCTACCTTCGGACAGTACTCGATCACTCTGATCAAGTACTGTCCGAAGCTGCCCGATCCGAAGAATTCGTGCTAATGACAGACGGACGGAGAGCTGAGGGAAGCGGAAGGTTTGGATTGTACCCTTTGGATACGGAATTCCAAAATAGATATACAGCCAAATAGATAAATTCCTTCTTTTTGTTAGTTGAAATTTATTCGATTCAAAATAGTGATTTCAATTTTTACACCAACATTTTATTGAAAATTAAAAAACGATAAATTCAACGCATTTTCCTGCGTCAAAGTGTAAGTACAACTCTTTAGAAACACATGCTCATGTAGTTTCCAAAGAAAGTTTAAGTATAGGAACAGGCGATCAATCACCAGCAATACTGGAACAGAGGTGCACCCTCGAGGAAAAAACTTGAACGGCTGGAGCTGATTTATTGGTGTAGTTAGAATTATCGTCATTTGCAATTCTTGCCGCGAGGGTGTCAGCAAACAACTTTTCTAAGATAACAATGGAATCCGTGTACCAAAAGTCTTGTGTGATTTCATATTTTGTGACAAATAAAGTTATAAATCTCATTTAAATCTATGACTCGTTGTTCTAGTGTTAATTAGTTGTAGAGAAAAAAGTCCTAGGTTCAATTTTCTATTTGGTTAAAAATATTAGTGATGGCTGATGTTTTTTTATATTGACATTTTATTAGTTGTCCGATTCGACTTGTGAAAACTATATTCTTTTAGTGTCCCGCTACGTATGTATGTATGTACGAGGATAAATGTTATAGATAATCTACTGATTTTACATCTATGTTCGAAAATCGAATTTTTACACGATATCCACGTTTTAAGGTCATAAAGACCTTTTCCATCTATTTTCACGATGACGTCAATATGTCTGTATGTATGTTTGTGTATGAATGTGTGTACGTGGACGTCTCATAAATTTTGAACAGCTTGGCCGATGGTCTCCTGATGAAAAAAGAAACCATCTCTTATAGACACCAAAGATGTTAAAGGTGCCTTGCTATCCGTGTGACGGGATGGGTATACCACATACGGAAGTTAACCGGCTACCTTACCCTTCAAACCGAAACACGACAGTAACAAAGCGTTGACGCTAGTGCGGCAGGAATAATTGAGGTAGTGGTATCTTATACCCGGGCAACACGTTGCGGAACACTACAACCTAGTATTCACGATGGTAGTAATACGTATAGCCAATCGTTCATCCTTTACGACCTGCCTGGCAGTTTGGCAGATGGTTTATTCTTCAATGAGGCCCTGACCAACGCGGGAAAATTGTATTGTATGGGTTGGGAAACTACTTTTTGTTATGGTTTCTAGGCGCGTTATGAAAACAGAGAACAGAGGGAGAACTTGGCCGACTAACATATTATCCTACTCTACAATCTTGCATTAAAAATTCATATTTATATCTATACAGGTTACATTTAAAGGTGTATATAGCTTATATATAAGATTTTTGTAGTAGATAGGTATTAAATCTGACTTTTATGATGCAAAACAATCTTAAAATTACTGAAATCTACTAAATGATCGTAAGGGTAAATAATTGCCAATCTTGCTACCCTTAACCCTATAAACACCCGTACAATGTTAAGCGACTCATCGGGACATTAAGACCGACGTTACGTCGTGATAACCCTCATATGGACACACAACGATTATCTTAAAGTTAGCCATGTCGTTACGAACCTTATTTGCGGTTACGTCGAGCTATGAACATCAGTTCTAAGGTAGTGATCACACTGGCATGTTATTCATTACTTCCTTGATATTTAAATTATAGGTATTATGCTGAAATGAAAAGCACACACACATATCAGTATAATATGAAAAGTGTAATGCTGCTTCGTGTACAATATGTTCTTTTTTTAACCGACTTCCAAAAATTAGGTCTCAGTTTGGTTTCATTTTTTATGTCCTTTAAAACTTCGCGATTTAACTTATGCTTATAACTATGGCAACAATTTGATGCAGAGTTTCTGGAAATTGGGACTCAGTATTTATAATTTAACTGATCTGCGTTAAAATCACATTTCCCCCGTGTTGGTCTTGGTTTCTTTGAAGAAAAGATCAACTGCCGTTCTGCCAGGCAGGTCATAAAAGGCGACCAATTGGCTATACGTGTCACTGCCATCGTGACTACTAGGTGGAAGAGTTACGCAACGACTCGCCCCGGTATTTGGTACCACCGCCTTACTTATTCCTGCCGCAGTAGTTTCAATCCTGTCGTTGTCATGTTCCGGTTTAAAGGGTAAGTTAGCCGGTAGTCTTATGCATGTGACATTCACATAATGCCACACGGATACCAACGGACCATTAGCATCTTTGATGTCTATAGGCAATGATTTGTCTTTCCATCAAGAGCACCATCTGCTTGTTTGCTATCTTATGATATAAAAAAAACATTTGTACGATAAAAACTTCTATAATACTTGAAATATCAGTCAATTTAATCGTTCCTGTATGTAAATAATTATTTACTAAGTATCAAGTTTTTGTAAAACTAAAAAATTCAAACAAAATTTGATAATTTCTTTGAATAAACTTTTTAGATAAAATTTAAAAAGTTTGTTTAAGTCTTGACGATAACTTTTTTACGTATAATACAATATGAGAAAAGATATTATCCGTTATTTTGGACATGCACAAAGAATAGCTAATACAAAATTACATAATAAAGTTGTACGGAGACAATAACTATTAGTGCCACAAGTCTGAGGATGGTTTAAAAAATCCCAAGTAACAGCGTGATTGTACGTAGCGAATAATGGACGAACAGGATTGAGGTAGTCCTGAAGCGTGATGTATGGAAGCTGATTCTTTTCAACTAACCCGTATCTAATGAATTGGCATGAAAATTGTACATATTTATTTACTTTTATTTTATTACAGAATATTACAGGATAATCAACAAGTAGATGATTCTGATGAAAAAAGATAACCTGTAGACACTAAAGACGTCAAAAACTAGTGCGTTGCTACCTTTCTGGCGGAGTCGGAATGCAACATACGTAACTTTCTTTACTTACTTTCTTTATATGAACAGTCAAACTCTGGAACAGCTCACTTTACACGAATTTTTCGAGTAGCTTTGATTTTGGAATTTTTAAGAGGAGGGTCAGTAAAATGCTCAGAGGCCGGCATCCATTGACTTTTGTAAGTCAATGCCGGCATCGCATTGGCAACTAACCTTTTATGTTGCAAATGTCAATGGGCAGTGGTGAAGTGGCCCACTCACTCGTTTTCCTGCAGATACTATAAAAATTAAAGTGGAAGTAGGTATACTCTCTCAAGCAAAAAAGAAAATTTCAAAATCGATTCACAAATGACCGAGTTCTGAGGTAACAAACATAACATAAAGACATACAGCTGAATTTATGACCTCCTTTTGGAATATCGATTAAAAAAATTTACCAGCTACCTTACCCTCTAAACCGAAACATGACAGAGATAAGCACAGAAGCTATTGCAGCAGGTATTGTCAGACCAACAAAAATTTTTAGTCTGAGAAAATAGTTAAGAGAGTTCTATCGAACTCGCTCGAAATGCGTAGATCTATACCACCTCGTAAAAAGTCACGATAGAACAGACAAGCATTAGCCTTCCTCGTCTCTTACGAGATGCCTAGCAGTAAGGCAGTTAATTTTCAAATAGGTTCCAAATCAACACAGGGATTGTCACTTCATTCAGCTTCCGTGACATTACAGATTATGTTAAAATGCACTTAGTGTTTCACGTGTTGGATGGGGCCCCCTTTGTAAAATATATCATAATCCGTTCTACCAGACAGTTGGTGAGAGACGAACGATTGGTTGTGCGAGTCACTATGATCGTGAGTAGTACTTGAAGTTCTGCAACGTCTCGCCCGGGTATATGGTACTATCGCGTTACATATTACTGCCGCAATAGCTTTAGTGCTTGACATTGCACACAGACTATATGCTGCATTATCAACCCGCTGCATAGATAGCAACGTACTCTTAACATCTTTGGTGTCTATAGGCGGTGGTTTCTCTTTCCCTAAGGAGAGACATCTGCTTGTTTACTTATTGTGTAATCTAATAATAAATACAAAATGTGACTTATGTAGTGTTTCTGAAACTACCGTCACAAAAATATTTCCGCTGATAACGAGACGTAGTGACACGCGCTTTGAAATATTCGCTAAATTTTTGCGAAATTGGAGAATTTAATATGAGTATCTTCAACATAAAAAATACTCGTATTAAATTCTTCAATTTAAAACGACCATTTTAAAATACCATATTTTTTATAAATATAATAATTTCACTATTATTTTTGCTAATGCTATCGACGTACTAACCTTTTATGTTCCTTTCGGGTTTTGTTATTCACTGTATAAGGAGATAAAACCCGAAGATGTAAAGATCAGGTCTATTAAGAAAATTCCTGTTGATGTGAACAAGCCCGCTTACCTACTAGTCTGAAACTTCACAAAGGCAGTAACCCTGTTCTCCGAATGAGATGCGACACCGATGGCCACTTTGTGCCTCCCCGGTACTATTTGTCCGATATTGAACCTTTACTGACAAAACGTATTATCGTTTGTTCAAAAACAAAAGAAATTACTCTTGCTTTTGGGGATATCTAACCACATAAAAGAAAATGAAAATAGTTACAATTTAAATTAAGTAACATTAGACTTGTTGTCTAATGTTTTTCTGTAAGATGTTGATCTTATGTTGGACTGAAGTTATACACTGAAGTATTTAAATTTTTTTCAAAAGATCACCATATTGATTTTTGCTTACTTTAGTGAATTTACTAAGCAATTTGGGCACTCCGACGTTTACAAAGAAAATGAATGACACTTCTGGTTGACTGAAATGTTTACCCTTCTATAGTTGTAGACTAAATTTTCAATATAAAAACAAAATTGTGAATTTTCGCAATAGCCTATTCTTACGTGAAATTTTATAAAGAACAAATTTTGGTAGTATATAATATGTACTTCATGACGACTAGACGCTTATTTTTTGAGATATTGGGAAAAAACTGAAAAAATACCCGTTTTGTTTTCTTATAAATTACATGTTCCTGGCCTCCTAAGTGGCCAAGATTGAATTATTCCGTTAATCCACCCCAAAAAATCCACCTTCAAGGTGGATTTCTGGAATTAGGATAAATTCAAAATTTTATTCCGGAAATCCACCCTGTATGTTCTTAGTGTGTAAGGTCGTGTACGAAAATAAAACAAACTTTACCGACAAACACATATAATAAAAAAAAAGTAATTGTTACTATCACTACTTGCAAATAACCTTATTTTAATCGGTGGTAACAATGAAGAGTTCGATCTAAAATAAAAGTAAATTAAATAATAAAATTAGGTTTGAGTTTAACTAATATCAAAAAAAGTACATCAATGGTGAATAGCTTTACCTTAAGCACAAAAAATAGTAAATTTACTTATGTTATTATCAAAACCACACCGAACTTTGGTCTGAAATTTAATAATCACATTTTACAATTGTAGATTATTTTAAGCTTATGTTGTACACATAATTTACTAATTTTAAGCTAATAAAATTGCAGTTATAACTTTATTAAAAACGGGTATAGTTTAGAACTGATTCTCTCGGGATATATTAATTAAACAAACACTATGAAATGCGAACTTTAACTTATATTGAGCCGTACGTTAAAAGGTTCCTGTACAAACCGGGTTTCACGTTTAACTGGATTGCCGTCTGGAAACGTTTGAAACTTATGATGTCTGTTTTTTATAAATTACAAAACTGATAAACTTGAATTTTTTAAGGAACAATCTTTATAGTACCTACTTTCGAACAAAAAAATTAAGAATTTCGGACTACCAGTTAATGAATTAAAGCTAAGAATATATTTTGACTTTCATCCCCTATCCTACGGGAACCATACTGAATTTCGGGATAAAAGTATCCTATAACCTTCTTCGGAGAATGAACTCAACTCATGCCAAATTTCATTTGAATCCATTCGGTAGATTCGGCGTGATACGCGGCCTTGATACATACAGACAGACAAGAATTAAAAAATTACAGTTTTCGCTTTAGTATTGATTAAATAGTGCCTTCCTAAACAAATTTTCAAAATATCTTCAATGTACAGAATTTGACCTCTTACATTTTTATTATATGTATATTGTATAGATTTATATATGAATTTCTATGTAGGAGTATCGTTGGCTAACACACCCATGGATATCCATGGGCGTACCGAAGGGAGGGCAGCCTGGAATTTGTTTACCATCATAATATTTACTGTCGTCTATAAAAATAATAATTAGGTACATTACGAAGACATATTATATAGACTTTAAGTTCTTGGAACTTCTGAATATGTAGGTATTTTTGCACGCAAATAACGAGGTATTATTAGCACACCAACTTGATTCAATTAGTTACTGTCGTGGAACAGGGGTCTTCACGTAACATAACGGCAATCGAGGCGAACCGTTTAAGACTTACACGTTTTCTCACATAAAATGCCGCATCGTAGCACGGTGCCGACGTTCTATCGTGTTTATGTGTGTAAGAGCCCTAAGCGCATCGACTCATTTGGGTGAATTGAGGGGCAGTTCGACGGTGAAGTATCTAGCGGCCTATTCCGTATCTGCCGAGAATCGAAGATTTTTCTTTGTAAAAAAAATCTTAAAATATGTAAAAAATAGTGTGAAGACTTCGACTACCGAGATATCGTCGTCTCCATGCCTTAACACGAAAGTATCAGTGGCACTAGTGCAACAGTGGTGATTACCATCAATCTCAATAGCTGACAATCAGGTGATGAATTGCAGCGAGTAGGAATATATAGACTTGTGGTTTACTTTTCCTATAACATACCATGACCACGCTACCGGCATATTATTTTGTTTTTTAATAAAATCTTGTATAACAAATATATTAGTGTCGGTGCTTGTCATTATTAGTAGTCCGCTTGGAAGGGTAAGGTAGCCGTAAACTTGAGAACGTGGCATTCCAACCCTGCCACGCAGATATAAACGCACAACTAACATCCTTGGAAAGCACAGAAAATATCCTTGGAGTCTATAGGTGATGGTTATCCCGTTTTTTTAGGAGAACTATCTGCTTGTTTGCTGTACCTACTATAAAATTAAAAAATATCTAATCGGGGACAAAATTATATTTCAATTCTCATTTTAAAATAATATTTAAGTGGTCGTGTTATCTTTTAAGTTTTCGATTAATCTTGCATGCTCTTCTCCACTTGCGATATCTTCATTTAATTTTGGTAATGCAATATTTAAAATATTTTTTTCATAGTCACTGAAAGAGAAATTTGTACAAACATCCACTATACCATAGGGTCCAACTTTTACTGGTCCAGAAAAAAACCTTGTCCCAAAC
The DNA here is from genome assembly GCA_036924255.1 of Apodemia mormo. NCBI lineage: Eukaryota > Metazoa > Arthropoda > Insecta > Lepidoptera > Riodinidae > Apodemia > Apodemia mormo. Next base: position 30,429,722 of record JAUPFN010000006.1, read on the forward strand.
CCTGGATTTGAGGTAAAGCCATTGACCACGACACACCCTCCATGACACAATATTTCAATAATTTGTTCAACAAACTCATATACAGACCAAGCTACAGCAAGAATAGATGCGTCTGTCCCATGTTTCGTATTAATAACCTCCGTTCCAGCTTTCTTTAAAAGCCTTGTTAGTGTATCAGCTTGATAACTGTCAACAGTATAATGACTTGGTGATAAATTTGAAAATAAGGGCACTATAGTTTCCTCCGAGTGACCACCGATGACAGGTATGTATATATGCCGCGGATTCACATTTAACACCTTTGCTGTTAAAGACTTTGCCCTTGCAATATCTAGATGTGTGATCCCGAAAATTTTTGTAGGATTATAAACATTATATTTAAGTAACACAGCGCTTGCAAACGGTATAATAGAGTTGATTGGATTCGTAGATATAGCAAGGAAAGTATCTTGATTCTCATAAGCAATTGTGTGGCAAAGTTTTAAGACGGCTGGTGCATTACTCGCTAACATTTGCCTTCTCGTTAAACCAGATTTGCGAGGCAACCTTGATGTCATTACTATAATATCTGAATACCTAACGGCCGCTGGCAAAAATGAATCTCCAGCAAACGCAACGACATTGGGACTACCTGGTATTAGTCCTAGCTCGAGTCCAATACCATTTACTTTGTCATCATCATCATAAATATGCAGTTTAGATATTTTATCATTTTGTTTTAATAACAAGGCAACATTACTACCAACATCACTTGCTGCGCCAACCACACATACTTGGATGTTTCTTTGCAGTACATTCTTAAACCAAAGCTGTGGAGAAAATATAGATAAGACCTTGTTAATAATCATGTCCAAAAAGTGAATTATTTCAATATATTGTCCCCGAAATTTACAAGCTAAAGTGATATTCCGCTGTCAGCAAAAATATTGTACCAAAGAGTATACAATACTATATTGTATTGTACATATGCATCCGTCAGTATCTTTACTATTTGTTCTGTGGTAAGAACGGAATCAGTGAAGTGGTCGTAAATTTACGATGTGCTTACGGTACAAGTTCTTAGATAGTTAAGTCTATTAATTATAATATTTTCAGAAAACAAGGACTTAAAATAAACACAAAACTACAATTCTAGTAACAGCAAAAAACAGCAACCCTTGCACACCAATCTACCTTAATACAATTCCAATAGAACAGGTTACACATTTTAAATATTTAGGTAGTATCATCAATAGCGAATCAAGACGTTTACCAGATATTATTTCAAGGATTATTATAGCAAAACAGGCATTTAATAACAAAAAATATATTTTTAAATCGAAGATGTCGACAAAAAACAATTTATAAAGCTTTATGTTTGGAGCATAGCTTAATATGGTAGCGAAACATGGATACTAACACAGAGATAAAGAGGGAAACTGGAAGCATTCAAGATGTGGTGTTGGAGGGGAATGGAGGGAATAAGTTGAACAGAGAAGATAACAAACGAGGAAGTGTTCAGAAGGGTTGAAGAAAAAGAACGCTGTTAAGAACATTAGAAAACAGACGAGGGAAAATGATAGACCATCTTTTGCGATACGATGAACTATTCAAAACAGTGAAAGAAGAAAAGTTGTAGGGAAGACGAGGTAGAGGAAGACCAAGGATAGAACTCATAAGCCACGTCAGGCACAAAACCAACGCAGCCTTCTATCAAGCGGTGAAGGGGCTCGCCCTTGATATAGAAAAGTGGAGATCGCTCCACAGACAAGAGCCTAGCTCTTAAATATGATGGTGATGATAATTATTACTAGTAGGTAAAACAAATACACAAATCACAATCAAAGTTCCAGGAGTAGATATTTTTAAGGGTAGGAACTAGCCCTGGATTAAATACTATTGGTTAAAAAAAATAGTTGTCAATCATTACTGTCACAACTTTAACAATAATATAAGATACCTAAGCTATAAATTCTCTCCGATCATCTCAATTTACAAGCCCAAATTTTACGTTAATTTCACTACTTTAAGATGCTTTTTCACCGTTTACTGTCTACATTAAAATTTAGCGCAAGGAATTACCACGTCTCTCTAATAGGGACAACTAAAGAGGTTGGACAAACTGTTGGACTTTTACTCAGAACGCAGCCAAACATTACAAAACTAACAGTTTACGATACTCCTAAAGAAAATTCAGGGATTGCTCTTGATCTTTCACACATTCCATCAAATGCCACATTACTTGGCTACTCTGGAAACGATACATTTGATAAAGCAATAAAAAGTGCTGATGTTATAATCGCAACGGGTGGTTCCAATCGTAAACCAGGAACTTCTGAGAAAACTTGTTTTGAATGTAATTCTGAGTTTATAAAAGAATTTGCAATGGGAATAGCGAAAATGTCACCAATGCCTTTTGTCGGTATTGCGATCGAACCAATTAACATCATTGTTCCTATGGCGGCAGAGATAATGAGAAATCACGGAAAATATGATCCTAAGAAATTATTTGGAATTACAACTACAGATTCACTGAAAGCGCAATCTATATATGCATCAGAAAACCGAATTGATCCAAATAGTTGTTGCATACCTGTGATATGTGGACATTCAGCTAAAACAATGTTTCCACTAGTGTCACAAGCGAAACCAGTTTTTGAAATGGATGAAAAACAAGTTCAAGAATTTACAAACAAAGTGCGCTGTAGCGAGGAAGCCATTATTAAAGCGAAGAAGGGTTGGTCACCAACATTATCCGTCGCCTATGGTATCTTTGTTTTTACAAATAAGATATTATCTGCTTTAGAAGGACGAACTTCACAAATAAACGCATATGTTGAAAACAACGATTTTGGAACATCATTTTTCTCAGGTCTAGTATACGTGGACCAAAATGGTGCTGGAGAAATGCAAACATACACAAATTTGTCAAAGTATGAATGCGACTTACTGGAGAAAAGTATCGAAGAATTGAGAAAAGAAGTCATGATAGGTAAAAAGACGCTTGAATATGCGTAACCTTAAATAGGTTAAATCATGTACGAATATTATACGTACGTACTATTAAACGAGCAATTCCGTTACATTTCGTGTTTTACAGAAACTGCTCAAATAATTTGGATTCAATTTTGTACTCATTGTTATGCATTTTACCTGTCTCCTCTAACAAAAATCAAAAAAGTATCTTCACGCCCATATCCCCGAAAGAATAGGCAGAGGTACAACAAGTGCACCCACGATTAGCCGAAGATACTTGGTCCCACAAAATGTGATAGGTGGCAAGCCTATCACCAACCGGGCACTTTCCAATCCCGGGCAACTTTGTGTTTCTTAGAAAACTGAAAAAAACACTTTTCTTATGTGCCCGACCCGGGAATCGAACCCGGGACCTCATGTGGTCGACGCCAACGCTGGACCACTAGACCACAGACTACAAACAAAACAGACAAATCAAACTTTAGAGAAATATAACTAAGCAAACTCCACGTACTGTTCGAAAATGTTCAGCAAGATGTAGATAACCAATAATGTCATTATTAAGTACAGATACAAATTAAATTTATATAAGAGTACTTGTATATCTTCCTTTTGATCTTAGTCCTCTCTTCATTTAAATCTTAAAGACAAGTAGAGAAGTATTGTTACAAATTATGTTGTCCTACCTGAATACCAAAGATGTAACTATCGTCAACAACTTCGTGACGATCCATTGGCCATATCCTATAAACATGAGGAGCTAAAATCTGAAACTTTTGTTTGCTTCTTAATATATATAAATGCCTAAAAAAGCAATGTTCTATTCTTAAGCCAGGACTTTGTTTGCTTTATGTATGTATAACAACTAACAAGCAGATGACTTTCATGATGGAAAGAACTATCACCTATAGACACGAAAGATATTAATGGTGCGTTGCCATTCGTGTGGCAGGGCCTTAATGCCACACGCATAAATTTATCGGCTATCTTACCCTCCAAACCGGAACACGACAGTGACAAGCACTGAGGCTATTGCGACAGAAATAGGTAAGGCGGTGTTACCAGAACCGGGGACAATGCAAAAATCTACTACCTAGTGTAGCCACGATAGTGACCCGCATAGTCAATCGTTCGGCTCTTACAAATCTGTATAGCAGAACGATAGGTGATCTATTTTCGAAGTGGGCCCGGAAGATCTCGGAACAGCGTCTGCGTAAAAAGTATTTTAACGCCATCTTGTGTTTTTTTGTTTACTTCTTTGGTTACATTACGTCTTTCCAATGTTACTTACCAACCACATTAAAATCAAACTTTTAAAATATCAATGATGTACCGAAGAATATATAATAAAACCAAACATCAAGAATTGCTAGTATTTATTTATGTACAAACCTAGGTAACAAAATAATTACTTAATCGACGAGGAAAAACATAATGATATCACAGAGATCAATCAATACGAGTTCATTTCAACTAATTATAAAACCACTTCCATAACACCACCATTACATTCAATAATTATTAATACTAATATAACCCTATTTAAAACACTAATATCTAGTTGGATTTCCACCACTTAATAATAATATCAGAATCAACAAGTGGTACCATAAATGTAAGTTACATTGATAGTCTTCGACGATTCAATTGGGTTACAACATTGATATAAAAAACACAAGATACACAATCAATGTCTCAAAAACATCCTCTAAAAATGAGCGCAATATTTTAAATTGTGCGCCTATGTCAAATAGAATCGCGTCGGTTGCGATGATACTGTCAATTTATTACTTTTCAGACGTTGCTTTGTAAAAACAACTATAAGTCTTGCCCTTAAGTTTGGATATGCAAAAACATAATATATTTTTGCCATATGTATAACTATCTACTTGTGTGAAATTAAGGACAGTTTTGAGTGTCAGTTTTGTCCGGGACTGTGCATCTTGAATTTTTTATATCAATGGGTTACAAACATCGCTGATATAAACCAATATAATTTAAACGCAGAAAAACTAAAAAAGTGAACAACAAATCAGACTTCAACATTTTTTTGTTTATTTTCTTCGTATAAGTCGCTTTTTGACTGTGATATTTTATCACTTCCCAAATACACAGGTACTATATTTGTAGAGTTCCCTCCAGTGAACATTTGTTTAAATCAAGAATTAAAAACTTTATGTTTGTTCGTTTGCCTATTTTACCCACATAAAGGCAAGTCTCAGTGTCATCATAGATATGGGAAACGAATGTCTCCATTTATAGTCTTAATTTGGTAGACTTGGCTGACAATTAAGATAGTGTCATTTGAACAATTTCATGAGAACGAGCAGAAAAAAAGATGCGTGCCATTGAAGCATCCAACGTTTTATTGGGTAATAACGGGGTCTAGCGCCGAATCACATAGCAAACCGAAAATCAAGTCGAAGCGTTTAGCGTCCTTGCACATTTTCTTAAATATTATTCCGCGTTATAGCATGGCGCGACATTGTATCGTGTTTATGTGTGTAAGAACCCTAAACGCTTCAACTCAATTGGCGTTTTTTTACGTAGTACTTTTGCTAGTTGTTCGAATGTGTAATACGACATACGACATTATTTAAGAAATACATAATTTAAGAAAAAAGGAATAGGAGGAATGTGAGGGAGTACTAGTCTCCACTATACAGGTATGACTGCGTTAGTTAAACAAATGTAAAAAGGTGGGTGATCAAAACTCGGAGCTCTTATTCAGGGTGTGGGAACTAAAGATCTAGATTTTTTGCATCTCCTTGCGTCAACAAAGCTTGACAATGTGATTTATTTTAAGGGTTTGATGGACCATATGACCATACGGTACACAGTAATCTTTTTATGTATTTCAAATTCACATCTAAGCATATAAAAACTATAATAATTAAACTTGTGACCTCATACAAATGTGTGCTATTCATTATACATCTAATTAATCACAATAAATTTTAAAAAGTTGGTAAATCTTACACATAATTAAACAATAAGTTTATGAATTTTATTGCATACTATTCCCTATTGAGCAAACATGACGAAATGAATATTAAGCTTAATATAAAAATTGATTTTTGAGAACATAAATCCTAATTACCGAGATAATATACCTAATCAAATTAATTTTATAAATAAGAATAATAAACAAAAATGAGCATCACAAAATATAGTGATTACTTTTTTAACAATTGTTATTAGTTGATTTAATATTTGGCAGTTTGGGATTAGCATTTAAGTCGGTACTCAGCCCGATAAGCACTGTCCACAGTCCCAGCTTGCGAGCTTCAAATATGATACACATGTCTGCAAAGAAAGCATTTTTCTTTGTGACATAGGAAGAAACTACTTCATATGTCTTGACTTTACAAATAAATATTTTTATTTCAACAGCTAAATGTAATTTGATTTTACAAATGTGTATATACTCTAATTTTGAAAAACATACAAATATTTGATAATTTACTAATACGAGTTTGTTAAAATTTCCGAGTTAAAAAGAAAAACACAGTACCCTTTTTTACCGCGAATAATTTTAAACTCGAATAATTTGATTAAAGTAAAAAGATCATTACTTCAGATCAGTACTAAGAAACAGTTTTATTTAGTTTTTATTTACTCTCTTCAATTTGGTGTATTACAGTTTACAATTTAATTACTTAAACTGAAGTTTTTATTTATTAACATATATTTTATTACTTAAACTAAAGTGAGATAAATAATTATTCACAAATACGTAATTACATTTTTCGATCGACTTAGTAGACTATTAAAATCATACCACATAAAAAAATCATAATTTTTTCATCTTAATTTTCGTAGTTAGTAAGTAAATAAAAAATATTTATCATTCTTATATTATCAATTAATATTTATGTAGATTATTAATACACGAAAATTGGGCTTGACATTATTGGTCTCAGTCGTAAGCCTGGTACAATGATAAAATTAATGTTCTATGGGAAAAAATATTTTTAAACATGTTCCAATGCATAATCGAGTATTTGAAAAGAACGCCCGTCTAGTCATCTAATTTTATTGGCATGTATTTAAATGCAAAAACAGCAAACAAAAATCTAATCGGTCATCTTTTTTAAATGATTGATCCTGTCTCTGAGACATAAAATAAATCAAAACAATCGACATTTTAATCTGTTTAGTATCACGCAAAAATTTTTTGATATGTAGAAATTCAAATATGCAATAACATCAACAAAAACCTTTCTGGCGCTCGGTCACCGCTGGCGGGGCACTCTTACTTCGCTCGCTTGCCTTTGCGCAGTAATCACTGTTCTAACCTAACCTAACGCAAATGTTTTAATAACATCTACAATAAAGTTAGATTATAAAAAAAAATTTGATTATAGTATGTCCCACACTGCCTACCCGGATGGGATCTGGCGTGAAGATATGTATGTATGTAATATTTAAAGGCATACTCGATATAATAACCATCAATTATTAAAAAAAGAAAGACCAATAACTAAAAAAATATCAAATTTTGTTTTTACACACCAAATAATTATCCGAAATGTATATATTAAATTAACTTATATAGATGCAATAATTAATATAAATATATTTAAAATTAACATTTATAATAAGCATTTAAAATATTACACAAATAATTTATTTTAAATGTTCATTTAGAATAGATCAATAGAGATTTTAGATGATAAAGATATTAGATGATGGCTAAATAAAATATATCCAATTTTATTAAGCCGTGTTTCATTGCAATACAAAATATGTTATAACGCATAGCTGTATTATTTAGCCTAATTCATGGTCTCGCGCAATCATAGTTTGACCCATAACTTCTCCGACACACTGCAACTCATATCAAATTTTTGTGAAAACGACGAACATTATTAATTATTATAATTTATTTACTTGGGTACACTTTGTTGTGGTTGCATGCAATGAATAAAATTAATAATAATTTAATATATTATTAGAATTTTATAAAAGATCAGAAAATTAGAAATTAATATATGTATTAATAAATTAGAATGAATGACTAATTTTATAGGTAAAAAATCGGGAAAGTTAAGTCAGAATATTTTATGCATGTCACGCTTTTGTTTGTTGCAAGTATGCATGCATGCATACTAGGTTGAAGTTATCGCACTATATGTAGATATAATTGGTCAGGCTTATTACAAAATATATTGCAAGTCTGCAAGTTCACTTGCATATCTGCATATTTGCATGCATCCAAGGAGAATTGCTACAACTATATACAACAATAATTGAAATAAAAACTTTGTACTCCTTTTACGCCAATTACGCGAATAGAGGAGTATAAAAATTTGGCACAATTAAAGTTGACATTACGGCAGTTCAGAAACCTAATATCTTATTTTAATATGTAAATGTCTCAAACCGTAATATGCATTAGAAATATGTACATTAAATTAATAATATTAATCATTACGCACACTACATACATTTGACATACAAGATAATTGATATAAACACATGTATACTATCATGTTTATGGTTAAAGTGTATGCCAAATTTAGCAGTTTTTATTGTTATTATTGTCTATGATCGGATTTTAACCACTGAGCGATTGCTAATACAATTTACTATGCGTTTTTTTTTCAGTCTTTTAACATTGTGCGTCTGGTAAGTTAGAAGATTAAATTAATTGTGATTAAAACGTATTCGGTGCAGATAATTTAGAAATTTAAAATACGGCAATAAAAATTAAAAGGAAGTTATATTAGGTTAAAATAATTTTAACCTAACAACAATTGTGTATAATATTTTATGGTTGAACTATGACACTGACATTAACGTTATAAAAACTGAACGAAGCAATTTACCCATTGGTTTGTGAAGTCAAATTTATGTTTGATAAATTATATAGTTTACGCCCGTATTCCCGAAGCAGTAGGCAGAGGTACAACCAGTGCACCCACTTAGCCGAAGATATTTAAGTCCTGTAATGTAAGTGGCAAGCCTATTGCCAACCGGGGACCAAAACTGAAAAACATATTTTGATTTTCCCGGGAAATCAAACCCGGGATCTCGTGTAATCAACACGGACACCGGGCCACTAGACCACAGATGTGACTAAATAGTAATATCTCTAATTCGTTACTTTTCCATTTCTTACCATTATTTTTGTACATTAAATATAAACTCTAAGCTTTTGTGATTAGGTGAAAATACGCATTATTACTGCGATTAATTTTCATATTCTTTTTTAAATATTTCGACACTGTTATAAACGTCATACTCGCGGACAAAATTAAATTCTTATCGTCTAAGTCTAATAATCCTTTTGACTTGGAAGTCTGCAATTTATATATATATATATATATATATATATATATATATATATATATATATATATATATATATATATATATATATATATATATATATATATAATTTAAATATTTATATATTTTATAATTGCCGTTCGTTAGTCTCGCTAAAACTCGAGAACGGCTGAACCGATTTGACTAATTTTGGTTTTGAATTAATTGTTGAAGTCCAGGGAAGGTTTAAAAGGTGAGAAAATTTGGAAAAAAAAATAAGGTTAGTTAAAAAGGCAGAAAAACGTTTGCCGTGTCAGCTAGTAAACAAAAAAATATATGGGTGTCAGTCAACGATACTAATACACAGAAATACACATATAAATACTGTAACGTACATAATAAACACCTAAACCCAGAAATACTAACATCTATGTCCATCACACAAATGTTAGTCCCTGTTGGGTATCAAACCCGAGCCCCCTCGATTCGTAGTCAGGTTAGCTAACCACTCGACCAACGTAATTTAAATACGAATAATTCACCAAATACTCTTCTTTCAAGGAGTGTATTTAAATTATTTTGCTTCTTTTTAGATTGATACAGGGTCATTGCGTCGGTAACGCGACCGCCTCTAGTATGCGACCACTTGAGGGGCTAGGTTTCTTTAATTAAAGATAATAGCATTTTTTCAGGAGAAAACAATGAATAGTAAGCATTAAATAATCATTGAATACTTATATAACAAGAAAATCATAAATTTAAATCTGCTTAACACAAATCTAGAAAATAGTGCCTGTGTTCGGGTGATGACTCAATGGTGTGTTTATGTGTCGTGTAATGCAACAAAAATACCACGCCGGGCGGTGAACAAAGTTACCTTTTGTTACCTTTAACCTTATACTAATGTTACACTCAAACAAGAAGCGTTATTATTTCAATTATAGACCAATGTTTGTTGGAAAGTTGGAAAGTTTGTTGTCATATCATTTTTTAGCTTATACTTTTTAATCCAGTGGTCGCAAACTGAAGTACGTATATATCTAATACGCTAGAAAGCGGCCGCGTGGTCGCATTCTGACACTTAAAGCTATATAATATTTTGATTATTATCATCTCAATGATGCTTTTATGATTGTATAATTTAGAATCTGATGTTGTAGAAGCATAAAGATGCATCCCAATAGTTTACGACCACACTATTCCTTGATAGAACTTTCTTTAATTCGCTCACTAAAATAGGTGGTTAGGTTGCAACAAATATCATAACATCTAAATTTCGTATTTATGATCTACTAGATGTCGCTTGCATCTTTTCTCTCGTTTCATAATTGAACAAAGTGTTAAAAAATATTTACTTATTTAATACTTTTTTATACACTTATTTAATGACAAAATAATAATTATAATGTACAAAAATTCAGCTTTATCTGTAAAGACAGAGATTTCTTCCAGCTAATATAGAAAATGAGACTTGGAAAAGAAGATATTACTACCCAAGCATCTTGATGATGCGTATTGCGCACTGCCGTATGTATTCTGTGGCGCTGCGTAAGAAGATATCGTTCGAGTAATATACAATGATTTCATATTTATTTTTGCAGTGTTTTGTTTTATAACATAATTAATATTGCACATTGTATACCTAACGACGATTGCATTAACAAAAGCGTTCTTATCATTAACTCACAGTAAAACTATTTATGAATCAGACCAAAACTGGTTTCAACTACAATTAGCAATAGAAATATTGGCCTGTACGAGAACGACACAAAGTGGAATGTCCAGTAGCAAGTCTATTATAGGTAGGTGCTAGTATATTTCAATCGATACGAGTTACCGTCATGTTAAAATTTATGTTATGAAATGTAGCATTGCTAAAAATCAATGCCTAATTTGTGAAGTGTGCATCCACACAAACCTACAACGAGGTTTAAGAATGTTGAAAAATTTGTAAATTTATGTTGTTTTTATTTGATGAAAAAAATAAATAGCGAAAATATTATACCTTATGAATGACATAATTCAAAAAATAATCTACCTGTAAGCTGAAAAGTTACTGTTTGCTGTTTGTGCAATTGAGCTGTTTAATACCAAGTTATGAAAACCGTGGTCTAGTTTTTACATGTATTTTTTATATATAGACATATCGCTGGAATTTTTATAGGTCGATTCTCTACACCATAGCTTATATTATTGGAGTTGCGGGTGGGGCAGGCAGTGTTATATTATTTTGTATATAACTTGTGGCTTTGAGTTTAATCATAACAAAAAAAAAACAAATTTAATCTCTTTATATGTATAAAAATAGAATGGTATTTTCGCAATTCCCGGTACTTTTTAAAATAGAATTAACACAACAGGTATTAGTACTTTTCTCTAACATATTTAGCCGTATATACAAATAAGCTACCGCTTCAAGAATTTATTTCATTTAGTGCTGACCTTTATGAATATTAAAATACGAATAACGGTAATCGGTTAAAACAAGTTATTGTTTTAACTTTAAAGCTTGATTAATTGTATAATAATAATAATTAAAGTTTATTCCCGTGTTTGAACCTTGCACAAATAAAATAAAAACAATATTTACTGAATTTGATTAACGAACCTCTGACTTTAAAGCAGTCCGTGCTATTATCATCCAAGCTACACCAGTCTGCCGCAATCTACGATAATAAGCTTGAAATCGTAAATCGCTAATTCAAAACTGGTTAACATTTTAAGTACTTTAAAAAATATATGATTAATGATACGCTGAATCACATAAAAAAATATAAATGCCAACTAATACGACTACGAATTACAAATTATAGATAACAATACATCAATGCATCGTCTGAAAAGGAATTGGGAACCCCTTTCTTTTTCACATATTCCAGAGCGAGATACTGGAACATATTTTTTTATATAAAGCTTTTTACATTAAAATATATGATTATGAACAATAATCTAACAATAATTAAAGTAGCCAAATTAATTCATATAAAGGCAATCAATTAATAGTACTTATACAAATTAAAACTAAAATGAATTGATATTTCTTTTCATGAGATATGTTTCCGATCTCATAATACAAACAACAAACACGTCACTAACAAACAACTTTCCACAACGACAATTCGCAATATCGTTCACAATTATCCAATGTGAAGATCTGTAAAGAAATATCATTTTAAAAATTATGGCAAAATAACAATTGACAAAATGGATACACACTAAATTCTAATTTAGAGGCTGAGTTAATTTGGTTATTTTTTCTAATAGGTGGTATGAATTTTTTAAAATTATGTATATAAACGCTTACAAATTTACTGCGTTAATTCAATAGATCTTAAAAATGTTTTTCGTGGCCTGTATCGTATTTTTCCTGCTTTGGTATAAAACTTCAAAATGTATCGAATTTTTTCGTTACTTTCGCTCTTTGGCACACAGAAAAACAAAAAAAAGTTGGCGGGAAACCATTTTTACTTCTCTTTTCATGTTATCAAAGTCAGATAGATACAAAGTGTACAGTCTTGGTAGCCTCATAAAAATTAAGTGGCTTGTGGTGTTTTCTCTTCTTGTAAATGTTCTCTCTTACACTTATTTTAAGTTTATAGTGTAGCTTGAATCTTAATTTAAAAATAATTATTCAATTACTTTTTCCACTGTTTTACCCGTAGACACAAAATTACACAAAAATGTACTTCTGCTAGTTTGAATCCTTACGAAAATTACCATCTGATTTCCTCCTGAGGTCGTTAGAGACATATCACTTTCTTAGTAATTATCAAATGGAAAAACTTAATGACGACTCGCCTCGATATAATGCTGTATTATCTATTTTTGCCGCCGTTTAGTAATACGCCTATCACAAAATGATATCTCAATGTAACCCCTTTTAATTTTTAAGACAACAGTAAACTCGTACAGAAACAAGTTGCAGATAGAACAAATGTATTAAAATTATAATGAAATACAGGCACAAAACGAAAATTCTATAGTATTTTTAAGTATCTGAGAACAGGTTATCTTTGGCGTAAAATAATACAAATTTAAGAATAATTCTGCCCCAAATACATACTCAACATATAACTAATCGTTTTGTTACACAATTGAGTAGATTTCTTTACTCCCAAGTAAAATAAACAGCAATTGTTATGTACATTTTGTCACGTACTCCCAAAAATTGTCTGATACCCAAATCCAAATACCCATAGGAGTATGCACACCCCATTTTGAGAAACCCTGATCTATGCTATCCCGTTACATAAAAATAATACAAGTAAAGTTGACTTACCTCATTCTTCATTACTTCTACTAACTTCACTGCTAGATTCACTGACGGACGTTGAACGAATACTTATAGAAGTTTCTTTAAATTGGCTAATAAAATCGAGTAGCTTCTGTAGATTTCTCTGAGTCTTTATTTGGTCCGCTAGCAACTGCCTCTTCTCTGCGTTATGCTCGTCAAGGTTCTCTTTTAACGAAGCCGCCCTTGCTTCTAGTTTCCGCAGTTCCACACAAAGCTCTATATTCTTTTCTTGTAGCCGTTTTCGTTCTGCTAACTTATCTAAAAAAAAACACTTGATTGTTGCCGATAATAAAAAAAAATGTACTGTATGTTTTTTGTATGATTTAAAGCACAATTTTTTGCAAGAGTCATCACTATAAGACTGTACTTCGAGAGATCTAGTCTTAAAACATTTCTTACGAACTCAGTGATCTAGACAATTTTCCGAGAAATTCCAAAAATATCTTGGATACACATAGGGTATGTATTTCGAGAATTATTGCCAGTGTAAGCTCGTGAGCGTACGACTATGACGGATAATGACGGGCAAATTGTTTAGTATGTAGTCCATTTTCCTTGAAAATATTTAAAAAATCTCACAATATTGTACAGTCAAGACCTTGAACGGAATATCCAGTAGGTAGAATATTTAGCGGCAGCTGTTCCCGTCATTGATCCGCATAAAGTAACCGTCAAGTTTTTTTGGTGCTGCGTGCCATTGTTTTTTTTTTATGTCATATAGTTGACTCTCGTGGTGAAAAGAGATTACTGTCGCCTATAAACACCACAAGTGCTAATGGTATATGCTAGTTCTATAAAAGTATAATTCTCTCTGCGATCTGTCTGATTTTTTTTTATGGAAAAGGGGCAATCGAGCAGGAAGTGCACCTGATGTTGAGTGATCACCGCCGCCCATGGACATCTGCAATACCAGAGGCCATGCAGTTGCGTTGCCGCCCTATTGGATAGACCTACCTGATTAAACATATTGTTGCGAATAATCTAAAAAAGCGAAAAGTTTGAAACGCTGGAAAAATCTTCTAGATTTTTCCAGCGTGCTGCATGCTTCTATCGATAAACAATAGCCGCCGTTACCCAAACAGCTATGGTATAATTGACCTTCTCGCATATGGCATAAGGGTGAAAATGGCGTATACTATGACTTTTTTACACTGACATTAATTCAAATTCAAATTATATTTATTCAGTTTATTCGTTATTTTCGGAACCTTCGGGAATGTGGTCGAACTTTACTTTGTGTATAAATAAGGATGTGTTGGCGGAAAGCAACTCGGTTTCATACAGTGATTCGGAAACGATAGTTCGATCGATCAGTGTAAAGCGAAATAGTACAGTGAAAAGTGATACTCACGGAATGTGTGTTAGTTTTGTGATTCGGTTAGTTTGTGTGACTAATGAGTGTTATTAGTGTTCGTCAGTTTATGTATTTCATTGTGGTGTATTGTACAATTGGAAAATAGAAAACTGTGACGTAACTATTAGAGTTTACCTACTGAAACAAATGATTGAATTATGCTACTGAGCTTAACTTGCATACCCCCGCGTGGTCCCTAGAGACCAAGCCATACGTAAGCACGCATTCGCTGGGCCACCGTTTGGTCTCCAAGGACCACAATCCGTTTCATTTTAAATCTTCACATGTTCAAAATACAATCTATTTTGGCATGGCGAAGTTAGTCACATATGTTCTTTGATAAATTTCCTACACCACAAATAATATGTTATATACCGAAAAATGGCGCAAGGAGCCTTTTAATGGTGATCTGCCTACAATATTTTTCTTTTAACTTAAAGGTGATCTGCCTACAATATTTTTCTTTTAACTTTTAAGATTGTTGAGCGGTTGATTTAACAAAATGGAAAACTGTGATTCATTTATGAAAATAGGAGAAATAAATGATAGTATAATTCCAGTACCGAGTTTAATGTAACAAATCAACGTGTCTCACCGGCGTAGAGGTTTTCCGTGTCGGCGTGCGGCGCGGGGTCGGGCGCGGGCGCGGGCTCGGGCAGCGGCGCCCGGCACCCGCCGCAGCGGCCGCGCGCGCCGCACCCCGTGTGCTGCCACACCGCGCACGCGCCGCACGCCACCAGCAGCGACGGCACGTCTGCGCACACGCACACACATTACACACTATACAGTATACACACGTACAGAAGGCGACCCCACCAACGACTCGTCCCGTACAGGGAAAAAGAAAATTCATTTAAAAAAAATCCAATAAAAATATAAAAGCGACCAAGAGCGAGTCGGGCTCGCGCACGAAGGGTTCCGAACTATTTTAACAAAAAAACCAGCCAAATGTGAGTGGGAATCGCTGACGAAGGGGCCGTACCCTCATCTTTAAAAAAATACAAAAACACGTTATTTGTATTTGAGACCCCCCTTTAATATTTTCATTTGTTATTTTTAGGAAATACATAATTTGTGAAAATTTCAGCTTTCTAGCTATCACGGTTTATGAGATACAGCCTGGTGACGGACAGACAGCGGAGGCTTAGTAATAAAGTTCCGTTTTACCTTTTAGGTTTTACCTTTCTCTGTGACTCGCTCACGTTAGTTTACCTTCTCTTTGCAATGCGCGTAGAGTTAAGAACGTACAAGCGAAAAATTTAATTCATATTAATTTTTGTATGAAAGTAAAATCCAACAAATTATTAAACGTCGTAGAACAAATGTTGTTGTATATGATGTAAGCTACCTAGTCCTGCGAGGTTGCTGGTGTTTTAGAAATAACGCTATATATATGATTTAACTGAAATAACCAGAAATCAGAAATCAGAAGAACTTTATTCAATAAAACTTTTTACAAGTAATTTTGACATGTCAACATTTTTTTTTACCAACCAAACCCAAATTCTCCTTATATACCAGCTGTGCCCGCGTGCGTTCGCGTGTAAAATAAAAGTGCAAATTCCCGTTCCCGTAGTTCCCGTGCCCGTAGGATTTCCGGGATAAAAATTACCCCATGTCCTTTCTTGGGTCTTAAACTATCTTTGTACCAAATTTCATTCACATGTTACAGTGACTTATGTGTGAAGAAGAGACAGACAGACAGAGCTACTTTCGCATTTATAATATGGATATGATTTAACTAAAAATTTCCGCAATTTTTCCTTTATTAAAATTTGGTACGAAGCAACGTCGTAAAACACAGGGCTTTAGGACGTTGCTTCGTACCAAATTTCAAGATTCTAAGTTCACGGGAAGTACCCTGTAGGTAGTTGATTCCCTTGCGAGTTTCGACAATTTACGGAAATTTGCGGCATAAGCGGCTGTATCTTTTAATTGTGTTGGCTTAAAAGTTTAATTTTTTCACAGCCTCAAGGGACGGTTTACCTAATTATTTGATATAAATTTTCAGCTCAATACCTCCTAATAATAAATAATAAAAAAATGAACAATTAGGTAAATAAGGAATATAAGAGGGGCATGAAAATATTATATTTGGCTTGGGGAGACTTGGCGAAATAAAGATTGGGAAAGCCTGCTATAAGGGTTCCGGGTTTTTTCTTTCGAGATACAAATGAGATAGAAAAAAGTATCTTCACGCCTGTATCCTTGAAGATGTAGGCAGAGGCACAACAAGTGCACCCACGATTAACCAAAGATAATTAGTCCCACAATGTAATAGGTGATCAACTTATCATCGCCAACCGTGCACTTTTTCCAGTCCCGGGCAACATTGTTTAGGTCAAATAACTAAAAAAAACACATTTTTCAATTGCCCAACCCAGGAACCGAACCCGGGATCTCATATGGTTAATTCCGATACCGAAACACTAGACCACAGAGTCAAATAACATTATATAAATAATAGAAACATTAGATATTACCATTCCTTCCACATCCATGACACACTTTTTTAGTAGGCGAGTAAACTGGCTCCACTGAAAGTCCTGCAGGTAACGCAGAAACCCATGCCGGCTTATTACCGCCCCAGCTTCCTAAAATATTAACAAACGTCATTTTTTAGAACATAGGATACCAAGCGAGCAGAAAGGTCTCAAAATAAAATAACCAGCCAAGTGTGCCTCGCTCCACGCACAATGTTAAGGTTTCATAGTTGCCCATCACAATAATTATTATTCACTATAAGAGAGCTTTTTCATTGTTTCATATTATGAAATTTTAACCTATTTAACGGCATTAATGGATACATCTGTACTACAGGTTCTTCACCTGGTAAAAACTTATCCAAGTATATTTTATTAGACCATTACTCATAATCTTGTAAGGCTTACTTAGTCATCATAGTTAACAACAACAGGTTTCGCCATTTTGTTGCCCTAAGGATGTGTTAAAACGCGAGACCGGTTGGCGTAGATGAATAAAAACTAAGTAAAACAGTACAAGTGTTTATAACATAATATTAATATAAATTAAAAATGGACTTTTTGGTAATCAGTTGGGTGGGCAAACTGTAACATGACAAATTATTTTCAGACACTTTTTTGACCTATTAATGTACGATGTAACGCGTATATTTCGCTTTCCCTACAACCGAATGCTCAATTCATAGAAATCTTTTTTCCCTCCCGAAAATTACATCGATAATTTATATATAAACATTTTTTTTCGTAAGATACTATTTTTTTTTTCTTAACTTAGATTTTAGAAAATAACAAATAAATGTGAAACGAACCACAGTAGTGAGGCGCATTTCGAGTCTAGACAAAATGGCGCCGTAACATCGTAAGGAATGATTTGCAATTAACTTATAAAAACAACAATATTAGAACCCGAAGTCTATCATCCATAAGAATTTTTGCCTGCTGTTATTATTCAAGACCAATGAAACACAGCATCATCACATTCTAATCTTTTATTTAAATACTTAAGCTTCGTATGTTTAGAAATTATGTAGGTATTGAAATTATGTGCTGTTACACCTCACGGCTCATCAGACTTTTTTTGTAAGTATCACCTTACTACATTTGAATTAAGCATATATTTCTCTATCTTAAGCAATCATACATGCTTCGTCGCTTTAGTACAAGATATGTATGGTCCACTTATATAATTAAATCTCTATGTACCATTTAATAAAAACATCTATATCATTAGTCCATATTAAAATCTAAAATATATATTTTTTAATATTACATTTGGGCCCCCATTTTTTTTCAAATATTACATCTGGAGTAATATTAGCCCAGCTCAGTAGTATATATTTTTTTTAAATACTAAAAAACCTATAACAAATATAAAAGCAAAATATCTCATATTAAAAGTAGTTCTCTATATTAAATACTATTTATATTTCTCACCTTTATTTTCTGAAGATGATCCCGAAGGAGAGCCCTCGCGAGACGATTTATTTTGGTTCTTAAAAAAAGTAAAATACAAAGACGTAAATATATGTATATGGCATTATCGTCTCCTGTAAACACTAAAGGTGTTAACTGTGCATTGCTGTGTGAGGCGTGATAGCAATGCACAGTTAACACTTTAGTGTCTACAGGTGTTGGTTGTCTCTTTCTATAGAAGAATCATCTGCTTGTTAGCTATTCTATGATATATGAATGTGTTTTAACACTGATCCCGTGATAGGTAATAATATTGTTACGTACTTCGGGTTCGTAATTGTAAGAAAACACTACTTATATTAAATCCGTGCATTTATATATCCGTATATTATACACATACACAAAACAACACAACGTTATACTCAAATACTCTGATTAACACTAGTCACTCACTGTACTATCACTAAACTTAACCATCTACACAATAAAACACTTCTCGCTTCGCACGGGTCACTTTAAGTATCGCTCTCGATCGCTTTCTAAAAACTGCCCTGTATTTGTCAACACATCTCTATTTATACCCAGGGTAAAGTTCAGAAAAATCTAAATGTATCGGGAAACGATGAATCACTTCTTATTGTATCAACTTATGATAAGTGACTCATCAATCCTAGTACACGCTACTTTCAACCTTATGGTCTATACCACAAAGTTCATTATGGTATAGCTTAAATCAACTATTTGTGTGTCAATAGGAGTAGCTATCTCTTTCTTTTATTTCTAGATCTCTCCAGCATTCCAACTCTACACTTTTACAGATTATTCGTAACAATATTATAGGTGATAGGTGATAGATAACATTTAAAAAAAATTTTTAAATAATGAAAATTTTAACACTACTGCTCTTAAGTTGGTTTAGCTTACATCTAGCCTTTAATTTTTTGTAATTTTTTTGTCATTGTGGCAATATTCCCCTTTAAGACCGATTCTGTCAATTGTACTAATCACTAGTAAAAGTGCTCCCACGCAGAAGTTATACGAGGTGTTTGAAACATTTAGTAACTTTCTGTGTGATAAAATATTTTAAAAGTTTAATTAGTCTATAATAATCATTCCACTCACTCCAGTCACACAAAAAACCACTCATGTCGCCAACCGAAAAGCCGGTGAATCCTGGTGAACTGGAAAGTCTATAGAAGTTCAGTTTTCTCTGCCTACCATGCAAGGCGTGATAATACTTTTTTATGTTAACGTTAGCTAACATTAATTAACATTCAATGTACAAATGGTATCATTTATTGTTGTACACAATGTTTCTTAACATTATATAATATTATTCAACATTACTACCTCTAGTTAGCCTGCTTAAACACAATATCTTTCAAGTTATAAAAACTTTTATATCGATCTTTGTACATTTAATTTTTTTCTTCATGTCAAATATATATACAATTATAAAACTACTATTTTAAACCTTATCACTTTATTTTAAGTTTTATTTTTCATCATCATTCCTTATCTAATATTTTAATTTAGTTTTTAGAAAAAAAAAAGTATATGTTACTGGCCAAACTCAAATTCAGACTAAACTACTTTGTCCTAGGCCAAACCGGTTCATCCTAAACGAGTTAGGATACCAGTTTAACCTAGGACAATCTAGTTTGGTCTAAATACTTTAGGCTTAACCAGTTCGGACTAGGCTGAACTGTTTTTGAATTATTATTAAACTGACTGAATCATTGTGACAAAATAAGTAAATACGCCTTCCGTATCCCTGCTTGTACACTGTCCATTATACATATCTTGAATCTCATCCATATTTTCATAAGCAATTACTGCCTAATTAGTCGAGTGGTTAGCGAACTTAACTACATATCGATAGAGCTTGGGTTCGATTCCTAATAGGAACAAACATTTCTGTGATGAACATAGATGTCTGTATTTCTGGGTCTGGGTGTGTAATATGTATGTAACAGTATTTATATATGTATTTCTATGTGTTAGTACCGTTGACTAACACCCATAACACAAGCAAATAATTTGCTTACTTTGGAGTTAGATCAGTTTGTGTGTAATTTGTCCGCAGTATTATTATTATTATTATAAATATAATGAATATTTGTTTTTGGAAACTTGGACTAGTTAGTCCAAGCTGTCGTTAAATTTTTCAACTAATTTCACGCAATTGTATGGTGACTAGTGTGTGCGTGCAATTTTTGAATCTGTAATAAATTGATTTTGTAATGTATCTAGCATTTAAAGCGTTAAGTTAAAGGCCAGTATAAAATTATAACTAAGCATGCAATATTGTAGAAAATCTATTGCAGATGTTTATATTTTGCATGTCCGTGCATTTGTTTGCTTGTGTGTCCTAGGCTATACTAGTATATCCTGACACCCTTAGGATGAACCGGTTTGGCCTAGGACAAACCAGTTTGACCTGAAATCTAGTTTGGCCAGTAACATACATAATGTCAAAAATTGCTGAAATGAATTCAGTAGCAAATTTCCTACCAACCACTTTTCAGGTGTACATATAACTAATATGTCGTATACAATTCACTAAAACCTCATTACCGCAGAATGAATCAAATCACGTAAAACACTCGGGCTCATGATTCTTTAGCAGTTTGTCGGTGTTTTCAGTCGCCGCAATTATCAACTGTAACATTTACTCGATTCTTGCAAGACGAAAACTTATAGTTCGTTAATTCCTGACGTACCTGTTGTTTGCGAAGTTTTGCAGAACGAGTTTGCGGCGGATCATTGTGAGATTGAAGATACGGAAATTGATTATATTTTTTACGTTTCTGAAAAAAAAGTAAGTTTAATTAAATCTTTATGATAAGATAGGAAAATGGATATCAAAAATATTAATGATGTATTACTATAATATGGTGAGGATGTAAAATATTTACTTAATTCTTTATTTATCCGAAACAGAACAGAATAACGAGTACTATTGTTATTATGGCAGGAAAAGGAAAGGTGAAAGTATATTGCAGACCTCTATCATTTAGTAATCACAGTGGCAGTACTATGTTTTCACTGTTCCCCTTTTATGAACTGACTAGTAGGAGAAAGGGCGTGGTCTATTTGTTTTTTCTGGCCTGGTCTATTATGAATCAATAGAGGTTGGTGCTAAATTTTATTAGACCACTAGAAAATTCAGCTTTAAGTTTATAACTTTAACATTTAAAATTGCAAGCCACATACGACGCATAATACATTTTCGTGACGTGACGGATCTGTATGTTGACTTTTAAGCTAGACCAATGAGGTTATATATACTATTATTTAATATAAATAATGAGTACTTTAAGAGCTTACTCATTCTTAAAAGGCTGGCAACACAACTGCAAGACCTCTGGTATTGCAGATGTCCATGGGCGACGGTGATCACTTACCATCAGGTGCACCTCCTGCTTGTTTGCCCCTTCTTCTATAAAAAAATGTGTATGTCTCACCAATAATAATCACTGTGACACCAATAATAATCACTGTTCGCTAACGATTTGGACGTTTAACTTATGCATGAGGCATCACAATTCTTCCAAAAGGATATCTGTTTTGTCTATAGACAATAGTTATCTCTTCTTCGTCATGTTCTTGTTTGCTCTCCCGTGATATACAAAAATAACCGTACAAATTTATGAGAGCAAGATTCTGTAAACATTGCACACAGAATGGCATTATAACCTTTTCCTCACAATACAATACACATTCACAATACACATACCAAATATTCTGCCAGGGTAGTTCAACTGTACCACTGTATTATTTATTCTTAATTATACTATTTTTAGGAAGTAAGTAAGGCTTTCCTTATTTATGATATTCAAAACTGTTAATCATTATTATATTTTATCAACATCAAAAATATCTTTGTTAAAAAACAACTTACAGGAAGCATATCGAAGTTACCATAAAGGAAGTCATTCTTATTAGTACTTGTGGTAGATCTCTTCTTTCGCTCGTTTCTCTTTTTTTCTAAAATTTCTTTTTGTGAAGGTGTTACAAGACCAACAAGTCTGAAAAGAAATTGATAATCACCAATTTATAACAAGCAAAGATGTTACATGTTAAATGAGATGTTAGGGTTTTAACCTACATATCAAAATGCTACAATATCAGATAATAAGTTATTTTAAAAATGTAAACTGACTTCAATATTACCTTTCAAATATACCCACATTTCAAAAAGTACTGAACCGATTTTGATGAAACTTGGACTGTTTCGTAAGTTGGAATATACCTGATTGAAATCAAAAAGAATCATTTCAATATGCTTTTTCATTTCCGAGAAGTTTGTGGATAAACATGCAAAACATAATATACTTACTAAATTTAGCACACATACTTGGAATCCTAAATTGATCAGCATACTCAAATATTATCCTACAACTGTGAGAAGGAATGTAATAATACCTGCAAAAGCTTACCGTCTATCTTATTCTCTAAACAGAAACACATCTATAAAAAGCAATAGCAGAATTTCATTTAGTTTTACAATGGAAAATCTATTTTGCCATCAATTTATAAACAAATATTCTTATAATGCTTACACACTGTGTAGTAGAATATCCTTAATAGGTTAGTTATGATAAATTAGTATCTAGTATTTAGCTTTATTGATAGCTCGTTATTAATTTATTTTGCACTACCAAGCCTTTTCTCTCAGCATCACGAAAAGTAAATTGTGAGAGAATGCTTAATAACATTAAGTTACGATTTTGTACCATTTTCGCGTTATAAATAATTAAAATAAATAAAAATAAACTAATGTGAATATTCAAACAGTAAGACTTTTAGTAAATAAGTATATAATGACAATTATTTACCCAGAAAGTATATTGGGTGATGAAGCTATGTTACGCACCTCATAAATACCTCCTTTGGGATAGGTTGCCCAGGCTCTGGTAGGGGTGGTGGAGATGGTGATAGTGATGGATCAGTTCCAGCAGATGACTCTGAATCTGATCTTTGTTCTTGCCACTCATTTTGATCCTCTGTTTTACTATCTCTGTGAATAAATTATTATAATTTATACTCTCCATCGTTGGCACTTGAAACTCCATCATAATCATTATTTTATTTTAAACACTTGTATTGTTTCACGATCACAAACTATATATTTAATTTTATTTAAATAGAAATAATTGACCAACAATTTATTTTTATACGTCAACTCAGTGTAGTTTATTATTCATACAATGCCGACTCTGTCAGTGACATTGTAGACCCAGTAAATTATATTGTACTGTGATTGACGTTGCTTCAATTATAGTCAGTAAAGTAATATTGCTAAGTGTTTAAGTTTTAATTTATTTAACTATTATTTATTGTTTGTTTTTTTTTTTATATGTAGTAAAAGCTATTATTGCAATATTACAAAGTATTTATATGGACCAGTGTAAGCTGTGTATACAATTGAATTGATAGTGTCAACTCCAATATACTTTATTAACTGAGGAAAAAAAGGATGTTATCAGGTTGACATGTACCTATGTAATATTGTTGGATATGGATAATATTTGAGTATGATGATCTATGTATGCATCCAAACATGTGTACTTACTAAATTATATAAGTGTATGTATGTTTATCCACAAATTTCTCATATTAAGAGAATACTAAATTGTTAGTCAATTATTTCTAATGAAACGGCAATGTTTGTCAGGAGTGAGAGTAGGCCCTAAGATGGTAGTGTGCTAAGACCCTCATGTTTGTGGGTGTGGATATACTCTTTGGTAGCGAGCGGAAGTGTGGTTTTGAAATATATGGTTGCTTGGCTCACAAGTGCATAGTTTTATTAAATATTAATACATGAAAATCCCTGCTAATAAAGATCACATGGCCCCCAGATCCTCTGAACTTAAGTACGCGAAATGCAAAACAAGCATTTGATGTGTGGCGACAAAAAATTTATCTTTATTATACGGCCAGCGGCGCAGATAAAAAGTTGAGTGACGAACAACAAAAAGCTTTGCTGCTGCATTGCTTGGGTGACAAAGGTCTTGCGGTATATAACACATTTGAGAAGAAAAAATCTTTATCATTTGATCAGATCATTAAAAAAATTGAATAACATTGTAGCCCACCTAGTAATGAGACATACAAGAGACATTTATTTCTACAAGAAAACAACTTCTACAAGATTTGAAAAAGCTAAGTTTAGAATGTAATTTTGATAAACTCAAAGATGGCCTAATTAGAGATCAGATTACAATAGGAATAAATGGTAACAATTTAAAGGAAAATTTATTGCGGATGACTGATCTTACTTTGGAAAAATGTATAAACACGTGCAAAGCTGCAGAAGTGGTGAAGGCCCAAATAGGGAATATGAGAGAAAAGGAAGTAGGAAATATTAATTCTTACAGCTCAAGAAAGGATAGGTCAAAGGAGAGAAATCATTCAAACAAGAAAGAATATCATAGACCTCCATCACATCACAGGCAATCACAAAAACATGGGATGGTAAATAGAACTTCTTCACAAGCATGTGGAAAATGTGGCAGTTTTCATCAGTATAGAAAATGTCCAGCCTTTAATAAGAGATGTAATGATGATTGACTTGAATTTATTCTTAAAAAGTCCATGAATGAAACACCATTAAGATTACAGAGACTCAGACTTAGATTACAGGGTTACGATTTAGAAATTAGGTATAAACCAGGGAAAGAGTTATTAGTGGCAGATGCATTATCAAGGTTTTATGTGAATGATACCATATGTAATAAAGAGTTAGATGAAACTATTGAGTTGTTTGTTTGTTTGATAAAAGAAAGCTTAAATATCAGTAAACAAAAACTTAAATTATTAAAAGATAAAACAGCCGATGACAATAATTTCATATTATTAACAAAATACATACAAAGTTCATGGCCATTAACTAAAAATATACCACATCATCTTAAATATTATCATTCTATAAAAGATGAATTATATGTGTCGGATGGATTAATTTTTAAAAACACAGCGGTTTTAGTGCCTAAATCATTACGTAAAGAGATGCTAAATAAAATTCATTACAATTACATGGGAATAGATAAATGTAAAAGTAGAATTAGAGGTTTATTATTTTGGCCATTTATGAATAAAGAATTAGAAGATTTAATTCGTAATTGTGATACACGTCTTGAATTTAGTAAAAATCATTCATATGAACCATTAATGTTGAGAGATATTGTAAACAAATCTTGGGCTGTAGTAGGAGCAGGTATGTTTTTTCTTAATAATAAAATTTATTTGCTAGTTGTAGATTACTTAACTAAATACATAGAAGTTGTTCAGATGTGTGATCAATCAGCTGATAGTCATGTTAAAGCTTTAAGTTCAATATTTGCTTAATGGGGAATTCCTAAAAAATTGTATACAGATGATGGATCCCAATATAAAAGTTTTATCTTTAAAGACTTTTGTAAATTATGGAATTTTGAACATATTACTTCTACACCTTATTATGCAAGGTCAAATGGTATGGTAGAAAGACATATCCAAACAATTAAAAAAATGTTTAAAAAATGCATTATTGAGAAAAAAGATTTAAATTTAGCTGTACTAGAATATAGAAATATACCAATTGATAACAATTTAAAGTCATCTAATGAGTTGATGATAGGCAGACAAGTATTATCTTTACTACTAAACGTAATTCTAAAAAAAATTCAAATAAATGACAAACTTAATAAATATAAATTTTATCATGATCTAAAAAATAAAAGGAAAAGCAATTTGTTTTATCCAGGCCAAAAAGTATATATTCATGACAGAAACACTAATAAAAAATTAAAAGGGGAGATTATTAAAAAATGCAAATACAGATCATACTTAATTCTATTAGAAAATGGGGGAAAAGTTGTAAGAAATAGGTATCACATTTTTAAGGGGTCAACAGAAAGAAAAGTGAATTATGCTAATAACAGTTTTGATTATTTTGAGAATCCAATGGATCAAAATCCATCAGATCAGAAAAAAGTAACTTATAATCTTAATAACAATGTTGAACATTCCATACCAAATGATAATAGAAACAACCACGAATATGTGACTAGATTTGGGAGAACTTCAAGAAAACCACAGTATTTGCAAAATTAGGTCTGTTGAATGTTATTCTAAGAAAGGGGGATATCAGGAGTGGGAGTAAGCCCTAAGACGGTAGTGTGCTAAGACCCTCATATTTATGGGTGTGGATATACTCTTTGGTAGCAAGCGGAAGTGTGGTTTTGAAATATATGGTTGCTTGGCTCACAAGTGCGTAGTTTTATTCAATATGAATATATGAAAATCCCTGTTAATAAAGATCACAATGTTTATATACAGCATGCATAAAAATAATAAAATCAAAAACAATGTGTGTATAAGCTTAAATGAGTTTTTTGTGTTATTTTTTTATGTAGTCTTAAAAAAATATTAAGTAGATACTATTTCCAGCATCATATAAAAATGACTTACATAAATGAGCCTTTTACTTTGTTAAGGGCATTTGTAAAGTTGCTTCTACTGTCTTGGATTAAATTTGGGATTTGTGAATATTTTTTTACAAATTTTTCCTTGTCTTCATTTTCACTATTCATGGAGTTTTCCTTCTCAGTACTCTTATTATCATTCTCAGAATCAGAAATATTTGTTTCTTCTTCATTATTTTCATTTTTTATTTGTATTTCATTTAATACTGAAGGCTTAAGTAGTGAAGCTGGACGGTTTCTGTTGCGATATTGTATTTGGTGATCTCTTAGCTGCTGTGCTACATAACGATTATCATTTTCTATACTAACATGTTTATTTTTAGCTCTTAGGCGCTGTTGATAAAGTTCTAATTCCCTTCTTAATCTATCTACCACCAGTTTCTGTAATTTGAAATTGAATAAATTACATTTATTTTATTCTAATGAACTTCCAATTTAATTATTTTATAATACCTTAAGATCCAAAGTTCAAATCCTAATGAAGCAATAATGGTATTCAACTCTTAGATAATTAAATTAAATGCAAATGCACTTTGACCATATTTTTGGCTCATTACTCAACCAGTTTACATCTTTGGAATCTTTAAGACGGTCATTTGTTCAATAAAAAAGACAACAATAAAAAATTACACCTACCTGAGCTTGTCCAATAGCAACAATATCTTTTTCAGCCTCATTCACTTTACATTTAAGATGAATATTCTGAAAACATTAACGATAAGTTTAACAGTGATTACGAACGCAATATGGATTTAAATCTGAAATAAATTGATTATTATTAACAAATTTACTAAAATACTTTGTCATAAAGAGAAAGAACATCTTACATTTTCATCTTCTTGTAAACGCGCAACCCATATCTGAAATGAATTAAAATAAAACACATTAATGTACATTTACACTCACAATATTGATTTGGATGAAAAAATATGTACCTGATGAACTCGTATAGCATTTTTTAACTCTGACTGTGTCTTTCGAATATCTTCTTTTATTTCGTTAGATACTTCCATTATTTTTCGCTAAATATTTAAAACTAAATTATTTTTATTACAAATAAATATGAAAAACTCTGCTAGGTATGAAAATAAAACTTCTTAATCGCTGTTGATGTGTTCGCACTTCGCACAAAACTTTAATCTTTTTTAATAGTTCGAATCTGTTTGTCCTCAAATAGTTTTTCGTTAAAATTGCTACATTATTACTAAACAAGTAACTGTAAAATCTAAAATGATTCGGAATAGCTTTTGAAACTGAATTAAAAATAAAAATTCTGGATTCTAAATCTCATTTCTCAACTTCGCAAGTTCTCAAGATAAGTCAAGATTTTAAGAATTAAGAACAATCAACACAAGTATCCTCTTCCCCTGCGATAATCGAAATAGTGTTGCCATTTGCGGCATTTGCTACCAAAGAGAAACGTACAATACCTGGATTCGTATATTCCTGTGACTTGGTGCCACTTGCCACCTTTCAGAAAATAGTAAATACCACACCATAAACCACCAACCATTAGATAACTCAAATCGCTTTCAAATTTCAAAACACAAAATAACTACCTATTTAGGTACTAAAATAATGTGGGTGTTGGTAACGGCACAGAAAATATAATAGTACAAGTACAGAAGAGACACTCCGTAAAGTCAATACAATTAAGTCGAATTCAGATCGCGCGGCGCTTGATTACCTACGTTTATATTTAGCTAGAAGTTGCATCTCTTTCTAACGCGTAACTCTTATCCTTTCTAATGAAATCAGGACTGTCTCAAAGATTCTCCGTATTGGTTTCGGGCTCCTTTGAAGAATAGGCCTGCCGTTCTGCCAGACAGGTCGTAAAAGGTGACAGATTGGCTATATGAATTACTACCATCGTGGCTAATAGGTGGTAGAGTACTGCATTGTCTCGCCCGGGTCTGGTACCACCACCTTATCTATTCCTGCCGCAATAGCTTCAATGCTTGTCGCTGTTGTGTTCTGGTTTGGAGGGTAAGGTTGCCGGTAAACTTATGCATGTGGCATTAGACCTCGCCACAAGATAGCAACGCACCATTTACACCTTTGGTGTCTATAAGCGATGGTTGACTCTTTCCATCAACAAACCCATCTGCTTGTTTGCTATCTTATGATATAAAAAAAATATTCTATCACCTATAGACACCAAAGATGTAAATGATGTGTTGCTATCTGTGCAGCAGGATGGCAGTGCTATACACATAAGTCTACCGCCCAGCTTTAACCCCCAAAACGGAACAAGATAATGACAAGCGTTGATGTTATTTAGGCAGGAATAGGTAAGCAGTGGTACCATATACTCAGTGAGACGATGCGGAACTCTAGGCTCACTGAATTTGGCCCCACTTTTTTTGATTTTCAGATTTTTGATATTTTTAATTGAGTGAGTTTGGAGGGCAAGCTTTTTTCCGCTTGGTGGCGCCTATGAGCCGACGCGCTGTCAAATCGCGTTTGGGTTGATAAAATCAAGTTAAATGTTTTATGTATCAAATAATTTTTAAAATATGTAAATATAATTAATTTAGATTTTATTTATTTTGTTATTTGTGTATAGTTCACAATCTTTTTTAATTAAACGATAAAATATTTCACTTTCGTATGAATAACACTACTATAATTTTATTTAGAGGTGACAATAATTTAAAGCGGTTTTTGTCCCAAAGAAGATAAATCCTTCTTATTGTTTCTTCTTGATATAAAATATTCGTATTCCGAACTATTCTAGATTACTTCCGCTTAAAAATGATTTTTTTTTTCTAATAGTGTTGTCCTATACAAATCAAATTGTGTAAATAAAAATGAATTATTTGTTAAGTTAACAGAAATCCTCCAGTAAATTTTTAATCATATACGAATTACATCACTGTCTTTCATATATTTTATGTGCCTATATTGTATATACATTGAGATGTGCGTAAATGTTGATATTTTATTTGTAGTATTATGTTTTGTATTTATTTGCGAATAACATTGTTCAAATAAACACTGATGTGTATCATTATCTGCGGTGTGACACTCACGGATCGCGTTTGAAATACTGGGTTGAGAGAGAGAGGATGTGATTGGAAGACAGAATCGGTGTGATAATGAGAAAGACATGCTCTGTTGGTTCGGACATGGTGAAAGAATGACAGATGAACGATAAAAAAAACAGATATAAAATGTGAATGTGAATGAATATAAGCACCAGGGGAGACAAAGGCTGGAGCACCATGATCAAATTGGTGGGTTGCTATACGAAGGTGGTGTTAAGCATTTCTGAAACCGACGTGTTTACATGAAGAGAGTTATGAATGTGGAGGAAGAGAATGGAATCACGATCCAGACAGACATGCCCTGATGTCTGTCTGGATCGTGATTCCATTCTCTTTGACTGCCACGTACAGTGTATTTGTGTGTTTACTGTTAAAGTCAAACTTAGACTTTAACAGTTTCCTCAATTAGTATTTCAGGTGATGTATAAGCTTTTAAACTATCTTCATAATTTTCTTTATGAAGTATAGTCTCAAACAAATACTGGGTGGTGGTTTGGTGTCCGAAACATTGTTTCATTAGTGTTATCTTGTCATTGTCACATGTTACATTAGCGTTATCTTATGCATGCGGAAGTACATCCTACAAGTCAGATAATCAGGCTCCATTAACATATTTGTCTATAAGCAATGGTTGCTTCTTTCTATCAGATGAACTTTCTGCTTGTTTGCTATTAAATTTGGTATATAAGAATGGTTATCCGTATATCATATCGCAAGCATAAGCAATTCACACGTTTGCTAGAGAATCAGTTTTTTTTTAATATATAAGAGTTTAATTTCACAGATAATTAACTACCTCCTATAGAACAATGTAGTGCAATAACGCAAGTTGCATTACTTTATGCCACATTGGTGACAACGCTACATAAATATTATGTTTTGAGAACCATCTGCTTCTTAGTTATATAAATCGTTTTAAAAAATTCACTTTCGACTATGAACCATCGCAAATCGAGATAACAATCTTTGAAACTATTAGACAGGATTCATTGATTTGTATGTATGAAAAGTTACTTATTTAAACTGGATAGTTTTGCAATAAAATATAGAACACAAGTCGATCTTCACGTGAATTACCATATAGATTACTAAGTACTTTACAAGCAAAGCAAAATATGCGATTTATTTCAAAATGGGGCTTAAGAATTACCGCTGTTTTGTAATTTTGGAAATAACTTCTTAATTCAAAAATTACAAAATAGACGACTTTTTGCTTGGCACGCCTACTCAATGTGTACCTACTTTCCCAATGGCAAAAACTTACAAAACAAATTGTTGTCAAATGACAATAGTGTGTTGAGTGAAACTAACTCAGAAATCTGAGCCAGTTAGAAACCTGAGCTAAGATTCTACCAGAACACTTTTTCAAAATTTAAAAACATTTCAATGCCGACATTTTACTTTATATGTCACGGTGGCATTGTATAATTCCTACATTGCTTCTCTAGGTCCAGCCTGAAACCCTCCGCTCGGATGCTTAAAATAAAATTATGTTGATTCTTACCATTTAACTTAAAATTCTAACTTAGAAGTTACGTTTGACACACCCAGTAGCGCCACCAAGCGGAAATTTGTGTGCCCTCCAAACTCTTAAAATTCTTAAAAATGTTCGAACTGTCAACCCCGTGCATTACATACATAAAGGTAGGTGATTACATACTCTTTGACTGTTGCAATCAAATCAAGTCACAGATTACTTATGTATAAATAGATAGTTCACTCTACTTTTAGTATTGTACTATGGAGGCATTTAGTTCACACCCAAAAAATAAAGATGGAGCCTAAATAAAGAATATGAATATAGGGCCCCCACGATTTTAATATTTTCAATAAATGGAAAAGTATAGAAATAAAAGTCAAATTATATACATTTTTAATTTATTTATACAAAACCGTATCTAATAATAATAACTTGCTGGTTGACAGGCAGAGAATGCCTTTATGGTATTAAGTTTAACCATTGTACAATTTTAGTGCATAAAAGTAAATAAATAAATAAATAATTATGTTTTAATTCATAACAGTTTTTCTCTTTTCAATATATTTCCATATAGAATATTTCACATGGTCTTAATAAGATACCTTAGTTTAGTAAAACTTAGAAAAACATAGTAATATAAATCTTACCGTAGTAATACATAATAAATAATTGGAAAAATATGTACTTTACAATTAGATATTTATCACTGTTTTGCAGAAACAAAAAAGGGTCCTTTAAAATATATGGAAGGTATTAAAGATACATTTTATAATTTTACTTAGAATGACAAGACCTAAAACTATATTATAATATATATCTCCTACGTTTTAGTAATGTATATTACTAAAACGTAGGAGACAAGGAAATCCAAAACCTAAATAATATCTTAATTTACCAAGTAAGTTATATACACATTCTGGCTAGAATACGAGAAAACCAACCGGTTGCTGAGACAATTGACAACACACATCCAAATTAAATTGATGATACCATAAGTCCTGCTTTTCCTTTGTATCTGCATTCTTTCACAATCTTATTGAAATTTTACTTGGCGTAACTGACACGTCCAACTCTCGGTTTTGTACATGGTTCATTCACTCTGTCACTCCCACAAAACCTACCATTTTACATCAGTGATATATTTTCCAATCCTGATATAGTTTACATTCAAGATATACAAACTATTCTACTTGTTTTAATACCGTAATCATACATTTTGGTTATTTTCCTTCCTTGAAAATCAATTTCGTCTTCTAAACATAATTAATTTCGCATTATATAATAATTGAGATTTAACTAAAAACTAATGCAAATGACAAAAATTTAATATGTTATTGCTAAAATTTGATTTGATAAAAGAATTCTATCATTTAAATACTAATAACGATTAGATTACTTTGCTCCGCTGCACTTGCATAGGATCATTGGACCCTTGTCTATACAGATGGTTAAAGTGTATCTCAGATAGGATTGGAACATTAGTATCTGGACCAGTCATGAAATATGTATCAGTAAAACGTATCGTTTGGAACATTGAATCTCTAATTCTGAAGACTAATTGACGCGTAAATATAAATGATCGAAATTGCTGTTACAAAAATCAGGTTTTTTTATCAATTATCATATTACATGACAATTAGAATTAATTAAATACTAGGTATAATATTTATTTCAAAGCATATTGATTTCTCCTCATTCTTTTTAGGTTTAGGACTAAC
Source organism: Apodemia mormo (assembly GCA_036924255.1). Taxonomy (NCBI): domain Eukaryota; kingdom Metazoa; phylum Arthropoda; class Insecta; order Lepidoptera; family Riodinidae; genus Apodemia; species Apodemia mormo. The sequence continues at coordinate 30,463,209 of JAUPFN010000006.1, forward strand.
AGTTAGTTCAGTAATTATTTATATTATTTATTATTAATGTAAAAAATATGTTGTTTAATATCTATCATAAAATAAAATGTTTACCAACTAAGTGAATAACAATGACGAAGACATGCGACACAAATTAAATTGTAAGCTTAAAAAATTATCTTACTTTGTCATACGAAAACTTCATAATAGTCATATATGAGTCGCGAGAGCTGTGCCTGACCCAATGTTGCAAATGTTCCAAATGATACGAAAGTTCTTACTATGCTTAATTTGATACACTGTATCACTTTAAAGAAACTATTCCATAAGTCATTTCTGTAAAGAGCTACTCACGCCTACTTGTCTATAATCAAATGTGCCAAACTAAAGCCAATGTAATCGTTGTTACATTCTGTCAATTATAATATTTTTAATTCGTGTTAAAGTTCATTCAAAACGTACAAACTAATCCACTACTTTTAACCCTACTACTACTACTACCACTGTACTAGTTTCAAATATCAGTAGGTACAACTTTTATCACGTTCAATGGTACAATCATTTTTCATTATTCTGCCCAATGTTATCTAATTAACAAAAACAACTTCGCCTAAATAAACATAGCAGAATAGTAGAACTAAAAACTACTAAAAGTTATTGAAAAAGGTTAAAAATTTATTGTTATTGCTAAAACATGTCATACTGTCACTTCATACTTGTGACTTTATTCCCGTAACCCACACACATTACTTCCTTTTACCAAGCTGAGTAAAAAATTGCCTATACTATTCAGTGATAATGTTTACATTCGTGAAATAAATTATAAAATCTGTCCAGTAGTTATTAAATTTATCCCTTACCAACAAACAAATATTACCTCTTCAAAATAATATACAGAGCACTCTTTAAATAGAATAAATGAAATCCCTATAAAATATGTTGGTTTACTCCATTGCAATTATATGAGATTCTTGTACCCTCTACAATCAACTGCGCCAATACATTTGGTCTAGAATATAATGTTCATCTCTTGTCAAAAGAACATTTAAGATATACAAACTACTCGTTTTAATATACCATCATCAGTTATGGTTATTTCATTTTTATCAATATTATTATACTTTTCTTCACATCCAATTGTACAATTATTATTTTTCATTATTGTGACCAAGTTGTCGTTATATATTATATTAACACAAATAACATTGCCATAAAAATACACCATAGCTTATAATTTAACTTAAGGTTTCCTAACTTACAAAAAAGGTTCATATATTATGTATTATGTTAACACCAAAACAATATTTATTCAATAAGATCAGTCTTTCTATTAGTTAAACATAAAATAAAAATTACGTTGTTTTACTATGCTGTATGCATAGAAATTTTCTCCACAGACATCTGTGTCAAAATTAAATCTATTTATTAGCTGGATAACAAACTGGTTCTGGTGGATTCCACTGCGTTTTTAGGTATTATTTTAGATAAGAAATTACAATGAGAACCGCACATTAATAATTTAGCAAATAAACTTAGTTCGGCAGCTTAAGCAGTTAAAAAAATGAGACAGTTAACTGATGTCGACACAGCAAGAATTGTATACTTTAGTTACTTTCACAGCATTATGTCATATGGGTTCTTCTCTGGGGAAATTCTGCTGAAATAAATACTATATTTGTATTGCAGAAACTATTAGGGCAATTTACAATCTTAGCCCGAGTGTTTACCTGAGAGAAAAATTCAAAGAAATTAATATCCTAACTGTTATATTCCAATATATATTTGAGAACTTGATGTAAGTTCGTAAAAATATTTGCTTGTTTAAAAAAATTGTGACGTACACTCACTAAACACAAGGAACAAAAACAATCTTGTTGTGCATGCATCTCGTCTCCACAGAACAAGTAACTCTTTTATGGGGCAATGTATACACTTTTACAATAAACTTCCCGAAACTATAAGAGATCTACCAGTCAATAAATTTAAAAATTGTGTTAAAACAAAACTGTGTAAAAAAGGGTATTATAAAATCTCAGATTATTTGGAAGACAAACAAGCATGGGATTAATTGCTCCTCATATCAATCTCATATATATGTTTTGTAATTATGTAATATTGTGTATGAATAAAAAATTATATGAAAAAAAGACAAGTCCGCTGAGTTTCTTCCGCCGGATCTTCTCAGTGTGTGGCCGCGTTCCGATCCGGTGGTAGTTTTGAAGAGTGTTGACGTGTCAAAATAACTTGTAAAAAGTTTTATTGAATAAAGTTCTTCCGATTTCTGATTTCTAGCAATTTTCTAATTAATGAGTCTAATGTGTCTAATAAAAGAATACGTTCCGCAAAGCAACGTCACTCCCGTGTTTGGTACCACCGCAGTGCCATTTCTGCCGTAATCAGCTGAAACGATCGCCTTATCTATTCTTGTCACGATAACGTCAGTGCTTTACAGTCGTGTTCTGGTTTGAAGGGTAAGTTATTTAAGGGTAACATTTGCAAGTGGTGTTACCATCCCACTACGAGGATGGCAAACACCATTTATAAAGTTGATGTCTATAAATCTGGTTTCTCTTGACAAACAGGAGTGTCTTGTGCTTGTTTATTATTTTAGGCTGCTCCGTAGTGACCCTGACTACGCATCGACGGGGTTCGGGTTTGATTCCCGACAGGGACGAACATTTGTGTGATGAGCATAAATGTTTGTATTTCTAGGTTTGGGTGTTTATTATCTATATATGTATATCTATGTATTAGTATCGTTGACTACCATCCATATCCCAATTAATAATTTGCTTATTTTGGGGTTAAATTAATTCGTGTAATTTGTCAGAGGAATATTTATATTCATGATATAAAAACTAGAAATCGCCTTCTCGTTAAAATTCAATGATAATCCTATTAAAGTTGAATCTCAAACATCTATTATACAAAATATGACTATGACTATTTGACCACAAACTAAACAATAAAACCTTCAAGTTTATCAAAACACTAACTATAAACAAATTTGTATATACTTGTGTGTCTGAAACGCATAGTAGTGCGTGTATGTTTTCTTTATAATTATGTTAATTTTAACGCTTATTATATTAAACTATGAATTTTATGCACTTCTTCTTCAAATAAACTTCAACTGTTCCATATTTCATGTTCCTCAGCCACAATTTTCGTAAAGAGGGGTAAAGTTTATGCTTCATGTATTTGTATGTAGATTACTGGATTTTGAATTTGACAACCTCTGAAAGATGTAAAAAATAATCAGAAATTTGTAAACCAATTCTGTTATGCCATTGATCTCTAATCTCTTATATTATACCTAATTTCATCGGAATGTAATTTTTTATGCCAATAACATGAAAGGATAACCGTGGATTTCCATACATTTCACCACTATCCCTCGTGTTGGTCCGGGCTCCTTTCAAAAATAAACCAACAGCCGTTCTGCCAGGCAGGTCGTAAAAAGCGACCGATTGACCTGGTTTGAAGGGTAAGGTAGCCGCTAGACTTAGAATGTGGCATTGCCATTGCACCACACGGATAGCAACGCACCATTAACATCTTTGGTGTCTATAGGCGATGGTTTCTTCTTCTATCAGGAGAGCCATCTTGTTTGTTTTCTAATTATATAAAACAAAATTCATGCATTTAAAGATATTACCTACAACAATTTTAATAAATAAGTAATATTTTACAATTGGAACTTAATAGTAGAATATGCACAATAAATGAGTTTAAGAAACATAATTAAATATCAACATGTACTATGCGTTCCAAATAAGAATAGAATCACACTTGTCAAGTGTGAAATTAGTGATATGTCAACAAAAAAATATTTGTTTTAAAAAACAGGGCTAATTTATTAAAGACCAATTAACAATCATATTCATAGATATAATAATAATATTAGTGTCCATATCACACTACATATAAGTGTACATGATATTAAATAAATAAATATTCATGGGACAAATAACACTTACTGATCTAACACCAAAGTAAGCAAATTATTTGCTTGTGTTATGTGTGTTAGTCAAACAATACATAGAAATACATAAATAAATACTGGAATATATTTAATAAACACCCAAACCTGGAAATACAAACATATATGCTCATCACATAAATGCTTGTCCTTGTCGGGGATCAAACCCAAGCCCCGTCGATTTTTTAGTCAGGGTCGAAAACCACTCGACCAATGGGGCCGTCGCATATATATTTAAATAATGTCATTATAAACATAATTCGAAACACGTAAATAATTTTGTAAATGTAAAATTGTTTGTAATCACTACATAGTATAAAACAAAGTCGCTTTCTCTGTCTGTCCCTATGTCCCTATGTATGCTTAAATCTTTAAAACTACGCAACGGATTATGATGCGGTTTTTTTAATAGAGTGATTCAAGAGGAAGGTTTGTATGTATAATAACATTCAATATATATATTTTTTTTTTTTATATCATAAGATAGCAAACAAGCAGATGGGTCTCCTGATGGAAAGAGTCAACCATCGACACCAAAGATGTTAATGGTGCGTTGCTATCTTGTGGCGAGGTCTAATGCCACATGCATAAGTTTACCGGCTACCTTACCCTCCAAACCGGAACACGACAGCGACAAGCGCTGACGCTATTGCGGCAGGAATAGGTAAGGCGGTGGTACCAGACCCGGGCGAGACAATGCAGAACTCTACCACCTAGTAGCCACGATGGTAGTGACTCGATAGCCAATCGGTCGCCTTTTACGACCTGCCTGGCAGAACGGCAGTTGGCCTATTCTACAAAGGAGGCCGGGACCAACACGGCGAAAGGGTATTGTAGAGTAATACTGCAATTTTTGAGTTTTCTGATGTCATGTCGTAAGTCATTATATTTTTTTCCGCTTACATTGCAAACGCTGGCTAAACCCTATGAGATTTATCAAAACAATGTACTAAGCATTTATATACCTTGAAAAGGTCTACAAAAAACTCCGCGATGGTATATGTCTATCTCTTATGGATAACCCACAATAGCATTTTTTTGGTCATTTACTTTTTACGAGAAATAATGGCTTTTTTCGAAGCAATTTTAAGCAATACAGTACTAATCCTTATCCAATTAAATGCCTTAAATATATTGTTGATTTAATATAGATTAATATGGCCGTTTACAGCATGTAATTTAAATGAATATTTTTGAAGATATTACAGATTTAAAATGCAGTGGCATAGCGATTACGGGGTTACCGGCCGGTCGGAAGCGCGCGCGCAATATGTTCTGAAACCGCTGGGAAACGTGTTAATTTTTGGATAAGTAAAAAATTATAGGACTTCAGCTGAAAACCGAAATTTAGTACATTTTTTTTAACTAAATAATAAATATCACCATATAAAAATCATGCAAACGATTAGAAATAGTATTAACAAATTATTTGTTTTAGAGATTTTTTTAGCCTGTTTTCGGAATTTTATATGATCAAGTAAATCAATCAAGTAATCAATATGATCAAGTAAAAAGTAGGTATATTCTATCATGTAACTAGCGGCCCGCCCCGGCATCGCACGGGTAAAAAAAATGACTAAAATCGATGCCCTTTTTAAACAAAATAGATGATTGAACTGAAAAATCTATGCTTATATTTTTTACTCTTTTGAGCTTAAAATACCTTTATTTAGTGAGAAGTTTCAGGGATGGCCCGTAGGGTCAACCATTTACACATTTTTTCCCGTTTGTCCCGATGACTCGCCTTAATAAGTCGCATCAAACCTTCAACGTTACAGGCTTAGATTTGAGCGTTGACTGTTTTTCACATAGCCAACTATATGTCGCTCTTTCAAGAGTAATCTGTAAAGAAAACATGTTTGTATTGTCTAATGACAAGAAAGCTCTGAACGTTGTATATAAAGACATTCTGTAATATATTAATTGTAAAAATAAAAGAAATAGGTAAAAATGTAAAAACTAAAAATGTAGTACCTATATGAATTTAGATGTTCCAAAGATAGCAAGAAATCTTCATGGTATAGGGAAAGGGGAATTGTTTGCGGGCCACAGGCAGAAATGAGTAAATCAAAACTACTGCATCGATTTTAATCATTTTTTTTTTACTGAGTGACATAGACTATACCCGTGCGAAGCCGGGGCGGGCCGCTAGTATGATATAAAAAACAGGCCAAACTGATAATTTCCTATATTAAAATCGGTTATTTTCAATTTTTTTATTTATTAATAACAAGCTGAATTTTGTGAACGGCTTCGTTTTGACGAGACGATCTCAAATCCAGTATTTAATAAAGTTAGGGGGCTTCGAACATTTTAATTTGGTAAAGAAAAAATATTAATTAATAACAATTAATAAAAATTTCGTCTTACACATTGGACGGTTTTTCTGACGAGCCCTCCTCTCTAAAGATTTGGATTTATGAGAGTTTTAAATTTATTGATATTATTAATCATATATTAATCAATTTAAAAACAAACTGATTTTCCCAAAACAGCTCGTTAATTATTATAATAATTCAAGGGTTACTTTGTCCTATACGTGAAATAGATTTTTTTCTTAGTCCAACACTCTAAAGTTTTCTTTTTTATCTATATTTATTAGTTACCCGATTCGAGATTTTTCGAAGATAGAGAAGATGGGCTTCTCACCAAAATGAAGTTCACAAACATTCAACTTGTTATTAATTAAAAAAAATTGTGTCCCCGTGTTGGTCGTGGGCTTCCCCGTGTTGCTCCCGGGCTTCCCCGTGTTGGTCCCGGGCTCCTTTGAAGAATAGGCCAACTGTTGTTCTGCCAGGCAGGTCATAAAAGGCGACCGATTGGCTTTACGAGTGACTACTATCGTGACTACTAGGTGGTAGAATTCTGCATTGTCTCGCCCGGGTCAAGTACCACGCCTGGCCTATTCCTGCCTGACCTATTCCTGCCGCAATCTGCAGGCTGCAGGGTAAGGTAGCCGCTAAACTTATGCATGTAGCTTTAGACCTCGTCACAAGATAGCAATGCACCATTAACAGTTTTGGTGTCTAGGCGATGGATGACTCTTTCCATCAGGAGACCCATCTGCTTGTTTGCTATCTTACAATATAATAAATAATAAAAAAAAAATGTTCGTGGGCCCACTATCTAAAACTGAAGTTCGTTAAATTTCAACCCACATTATCTTCAGATCACCCATTTCAAATAAACGCCTGTCTATGTCGAAATACCTAAAACGCGTGACTTATCTGTCAGCCTCTGCAATATTTTGACAATCTTTGTAGGACGATCTCCGAAAGTGTACACAATCTTTATAATCGCAAGGCTTGTTAAGTCTACTTTCAAATATAATTTTCGGCTGTTTTTATATCTTAATCACAAATCTATATATTAATATAAAAAGCGAAAACTTTGTACCCCTGTGTACAAGAAGTAGGTGTTTGTTGTTGTTGTTTGTAGAATAGAAACCCTCTAAAATATTTTTCTTTATTATAATTTAATTAGTTTTGAAGTGAATAAGCTAATAACTAAATTGTGTTTAATCTGTGAATATTTCATCTCTACCAGTTATTGTTCATAAGATCGAGAAAAAACCGCTATAAATTACGTTTGTTGTAATAGCCTCCCTTAAATATTTATTTTATTCTGTTTTTAGGGTTCCGTACCTAAAAGGTAAAGCCTCCGCTGTCTGTCTGTCACCAGGCTGCATCTCATAAGCCGTGACAGCTAGAAAGCTGAAATTGTTGTTGTTCTGCCTTTTTAACTACTCTTATTTCTTTCTATATTTCCTCACCTTTTAAACCTTCAACAATGAATTCAGCCGTTCTCGAGTTTGCAATTGATTTATATATATTATATACTATACTACTATAATTTCTCACCTTTTAAGTCTTCCCTGGAATTCAACAATTAATTCAAAACCAAAATTAGTCAAATCGTTTCAGCCGTTCTCGAATTTTAGCGAGACTAACGAACATCAATTGATTTTTATATATATAGATTTCTATATTTTCTCACCTTTTAAACCTTCCTTGGATTTCAACAATTAATTCAAAACCAAAATTGCCAAATCAGTTTAGCCGTTCTCGAGTTTTAGCGAGATGTTTTCAGCGAGATTTTTAGGGAGTTTTGGCTAATTTTGGTTTTGAATTAATTGTTGAAGTCCAGGGAAGGTTTAAAAGGTGAAAAATATAGAAAAAAAAGAGTGGTTATAAAGGCAGTACAACGTTTGCCGGGTCAGCTAGTACTAAAAATAAAAATAAAATATTAAGGGGGTGTTCCCATGCAATATCTATCAACGTGTTTTTTTTTTCATATTTTTTGAAGATGTTAGTACAGAACCCTTCATACGCGCGTCCGACTCACACTTGGCCGGTTTTATTATTATTCGTTGTTATAGCGGCAACAGAAATACTTCATCTGTGAATTTTTATAATGTTTAAGTAACTATTATCTCATTATATACAGCTTGGTGATGGACGGACAACCAATTTCAATGAAATTTTGTAGATATCTACTAAATTTCATTGAAAACGGTTCAGTAGTTTAAAAATCCATAGCGAACAAACAACATGATACATAATGTTAATATATACTACAAATTACGTGTCACATTGTTTGTCCGCTATGGGATTCCTAAACTACTAAAACGATTTCAATAAAATTTTGTAGATATTTACTGTTTGGTCCAAATATTTACTATTGGTTAAGAGATAGGATAATTTTTATCTCAATTAATCCCCTCTCAAGTACCCCACTTTTACAAGTACACACATTTAATACAAGTAATTTGTATGGCAAAACAATGTTTGCCGTGTCAGCTAGTATAAGTATAAAGCGAAAAAATACTGATAAGTGTTACAAAACTTTTAAACAACAAACAGTACTAGTCAAGGTGATTGATATCAATCCCGTCAGCCTCTGCAAAACTTAACCACCAGTATTCATATTGGTGTTGATATTGTTGACCTTTGATTGTTCTGCAACAGCTTGGCAAAAGACGATTCATTTTTTAAGTAAAATAATTTATACAAAGGAGTGAAATACGTACTTGCTAAGGAGCCTACTGTGGACGAAAGTCGTTGACTAAATACTTGCGCAGCATATTTAACTTTCATTTTGGGAATTTTATCACGGAATACATGTGCCTCAGTTAATTTGTTACAAATTCAAATTTCATGTTCTCCATCGTCCTCCTTCAATAATAATTCAATATGCTCCCATTTTGCTATTTTCTCAACGTCATCTTGAGTAAATTTTAAAGATTTTGTGAGCGAGTTGTTTCTGATCCCTTTTAGTAAATGCAGTGTCATAGAGAGGGAAAAATTTTACAGAATCAAACTTAATTGTAGTTGTTTTGTATTCTTTCCCTTCTCTTAAATATTTTAATTTGGTATCGTATCAACCCTCTCTTCAACCCTGTTGAGTTTAATTTAATAATTATGTTTTTTATTACAATATACTTATTTGTTGTGCGTTGACAAAATGTAAACATTACGGGTTGCTTGTATTTGGCTCTTATGCCTTTGATCATAAAAGCAAGAGCATGATCCGCAAGTTGTGCCATTATTGTTTCATTGTCTGAAAAACCTGAAATTTCTCCTGTAAATTATAATATACGTCTGATAAAAGGGCTAGCTCGCCGAACATTAATATACAAAGCCGTTTCTCTACTGATAAGCCCTTTACTGATTCGTTTGAGTTTTAAATATGTTTTCATTAAAGCCTGGCTGTATATTCACAAAACTCAATAATTTCTGCAAAGTACTTCGGGATGGTAACTCAAATATGCTCCGTAAAAATTTGTATGCCTTAGGGCTTTGCTTTAGTATGGATTATGACATTTTTTTTTCATTCAAAATGTATCTCTGTCCTTTAGTCTTTCTTTGTTTTTTCATTTGTAAATTTATGAAAGTTGTTGCCATCTCTGGCAATTCATTAACCATATTTAAGTACATTTTAGAATATGATATTTTGCATTTGGTTTTTAAATTTTCTTTAATTTGCGACAGTCTAGGCATTTTTGTTTTAGCTGCTTTCAGTTGATGAAAAATGATTCTTATTAATTTTCTTTTTATTTAGGACCTGGAATCATAGAGAAGGATTAATATTCCTATTTAAAGTTCATCATAGTTTAAGAAATCATTAAAAATCTGATTAAACATGGCGGCAAGTTCCTCTCATCGAGTAGTGACTGTATACTTATATAAAATTAGCATTATAAGTGTATAATATTTTATAAAACAATAGTATTATAACTATATACTATTTTTATATATTATTAGCTGTTTTCCGCAACTTCGTTTACGTAACCCACACATTTTACTTCCTTTTACTAAATCGTGTAAAAAAGCCTCTGTGATGATGAACTCAGTGATGATGTGGCTTTGTGAGGATTCACGAATGTTTAAAATTGGTTGTTTACAAATAACCAAATATTACTTTTTTACAATATTAAAGTAGAAGTATACAGAGGATAGCAAACAAACAAAATGCTGATGTAAAGAATATAAAATAAAGCTATCACCTGATACCTGACCTTTCGGACATAAATGGTCCATTGACAACCGTGTGACTAATGTAATGCCACATGCATTTGTTTATCTTACTTTAATTCAACTATATTATATATAATGTAAACTTTGCTTTTGCTGATCTTTTTCTATAAAATTGGTTCACAACTAATCCAGAGACTAAATCCTAGTCAGTGTGGTACTAAGCGAGTTTAAAAACACAAAAAATATTTAAAATTAACTTTTTATATGTACCTATAGTAGATAATAATTAAATAATTGTAACATTACCTAAGTTCAGTGTAGGTACTCAATTTTAAGTAACTCTTTTATTAAGAATAAAGTATTTTTTAAATGGTTATTACACAGCTTGAAATTTTATAAATTTAATTTGTTGATTTATTAGTATCAACTTCATTTAGAACCACTGACTTCCACTTTTCAAATCGTTCCGCTTGTGTAGTTAGATTTGGAAAATTGGGTAATTATCCTAAAAAAAATTCAATTTGTTATAATTCTTGCAAGGTATTATTTTAATGATAAAAGCACAATGAATGGACTTTTTATTATATTTGCAAATTGTTGTAACAATTAGATGTTCTCTGAAACTAAGCTTTCCTTTTAATGTGTCTTTAATTTTTTTTATATATCATAAGATAGTCCTAAAAAAATTCAATTCGTTATAATTTTTGCAAGGTATTATTTTAATGATAAAAGCGCAATGGACTTTTTATTATATTTGCAAATTGTTGTACCAATTAGGTGTTCTCTGAAACTAAGCTTTCCTTTTAATGTTTGTTTAATTTTTTTTTATATCATAAGATAGCAAACAACCAGATGGGTCTCCTGATGGAAAGAGTCAACCATCGCCTATAGACTCCAAAGGTGTTAATGGTGCGTTGCTATCTAGTGGCGAGGTACTAATGCCACATGCATAAGTTTACCGGCTACCTTACCCTTCAAACCGGAACACGAAGGTTGCAAGCACTGACACTATTGCGGCAGGAATACGTAAGGCGGTGGTACCAGACCCGGGCGAGACAATGCAGAACTCTACCACCTAGTAGTCACGATGGTAGTGACCCGCATACCCAATCGGTCGCCTTTTACTACCTGCCTGCTGAACGGTAGTTGGTTAATTCTCTAAATGTTAAATTTAGTGAAGTACCACAATAATACAAAGGTAAAGGTAAAAATCTAGACATAACTGGTATCTTAGTTTTTTTATTATAAATATTTTATGGCTTTAAATTTTATTTTTTTATTTTTAGCGTCAGTGCTGGTCACTGTCGTGTTTCGGTTTGGAGGGTAAGATAGCCGGTAAACATAAGCATGTGGCATTAGACCTCGCTACAAGATAGCAACGCACCATTAACATCTTTGGTGTCTATAGGCGATGGTTGACTCTTTCCATCAGGAGACCCATCTGCTTGTTTGCTATCTTATAATATAAAAAAAATAGCATAAATATTTTATGGCTTTAAAATAAACTCTAGTAGTAGCCATAATATCCACTTCATTTTCAAATTTCCATATACATAAATCCATAACTTATTGAAATTTAGTACAATATTTTAATTTTCATAAAATATTTGAAAAAGTATTATAAACTAATTTTATTAAACACAAAACATTCTTAGCAAAGAAATTCAAGCTGAGTAAGATTTGCTTAATATATAATAACTCATTATTACAAAATAAAAACCAGCCCAAAAAGATTAAGTTAAAAACCAGAAATTATTTAAAAGTAACACTAAATTTTTAACAAGAAGTGATTAGTTGGTGAATATGTTACATGACTATTAGAAACATAGATAAAATTAAGCAAATCAAGCATTCAACCAAAGGAACCCTATATAAAAGACCATTTCTGGCAAGCAACGGTCTCTCATATAAGATTTGGGTAAGATAACATTTATGCATTCTGCATGCCAACTGCTTTGTACATTTTAATATGCAAAACAAAGAGTAGTAAGGAAGGGCATCTAATTGATGAAATTAATTTAGTATTTTTAAATTTAATAAGTTCTTTCTTTGTGAGAGATTACTCACATACAAATTTTTTTCAAGTACACATTGACTTGGCTTTTTTCAATATATTTTTAAAATAATGCACTATTTCAGATATGCTGAAAGAAAAGGATAACTAATAAAATGTAAAAAGTTTCTCACACAATACTCACCCATAATTTTTAAATAATATTGTTGTCACCTTTAAGAATTGAGATGCTGATGGATTAAAGTAGCTTTCCAATTGCCACTTCTATTGAAAAGCTCTGGTTTCCAAACACGAACACACAAACTGTAAGAGGTCAGTATGTAAGAAAGTGTGCGCAGGACTTAGAAAAATTTTGATGGTAAATTTCAACCCTATATAACACCACAATTTTTGTTGCACCAATTGATGGAGAGGTTAAGGGCCACTAACTTTTGTCAAGGTAACTTCGCTCTGAGCTCATTCACCGTGGAGTTGGGGATGAAAACTGAAATCCATTACAAAGGCATCTGCAACTTAGAAAAATTTCAAATGGAAATTTTCGACCCTATATAACACCTCTTTTTTCTTCCACCATGGGCAAGCAACAAAAATGGTGCAAAATAATTTAAGATTAATATTTGAAGTATTTGCATACATTTTGAGGTTAAGTTTGGCTAGTTTTTAGCCTATAACATTTTTTATAAGCATTTCCGTAGGGGGGAGTTTTACTGGAAGGGAGTCCCCAAGCTGTTCATCCCCCCGCCACCCCTCAACCCCAAATTCGTGCGGCCCGTTTCTAATGCAATCCTCTGACGCCTTTGTAATGGATCTCGGTTTTCATCCTGCAACTCCGTGGGGAATGAGCTCAGAGCAAAGCGACCTTAACAAAAGTTGGTGTCCCTTACCCCCTCCATCCAATGGTTCAACAAAAAAGGGGTGTTAAATAAGGTTGAAATTTACGATCGAAATTTTTCTAAATCCTGCGCATCTTTCCTACACACAGACCAATATATTGCAGATACCTTTGGAGTTGCATCCAAAATAACAGCAATATCTTCGCCAACCGGCAACCACTTTTTTTCACTCCATGATAAAATAAATCGAAGTCAAAAACGTCTTTCATACTTACCTATATTGTTAATTTGCTTAAATTTAACAATTAATAATAACACTTATAATTAAATGAAGCTAACGATAAGTAAAGCTTAAATGCGATCTTTAGAACACAATATTAAACAAAAGAATAGTAATTAGCAGTAATTAAATTCTCATTTACGAAATTTTAAATTAACTTTTAAGTTTTAATAATGGCGTAATTCTACCAACGCGACCACTATTTGATGAGGGAATCTACCAAAAACACTGCTAAAATCTACTAAATTCTTCTAGGTATGCATTTTTCAAAAGCAATTATTTTTAGAATAATATTTAAGCCGAATTGGGTAGATACGATTTGTTGATTTGTTAATGAACCCTACATATAATCAATCATTTATGATTAACATCCATACCAGTTTATATATATACTCTATAATTAACATTTTTGAAAATAATGAGTTATTTCTCACCCTACACGATAGGTTTGAGTGTATCTTCTTTTCATTTAAATTACAAAAACGTATGATTTCGAGAAAGCAAACAACACAAATGAACGAAAACTATTAAATAAAACTATGTCGTCTAATGTCTATTGTTATAGTAACAATATAAAAGTGATCTAAGTTGAAAGACCTATTTTATAAAAATAGTCTTTATATTATGTTTGCACGATATCTTTTATTTTTCTACAACCGGGTGCGAAACTGTAAAAGTAATGTTATACTAGTAATTATTACAATACAATTAATAATCATGAATGAGTATACTAGATGAATATGCACATACATGATTTATGTACATCTATGCATACACATATTATATACAACACAAGAAAATACGATGTGAATAAATACAAACTTGCATATACTACGCAATAAATTCAGAAAACCATTCAAATTAAAAATATAATAAATCCATTCAAATTAAAAATATAATAAAGAAAATTTAATAACACATCTAGATTGATGATGTGTATTCAATTTGCACCCTCCTTTCTGTAGCTTATACACTTCTACTAAAAAAAAACTGTTAAAGTGATCGGTAATAGTTGTGTAACAGGAATATACTATCTTTTTTGGCAACTGGTTGCGTATCATGAATATTTATTCATTTTTCGCAACTGGCTACGAATCTCAGTTGCGATGGCGGCCGGAGGAGATAAATTCGCGTCCACGAATTATCGCGCGGTGCGAACGGCGACGCTTCTAGCAACGAGCATGCTTAGTACATTCCTATACAATTGTTTTCGTCATAAGACGCTTCACGTTTCACACCACGTGTAAATAAGCGGGCTTGAAAACGCGTTTCGCAAATGTATCACCATATATTTTTCGTAATAATCTAATGTCGACCAAGTTAGTTCTCCTTTCATGCCCTGATTTACCCAACTTTCACTTCTATATAACAAATTAATAAGTACATTTATTATTTAAAATCCGTGTCTAATTACGCATTTGTGATACACATTACACATTAGACAACACAGTTTTATTTAGTCGTTTTCGTTCATTTGTTCTGTTTGCTTTCGCGAAATCATACGTTTTTGTAATTTAAAATACGATCGAAAAGATACGATCAAACCTATCATGCAGATTACCAAATACCAAAACAAAAGACTAAATCACATTATGGGATCCGATTAGGTACAGTAAATACCAAATACCAAAAAAAAAGACTAAATCACATTATGGGATCCGATTAGGTACAGTAAATACCTAATCGGATCCCATAATGTGATTTAGTCTTTTGTTTTGGTATTTGGTAATCTGCACGATAGGTTTGATCGTATCTTTTCGATCGTATTTTAAATTACAAAAACGTATGATTTCGCGAAAGCAAACAGTACAAATGAACGAAAACGACTAAATAAAACTGTGTTGTCTAATGTGTAATGTGTATCACTATAGGGGCAAGTTAAAAATGATCTAAGTAGAAAGACCTATTTTATAAAAATACTCTTAATGTATTTGAAAATAAAGTTCAATTTGCTATATATACAATAACGTTCATTAGTCCAAATCACTTTCGTGTGTTGCCGACTGTAACATTAAACTTTTTTGGACATGGATGCTTGGTTTTGAGCGTAATATTCTTTGATAGCGAATTAAAAGTAAATACATCTACTAAATTCTACTGTGACATTTTATCATACTAGATTAACGCCTCATTTGCTTCAAATCTACTAAAAAGTAGAAATCTACTAAAAGTGGTTACGCTGATTTCTACAAACACTGGCTAAAATTCAAAGTTGCCATTTTTTGTTTTCAATTACCAATTAACGCTCAGGAAAAAATACGTTTTTAAAATTAATGATAACATAAACATACATAATAAACATTCCATAGCCTATTTATTTTTTTCCTGTAGTATTTGATTAATTATTATGTTAATAATTTTATATATAAATTATGTTTTTGTAAATAACAAAAAACTGCCACTTAAAAGTAACTGGCAATTGATATGGTCTCACTATTAGCTTTATCGGTAAAGCCACATACTCTTTGGGTAAAGCAGAAATCGCATTGTTACTGCGCCACCTAGGGCGATTTAAGTTACAATGTTTCCATTTTAGAACTTAGCTATGATTCTTAGATGGTGCTTAATTTAATGCAAAAATTAAAAATTGCCGATAGTTCCGAAGTAGGAACGGCATGAATCAAGTTGCAATTGCAAATTCAGATTAATGATAGAATAAATATTAAGAACATAAAAAAATACTTGTAGAATTGTAGATACCTACTTAATGTGACAAGATATAGTATGATTATAACTTGCAATTTGCTGTAACTTAATAAAATTTAAACATTTATAGATTGATGCTTAATAACAAAATATACTTGTGAATTGTGTGTTATATTTCAAGTAACTCGCGTTTTCTGAGGACCCAAATTCGGTTTCAAACCAAAAGTAAATTAAGGATGTCGGCAAAGCGGCGAGCAACTACAGAACTTAATCACGAAAATTGGGACCAGGAAGAAGAAAGTGAGACACATGATGAAGAATCAGATGAATTCAAAACTGCCCCGAAAGATGTACTTGAAAAACGAGTTATTAGAGTGGCTAAAAGACGATCTAGAAATGCAGATGGAGATGTAAACATAAATTTTGATTATTTAAAGTTTTTGATTTTTTGATAGCCAGTTTATTAATTTGTAAATAGTGGTTTTTAGGTTATGTCAAGCGTTTACAATACATTTTATGTCCGCGTTCCAATAAATTTATCTAAAATTTTTAAGCTCCTTGGATCCTAGCTTGTTTTAAAGTATCTTTACGTCCGCACCTCTAAAACGATAGGCAGAGATACAACCAATGCACTCCATAGTTAGCCGTTAGATAATATAATTAGTCCCCCAATGTGATAGGTGGAACCGTCAGTACGGTTTTAGTTGCGGACGCTCTGCTCGCGATCTTCTGGTTTACTTAACATATTGTTGGGTGGAGGCAGTGGAGAATATAAGAGAGAGGCATTGGCAGTTAGTTTGGACATAGCGAAGGCCTTCAATTGGGTATGGCACAAGATACTTCTTTCGGTAAAACTGTACTTTAGCGACTCACGAGCAGTTAGTTTGGACATAGCGAAGGCTTTCAATCGGGTATGGCACAAGGTACTTCTTTCGGTAAAATTGTACTTTAGCGACGCACGAATTTCGCGGTTTTTTTGGAGGGGGGGAAGGAGGGTACTAGATCACCCTAAAAAGGGGGGCTCGCAGAACTCCACCCATCCATTTTTTTTTAATAAATATGTATAAATATAATATATTTTTGAGGTTGTTGGGGGTGGAAGGGGGCTTGGGGGTTAACAAGGTTCAAAAAATGTACAAGTCCACCCTATTTAGGGGTATTTTCTTCTTATGGAAAAAGAGCAACCTAATAACACATTAAATTCTGATGATAATATGCAGTTTCATAAATTAATAATTTGTTTCAGTAATTTTTTTTAAATTAAATTTATACTATAGATTGCAGTTGGATTATGTGTGCTACAGCCAATACAGCGGGCAGCGGCTGCCTCCTTCCGCGCCTTAGCGATTTCTAAAAACACTCTAGGAGTAATAAACAAGATCACGTGCAAGTCGGTGTGCTTTGATTCAGATTTGTCATCAATTTAGCTAAATAATTTAAACATCTTATTCTCATATTATAATTTAAAAAAAAAACTGGAATATTATGAATTTCCACAACTTGAAATTTGGCAAATAGAATAAGTAAAGATAGAATAAGCCTATCTACAAAAAAATGGGCACTAACCTCGTGTGTCACTAAACGCTTACTCAACCTGGTGGGTTCCTTTTACCTCCTGGAAGGGAAAAAATATACCTCCCAAATATGGTGGCCTTGTACGTTGGCCATTTGACCCTGGGAAATTGTGCAATTGGATCACCAGTTTTTGATGGATCAGAGTATCAAGGTCATTGTTGATGGTGTATACTCTGAACTTAAACTTGTCTATGCTGGTTAAATCTGGTTCAGTTTAATCCCATTAAGACACAAATCTGCACATTTACCGCTGAAAAATACTTCCTTGAAAGCCTCAGCAAGTATTAGAATACTTGTTACAGTTTGGATGGTTAAGGTAGACGGTAGATATATCATACTGCCAATAATGTGGTAATGCCATACTACCATCTGCCACACAAATAACAATGCACCATTAACATCTTTGGTTAATGTCAGTCAATAGACAACGTTTGCCTCTTTCCATCAGGAGAACACTGCTTGTTTGCTATCTTATGACATAAAAAAATTATAGAGAGAAATCATAATTTAAATGTATCTTTTTTTCAGATCAAAAAGAGTGTTTTTAGTGGATTTACTGGATTCAACAAAGAACAAAAATCATCTTTTGACTTCTTAGCAAATTTGACAAATGCCAATAACACTAATAACACATTGGTATTTGGTGCATCCAATGCTAAACCACCAACAACTTCAAGTACAAGTCTTTTTACATCACCAGGAAATGATTTAAATACTCCATTTACTTTGCCAAAAACCAGTGAATCATCAGTATTTGGAACACCATTCAATAATAATTCTGGGCAGTCTCTTTTTACTAATTCAAAAACCGATTCAACTTTAAAAGATTCTGGCCAATCCCTTTTCACAAATACGAAAACTGATGCAACTTTAAGAGACAATTCTGGCCAATCTTTTTTCAAAAATATAAATACTGACTCAACATTAAAAGACAGTTCAACAAAAATGCAAATTAATCCAATAAATAATGACTTCTCTTTAAAGCCAACTAATTCCAGTTCAGTGGTTTCATCTCCAAATCGGACATCCATATTTGGAGGGAATCTAGACAATTCTAACTCTAAATCATTGCCACCATACAATACTAACAATGCAACACCATTTAAAATTCAAAGCACAGTTAATAATCAAGGTTCATCAGAAGCACAAAAGAATGAGCCTAGTTCGACTAAAGTAAATGATGTAAAGTTAAATTATTACAGCAGTCTAAAAGGTTTGAATGAATCTGTCTCTGATTGGATAAAGCAGCATGTTGAAAAAACACCATTATGTATTTTAACACCAATATTTAAAGATTATGAGAAATATCTCAAAGAAATTCAAGATGAGTATGAGAAAGGAAAAGAAGAACTTAATGTTTCAAGTAATGAAATTAATAAGTTAAATCTTCCAAATTCTACAAAAACATCTACTATGTCAGGAACACCTACTACATCGGGATCTTCAGGCCCATCAATGTTTACTGACACTGGTAATTTTAAATCAATATTCTCTCAAAATACTACTGGTGCTGACAAAAATACCAGTTCCAATTTTTCTTTTGGTGTCAGTGTAAATTCTACCACTACATCCTCTACTACTACTACTACAACAACAACACAAAGCACAGGATTTTCATTTGGACTAAAGTCATCACCTGTAAGTGCTAATTTGACATCAACAACAGGAGCTAATGGAGGTACACCATTTTCATTTGGTATTGGTAAACCATTTTCTTTTAATGCAAATGTGAAGCAAGAAGAACCAGAAAAACAAGATAATGAGGATGAATCACCGCCTAAAGTAGAATACAATCCAGTGGTTGAAGAGAATAGTGTCTTTGACAAAAAATGCAAAATTTTCGTGAAAAAAGATAAAGACTTTATTGACAAAGGTGTTGGTACATTGTATGTTAAGAGAATTGAAGAAAGTGGTAAATATCAATTGTTAGTGAGAGCTAACACAAACCTAGGAAATGTATTGATAAATTTAATATTGAGTTCTTCTTTACCTACGCAAAGAATGGGTAAAAATAATGTAATGATGGTATGTATTCCTACACCAGAATCAAATCCACCTCCTGTTCCCATACTTATTAGGGTAAAAACTACAGAAGAAGCAGATGAATTGTTAAGTATATTAGATAAATATAAAACATGAATATCAATGTCGTTATACTGCCGTAAATGTAGATACAATTATTGATTTCAGACATTGATCATTTAATAAAGGAATTTGCAAATTTGCATATTTTTTACAATATAATAAATATGAAATCATTCCTAGTGAATTAAAATCTGGTATAAACTGATTTAAATTAATTCTTAATGTATAGCAAAATTGGAACCTTTGAACAGTTGCTTAATGCTTTAGATTATGATTAAATATACAGAGTTAGAATATTTCTTTATCTTTCATTTACTTTCTTAATTTTTTAATCAAAATTAGTCCCAATATTTTTGAAGTCTTTAGTGTTGAACTTTTGGAACGGTGTGATTTGGGAAATGACAAGTATAAATGTTTTTACACTTTCAATTGTCGGAACTTGGTGAAATTCCATTATTATTAGGTGAAACTAGTTAACAACACACTTGTATTTTATTTCACTATAATTTAGTGCAAAATTATTTTATTTAATTGACCGGTTTCGCTTTTTAAAGCGTCTTCAGGAGATAATGTTCTTTACTCAATTAAAGAAAGAAATGAATATTTACATCTTGAAGATGCCTTAAAAAGCGAAAACGGTCGATTAAATTAAATAATTTAGTGCATAATTATAGTGAAATAGAAGTACAAGTGTGTTGTTAACTAGTTTCAACTAATAAGTATAAATGTATTTATAGCGGTTTTTCGTCTACTAAAACGTGACTTTAAATACGTTAATTTGCCTCTTCTGTTCTTTCCTACTACAATCGATAAAAAATTGACGATTAGTCTCCATACAGCATTTACGGAACGGCTATTTTTACGTTGGTCATCATGGCAATTTTTAACCTGTAATATTCACTACTACTTTGGTTCTTAATTTTATTTGCCGGTTTAATTTCTTGAATATTTTTTTTTTTTAATTTTACTCTTTAAATCTTTGCGAGTTAAAAACATGTCAATGTCCAAAAATATTACCATTTTTTCAGTAAGCATGTATATACTACATATCTGCGTTTGTTATGTCAAAGACCTGCAATGCAACCCAAAATTTGTTTTCACGAAACTATAAAATACATAAAAATTTGAACAGCAAAAACCTCATCTAAATCGGATCAATACTATTTAAGATATTTTCTTTTTCAGGTGTTCTTATTTCTACCATCAGCCCGGACTAAGTCATGATGACTATCAAACAAAAATATCTGAATTGCGAATAAAAGTGGATATACAAGGCAGGTCGTAAAAGGCGACTGATTGTCTAGGCAAGCCATCGTGGCTACTAGATGGTAGAGTTCTGCATTGTCTCGCCCGGGTCTGGTACCACCACCTTACCTATTCCTGCCGCAAAGCGTCACTGTTTGTCACTGTCGTGTTACAGTTTGAAGGGTAAGGTAGCCGGTAAACTTATGTACGTGGCATTAGACCTCGCCACAAGATAGCAACGCACCATTAACACCTTTGGTGTCTATAGACGATGGTTGACTCTTTCCATCAGGACACCCATCTGCTTGTTTGCTATCTTATGCTATAAAACTTAGTTTGTCACAGTTCACAAAATCTGATTTCGTAACAATAAAACTATCTTGGGAGCTTTCGAACAAAAGAATAATTTTTAAAAAACAGTCCAAAATTAGTAGAGAAATCAGTAAACATACTAAAACATAAAATACATTTACGTACGTCCCCTCTTTCAAAGTCGGTAAAAAGTAGTTTCTGCTTGCATACTTTCAATACATATAACAAATTGATCTAACCCACAAGTAGGCAAATTATTTGCTTGTGTTAAGGGTGCTGGACAGTAATCCTACTATTATTGTCTTATATACATAGAAATATACATTATACATACTTCGAACATATTTATTAAACACTCAGATCCAAAAATACAGACTACGGGTACCTGTGATAGATACCTGCCTGCCTCTGTCGGTAATCGAACCCGAGCCCATAAACGCTATATACGCTAACTACTCGATCAACGGGAGGGGGCGTCTAGTAAGTGTACCTAATTTTAACATAAGAAATATAAAAATTGATTCAATGAAACACTTAATTTTTTTTAGTTTACTGAGTACTCAGCCTTACGATTCCAGTTAGTAACAAAATGTATTCCGGCTATATGTAACGATACTCACCTGACGTTACGAAAGTACATTTTATGACTTCACATCTCAATATTTTATACTAGCTGTGCCCGCGACTTCGTTCGCGTGGAAAAATTTCTAAAATAAAAACCCGCATAGTTCCCGTTCCCGTGCAATTTCCGGGATAAGAACTATCCTATGTCTTTGTTGGGTCTCAAACTATATTTGTACCAAATTTTATCCAAATCGGTTCAGCGGTTTAGCCGTGAAAGTGTAACAGACAGACAGACAGACAGAGTTACTTTCGCATTTATAATATTACTAGCTGTGCCCGCGACTTCGTTCGCGTGGAAAAATTTCTAAAATAAAAACCCGCATAGTTCCCGTTCCTGTGGGATTTCCTGGATAAGAACTATCCTATGTCCTTTCTTGGGTCTCAAACTATATTTGTACCAAATTTTATCCAAATCGGTTCAGTAGTTTGGCCGTGAAAGCGTAACAGACAGACAGACAGAGTTACTTTCGCATTTATAATATTAGTATGGATAAAACACACTAAAAGTTATGATTCCAATAAACTTGTTATTTTTAGATAATTGGCGCAAAACTTCAAACAACTTTCGTGTCAAAACAAACACTAAGTAATGAAAAATAACCAATTAAAGATGTCCGAATTTAAACGAAAACAATGTTTAACTATCAAAAAATGGTTCCCAACATCAAAAAATAACTGAATATAAATTCTTTTTCTTTTAAAGTAGATGAAAATCGTAGTTACTAACTGGGAATTCCGGTCTATTCAAAATTCTAGGACAGAACAAAATTTGATTTATTTACTTATTTTGATTTAGTAACCAATCAAAAGACATTAAAAAAAGTAATTTCATATTCTTCTACCACAAAACAAGTGATTTGAGTATGAGTTTATATTTGAGGATTATCACACTTCAAAGTTAGGAAGGTACGCATGGGACATCGTGAAATTGGGGAACATGTAGTTAAATTTTTCGTTTTTTCTTGAATTAGGATTTTATTTTGAATTATTTTCCAGTTTTAATTTACTTTTGTTTAAATTTGCCATCTATTGCCATTTAAAACATGACATTTTCACTAATGATTATTAAATAAGATTATTGTTAAGTCGGTGGACATTGCGTTATTGCAACGGTCAAAGAATTTGAAAAATGCCCAACTGTACATTGAATATTTTTTTAAAAGAATACTTGGGGCGTGATCTACGATCCATATCGAAGCCAAAAATATAGTTTTTTGAATTTTTGTCTGTTTGTATGTCCGGGGTAAACTCAAAAAGTACTGCATGGATTTACTTCAAATTTTGCATGAATAGGGTTTTTCCCAAAAATCCAAATCTCAGTAGCAGCTCGGAGTATGGTGGTGGCGTGTTAAGAACGTCATATCTCAGATGATCATGTAAAACTGACGATCCCGGTTGTCGCTAAGAATAAGCAGTAAGTATTCGTTACCAGTTGGGTAAAATATTGCAATGGGTATTACCAATCACCAGAACCAGTGAATTGGAAAGTCTGTAGATATGTGGTTCACTCTGAATACCTTGCAAAAGAGCTGGAGTTATATGTATTTTCTTATTTATTTAGCCTTAACCAACCTTTTTCTGAGGTTTCTAAATCTATTGTTTCATTTGGATGTGGGCTTTTCAAGTCTATTTTCCGTCCAAGTGTATTCTTGGGTTGGAAGTACCCCGATTAACAGGGTAACATCCCCTCTCAAGTTTTACTTGTCTCAGTCCTCTCTATATAATGTGTATATTACATGGGCTGCTTTGGTTATACTTGGCTTGATTTTTCATCTATTAACCCTTTATCTATTTTGTATGGCTGCCTCTGGATAAATTCTAGATGTTTATGCTCTATCCTTGCGGTTGCTGATTAGCACTATCAACAAAGGTTTTTGGAAGAAGTCCCTTCTGTTTCTGGTAAGTCAATAAATGAGGTAAAATACTTGTCAAAATCCACAAGTTTTGAATACAATTTCAAAATTTTGCCCATTTTACGTCATGGGATAGCAAGCGAATGGCTCTCGGCGGAAAGAGAACCATTGCATAATATAGACCGCAAAACATGTAAATGTTGCACGTTGTAAGTAAAAATGGTACAAGCGCTAAAGCTATTGCAATAGAAAAAATGCAAGACTAAAATCTAATACCTTCTTCGAATCTCGGAATCGGCTCCAACGATTTTCATTATTCACAAATTAGGGGTTTTTCAGGTCAAGGAATCGATTTATCGAGGTTCCAGGTCCAAGAAAAGCTCGGTTCCCAAGATATGGGTATGTGAAAAACTGCAAAGCTCGGTCAACCAGATATTAAGGTAATAATATACTATTTGTATACTGACTATATAAGATATGTATATATATATATATATATATATATATATATATATATATAATTATATAAGGTAATAATAAACTATTTGTAACTATAAGTTGTTACACATACAACTAGGTAGGGTTCTGTTTTGTCTCGCCCGGGTCTGGTACCACCGCCTTACCTATTTCGGTCGCAATAGCGTCAGTGCTTGTCACTGTCGTGTTTCGGTTTAGAGGGTAAGTTAGCCGGTAAACTTATGCATGTTGCATTAAACCTCGCCACAAGATTGCAACGTATCATTAACATCTTTGACTCTTTCCATCAGGAGACCCATCTGCTAATTTCCTATTTTATAATACAAAAAAACCTACTTAAATAGACTTAAAATCATTGTACATTCCTTAGCTGTGCCGTTGTCAAGTAACTTTCGCGGTGGCAGGAGCATGTTCGCCTGTTACAAACATGAACACAGATTAATATTTCTTCCAAAAAGTAGCCTATGTGCTATTCCGGGTTATCATCTACCTGTGTGCCAAATTTCATTTAAATCTGTTCCCTAATTTCGGCGGGATTGAGTAACAAACATCCATCCTACTTTCGCATTATAATACTACCTGCAGCGTTCATGCCGCTGCATTATAAAAGTTTTTGGCGAATCTCTTCGGATTACCATTTTCCGGGATAAAAAGCAGCCCATGTGCTATCTACCTGCGTGCCAAATTTCATTCCAATCCGTTCAGTAATTTTTGCGTGATTGAGTAACAAACTTTCGCATTTATAATATTAATATAGATAAAAGGTTTGGACTAATATTGTGGTATGGCAGTCTTGGTCTAAACTAACTAGAAAGTACTTATCTATACATATAATAAAATCGTAGGAAAGTCAAAACTGTACATTGAATATATTTTTTTAAATAATACTTGGGGCGTGATCTACAATCGATATCGAAGCCAAAAACATAGTTTTTAGAATTTTTGTCTGTTTATCTGTCTGTCTGTATGTTTGTCTGTATGTATGTCTGTATGTATGTCTGTTTGTCTGTATGTATGTCTGTTTGTCTGTATGTATGTCTGTTTGTCTGTATGTATGTCTGTTTGTCTGTATGTATGTCTGTTTGTCTGTATGTATGTCTGTTTGTCTGTATGTATGTCTGTTTGTCTGTATGTATGTCTGTTTGTCTGTATGTATGTCTGTTTGTCTGTATGTATGTCTGTTTGTCTGTATGTATGTATGTTTGTCTGTATGTATGTCTGTTTGTCTGTATGTATGTCTGTTTGTCTGTATGTATGTCTGTTTGTTGTCTGTATGTATGTCCGAGGTAAACTCAAAAAGTACTGCATAGATTTACTTCAAATTTTGTATGAATATTACTAACAGGTCGGGTCAACATATAGGCTACATATTATCACGCTATCACCTACGGGGGAGAAGCTGTGCGGAGCAAACGAAGTCCACGCGGACGAAGTCGCTGGTAACAGCTAGTTAAGAAATAAATTAAAACAAAGCTTGCATTATTCAAATCTTAAAGTGAAAAGTATTTGAAATAACCATGTTACTAAATAGATTGCTTGAAGGATACAAATATGCTTTCACACGCCAAGTCACTTATAGGATATGCAGAGAAACCCGAAAGCCATACATCATGATCACGAATTAATTCCACACATTCATAACTCTTCATACAAATATCGGTTTCGGAGATTCTTGAAACCACCAGATCAATTTGATGGTAGGTACGTCAGTCATACCTAGTCTCCGTCGGTACCCATATCCGTACACATTTTGCATTGTACCTACATCTATTTTGTTAATCTGCCATTATCTCTATGTGTTAGAATAACATAAGTATCCTTTTTCTGCAGGACAAATTACACGAATCGATCTAACCCCAAAGTAAGCAAAGTATTTGCTTGTGTTATGGGTCTTAGTCAACGATACTAATACATGTAAATACATCTATATATATATATATATATATATATATATATATATATATATATATATATATATATATATATATATATATATATACATATATATATATATAAATCAATTGCTGTTCGTTAGTCTCGCTAAAACTCGAGAACGGCTGAATCGATTTGGCTAATTTTGGTTTTGAATTGGTGAGAAATTATAGAAAAAAAGAGTAGTTAAAAAGGCAGAACAACGTTTGCTGGGTCAGCTAGTATTATATAAATTCTGTTACATGTATAATAAACACCCAAACCTAGAAATACAAACATCTGTGCTCGTCACATAAACGTTTGTCCCTGCGGGAATCTAACCCTAGCCCCATCGATTCGTAGTTAGGTTCGCTAACCACTCGACCAACGGAGCGGTTTTCTCACTCCAAGCTCTTGATATTACGGTGATCCGCTAGTGTTACACCATAGATTTTCCGTAACGCAAGAGCGGTAGGATTACCACGATTCAAGTAAGAACTTGAACCGTGTTAATCCTACTTTCATATTCTCTTTGATATATTCAACTCTCGCTTTCATACAATAGCATTGTGACGCAGAAGAAAGACTAGGCCAATTGTCAATTTTTTTGTCAACAAATGGCCTGAGTCAGACTGGCGTCTGGCTCAGGATTGTGCGCATTGTGGCACACATCGACATTTCTTTCTAGATCAGGAGGGTAGATACGTCCCATACCTACTAAAAGCACGTCCGAGATTATTCTTAAAAGGGTACCGAGCTTTTTAGAGCGAATCGATATTTTGGCCTTCTACAAGACGGGGGAAGAAGCTCGATGGTTCTGACTAGGTACTCGTATGTAGATAAGGACAAGTTACTGATTTTGCCCTGATTTTCGAAAATCGAGTTTTCACCAGATCTTCACGTTTTGAGGTCCTAGGAACTTTTTCCGACTAGGTATTTTCACGATGACGTCAGTATGCCTATATGTATGTATGTATGTAAACATCTCATAACTTGAACGGCTGGACCGATCGAAACGCGGTTGATAGCATTAGATTGCATTTCGCTCAATTTATACTTCCTGAAAATTTGAACCAAGTCGGCCCAGGAGATTTTGAGAAATTTCGAAAATAAACCCAATAATTTTTTGGCGAAACAGTATTTTTTTAATATAACTTCCAGATTATTGTACCGATTGAGTACAAAAATTTGTCAGCTCTATTCCTGTTAATA
Source organism: Apodemia mormo (assembly GCA_036924255.1). Taxonomy (NCBI): domain Eukaryota; kingdom Metazoa; phylum Arthropoda; class Insecta; order Lepidoptera; family Riodinidae; genus Apodemia; species Apodemia mormo. The sequence goes on from JAUPFN010000006.1 coordinate 30,490,704, forward strand.
CTACGTTTAATGCATTAATTGCATCAAAATCGGTTAATCCGTTTTGGAGTAAACCTTGACGAAATATTTTGAAAAAAATGTCTTCAACATAACTTCGAAATTTTTCAACCCACCAGTTTTTGGTATTCAACGATATTAAAATTACGTCGAATGCTGTTATGAAAATCAAAATCGAATCTAATTTTCAAAAGTTACAGCTTTTCAAATATTAAAATTACGTTGTTTTTAGCAAACTTACTTAATAATTTTGAAATAACTTTCAGGCTAATACACCGATTGACTTAAAAATCTTATCATCTTTTTTTCTTAGGAAACTGCGTCAAATACCGGTAATTGGATCAAACTCAGTCAATTTGTTTCTGATTTCGGTACCAATGATGAGTCTATAGACGTTCGGTTTACTCCATCTACTCTACAAGGGAACTGGACGTGACGATACTCTCCAAGCACAACAGTTACAAACGGCGACACTATAGTCATATAAGAAGCAAGGGCCAAATACTTGCAAGATCTTGTAAAATAATCTAATTTTTTTTTCACTTCCCTTGCTGTGTAGGAAGTGAACCGAAAATCCATAGTGGCATAGACTTTCCATTTCGCCAACTGGTTGGCGAAATTAGTGGTGATTTCCATTGTCTCCCCTTCCTATAACTTTCCTATATACATTTTTTTTTTGTTTTTGGGAAATACTTTGATATTAAGCTTAACAAACTGATGGCTCTAATGCTGCGGTCGTACTTGCGTCTATCGCCACAAAGCTTCGCGCAATGACACCATACATGCAGATGTGACCGGCTACTATCGGCTATTGTCTCAAACATTCGGACTGTGTGTGTGTGTGTGTGTCTTGTCGCGCGGTTGGCGGTGCGTCAAAGGGTTTTAACGCGCTAATATCTACGGGACACAGGTGCGGCCGAAGGGTTATTAGTAGTCGATACATAAACCCTTGACAATAGCGGATCCTGGGGTGCTAGGGAGCTCAACCTTGAAGAACCCCCAAACAAAATTCTATATCCACCACTGACACTTTTTGTACAAGTGCCACATATTTTCAGCTACTTTGCTGGTCCTCTGAAAAGAATTATAGAGAATTCTAAAAAATCCCACTTAACAGATCCATTGTATTTGATCTTGGTTGACACTACACTAAACCCTGTGGTCTCCATTTTGCATTCTCATCTATAAAATCGATTGTCTGTGTGCTTCTGACATTCAGCATTCTTGACATATATTTTTCTCCAAAATATTCTCATTTTATTAAATTTTATAGTGCTACCATTGTTACCCTTAGCATTTATTCTGGAAGTCGATGAACAGTTCCTAGTCTTCTTCACTCACGAGTTATGTTCACTTTGGAATTTTTTGGTTCTCTTTTATGGTTTTAAACTGTATTATCTAGGTCATTTTTGAACAGCTATTTTGACGACATTAAAATAGTCACGTATCAACAACAACAATAAAGGTTTTTGTAATACAGACAGAAATTATAACAAAAAACTGATTTCATGATTATATTACAATATATTACACATTTGCTACATACTTATCTTGATTGGTATTTACAAAATAGTACAGGACCTAAAATACAGTATCTTTTAAATAGCTAAAATATAATGCAACTTAAGACATATCAATTGAATACATTTTTATTGCATTGTAATGTCACTTTTCATGTTGAAAACTACAATACATGTTCTCCATACAAATCTTTATACAACCAACTTTAGATATAGTAAGCAAAACTATTACTATGTAAATGATAGTGCAAAAGAAGCTGTCATCTTTTCAACCTCTCTTTGCAGTTGACTGCATATTAGAAATAATATTCTTTGATCTTATCACTGAATTGTTTCAATGTTTCTGCTAACCATAGAATAAAATTATTCAACGCCAGGATTTAATCAATGCATCACCAAATGAGCTAAGCTGTACAGCTTATCATGGTTGTAGTTTATTCTGAACTCCATAGCAACATGAAATAGGTTTAAATCACGGTTTAACCTGGATATGCCTTTCAAGGCAATTTTTAGGTTGTCCGTACTCACTGATGAAATAATTTTTTTTTCAGTGCTATTTTTTTAAATCTTGGCTTCTTATTTGGCACGATAAAATAGCACAACATAGCATATTTCCATTTTTACATGATACATCTATATGCGTTTGCACTTATAAGCATTTGCTCATATGAGTGGCTACACATTCTCCGGCCAACACCATGTCTAATAGATCAGTGTGCTCTGTGGTTTGAACAAACTGAAGACTTTCCATAGAGCTTACAAATTACATTATAACATTTACTGAATTTTAGAATCTGCACATCGAAACAATAATACAGAAAGTATATGCTTCAACACAGTAGGTATATGCTTTAGGCATTAATTCAATTTCATACAAATATTTCAAACACAAATATGCATGGTAAAAAACATGAACAGACAAAATACTAAATCTAACTTCACAGTAGTTAGTTGTAGTCAAATTAAAGTTGAAATTCTATCTCAAGGTAAAGTATTTGTATGAAGTTGGACTACTGCTATATTATTATTTGACAACACTGCTTATTATTATTCATAGTAGTATCAGACATTAAAATATGCTTATTTACAAAGAGTATAATGCACTATGTACTAGAGAACTGTGTTCAACTGCAATGCAATGCTGAATAAATAATAAACCATTATTCAAAATTAATCAAAGTTACAGTGTATAAAAGGTCATACTAGCTGTGAATATCATGACACATACACATTTCATTCAACAAGCTCTGACTCAGGGGAGTCCTTAGACTGCATTTTAGTACAACTGGTGTGGTGCATGCCTTCTCTAGTACGTTAGTACATAGAAATTTGCTTATTTTAAAATTTTAATTTAAACAGGTTAATTTAACTAGATTATTTCATAATTTTATCACCATAGGATATTTTGTATCAATAATTCAAACTTTTTTACAAAATTCATAAATTTTTGATAAATATAACTCAGTTTCTTAATTTTATTATGTGCCAGCAACATAACTATTAGATATCATTTGCCCTAATCCCATTTGAATTTTCTGCATATGAAGTTCAACATGATTTTGGAAAACCTTTTGATATTCCGGATCTAATTTCATTTTTATTTGGTCCATTGTTCCTTGTAAGACACTTAGTTCATATGCATTTTGATTTGAATCAGACAAACTTTTTACTTGTAGCATTAATGCTGTAAGATCTGTAATAAGATCAATTATATTTGAATCATTTAGAGAACCATTATTATTTTTTTCTACAAGTATTGATGCTTCCTCACGACATTTTTCTCTAAGATGTGTAGGGGCAAGCATAGCTGCCAAACTTGGTCCAGGTGCTATCTGCTGGCAAAGTATTTGTATTTCATTTATATATTGTTGTAAATCAGAATTCATTCTTTCTAAATCTATTACAACTGCAGCATATTTACGTTCAAAATCTTCCGGCATTTTCTGACCAAATGACTTACGTTTTTCAGCTTCACAGTTATATTCTTTTAATCTATTAATTTTGTTGCGTTTTGCTTGTAATATTTTTGATAATTTTATTATTAATTCCAGAAGCTGAAATGGATATCCGCCTAAATTAGCATCATACTCTTTGGATATAATGCTACAGCCAATCATAGGATCACTTTGACTATTGTTTTTACTAGGAGATGTTGGTTGATATAGGTTAAAAATTTCTTGGACAACATAACGAGGCCTAAATTTATGTGTAATGCTTGCCAAACTTATTGTATCTGGTGGTTCATTTGATAAAACTTCATAATCAGGAACAGAATGTGTTCCTAGTTTTGGCCGTTCAAAGGTAATTCTGTATGTATTGTTAGATGTATCAACTGCATCAATAACACCAGTAAACAACCCATCTTGTGGTTTACGTAATCTTGCAGTTACTTTGGTACCTACGACTAATTGCATAGGTATCTCATTTGGTAAGTCCTTAATACAAATATCAGCAGTTTTTCTTTGTTGAATGTATCGAATCAATCTTCTTTTCCGTTCTAACTCCTTGCGCTCTTCGGCAAAAAAAGCCTGGGAACATCGTCTGGGTTTTCCCATCATTCTTCTTATTTTTGCCCATTGAACCTGTGTTAGTTTCTTATTTGTAAGTTGAGGGAACGATTCTTTCAAGCAAATCATAAAATCATTCTCTCCATCAAAAAGAGCTTTATCAATATTGCTATAAAAATATTCAAAACAAACCCACTTATGTGCTTTAGGCAATTTTAACAGATTTCTTAATCGCATACCAATTTTTTGACCACTTTTCCGATCCGGAGATAAACTATTTTGTTTGTCTTCTTTATCATCGAATTTCTGATTTTTTAAAGGAGACTTTGGCTTTTTACTACTACTAGATTGTTTAGTTGGTGATTTAGCCAATATTTTTGGAGTTCGTTTTGGAGACTGCCTCGGTGGGGAAGTATTTACAAAATCGTCCACAAAGATAAATCTGTTTTTCTTCCTAATACGTGCTGGCATACCCCTAGCATTTAATTTTTGTACAGGTTCACTGGGAGTAGGTTTTGGCGGCAATTTGGTACCGACTCTGTGTAACCCAAGTGCGGCTGGGCCAAATGCTGGTGGTTCATCTTCTTCCTCAGGGAATTCTGTATCCATTGGCTCATCTTTAATTGTGACTTGTATTTTTGCAGAATGAATTTCATCATTTTGCTCGCCTATAAATAAATATAATAATGTATCAGAAACACTTTATTTTACAGAATATACATAAATTACAGCTACAAATATTCAAAATTAAGTTTAGAATGTTGCTGGAGTTCGAAATAAATCAGTAAAATATGACAATTCGTCCGCAAATTTGAAAAATTTTAAATTTTGAACCTCGATGAACAAATAAACATTCGAATTTAGACGGGACAAGATGACTTGGAAAAATACTGTAATTCCAATTTTCGTAAAAAGAATAACTGAACCATGGCCTATTTAGTAATAAAATATTTGATTATGTCTATTTAAAACGTAAACAAACTTACTTTCCCATTTATCCGCCATGTTGATGTCGTAAATTTGATTTGATTCAAAATTGAAGATTCAAGATTGAGAGCGCCAAGTCTGCCAGTGTTGCCACGGTCAACACGCAAAATATAATGACTATTGACTATTGACTTTTTAAATAAATGTGAGTGGTTACGCAAAAAGGGACCTCAAGGGAAAATAATTGATTTCGAGTAAATCACGTTTAAAATGTTGAGTCGAAATGAGAGAGGCGCGGGGTGTTTTATGTTAGTGTCGTTAGTGAGCGACTTCGTCAGTGAGATATAGCACGTGTTTGCGATAGCTGTATTATTGGTGACTTATTTATTCGTCTTTTACTTGTCTTTATGTGCGCGCTAGAAAAAGAAACTAGTGTGCGCTGTGTATAAGGTGTAATATTTTCAAAACTGCCTCGGCTTACATAAAAAATCATTAAAAAAAAACTACGGCACCTAAAATTATTTTGATTAGAACAAAACAAAGATGAAGGACCATAGAATCAGAATTTATCAAAAAAAAAAAACCGTTTCCAATCCCTTCAGGTCCCTTTTTGCGTAACCACTCACAAATACAGTATCAAGTATATTACGTACGTGATTCATACAAATATTAGCAAATAAAGTAACTTAGTAAGTAAATATTATAAAAAGAATATGATTAATGATACGATAGGTACTCAAGTTTGTGTGTTGAAATTTTTTGTATTTATATATGCATTTACACACTTGCCCAGGCTTTATAAATGTCGAGCTCCAATTTTTTACAAAATGCTTAAAGAACACGGGCCGTTTTAGTTTTGAATATCCCTTGTGTGTCTTTTGGAGTGGCAAATATTAAATGAAGGGGAATAATTTTATACGTTTTTTAAATCAATAAAACAAAATATATATCTAGGAATAGTTATATAAAAATATAACTATTCCTAGATATATATTATTAACTATTCCTAGATATAGACTTTGATTAACTTCTGCTCAAGGAACTTATATACGATAACTGGAATTACTACGAAGCAATATTTGAAAAATAAAAATGTACTTTATTTCGATCCTAATAAAGTTGACATTTGTTTCTTACATAACAGAGGGGAAAAACGTTCTGAGCAAGACAACGACATGAGTGGATGTTGTCCCTTTCTTGCAATTGCCAGTGTAAATAAAACTTTCGGATGGTAGATTTTTATATATTCGTTAATCGTCAAATCCCTTTTATTCATACACGTCGCTATATACATTAGCATAAAATGTATTGTAATTAACATAGTGAGTTCTTAAATGTGCTTATTTTAATTATTACGTAATTAATTATGCAATGCAAAAACTGTTTCTCAAATTAGTAGAATTACTTAGTAGTATTTGCAAACTACGCATGGCCACACTTATATATATGGCGATTGGCGCTTTATTTAGTAGAAAGAGACACACTCCACTCATGTCGTGGTACTCTTCGGAACAATTTTGAAGCGCGTGTAAGCATTCCGGGTAGAATATAACTTCCTTGCTTCTGCTATCTTAAATGTTACCATTGTACAAATACAAAATATTTTATTTCATGTACTTTAAATATAAATAAGTTAATATACAATTATCTTTATTACATATAATAACCAAATTAAAATGCTCACTATTTTACACAAAGAGATAGTTTAAAGCAAATAGCTTTCTTTATTATTTTACAACAATTACTATCGACGTTGGTGTCTGAGAGTTCCCCTGACAACAGTATGTGTAATCTACGGTAAATGGTTATTGGATAGGTATGTCAATTAGTGTCTACACGTCTTGTCGTAACTCGTCAGTCGTCGCTTATTTTGCATCGGACAAGTGACAACTTATCATTTGTCAATAAGAATCGTAATTCGTAACCACAGAGTATTAAGGAGAGAACTAAATGTTTATGTTAATCTAACCTAAATTCCAACTTTATCTTTATCTATTATTCCCCAAGCTTAAAAAATATATAATAAATGTGGATAGGTTGAGTTTATATCGAATCTTACGAAATATATGAAACTTTAAGATGTTTGCCCGTCTGATGAGTCTTGCCCGTGTTTTTTCATTTACACTTGCGAGTTCGTAAGGATGTTCTAGTAGAGCAAGATCCCAGGGCCACCAGACGTCACGTATTTTCTGATGGATGAAATGTGGACGATAGAGTAGTGTTAGTATGTACTATGATCGTATGCCTACCTGCTAGCTTGGTCAAACGGCCAATTTCCAGGTATCAGGTAGTCAAGGTACATAAAAACATTACTTACTTCACATAAATTCTCATGGCTGATTTTCATATATGTTTTCGAGTGTATAGTTAAAAATAAATTGTCAATACTCCCAGACACTTTCCGTCGGCCATATTGCTTGGCAGACGCTTTAAGGGTCTCAAAATAATTAGTTAACTTCACGTAAATTCTGACGCTCCATTTTTATGTATGTTCATCCGATAACAATTTTAAAACCTTTGACAAGAAGACAGACCGATCCAAGGGGCCAATCATCCCCTAAACTAAATTTTAATATCTCTGTGAGTGGGAGCGCGAGAGCATTATCTACGCGCATGAGAATGAGTGAGACCGACTGCGCTGTTAAGTAGAGATGAGACGTATTTACGGGAACAGGTTTCTATACTAGGTTTCAACTAAGAAGTCTCCAAACTAAGTATTCAGTCGTAGAATATACGAGTATCGAGTATTTAGAAGTACTGTAAGCGTACGCGTCCCCGGTTACAAATACAACTTAGTAATGTCAAAGAGGCAAAAGCGTATCGAGTATTTACGAGTATCGAGTATTTAAAAGTATCACGCGTACGCGTCCGTGAATACGTATACAATGTACTAATCCTTTGAGATTTGGGACAAGTACACTGTAAAGGGCGACTGCTAAATATGCCAGTATTTAAGTCATATTATAATACATACATTAAAAATTCCAAAAAGCTGTCAGTCTTAAGCCTGTTAACGTATTAAGGACACGAAATAAAGAAAAGAACGGAATTGGCAAGTACAAACATTTGTATCAGGACCGCGATCGCCACACTCACACATAAAATAAGCATTATTGCATATAAACTACTAATGCAAACATTGTTTTATTGGTCGTTTTCATTTTAAAGAACAATAATCCGAAACACACAAACAGAACATTTAAAAATATACCAAACTGCGTTACAATAAATTTTATTTTGCTACAAAAAAAAAGAGTATTTACATCCTTTTGTAGTCTATTCAAAATAGACTCATCTATTTGTACAATAGTGAAACTTAAGATCGTAATAGTTTCGCTATTCTACAATAGATGGCAGCATTGATTTTTCCGTAGTTTTCAGTTGATCATATTTGAGTAGAGAACTTTCTAGAACGATATACGTAATGACTGTCATTACGTATATCTTTCTAGAAAAATTAGGTCAACCTAAAATGAACTTTATATGTAAGGTGTACGGCTGATTTTAGCTTGACTTTCTATTATATCATTAGAGATTATATTAAATCAGGAATTTAATTAAAATAAAATGAAAATTGTACTTTCGAATGATATGAAATATCTCCATTTTTAATCACCTGTATTCTACTATCATTTCTGCATTCAAGGATGGCACAACACGGCATAATTCAGTGTATAATAGATTTTCGCACGACGACTATCTCCTAATGATATGGTAAGTATCACTAAGGCAATTTAGAGTAAAAGCGCATAATAGTGACGCACGCGGCACGCCCACTCTTCACTTCCCCTTGTTTTCTTTATTTCGTGATTAAGGAAGTATTTCAATTTTTTTTACATTTTCTTACACTAAGCTAGGTAGGTATTCAATATTCAATCAATTCTCCTAAGTCGTATATTTGACCGTCTTGTTGGTCGGGTGGTTAGCGAACCTGACTACGCAATCAACGAGGCCCGGGTTCGAATCCCGTTGGTATTTTTGATTTGGTTGTTCATTAAATAAATTATTGTATTAATTACCTACCTCTGTAGTCTATTGTATATCAGTCTATCTGTAGGCCCGGTGTTGCCATTGACTATATAAAGTCCCCGGTTCGTTTCCCGGATCAGGCAATCCAAAAATATTTTTTATCAATTTTCTGATTAAAACGAATTGCCTGGGATTGGATTAGTGCTCGGTTGGCAACAGGATTGCCACATATCACATTGTGTGGGATTAACTATCTTCAGCTAAACATGAGTGCACTGGTCTACCTAGCACGGCAGAACACTGAATACTTATTTGGGAGTGACTTTAGCTGTTGGCCTCAAGAGGGCCTTTAAATTACAATAAAGTTAGCTGTCACCTGACCAATTTTTTATTTTATTTAAAAATTATATTAGTTAAAAATAATTAGTAAAAAAAATGAAAGTAAATTAGCCGACATTTAAAAATTTTTAGATTTTTTTTTAATTGAAAAAATTATTTAAAAAAAATTTTTCATTTGTAAAAAATTTGAAAAACTATAAGTGTTATTTTTAAAAAATATATTTTTTAGTTCTAATTAATAAATTGAAAAAAATTAAAAATGTCGGCTAACTTTAGTATTATTTATTATAGGTCATTTTTTTTTCTTATTTTTGTTGCCATAATTTACTTGTCAACAAAAGTTCTAAAAATTATAAAATATCTGTTCAAGTAATTTTCATGGCCTTAACAACGCAGTCGGTCTAACTCAGTCTCATGCGCGTAGATAATGCTCTCGCGCTCCCACTCACAGAGATATTAAAATTTAGTTTAGGGGATGATTGGCCCCTTGAATCGGTCTGTCTTCTTGTCAAAGGTTTTAAAATTGTTGTCGGATGAACATATATAAAAATGGAGCGTCAGAATTTACGTGAAGTTAACTAATTATTTTGAGACCCTAAAAGCGTCTGCCAAGCAATATGGCCGGCGGAAAGTGTCTGGGAGAATTGACAATTTATTTTTAACTATACACTCGAAAACATATATGAAAATCAGCTATGAGAATTTACGTGAAGTAAGTAATGTTTTTATGTACCTTGATTACCTGATACCTGGAAATTGGCCGTTTGTCCAAGCTAGCAGGTAGGCATACGATCATAGTACATACCAATTTTAAAATAAAAGCTTTTTCCTCTTTGGTACATACTAACACTACTCAATCGTCCACATTTCATCCGTCAGAAAATACGTGACGTCTGGCAGCTCTGGGATCTTGGACCATAGAGTCTAGAATCAAGACGAACTATCATGGTGGGCGAAAATGCGATTTAACCATATTTTAGTGGACATATGATTTTCACTTAATTTAACCAAAATTTTCAACAATTTTATAAACTTCTGAGTAGTTTGGATGTATAGTAACTATAAACTAAAAAAAATATATTAAATAGTCGATAACTGTTGTCGACTTTTGCCGTTACACAATATTATGCACTGTAATCTTTGCCGTTATGCAATATGCACTGTAATCTTTGGCATTATACAATATGCACTGTAATCTTTGCCGTTACATTTTGAAGTGATAAACAAGAAGAAAACTCTAATTCAAAATAAACACAGATTATTTGTAAAATAAATACAGGCAGGTCGTTGCATGTTGCGTGCATATGTGTAATAGAAATATTATGTTGTGAACATTTGTGCACCTACATGCTGGTCGCTAGTATTAACTACATCGCGTACCACAGAATACTTATACTCTCTACGACCCGTACGCATAAAGAATGGGATTTAAAAGGCGACGCCTCTGTTCCTCTGTCACTCACACGCTATCGTTATTTATACTCACACTCGCCAGTACGGATTATCAAAAATATCATCATACTCCAATAAATATTTTATTTCATATGAAAAGATGTAGATCAAAGCAAAGCAATGTACGTAGGTCGAAAAACTTTCTAATTAGTTTGCTTATCTAAAAATACCAACATTTTTAAAGACGTGTTAGAAAAGTATGAAGTCTAGAAGCACAATCCTTTATGGCTTTTTAACTATTAAGTTCTGAAGCACAGATCAGATATTATAAAAATATTTACTACGTTATCTGTAGTGAGCTGTTTTATAAAGATCGAAGTTTGTTGATTGGCTGAATTTAATTCAGCTGTTTTTGCGCTTTCTTTAAGAATGATCCTCTAGTACAGCAGTGCAATCTGCGTGAAAGGTGGTTTCAAAGAAACTTAGGTATTTAAAAATGCAATTGTGCTTCCACTGTTTACACTCCACAATATTATTCAAGGAAACACACACAACTACACTACTAAACAATATTAGTACTTTTAAATATCTTGAATCGGGTTATGATAGTAGTTAAAAGAACCCGATTCAAAGATGAAATCAATAACTTCCCTTAATTACTAAAGCAGCGGAACGTTGCGAGATACGGAAAAGATCCCAGATAGAGTTGTATCTCTTCCTATCATCATTTATTGTTGGAGATTTCCAAATTCAGCGACGCTTAAAGAAACAAAGTTAGGTATCTAATAGGGAAATCTAAAAATATATGTAACAACCCTCCTTTGAGGTAAATTAACGTCAATAGTAAAACGTAGGTACGATTGTATAGGTACCTACCTACCTATAACTATCATACCTACCTACCATAGTATTGTCAGGCATCTGACACTCCCTTATACCTACCGCGATAAGCACCTACAGCACGCGACAACACGGCTTTGCAAATCAGTCAGGGCCGCCCCGTGCCTGTGAATACACGCGTTATTGTACGACGACCTGAAGATTCGCAACGTAAGGTCGCAACGTAAAGTTTATTAGGTACTGTAAGTACTCTTATAAAATGGGAAACGTAATAAAAAGTAATTGCTGCGTAGATGGCTGTCGCAATAAACAGAGTGATTCAAAGTTTTCGTTTTTTACTTTCCCGAAATATTCTGAAGGGTAAGAAATATTTTATTTGTTTAAAAGTATCTTCGCGCTCATATCCACGAAGGGGTAGGCAGAGGTACAACAAGTGCACCCACGATTAGCCAAAGATACTTGGTCCCACAATGTGATAGGCGGCAAGCCTATCGCCAACCGGGCACTTTCCAATCCCGGGCAACTTTGTATTTCTCAGAAAACTGAAAAAAACACTTTTTTGTGTGACTGTCCCGGGAATCGAACCCGGGTTTTTGTTTATTTGTTTAGTTTACTCGTAATTTTTGTAAGTAGGTTTTAAGTACTATAGGTAAGGATTCCGTAGATTTTTCATGTCTCAGTATTGCAACTTGAAATGCGCCACAAATTATATTTTAACATTAATTAATTAATAACAATATTTATTTTCCCCGTGTTGCCTGCTGCCTGCCGCTATGTCAGGCAAGTTGTAAAAGGCGACCGATTGGTTATACGTGTCACTACCACCGTGATACTAGGTAGTAGAGTTCCGCATCGTCTCACCCGGGTGTATAGTACCTATCACTGCTTTACCTATTTCTGCCGCAATAGCGTCAAAGCTTGTCATTATCGTTCCGTTTTGGGGGTTAAAGTTGGATGATAGACTTATGTTTATAGCATTGCTATCCCGCTGCACAGACAGCAACGCATCATTAACATCTTTGGTGTTTACAGGCGATAGAGTATCTTTGAGACAACCCTGATTTCATTAGAAAGGATAAGAGTTATGCGATAGAAAGAGATGCAAGTTCTAGGTAAGTATAACGGTAGGTAAACAAGCGCTGCGCGATCTGAATTCAATTTAATTGTTTCGTGGAAAGAGTCCCTATTTCTTTAAACGACTTGCCAGAGTGTCTCTTGTACTATTATATATTCTGTGGTATTGTATACTCTTTGGTCAATGGTTTTATGCATGGATTTATTACTACCAAGGGACTTATATACGATAACTGGAATTGCTTTTTTTTTTTTTTTTTTTTATATCATAAGATAGCAAACAAGCAGATGGGTCTCCTGATGGAAAGAGTCACCCATCGCCTATAGACACCAAAGGTGTTAATGGTGCGTTGCTATCTTGTGGCGAGGTCTAATGCCACATGCATAAGTTTACCGGCTACATTACCCTCCAAACCGGAACACGACAGCAACAAGCACTGACGTTATTGCGGCAGGAATAGGTAAGGCGGTGGTACCAGACCCGGGCGAGACAATGCAGAACTCTACCACCTAGTAGCCACGATGTTAGTGACTCGATAGCCAATCGGTCGCCTTTTACGACCTGCCTGGCAGAACGGCAGTTGGCCTATTCTTCAAAGGAGGCCGGGACCAACACGGCGAAAATGCTACGAATCAATATTTGAAAAATAAAAATGTACTTTATTTCGTTCTCAATAAAGTTGACATTTGTTTCTTATTTAACAGAGGGGAAAAACGTTCTGAGCAAGACAACGACATGAGTGGATGTTGTCCCTTTCTTGCAATTGCCAGTGTAAATAAAACTTTCGGATGGTAGATTTTATATATTCGGTAATCGTTAAATCCCTTTTATTCATACACGTCGATAGATACATTAGCATAAAATGTATTGTATTTAACGTAGTGATTTCTAAAATGTGCTTATTTCAATTATTATGTAATTACTTATGCAATGCAAAAATTATTTCTCAAATTAGTAGAATTACTTAGTAGTAATTTGCAAACTACGCATGGCCACACTTATATAATGGCGATTGACGCTTTATTTAGTAGAAAGAGACACACTCCACTCATGTCGTGGTACTCTTCGGAACGATTTTGAAGCGCCTGTAAGCATTCCGGGTAGAATGTAACTTCCTTGATTACTACCTACAAGAAGTAAGTGAAATAAGAGCAGAATACGTAAATTTTATGTCTTCAGTCATACGACCCCGGTAATGAGCTAGAAAAAGAAACATATATATTGTCAGTGTTAATTTTACCAATGTTCTCACGATAAAATTTTAGCTAGTGAAGGGTACGGTCGATAACATTTTTTGATGTTTTTACTGGATGTCTCTTGGGAATTTCAACGAGTACACTGTTAATACTCTTAGTCAAATGAAAATTTGAAAATGAGGGAAAGATAATTTAATTGCAAAAACACTTTAGTAAATTTAATGTATATCTAGCAAAATATTGTAGTAAATAAAATATACAAATATTATAATAAGATTTGACATTCTTTTATTGAATCTCCATACTAATTTTGTCTACCAGAAATACTTGCAATTACTATATAACTCCCGAACGAATCAACCGAGCTTGATCCGATTTGCAGCAACCTGCATTGGTTGGTCTGACAGATATTTTGAAAAAATATTGTTTTGTCACTTTTTTAGGTTTTCTAAATTTTTCTAAATCTACTGCGTCGAATCGGTAAAATTTTGAGCAAGTCTAATTTTGACGGAATTCAACTGAATGCCCGCAACCATGTTTTAATTGTTTAAGCCACACTTACACACAGAAATTACATACATATACATAAAAAATACTGACATCATCGCTGCAGGAAAGCTTTCTACGAACTTAAACCCTGGGGATTTGATGGAAATTCGATTTTCAAAAATTGAGGTTAAATACAATAAGTTTCTTTAGCGGCAAAGTATATAAAACACTAAGTATTTAAATAAAAACTTTATACTGCAATAAGCATTTAAATAAAAATAAATAAAATATGATTATTATTTTGGTGTTTTATATGCTATTAGCTGTGCCCGTGCAGCCCACGACAATGCAAACAAGAATATTGTAACATTCATTAAAATCTTTTATTCTCAAATTCTAATTCGCTTCTTTAAACCTTTAAACGCTTTAATTTTATGCTACTGTGTACTGTTTTTCATTCGTCCAACGATTACGAACTTATAATACAGCTACATAAACATGAAAAGACAAATCGTCATCATCATCATCATCATATTTAAGAGCTAGGCTCTTGTCTGCGAAGCGATCTCCATTTTTCTCTATCAAGGGCGAGCTCCTTCACGGCTTGATAGGAGGCTGTGTTGGTTTTGTGTCTGACATAACTTATGAATTCTATCCTTGGCCTTCCTCTACCTCGTCTTCCCTCCAACTTTCCTTCTATCACTTCTATCACTGTGCTCAGAAGGTTTGGAGAAAAAAGGACACTGTTAAGAACATTAGAAAACAGACGAAGGAAAATGATAGGTCATCTTTTGCGGCACGATGAACTATTCAAATCGTCATATGTTATTTTTTACTACCATGGAACAAAATAAAATAGCATACGTCAATACACCAGGTTAATATCAATATACGGCTTGTACATTAAATTACCTAAACATATGCATGCGGATAAATAATAGTTTGCTATTATTATTATTGTTTATCGTAATTATATTATAGTTTTTTGTCATGAGTCGCGCAAATATCACCTGCGGACCGCAGTTTGACGCCCAATGCAGTGACGCGTCAAGCCTCTTCGCGAAGCCATTCGAGATAGCCCGAACATATCGCGATAGCACGAATCTTTGCTGATTAGGTACTGATATATATATATATATATATATATATATATATATATATATATATATACGCCATTAATGATGATTTATACAATATTTTGTCCATAAATATCTTACAATTAATATTATAAGTTCAAGTTATAAACACTATTTTCTTGTTACAACCCTTGTATTTTGTAAATTTAATGAAAGAAAGAAAGATAGTTTATTTTTCAGTTTAGCAATAGGTTTCGATCAATTTTAAATTTCTGTTTTAAGAATGCTGAAAAATACGTAAAAAAGAAGTTTTGTATGTTCTGTTTTACATATTTTTGTTCATTTTTAATAAATATTTCATCATCATCTCTCAAAAATCTGAAACATAATTTTTAAAGTGTGACTATCGATAGCATTTAGCACAATACTACGTTAACTTGGAATGTAAAGAGGATTTACTTAGAATTAAAAAGAATATATTGACACGACCAAATTTGATAGCAACGAAGATGAATACATAATCTTGGTGACAGTATTAAATACTTTATAACTCTTTAAATTGGTAGTACTAACAGGGTTTAATTGACATTTTAGCTATATGAAAACTTCCGGCATGACAGTTTTCGAGTAGAAATAATAGTATATTTTGTCTTATTCGCACTTAGACGGTACATATAATCAAAATTGAATCAGATATAGCGACTCAGTTCTTATTTTTTTATGTTCCATCCATGTATATAATTCATCTTAGGTTTTATGAGAAATTGTTCTGTGGTTTATGGGTAGGTAATGTAATGTCAAAACTCTTTGATGTCATTTGTAAAAGAGTATACCGCAAAAAGTATTTTAATAGTTAAATGTAATAATTAAGTTACCATAAGTAATCTATGTAAGTTACGTTAAACGTTTAAATTGCTATGCAACGGCCAATGATGGCCCATCATGTTACCTTACTATTGATATTTTTTAACAAAGTGATTTTAGGTAACAACATTGGTAATGATATTTCAGTTTATCAAGAATATCTTACACTACTGTATTCATTTAAATATTATAAAGCGGTAAATGCTGTCAACGGAACAACAGTAACGTTACTATGTCGATTTTGGTATCTAATATTTTATTTAATAAACGGTGTACATCATATTATATACTAGTCTATGGTGTACATACAGTAGATACACTTGATCTAATTGCACTCTTCCGAAAGGTCGCCTCACAGTCTAATGGGAATGCAAGGCAAGTTTGTGTGTATTTGACGTTAGGTCATTGGCATATATGAGTCGTCTAGTTTCAAATCCCTCTAAAACGCTTTTATTTCAAATATTAACCTAGTATACTATTCGAAAGTACATTTAGCATGCTATTAAGTCGTAATTTTGTTTCCCATCAAACTGCGCTATAAGTGGTTATAAATTATATTTTATAATAGTGTTTCGGTGCAAAGTACTACTACTAGTACAAAAACGAAGTTTGTGAGTTTCAAATTCCTACATTATAAATTCAACCAATGGCAGCCTATCATTAAGTCACGTGACAATAAAAATTAGTATCAATATTAATATGACCACATAATCCATACTAATATTATAAATGCGAAAGTAACTCTGTCTGTCTGTCTGTCTGTCACGCTTTCACGGCCAAACCACCAAACCGATTTGGATAAAATTTGGCACAAATATAGTTTGAGACCCAAGAAAGGACATAGGGTAGTTCTTATCCCGGAAATCCCACGGGAACGGGAACTACACGGGTTTTTATTTTTTCCACGCGAACGAAGTCGCGGGCACAGCTAGTACTTTATAATTTGTGAGTATGACCGATTCCGTTACATGCGAGTGTTGTTGTTGTGGTTTTTTAATGGTTTTGACTAAAAAATGTGGGGGATTTACAGCAATTTATCAATAAATTGGATTCTGGTAAAGCATACAAGAGATTAGTCAATAAATCAAAACTGCCGTTTTAAAAATTGTAATGCAATACATAACAATGAAAATAATTAATCATACTTCCGCGCGAAAATGGTTACAATTGAGGTATTACATAATTGGTCCAGACAAATCGAGAGCGTTTTAAGGCGGGTTTAGACAGGGTCAGTAACTGACTTCAATTTCGAGACAAGTCAGCGCTGACCCGAAAAATACCCAATCTAAACCGATTTGAAGTCAATACAGCGGCGGGAAGTCAGCGCTGACTTCAATATTCGCAGATGAATATTTTGAGGTCAGTTGGCGCCCCCCGCCACCCGTGCCCTCCCGCGCCAGTGGTAAAAACCATGTAAGAACCCCGTGTAAATGGGGAAGTCAGCGCTGGGTCAGTCACTGTCGCTGTGTTGTAGGTTGACGTCGCATTGCGTAGACGCTAAATTGTCTCGTAAACTAAGCGACTGACTTGCCAAACGTGCAGCTACCGTACTCAGCTTACCACGACCTATAGGGACTCTATTTTCTCGTTGACTATTTCTTTTTCCGCGGGTCCTATAAGGATGCCTTTGAACAGTCTTATTTTTATCAATAGGATCTACCCGGAGAACACCCGTCGTGACTCGTCGCGTTGGTATATTGGTATATTGTCGATGAAGAACTCACTGTGTTTCTCTAAAATCCTAATCAAAGCCGATTTGTCATCACCTTGTAAGTCCGTATCAATATTCGCAAAATCAAAACAGCTAGACTTGTCAACTAAGTTAACTTCTTTATGCTGAGAAAAGGTAATTCGATCGTTATCGATACGCACGCGCACATTCTCCTCTAATATATTCCTGCCTAATATTACCGGTTCAGCAATAGTGCCATCAGGTACTATGTGAAACAATACTAAGAGCGAAAGGCCTTGGACATTGATGGAACTAATAACCCGGGAAACACATTCCACATCACCGCTACCAATGCCCGTCATACACTAATTCATCCTGTGCAGTATCAGGGAACTTTTCGGCGTAGCTATTAGTTACTAATGAACAAGCAGACCCACTATCAAAAAGAAAGGAAACTGACTCACCGGATGATGTAGTTAACGTGCTCCTCGATGCCTTGCGTTCACACACATGAACTTCTTTGACCGCCGTTGCTCCGCTGCCACCCATTCGATCGGGAAATGCTGACGCCAGGTGTCCTGGTCGTCCACACACGAAGCAAGTGATTGGTCTGTCAGCGCTTCTGGATGCTTTACTGCGCATCTTGTCCGAAGCAATAGGCTCTTTTTTTCGCTTACGGCAGTCGATTGCTTTGTGACCCGAAGTACCGCAGCGGCGACATGTTCCCGTGAAGCGCGGTTCGTTAAATCGGGTTCTTTTTACATCTGGATCATAGTTATCACTGCTCTCGTGTTTTCGTTTTAGCGAAATGCCGTTTAGAATTCCCAGAAGTTGAGATCTAGTAGTTGGGTTATGAGAGTGGAGCTCACGACGAATCATTCCGTCCTTTTGGCATAAAAACGACGATACAAATTCCGTAGTTATGTCTTCAGACATTTCCGTCCGTGGAATGCGTCCGATGATGTTCCAAAGGCGTATGGCTGCCTCACTCGCGGTTTCTTTAACACCGACTTGGAAACGCAGAATTTCATCGAAATAATCTTGTGGCATCATAGGTTTGGCAAACTTCGCGAGCAATAAGTTCTTTTATTTGAGGTCATGTCAGCTGAGATGCTCGCAGTCCACTTGTGTGGGCGTGGGTTCGAATTCCACTTCTGATAACGGCACATTGCCATTATCTTTATTCTCTATATCCATCTTGGCTGCCGAGCAATCGTGGGTAGGCGGGCGAGGAGAATTAAAACCACTTGTTTGAAAGTTAACAATATCCAATAACTAGCTGACCCGGCAAACTTTGTTCCGCCTTAATGGCAATAAATAAGCAGATTTATTTTTTACGGACGGAAAAAAAAGTATCCTATGTCCTTCTCCTGGCTCTAAACTACCTCCCTGCCAATTTTCAGCTAAATCGGTTCAGCCTTTCTTGAGTTATAAGTGGAGTAACTAACACGACTTTCTTTTATATATATAGATTATTTCACTAAAATATTAGCAGTAATACAATCAGCACTTTCGATATTATAATAAAGTAATGACGCTCCACCGGGCACGTCTTGCTTCAACGAGATGCAAATGGATTATGATCCGTTTGCCTCTGCGCACGAAAGAGCCCGAAGTTGCGTCAGAGTGAAGAAACGTCAAATCGTACTATTCTAAATGTCACTGTCAAATGTCATTATCACTTTTGACGTATCTTGACACTCTCAAAACACAGTGGCGCCGTCATATTCTTTAAAAAATATTCAATTATTATATATATTTCGCCGTGTTGGTCCCGGCCTCCTTTGTAGAATAGGCCAACTGTCGTTCTGCCAGGCAGGTCGTAAAAGGCGACCGATTTGCTATCGAGTCACTACCATCGTGGCTACTAGGTGGTAGAGTTCTGCATTGTCTCGCCCGGGTCTGGTACCACCGCCTTACCTATTCCTGCTGCAATAGCGTCAGCGCTTGTCGCTGTCGTGTTCCGGTTTGGAGGGTAAGGTAGCCGGTAAACTTATGCATGTGGCATTAGACCTCGTCACAAGATAGCAACGCACCATTAACATCTTTGGTGTCTATAGGCGATGGTTGACTCTTTCCATTAGGAGACCCATCTGCTTGTTTGCTATCTTATGATATAAATATAAATATATATATATATATATATATATATATATATATATATATATATATATATATATATATATATATATATATATATATATATATATATATATATATATATATATATATATATATACTGTAGTATTTCCACACAATTACAGGACAATATAACAAGAGCACTTTCGAAAAACAAGTAATTTTAAAAGAAATAACTGAAAATGGACACGCGACACTCGCTTGTCCTGAAATATTAACTGAATCAAATGTTGAATGGTTCAAAAATAACGCGCTACTTAATTCATCATTCAGGTTTGTAAATTAATTTTTCAAGAATACCTGTTTGTATATACCGAACCTTTTGTATTATACCGAAAAGTCGTTGAGGAGTTCCATTAATTATCGTCAGAATACTCTGCCAGTACCACAATTACTTCAACATCACAACAATATTACGGTATCTCAAATATCCCAATGGATTATTTGTATCGATATAATATCGTTGATATTGTCGTCGATCGTCTTCCGACACCAGTTGTTACGTACTCGGGTTCGTAATTGTAAGAAAACACCACTTATATTAAATCCGTGTATTTAGTCTACAAATACACAAGACAACACAATGTAATACTAAAATACACTTTACACAATAGTCACTCACTATACTATCACTGAACTACACAATAAAACACTTCTCGCTTCGCACTGTTCACTTTAAGTATCGCTCTCGAGCGCTTGATAAAAACTGCCTTGTGTTTGTCAACACCTCTCTATTTATAGCCAGGGTAAAGTCCTAGCTGGATCCAGAAAAATCTAAATGTATCGGGAAACAAGGAATCACTTCTTATCGTAAACATGTTATGAGTCATAAATCTTAGTACACGCTACTTTCAACCTTATGCCATATCCCACAAAGTCCATTATGGCATAGCCCAGGTCAACTATTTGTTTGTCAATAGGAGTAGCTATCTCTTTCTTTTATTTCTAGATCTCTCCAGCGCTCCAACTCTACACGTTTCTAGATTATTCGTAACAATATGATATGATAATTACATTGAAAAATATCGTTACTTTCTCACGGATCTCTCATCACATCCTGATAAAAATTATATGTGATCCCTTAAGGTTTTTCTTTTTCAACCCGAAAGGAATCATCAAAATAGGGTTGGGTAGGGGTTGTCAAGCACTTGTTTATGCTAATTTATGTGTTAGGTAATTTTTCTTATAGATCATCATCAGCACTTAACCATATTAAAATCACTCCAAAGAGTCACAAACTTAACAAAAAGACAATCATTGAATCGATTCATATTAATAGGGGAAAGTGGGGTAAAATCGGGAAGCTAAGGGAAAAGATCAATAAAAAGTATATTTTAATTATTACAAATTGGATTTATTAAAATTCGTTTAGTGAGACTAATCCTCTTTTAAGTTTAACAATGTGATCATTTGTTTAACAAAAATGAATATTAAAAAAATATATACTTCTAAACCTTTTCATTTTACGCTTTTGCCCCATGCCTGTTCCAAAACCGGGTACCCTCTTATTTTATACCTGACTTTGCCCTTAACATCTGAAGCACTTAAATTGGTCTAGCTTCTCGGGTTCCCAGCCTGTACAGCCTTCATGAGCCCATTTTTTCATGTCAGGCACTGCACCCAATTGTCACTGGATCTGGTTGTGCCGTATATTTCTGTGTAATAAATACAAATATCACCTGAAATCTTTTTTTGACATTTTGGGATTCATTAAGTCATTTCTAAGTTTAGGAACATTTTTCTTATTTATTTTTTTGACATTTTCTTCTAGTTCTAATTTATAAGGTGACGAATTAATAATAGCTGTTTTACTTCGACTAGCATTTGTAGCTTTTATAGATATTTTTCTTGCGACATGAGGCTTACGTAAAATATCAAAGCTGACAAAAAAGCTAAAGACTGCGATTCCTGGGATGTTCTTGGTTGTGGGCTACCTGGTCGCTGCTGCGATGGGATTGATTGTGGATTTATTACTAAAGCTTCTGAAACCTGATGCTGGTGCTCTTGCACAGTGTTAGATTTGGCTAAGATGGTGTTAACAACCGTGTTTACAATTGAAGTTTCAACTATAACTGGTTCAGAAGAGTTCGTCACAGGGTCAGTACATCTGATATCAATATCTGTTGTAGCAGCAGAAATAAAATCATGATCAGAGAAGATATTCGGAATTTTGTGGCATTTTTTTAAATAACTGTAACAATAAAACATACAAAATAACATTTAATAAAATAATGGTGCAAAACCGGGTACCACCCGGTATTACCCCATACGGTTTTACACCGAGCACACCATTGACAAAGAAAGTAATATAATAACCTAAAATCATGCTACAACAAGTATTTAACCAATATTCGTTTAACCTTAATATATATCTGATCTTTGCTTGAAAAATGAAATTCACTTACCTGAACGCACTATAAACGAATACTGCTTTGAAATTCATCCAGAATTAGATCAAACTATCTCAAAAACTGTTTTTCTTGAATATTTACTACATGCACGCGCGCAGGTCAGCAAACTCACAGAACATCAGCAAACTCCTGTTGAGTGTTGACAAACTATTCAAGTTGGCTAACTGGACGGCACAAAGCGCGCTGAAATTTGAAATTAATTTAAGAGTGTTAGGGCCATGTCCCGGTTTTACCCCATACCCGGTTTTGTACTATTTTCCCCTATATATCTACTATTTCCTTCCGTGAACATACAAACAAAAAACTAAGATCCGACGAGTTGAGAATTTACTTTCTTGTTGAAAGTGTTACGAACCACAAGTGACATTCTAATTTCCTACTGTGATGGTTGTGCGTGTTTCTGTGCCTTTATGTGACTTGTAATAAATATAAATTTAATTTTATGCTGTAGGAATAACATGGCAAACAGTGAAGTTGAACCTCATATCACAATCGATTCATATAATTCTCTCTTTATACTAAACGCTACAAAATATGAGGAGGGAATTTATAAATGTACAATCGGAGGAGAAAATTTGCAAGTATATGATGTTAAAATAATTTCGAAATCAAGTTTATTAAATCAAGGTCAGTATAGATGCGTGTATATATATATATATATATATATATATATATATATATATATATATATATATATATATATATATATATATATATATATATATATATATATATATATGCACTGGTCCATGAATGTCGAGGACGTCGTGGACTACATCAGAGTGCTAAGTGTGAGTGTTTCTTTTCGCATTCGATCATGAGCGCGTTTGGAGTTTACTAAGAATTTGTATGTGATTTGTACAGCGCCACCTAGTGGTAAACGTGAGAAACCAGTTTACCACTAGGTGGCGCTATACAAATCACATACAAATTCCTAGTAAACTCGAAACGCGCTCACGATCGAATGTGAAAAGAAAAACTCACACTTAGCACTCAGTAAGAAGACGTCAGCTCTCCACTTGAGGGTTGAGCGTCTGCAGTCTCGCCACAAGGTCAACTTTAGTTCATTTGTGGTGAGAGTACCGACGCATCTCCTGTCGACCTTTGAGGTGGGGGAATTCTGGCCGACTGGCGTAGTCTACCGAAGGTTCCGGGGGAGACTCCGGAATGAAGTGCGCGTTACGTCGCCGTCAATACGTGACAAAGTGTAGTTTTTAAGTATATTATATTAATATGTATGTTAGTCTATAAGGTATTTATAATATGGGCCATGTAGTCTGAAATAAATGGTTATTAAAAGTCCATGGGATTGGACCATAATTCTGAGCAATGTAAGCAATGTACTATGTGCTTCATATCGCACATAATAAGCAGGTTGTTCGAGAGTGCGGACGCGACGAGTCCAAGAAATGTAATGCAATGTACGCTTTACATTACCTATCGTGAAAATAAAAAAAATCATAAAACTCAACTTTTGCATTTCCCACAAAAAAAGATTTACCATCATGACTTGCATGTGATAATGGCATGTTTTCTAAATATTTCAGTACACGGCCCCTTATAAGCTGTATGTAGCAGCCATTAAACAATAATTATTAAACCATTACTGGTATAATATATTAAATATATATTCTACACTCTTTGTCGTCGACACTTGGTGAAACTCCATTTTCATACAATATTTTGTATCAAAAACACTTGTACTGTTTCACAATAAATTAATATATCTATATATTCAACCGAACCGAAACTTTGGTAATCAAAACTTGATGAAAAATAAACTTTGGTAATTAAAACTTGATTTGGTAAAAAGAGACAAAAATTAATACATTTCAAGGATTTTCTCCGCGAGGGAGAGTCATAGAATATATTATACATAGTATCTACTTGTACAGTTCAATACTTATTCTAGTTCAAGCGTTTTACCTGTATAATATGTTTAGTATCTACTCCTAGTTCTCAGCATTAATCTTGTTCATTCAAAATTAAATTTCTGAAAGTTTCACTTCTACCGTGCATGACCTGCACACACATTTTTTAAGTAACTTTGTAACATTTTTTGTGGCAAGTTTTACTTGGCGTTACTGATTACCTGGCTGACATAGCTCTTAGATAAGGACCACCCATCTTTTATTTTATAAAGTATTTTCACGCCCGTATCTCCGAAGAGATAGGCAGAGGTACAACCAGTGCACCCGTGATTAGCCTAAGATACTTGGTCCCACAATATGATAGGTGGCCAGCCTATCGCCAACCGGGCACTTTCCAATCTCGGGCATCGTTGTTTTTATCAGAAAACTGAAAAAACATATTTTTGAATTGCCCGACGCAGGAATCGAACCCGGGACCTCATGTAGTCAACTCCGACACCGGACCACTAGACCACAGAGACTTTTATTTTGTTTTAATTTATTGTTTGTTATGTAAACTAATAATAACACAGTAACTTGCTATATTTACCATATAATTAATTATTAATTATTATTAATATGTTACAGAATTTATTCGTTATACAATTTATTTGGGATTTGTATTAACAATAAGTGTTACATGCTACTGTGCTGGAATGTGTGTAGCATGGCATAAAAGAGCATCTTTTTTAAGTTTGAGCAGTATTTACGAAATGAGAATTCGAGGTCACAAGCAAAACAAACTGTCGGCGGGTTGCAAAATAAAATTTTAATTGGAGTAGTTGTAATGTTTTAATTTAATATATTTATCTTAACTTACTAAGTCTGTTTATTTGTTTTTTGAAAAGTTCACCAATTTACTTCTATACCATTGATACTTTGGATCTACTGTAAGAACGGCTAAATCTAGTTTTATAGAGTTTTTCCGAGATATTTAATTAATTATTAATTTATTATTACTTTAATTAATTAAATATTAATTAAACTTACGTCTTTAGAAACAAACTACTGAGTTTGTTTCTAAAGACGTAAGAACGTATTTAAATAATAATAAAAATGATGTGGTGTCGCGGGACACCAGGTAGGAACGAACTTCCTTCGGCTAAACGGCACTACTCGCTTGTGTACGCGACTGTCGCGCCTGCGCACGTCTCATTTAACGCTTTTATTCCACGCATTTTTCTTACGGTTTTACTATCACATTTTTTTCAGTTCGGTCGCGCAGCAAAATCCCTATCCCCTCCAAGCCTGCCGTAAGGAACTTCGTTCCAAAAGGAACTTCGTTCCAATATAATAAAAGTAAAACTGTACCAAACTATTTTAATTTTATTCTTCTATTACATTTGGAGTGTTATATTCACCTAATTACATAGATCCTGTAAAATGTATGTTACCTAAGTTACATACATATTAAAGGATCTAATTCGTAGGACGTAACAGGCTTTTTATTCATCAAAATAATAAAAATGTTGGCTATAAAAATTTAAATCTATATTAAAAGTTATTTCTTTTTAAAAATTATTATAACTGTTTAGTTATTATTTACCGTCCACTGTTACGCTGCGTGCATTTTAGTCACTTAACTATTGAAATAAAAATGTAGTATGACAAAATTTTGAATTAAGGTTTTTTTTTTAATTTTTACCCAGAGAAATTTAAAACTTACATTATTCGGGCTCGTTACGCCCGCGGTTCTCCAAACCAGCTGTTTTAATTTTTATTTTATATCATAAGATAACAAAAAAGAGTGACTCGAGTGGTCTTGTAGAAGGCGAAAACAAAACAAATCATATATGTACGAGTGTGCCGATCCATTTAGAAAATTCAGAAATCGGCCAAACGTTACCCCAGCTGAAACTTGATCATTCTCAAATCTCAGAGTCTTTGACACACAAAGAACACTGGCCACGCTTCATACAGTACCCGGCGATAAATATTGCACATCGAACTTTGGAAAGAGACAATCGGATAATTTCGGCTTCGTAAAGCGTTATCTCTGTCCCACACTACCTATGTGACGTTTAGTCAGTCGTTGTTCAAGTACGATAGAGTGCAGTCGCGTCCCGATCAAAATATATATTTAGAGTTGTAACACCCACAAATTTAAATAATTTAAAGTTGTAATATGGCATCTTTCGGAAAAAGAGGGAAACCTTTACGAGGTCAGTCACGTGAAATTATCTACAATGTTTATAAATACTTTGTAAGCGAAGCTGATAGATTTAAAAAAAAAGTAGATGA
Source organism: Apodemia mormo (assembly GCA_036924255.1). Taxonomy (NCBI): domain Eukaryota; kingdom Metazoa; phylum Arthropoda; class Insecta; order Lepidoptera; family Riodinidae; genus Apodemia; species Apodemia mormo. Next base: position 30,517,268 of record JAUPFN010000006.1, read on the forward strand.
AAATGTAAGTTGTTATTTTAAGAAGATTCAAGAGCGAGTTGCAAATGCCACTGGAATTTCAAGAAGAACTTTGAACAATATATTAAACGAAGTCAGTACTGAAACACATTCGACTGAAATTAAGTTCAGCACTCCAAAAAAAGGGAGACCAAAAAAGCAATTTCGTTTGGATATGGACGATTTTGATTACGATGTTGTTCGAAGAATGGTGTATGATTTTCACTTACGATTTAATGAACTGCCAACAATAAAATCATTAAAAGCTAAGTTATCTGAAGCTATTAATTACAATGGGTCTGAAAAAACGTTGAGAAAAATACTTCATGACATGGGATTTCAGTTCACTAAAATGGAAGATAATCGAAAAATTCTAATGGAAAAGCACGACGTTAGTCTCAAACGAATGGAATACCTTGATAAAATACGCAAATTTCGCGAAACAGGAAAAAATATCGTCTACATGGATGAGTCATATATACATGCATCCCACACTAAAGGGAAATCTTGGAGTGACGATAAGAAAAAAGGAGTAAAAAAGCCAATTTCAAAAGGTCAACGTTTGATAATAGTTCATGCGGGAAATGAAAAAGGCTTTGTACCCGGTGCTTTTTTAACGTATAAATCCACGGACACTACAGGTGACTATCACAATGAAATGAATAACGATAACTATGAGAAATGGCTGGTTAACCAATTAATCCCAAATATACCCAGTGATTCTGTTCTAGTTATCGACAACGCACCCTATCACAACAAGTATGTTGAGAGACCCCCCAACTCAAACACCATTAAACGGGAAATGATCAACTGGTTAAACAGACATGAAATTCCAGTTGATCCAAAATTAACAAAAACCCAGACTTACGCTATTATATGTCAGCACAAGGAGAGGTATACAGAGTTTTCTGTGGACAAAATACTTGCCGAACATGGGCACACTGTGTTGCGATTGCCACCATATCATCCGGATTTTAATCCAATTGAAAATATATGGTCTCAACTGAAAGGCTATATAGCCTCTAGAAATGTGGGTATGAACTTAACTACAGTAAAAACATTATTGACTGAAAAAGTAAACATGATCGGCGCTGAAGAGTGGAAAAAGGTTTGCGATCATGCAATCAAATGTGAGAATGAATATAGAAGCATTCAACACAGTTTAGACAATTACACTGATAGATTAGTAATAAATACGGCTGATAGTGACAGTGATATTGACCTCTTTGAGAGCACAGATAGTGAAATGGAAGTAATTGAGAATTAGAATTATTATTATTTTTATTGCAATGTCTCATTTTAGCAATAGGTATAATGGTGTTTATTATGTACACTAAAGCTGTAATGTTCCAAAATAATTAAATACGTAAACATAATGTAAAAATGTTTTTTTATTTTATTTTACCCCAACCTAAAGCCATCACTTATAGAAAAATTAGTGTATTTTATACAAAGAATAAAAATATCAAAAGAAGCAAATCATACTTGTTTTAACAGCTCCTAATAGGTACCGGACTGTTTGTATTTTGTGCGACAGAGATAACGCTCTACGAAGCTGAAATTAGCCGATTGTCTCTTTCCAAAGGTCGATGTGCAATATTTATCGCCGGGTACTGTACATCGCTTGGACTAATATTATATACGTCAATGCTCGGACTGTCAATGCTTGGACTAGTAAATACGTAGTATTGTATAGATACTCTTTGTAGTAAATATAATATAATGTAACGAAACTCGTGTCAAAATTGTTTTTTTATTATTTAAAAACTGGTTTCATTTATAAAGGTCTATAGATATATAAAGGTCTAAAGAAGTAATAATAAAATAATATTTAAAACTTTTTATAAATTATGACATTTTGCAATACGAGTTGACAGTTTTGTTGTGTTTAGGTGTAACATAATAGTATCTTAATGGACAAATGAGCCAAAATATTCTATACTAGCTGTTACCCGCGGCTTCGCTCGCGCTTTTTTACATTAGAAATTATTAAAACTTTCTTTATAAGCTACTTTATTAAAAATCTCTACATACTCGGACGGGCCACTAGTATTCTAAAAAAATAATGTACCTATGCATATTCATCTTAGTTACTTATATACATACACGATATTTATATCATACGATACGATACGATATTTAGTATCATAATTTAAGTAAAAAACGTAAGTAACTATACCTCAAACACCTATCGAAGAAACTAACGTAATTATTAAGAAATTTGTAACAGGAAATACCTAATCTAAACTACCTATGACAATATTTTTATATATACCGAACTATACCACAAAGTAAATATAGCTACCTATTAGGATTGCTTTGCATGTAACGCACCTATCTAACCAACTAACGTAACTGTATTAAAAAAAAAAAAACTGTAAGCAGGTTGACCCTGCAAGTCATCCCTAAAACTTCCCGCTAAATTGAGGTATTTTAAGCTCAAAGAAAAAAACTGTTAACTTAAGCCTAATACAGTTTTGAGTTCGAAGAGTTTAAATATCTAAAGTTTTTTTAAAAATGATACTTAGTTATTTAATTTAGTGTTTAAAAAGATGATTTTTCCAAAATGATGACTGACTTTCCTCTTTCGAATAACTTTCAACGCAATTTTTGAACCTTCTCTTCATTGATAAATCCCGAACGAATCAACCGATTTTAATTCGATTTACTATATATAACGCAGTCTTTTAAGCAAAAAGCTGATCAGATTTTAAATTAATAGGTATATTAGTCTGAAAGTTATTTTAAATATACAAAGTATTTTTTCCGGAAACAGCGCAATATTAATATTTGAAAAGCTTTGTTACTTTTGAAAATTTGAATCGATTTAAATTTTTGAAACGGCACTTGGCGTTTTTTTACTACTAAAATAACGTAGAAGATCAATAAATTGTTGCTTAAAAAATTTAGAAGTTTTGTCGAAAAAACACTTTTTTCATAATTTTTCGTCAACGATAGCTCCCGAACGGATAAACCGATTTTGATGCAATTTATGCATGGCACTCAGTTTTTTGAGGAAAAGAGCTGATTAGATTTTGTACTCAATCCGTACATAAATCTGGAAGTTATATTGAAAAACTAATGTTTCGTCTAATTTTTTTGAGATTTTTTCAAAATTTCTTAAAGTTTTCTACGTTGAACCGGTTCAAATTTTTAGAAAATCAAGTTGTGCAGAATTAAATCGAATGTCATAAACCGCGTTTCGATCGGTCAAGCCGTTCAGAAGTTTTGAGATGTTTGCATACACACTAACACACTCACACACACACACACAATCACACACACACCCATACACATACATACATACATACAGATATACAGAAGTCATCATGAAAATAGTCGTAAAAGGTTCCTAGGACGTCAAAACGTGCAGATCTGGTGAAAACTTGATTTTCGAAAATCGGATCAAAATGAGTAACTTCTTATCTACATACGTAGCGGGAAGTTAAGAATCTGTAAATTGATTGGCCCTGTAGTCTGATCCTGAAATTTCTGCTAAATTGAGGTATTTCAGCTCAAAAGTACAAAAACTATACTTAAGCAAAGATTTTTTTCAGAGTTCAAAAATCTTAATTTTGTTATCAAAGACAATAATTTCATTTTTAGAAAAATATTAAAGACAACCTTTTTTTTAAAAATATCGTTAATGATAAATCCCAAATAAATGGAATGATTTTGATCAAATTCAGTTTTGGACGCAGTTTTTTTACTTTGTTTTTTTGTTTAGATTTTTAAATCCATCGGTATATTAGCCTGAAATTTATTTTGAAAATATTAAGTGCGTTTGCTGGAAACAGTAAAATATTATTATTTAAAAGGTTTATTTAAAACGTGATTCGATTTTGTTTTTTGAAACTGCATTTGACGTAGTCCAGTACTAAAATATTGTAGAAGGTCGAAAAATGATTAGTTGAAAACTTCAGTTAGAAAAAACACTTTTTTTTAAATTTTCCTTTATTCATGTGAAATTTCATGCAAATATGTCCAAGAAATAAAAAGTTTCACACAGCATTTTTTCCTTTATTTCACCCCTTTGAAGGTTGAATTTTGAAAAAATATTTCTTCGTGCATACTTACGTCATAAGAGGAACACGTGTGCGAAATTTCAAGTTTCTAGGCCTAAGGACTTAACCTGTGAGTTTATATAAAACTTTCATCCCCTATTTTACCCTCTAAGAGATTAAATTTTCGAAAATGAGAAAATACGTAACTCATTATTTTTACCGTACTCAATTGATACGAAATTTTATAAAAGTATGTTAAAGGAATATAAAGTTTCAAAGAAATTTCTTCCCATACGACACCCGCTTGAATTTTGAATAGTTCTTCCTTACTCGATGCGTACGTCAAAGGACGAATGTGTGTGCGAAGCTTTAAGTTTCTTGACCTAAGGGTTTGGCTTGTGCGATTATATAACTTTTATCCCCTATTTTATCCTCGTAGGGATTGAATTTTGAAAAACGCTTAAATACGTAATCAATTTTTCTTTTTGTACTCAATTTATACGAAATTTCATGCAAATATGTTTAGGGAATAAAAAGTTTTATACAAAATTTTTTCCCCTATTTCACCACTCCCGGGGTTGAATTTTGAAAAACGCTGAAACACATAACTCATTATATTTGCCATACTCAATTAATACCAAATTTCATGCAAAAATGTCCAAGGAATAAAATGTTTAAATTTTTTATCCCTATTTAACCCCCTCGAGGGTTACATTTTTAATAATCCTTGCTTAGTGGATCCCTACGTCATAAGTGGAGTACGTGTGCAAAATTTCAATTATCTAACACTAAGTTCGGCAATGGTTTGTGCGGTTATATAAAACTTTCATCCCCTATTTTACCATCTTAGGGATGAAATTTCAAAAAACGCTTAAACACGTAATTAATTACTTATTTTTTACGCTGAAATACATAACTCATGTTTTTGCCATATTCAATTCATATGAAATATCATGCAAATACGTTCAAGGAATAAAAAGTTTTATACAAATATTTTTTTCTCTATTTCACCCCTTTGGAGTTTGAAATTTGAAAAATCATTCCTTAGTGGATGCGTACGTCATATCAGGGATACGTGTGTAAAATATCAAGTTTCTAGCAAAGGGGGTTTAGCCTATACGTTTATATAAAACTTTCATACCCTATTTTTCCCTTAAGGGGTGGAATTTTGAAAAACGCTGAAATACATAAGTCATTATTTTTGTCATACTCATATTATAAGAAATTTCATGCAAATATGTCTAAGGAATAAAATGCTTAAATTTTTTTCCCCTATTTCACCCCGTCGATGGTTGAATTTTTAATTATGCTTTCTTAGTGGATTGTTACGTCATAAGACAAATACGTGTGCAAAATTTCAAGTGTCTAACACTTACGGTTTGGCAATGCTTTGTGCGGTTATATGAAACTTCCATCCCCTATTTTACCTTCTTAGAGATCGAATTTTGAAAAATGCTAAAACACGTAATTCATTATTTATTTTTTACTCAATTCATACGAAATTTCCTGCCAATATGTACAGGGAATAAAAAGTTTCATACAAACTTTTATTCCCTATTTCACCCCCTTTTGGGTTGAATTTTGAAAAATCCTTTCTTAGTGGATGCCTACATCATAAGGAAAATATGTGTGCGAAATTTCAAATTTCTAGTGCTAAGGGTTTGGCCTGTGCGTTGATACCTCAGCCAGTCACTTTTATATACCTATATATAGATATAGATAGAAGATTGTGTTCCAAATTACATACCTATCACGTCATAGCGCGATTCAACTTTGAACAACGACATCTATCTTCATTGTATCGAACAAAAATCTATCAAACATGCATTTCAAACTTATGCAAAAAAATAAAATAATAAAATAAAAAATTAACAATATTCGCGCTTTATCACACCGACGCATGTCCAGCTTAAGCTGAACAATATGTATACGTTATTGCACAATAATTAATTACATAAGATCTAAATTTATACTGGTGGGTCGATTTGCGATGATAACTTTTTTATTTATGAACCGATTTGAATAAAATAAACACTAAATGTTAAGTTAAGCCTACAGCTACATTGTACTGAAAACTGCATCGAAAACAGTTCAGTCGTTTTTGAGATTAGCGAGCACAAACATACAGACAAACAGACAAACAGACAATAATTTTAAAAATCATTGTTTTAGATTCTATTGTGTTTATAAAGGCCCCCCATCATAGTTTTTTTCATTAATCTTTCATGTACAGACACCGATCGGTTACGTTTTTATTATATGTATAGATTTTGATAAATAAAATTAAATAACAATGTATAATTACTTTTATCATTTTCTTTCAAAAATTATTTTTATACAATACATTTTATGCTAATGTATTTATCGACGTGTATGAATAGGAGGCATTACTTATGCAATGCAAAAACTGTTTGAGAAACAGTTTTTATATACTAGTAGAATTACTTAGTAGTAATTTGCAAACTACGTATAGCCGCACTTATTTATGGCGATTGGCGCTTTATTTAGTAGAAAGAGACACACTCCACCCATGTCGTGGTACTCTTCAGAACGATTTTGAAGCGCGGGTGAACATTGCGGGTAGAATGTAACTTCCTTGGCCTGGACACACTAATGGCATAAAGGTTCATTTCACTTTTTATTCTATCAAATGCTTACAAATTTAATATTACTTCCTTTTAAGACCAAAGTTATTTTAGTGCAAGGACTGATTTTACTTTTAGTAGATTATGCCGATATTTGTTTGTTTGAGTTTGTTTCTGAGAGTGTGTTTCTTTCTACAAAATAAAGCGCCAATCGCCATATATAAGTGCGGCCATGCGTAGTTTGAAAATTACTACTAAGTAATTCTATTAATTTGAGAAACAGTTTTTGCATTGCATAACTAATTACGTAATAATTAAAATAAGCACATTTTAGAACTCACAGTGTTAATTACAATACATTTCATGCTAATGTATTTAACGACGTGTATGAATGAAAGGGATTTAACGATTACCGAATACATAAAAATTTACCATCAGATAGTTTTATTTACACTGGCAATTGCAAGAAAGGGACAATATCCACTCTTGTCGTTGTCTTGCTCAGAACGTTTTTCCCCTTTGTTAAGTAAGAAAAAAATGTAAATTTTATTAGTAACGACATAAAGTACATTTTTATTTTTCAAATATTGCTTCGAAATAATTCCAGTTATCGTATATAAGTTCCTTGGTCAAGGCCGAAACCGGCTAACATTAGATCACAGACTACTATAGATACTGGATCAGATGTTTAGAACAAAAGTTTACTCTATAGGTGTTGTTTCTTAGATTAGATGTTTCTTGGATGTCTTAGGTCAGTAGTTGTTCTGAACACACCCATAAGTTATTAGTTTTGCTGGAAGCCCTATTTTGACATTTTTGACATATTTTATTGACAGTTGACTTGACACTTAAGTTTGTCGACGAAAAGGAAAGTTTTGAAAAATGTTTAAAAGTTATTTCGAATTAAATTGTGGAAAGTTAATGTAATTTTATTTGAGATAGAAACAGCAATGAATGTAAATATTAGTTTTGTGTGTTTTTGTTTAGCCCTATTAGCTATAAAAGAAGGAAATTGTAAGTAATCATTCTATTACTAAACACGGATATGTTTTCAAGGTAAAGTGAGAGTTAACTTCTCGACCATAAAATGGCTAAGATTTTATGTTTATAAATAATTTATGTAAATCCCTTAATTTATTTCGAAAATGTTAAAAACTATTAACCAGAGCATAGATTCACATTTCACGTTTGATGTGTAAATAAATAAACTCAATGTGTACCGAAAGCTTTGCATACTTTTATTTATTTATTTAACACTTTGTTATACACAAAAAAAATATTTCATTCCAATTATCATTGCAATCATATTTTATTTTATTTAATAACATTTAATAATATACATTTGTGGACATAGAAAAAAAACAACGTCAAAGTTAAATATCTGAAAATCATAGGTATGTTGAAAAAAATCTGTTAATTTGTCTTTAATCATATAAAAAGAATATAATATATAAAAAAATAATTAAAAAAAATAATAAAAAATAATTATAAGTTGTATAGTCTAACTACTATATGAAAATGAGAAATTTTAATTCAAATTTTTTATTTTTAAGAACAGAATAGGTGTTACAAATTTTAAAAAAATATTCAAAGTTACCAGCATATTGAGTATTCTTCCATGTTATGGTGTGCAAATATTTAAAAATGAATATACTGTAAAAAATGATATATTTGCATATTACTTACATTATTATACTAAAACATAATGATACATTTTATATTTTCAAATACATTTACAATTTACATATCATTAATCAAATCATATAATATTTATTTTATTCTTAACATGTACTTGTGATGAGCTGATTTCTTTGGATTTACTACTGGATCGAACAAGGGACACTGAAAATATTTGGTGGAAGAAACTCAGGACATTTGAAATTTTTCTTTTTTATGTATTACAATTTTATGAAAATTATAATACTGGGAATAATTGCTCTTCATACAAATCTTTTATACATATTACATAATGTATAAAAGATTTGCATGAGGAGCAATTAATCCCAGTATTATAGTGAAAAGAAGAAAAAAGAAAAAGATGATTTTCACTATATTCACTATTTTAATTTTCCTATAAATATCTAGGTACATTTTTAGAATTTTATATCATGATCTTCTTTCCTTTGCAAGTTTATGCGTACTTAGTTCGCACTGTATCTTTACAAATCCTCTTACTTTCCATACAACTAATCGTTTTCCATCTACCTTAAATTGATGCTTTATATATGTAACTCTCACACACTCTCTCTTTCTCTCTCACAGACACACACACACACACATACACACACACACATACCCAACACACACGCACACACACACGCACATAACCAACACACACACACACACACGTACACAAACAAATGCTAACGTATTTCTGATGCTGAAGTTGTTTTGTTATTTTACTGCATTATCTTTAATTGTATAAAAATGTCATTTTTTTAATTATTTTCTCTGTTATTATTATTATTATTTTTAAATTTTAAATTCCCAGCTTTGTAACTTTCCGCTTCTATTAATAATTATTTACTACCTAATTAACTATATCATAATATGATCAGAAAACAGAGAAAAATCCGTAATTGGCTAATGTTTAATGTATATAGTATTGTAAGTATTTTCTGTAAATTAAGCTGTGGATTTTTGTTTATGTAAAATAAATAAATAAATAAATAGATTGGAAAGTGCCTATAAAACTATTAAGCAACAGAATTCATATTTATTTCCTTTCTTTAATCTTACAAACTAAACATCTCTATTTTGAAGGTTTGAATAAGCGTTGCATAAAATGCCGGTCAAGGGGTGAACTTGGGTCATGTGGAGATCCTTTTCCATTTAATGTAACTGATCCTGAGGCAGAATATGGAATACATGTAGTTGCTTGCCCTTCAGGATGGTGTGGCAAAATCATCGAAGGTACTACAGGTGCTTTTCGGACTGATGGTAATAATTTTTTATATTAAACTATGTATATAAATTTAGAAATGAAAATTTATAATGTCATTGATATCCAAATCCAAAGCACTACTATATGAGTTAATAACATTCCTTAAATTCATGGTTTCGAAGGCACCTCCTTTAGAGGGCAAAAACCAGAACATACACAGGTACATTTTCTTTAGGAATGGATCCAGGATGCTTACCTGATGATTGATGATGATGATGAATGATTACCACTCCCCATGGACAAATGAAGGGTTTCTGTCCTTTGAAGAATAAATAAGTCCTTTCTTAGAAATAATTAGTCCCCTTTCAGAAAATCCTCTGATAATAATCTTCTATATTAATATTATAAATGCAAAAGTTTGGATGTATGGATGGATGTTTGGATAGATGTTTGGATGGATGTTTGTTACTCAATCACGCAAAAACTACTGAACGGATTTGAATGAAATTTGGCACACAGGTAGCTGATGACCTGGAATAGGACATAGGCTACTTTTTATCCCGGAAAAATGAGTTGATCCCGCGGGATGCGCAATAAACTGTGTATAATGCAGCGGGCTGCACGCTGCAGCTAGTTGGTAATATTGATAAGGTATAGTGCTGAACAAAAAGTGAGTGGCTATGTGGATATGAAGCACGCTAAGCATTCTGATTACTATTGAATTAAATATTGCTCCATATGTCTAGTTCAGAAACTGTTTTACTAGCTGAGTGTGTCAGTAAATTATCAAAATGAGGAGATAGAATAAAGGATGATTTTTTAGTGGTAAACATGTAAACTTGTTTTTCTTTTACAACAGTAAACAAACAGATGGCTTTTCGACTGGAAAGGGACACCATCGCTTATTATATTTCTGTATTAATATTATAAATGTGAAAATTTGGATTTTGGATGGATGTTTGTTCATCAATCACGCAAAAACTACTGAATGGATTTGAATGAAAATTGGCACACAGGTAGATGATGACCTGGAATAGCACATAGGCTTGATGATGATGATGAATGATTACCACTCCCCATGGACAAATGAAGGGTTTCTGTCCTTTGAAGAATAAATAAGTCCTTTCTTAGAAATAATTAGTCCCCTTTCAGAAAATCCTCTGATAATAATCTTCTATATTAATATTATAAATGCAAAAGTTTGGATGTATGGATGGATGTTTGGATAGATGTTTGGATGGATGTTTGTTACTCAATCACGCAAAAACTACTGAACGGATTTGAATGAAATTTGGCACACAGGTAGCTGATGACCTGGAATAGGACATAGGCTACTTTTTATCCCGGAAAAATGAGGTGATCCTGCGGGATTTGCAAAAAAACTTTTATAATGCAGCAGGCTGCACGCTGCAGCTAGTATACACTAAAGATGCCTACTTCTTAGGGTAAATCTGAACTAAATTATGCTGCATTTCAGCTATGAAAAGTTGCTGATATGTATTTCATTGCCACTATAAAAGATCTGAAATCCTAGTCTTGGTTTCCACCTCATGACCACATTCAAACAGTTTTACAATAGGAACAAAGTTATTATTTACTAGCTGTTGCCCGCGACTTCATCCGCGCGGACTTCGTTTACTCCGCACAGCTCCTCCCCCATAGGTGATAGCGTGATAATATGTAGCCTATATGTTGACCCGACCTGTTAGTAATATTCATGCAAAATTTGAAGTAAATCCATGCAGTACTTTTTGAGTTTACCCCGGACATACATTGACTTTCCTACGATTTTATTATATGTATAGATAAATCTATTATAACTCATTTAATTATCAATATGTTAAATTTATGTTGAATATAATTATCAAAATACCCAGGTACTAGTAGAGTTGAACTCTACCACCTAGTAATACTAGGTGGTAGAGTTCTGCATTGTCTCACCCGGGTCTGGTACCACCGCCTTACCTATTCCTGCCGCAATAGCGTCAGTGCTTGTCGCTGTCGTGTTCCGGTTTGGAGGGTAAGGTAGCCGGTAAACTTATGCATGTGGCATTAGACCCCGCCACAAGTTAGCAATGCACCATTAACGTCTTTGGTGTATATAGGCGATGGTTGATTCTTTCCATCAGGAGATCCATCTGCTTGTTTGCTATCTTATGACATAAAAAAAAGGTTTTCTAAACTTGGGTTTGGAGACAGAACTTTGAATTAGAAGCTGTTTTAAATAAATAAAAGAAATAAATTCTCATGCCATAGGATAGGCAAAAGAAACAGAATATGTATCGATGTTCCAGCATTTTTACCAGTGTTGATCTGGGTCCATTTTAAGAATAGATCAACTGCATTACTTCTAGGCATCTTGCAAAAGGCAAGAAAAGGCTAAAATGTGTCACTAACATTATGACTGATCAACATAACGATATGATCTCAAGACCAGTTTGGAAGAAGGAAGCTATGAATAGTGCAAAGTGGAGGGAAATCGTTGAGGTCAAGACCCATTAACAGTTGTAGAGCAGAACGAAGAAGAGCATCATAACTACTTACTAGGTAGTAGAGCTGCACACCGTTTTGTCGGGCTTTGGTATCATCACCTCATCTATGCCTATTGAAATAGTGTTGGTGCTCATCACTGTTGTGTTCCCATATGGAGAGTAAGATAGCCGGTATACTTATGCATTTAGATGGTTGCCTCTTTCCATCAAGAAAGCTATCAGATTTATTCCTATCCTATGGTATAAAAAAAATTCATTATGATTCACCCTTTAGTCAGTTGATAAGATGAATGGTAATCTTATTGTCAGATTTTTTATATATTATAAAATAGCAAACAAGCAGATGGGTCTCCTGGTGGAAAGTCAACCATCGCCTATAGACACCAAAGATGTTAATGGTGCATTGCTATCTTGTGGCGAGGTCTAATGCCATATGCATAAGTTTACTGGCTACCTTACCCTCCAAACTGGAACACGACAGTGACAAGCAGTGACATTATTGTAGTAGGAATAGGTAAGGTGGTACCAGACCCGGGCAAGACAATGCAGAACTGTACCACCTAGTAAATTTTACAGATCTGACAACTATTGCTTATTTTTGCAATACTGAGTCCATTTTTTACCAGATAGCCCATCCCAGGCCTTGGGTCTCACAGTATTATCTGTCACCTCATACTATCATATTGTCCACATACTATCAGCAGATTGAGGTTGCTACTGAGATTCCGATTTTAAAAGATAATCCCAAAAAAATCTCAATAACATTTACTTTACTGTTTTTGCTGTACATTTTGTACATATTTGCTTTTCAGACTATGGAACAGCTACTGAAAGAATGTGTTTCCAACGACCACCAAGCGATGATGAAGAAAGATGTGCATCAACAATGTGGAACCATAAAAAGGTTTACATGTGTTTCTGTAATGGTGATCTTTGTAATTCAGCATCTACATTTTCAAAGCTATCATCAGGACACCTATTTGTGATTTTTGTAACGGCATATAATTTGTTTTACCATGGTGGAATTTTATAATGACTATTGCCTACCTACCTTACAAAATATGTAATTTGTATATGTATTCAGGTAGTGGTTTGTTTTGATTAATTTTGTGACAATTTTTTAAAGTATGTCATAAAGAAGATAAGGAACACACCACTATTGAATAAAATAATTTTTTTTACCCTCACATCATATTCATTTTGTATATTTTATTTTTCAATATGTAGTATGTATATGTAGAATGTAGATGTCCCTGATAATTAAGTAGTATATATTTCACATACTAATTATCAGAGACATCCTCAAGATTATCATGGTACACTACAATAAAAAAAACTTGTATTAGATTATAAGGTGATGTTTCATTTTATTTAAATTTGTATTGAGATGTATTATACAACACACTTATTAGTCTATATAATATAAATATATTATTGTTTACATAGTAACATATCAGTGTTGATTTTTATCATTATTTCTTTACATGGAAATCATCAATGTCAAAATGTAATCAAAATTTTATTTGATGTCACTGTAGGTGTGGTACACAATTTATAATTTTTAAGTAGTGTATACAAGTACAATGTTTAGATATATAACGAATATTCTATTATATATGATGTCCATTATCTTAGTTAGAATATTTGTATATAAGTTTTCTTTAAGAAATTATGTTATGAAACCAATATTTTTATAATTTCTGTCAAATATCTTATTGGTAAAATATTTGTTTTCCACTCCCTATCTGTGGATAATAAGATAATTAAAAGACATGTTTAATATATGATATATAAGACTTTTCTTATGACCTAATATTGGCCGCTCAGTAGCTTTTGGATAGATTTTACTTTGAATATGATATTGATGAAATATACTAATCTTCCTTTCATTAAGTTATGTGTCTTCTTCATATTCTATTTTTGTAGTATATGGAGATGCAATCTTTTTTGTATTCTACACATACATTTATAGGTCATCCTGAGTGTTTATAATGAGTTTTTAAGTAAATGTTTGAGTACTTATATAGCCATTTGCTTGAATGTATTAAATATTAACTAGATTCTGCTACTTTTCCTCCACATATGCAATGTTATAAGCTAAAAAGCACCTTAGTGCTTTTTAGCTTATAACATTCTGAGGGGGTCTGGGTAGATTTGTTACTTGTCCGATTTTGGCATGACTTAGATAAGCAAAAAGCTAAATAGCTTTTTGGATCACAACCAGTCTTAATTTCAAAATCAGTCAGTGTTAATTTTCAAACTTATCATCTTACTTTAAGGTTATCAAGATTAAAAATACTATTGAAATAATAATTTTGCTAATTGTCGTAAGTGTTATGAAAAATTTACATTATTGTGCCCTGTTAAAGTAAATACCTCACGAATTTACTTTTTAATCCGTCCATTTTTATATGCTTTTTTAAAACGATTTTATTGAAATGATTAATTTTAACACATTTGTGTTAAAATTATAACCTATATAATTTTGTTATTCCTTTCAATATTTTATTGGTAAAGTATTCATATATGTACTCTTTGTAAAAAATGGCTTTAGTTAATCAATCATATTTTGTAATGGTATAAATTAAGTTTTAAATCCGTCCAATATTTATAATCTATAATAGTTAAAGAAAAAAATGGTGTTATTAACCCTTTTCATGCGGGACTATATCTTTAATGTAGCTTCTCTACATGGATGAAATGTGTATAATAAATCCGTATAGAGATAACCGATGTACGAGATATAGTTACGCACTTTCTGTGCGGGGGCGTATTATTCTATCTATCTTATAGTTTATCGCCAGGCGCGATTGGCATATTACTACGTTTTCTAAATTATATAGACAACATTGGTGTTGTCATAGATATTATTAAACATTTTTCTAAAACCATATCTACATTGAGTTGAAATTAGTGATTTTGAATTGATAATGCAAATGTCCTGACGTCTATTTCTTAAAAAGTAAATAATAAAAAAAATAAACAATGACTTATGTATGTTTTACATGTTTTAATACGTTACATGTCACATAACCAGCGTACAATAGAGCGATCCTTTTCGTTGATCTGCTCTTTCATAGCGAAGGTTTAGTTTCAACGGAATATTACGCCTATGTGACAGAAGGATTTAAGTTCTACGTGATATTACGCAAACTGCATTGAAAGGGTTAAATCGATATTATTTTAATATGTATATGGAGTATATTTTTCATCATCATCATCACAGTCATGGATTATCATCACAATCAAGTATAAAATATTTTTAAGTACACTGTGCTTTTGTTACATCGATAAAGTTGTTTTGTCATTTACTTCTTTTAACGTTATTGTGTAAAATCAATATATAAGTTTGGCTTTTCAATTATGCTTAGATGAATAAATTTAAAAAAAAAATCTTTTTTCTAGCTAAAACTAACTGAAGAAATTCTTACACATACATACATTTATTTTAAGACAAACCATAATATTGCTATGGGTCAAATCTTGGAAGTAATGACATATTATGATATACTAAAGAATTGTGCATTACATTTCTTACAAATTATTTCAAATAGATACTTTGTAAATAGCAAGCGAAAGTTAAAAATTACACTACCATCCTGATCACCAGGTGGTGGTAGAGTTCTGCAATGGGTCGTCGTGGTTTTGTATTATGGATTTAAGTGGCGATTATGGAGATATCACGTCGAACTGATGTCACTACTCTGGAGTTCAGTGACAATACGCAAAATGTGGAAAATTGTCCTAGTTAGGACTGCTTGGGGTGTGAAAATCGTCTGAAATGCATTGAAATTTGTATATACAGGTAGTGTCATATTAAAGATGGATTGTTCTGAAACGTTATGGTCGATTCTGGTTCGAAAATAGTTTTCTTAAGAATTTATTGATTTAGTTTATTTTTCATTAAAACCAGCTCAATTTTTTTAAAGAATCTTGTCCTATTCCTCCTATTGGATTTGTTCATCTAAGCGTGCTTGAAACATTTCTTGGAATTTTTTAAGATAATTTCGCCATTCAAATTATAAACTGTAAATATTTTTTGTTTCGATAAGCCTTTAAGAACTTATTTTCAAAAATATACGTATTTTAATTATTATGTACTTAAATCTGTAAGAAGTTAGTATAACTATGTACTATGTATATTTTTTGTCTCAAACGTTATAAACCTAGAATAATTAATGTCATGCAGTAATGTGATATATGGAATCTGAGATTATATTTACTACATTTTTATAGTGGCAGTATTTTATACATTTACCTTTATATTCCAACTAGTTCTAAGAAATGAGAAAAATGCATTTTTATATATTTTTTATGCTAGTGACTCTCAAGTGTCAAATATCACTTACAATTTTATGCAAGGTACTAGTTAACGGGCTCCTTTTTCTAGGCGTGGAACCTAAAGGCTGTGTTAACAAATGTTAACAATTTGGGTAGCGGTTAATATGGCAGTCTATATATAAATTCGAAAGTTTGGATGTATGGATGTTTGTTACTCAATCACGCAAAAACACAGATGATGACCTGGAATAGCGCATAGGCTACTTACGTATATATATATATATATATATATATATATATATATATATATATATATATATATATATATATATACACACACACACAATTATCGATAGGGAAACGCTTAACCACGACACTACTTATTATTCATAAGAATAAAAGTAGTGTCGCTAAAAATCGATAGTTTGTACAATCGATAGCATCGGTCAGTATTCGGATAGTACTTGTGATTAATGAAATATTAAATAGCAATACTATCGATACTTTTGATAGTTTATTTTTAATCATGAATGTTATCGATTGTATAATAGCTGTTTATTGATAGTATTGTACTTACTGAGATAATGAAACCCTATCGATAATTGACTATTAAGCGGCAAAACTATAAATCAAAGGTTTCGAGTTTCGACACTCATCCCAAAAATGTGTCTTGATATAGTACGTATTTCTCATACCTCTTGTGAAGTTCAACGTCTATACTATACCCCGATTCTTATTTAAATCATGTACTACACATTCTCTTCCAAATATTAAGTGTTGAAGTACAAAAATATTCCCCTCCAAGCAATATCTAGATAAAGTTGAAAAAGTCATCTTGCTCTCAGACTTTACAGTCGCGGCGAAAACGCAAGTCCGCGTGGCCTCAAAATTCGCGCCGCGCGATATTCGCCTCGCCAGCGGCGCCGCCGCGCCGGTTCGCGTGGCCGGGCGGTAACTACTGATGCGTAGTCAGGTTTGCTAACCACTTTACCATTGAGGTGGGCTAATATTACGCAATTAATAGCATTAATTTATTAATATTACGCAATTAACAGCAGCCGTATTATATATAAAAGATATAGTGACGTTATCAGCATTCTATACCTACACTGCTTATTTTTTACATTTGAAATGTTTAATAGTTTTGCTATATATTCAGCAGTTTTTCATTGACTATTTTTAAGCATTTTTAGTAATGACCTTATGTAGTAGGCTGAATAGTTTTATCTCTTTGCCAGGTACAAAAAAGCAAATACATTAATTTTATGCCCAACGACCCAATGAGGTAATTAATAATTGTTTATCACGCATTATGTATTTTTCGTACACTTCGCCTAGTCTCTATATAGGATACTAGTTTATTCCCGTGGTACAACCCGCATAGATCCCGATCCCACGGGAAAATTGGAATATTTTTATATCTTAAGATAGCAAACAAGCAGATGGATCTTCTGATGGAAAGAGAAAGAAAACCATCGCACATAGACACCAAAAATGTAAATGCTGTGTTGCTATCCTTGAGGCGAGGTCTTAACGCTAAATGCATAAGTTTACCGGCTATCTTACCCTCTAAACCAGAATACGACACTGACAAGCATTGACGGTATTGCGATAGGAATAGGTGAGGCTGTGGAACCAGACCCGGGAGAGACAATGCATAACTCTGTCACCTAGTAGCCAGTAGCCACAATGGTAGTGACAAGCATAGCCAATCGGTCGCCTTTTACGACCTGTCTGGCGGATCGGCAGATGGTTTATTCATCAAAGGGAGTCCAGGTCGACACGGGGCAAAATAGGATAAAATGAATCCTTTGTCATTTAGAAGTAATTTTGCTGTCTTATAATTGTGAATAAATTTTTGAAATCGCATCAGTAAATCCAGAAATTACTTCCTATAAACAAACTCACAAATGTACCCACAAACTATACTTAATATTGTATATACCTGTAGATTAGTAAAGACTAGGCTATTCACTCTATTTAATATCATCACCAAAAATTTAAGAACTATAAATAAAACATAAAAGTGTACCCATTTTTTTGGTACACTTATTTTGGTTTGACGTTAACGATAAATAAATTTTAAACAAAATGTTGAAATTGTTTTGGTAAATAGGTGTACATATAATAACAAAATGTTTAAACAGTTTTGCTAAATATACATATATTTAGCAAAACTATTTGAACATTTTGTTTATAACATATGTATTGTTACGTCAAATCCTAAAAAGTGTACCAAAAAGAAGGTACACTTTTATATATATCGAATTAAAGGTCGAAATCGAAGCGACCCAATATACCAACTAGTGAGAAAAAATCTGTAAACTGTAAGCCATCCTTGAAACTTACCGAAGTTGTAGTAGTTTTAGCTCAAAGCAGTTAGGTACCAAAGCATACATTTTGAGCTTAGAGTTCAAAAATATATTTTTTTTAAAATTAATACTTGATTTATGTAATTTTGAATATGTACCTATACCTATGTATATTATTACCTGTACATTATATATGTATTAATGATTAAGTATAAGTGTAAATTAATAGGTATATGTATATTTTGATCTTTCAAACGGAATTTAATATACTTTTTTGAGCTCTAAAATGTTATCTCAGTTACAAAATCGATTGATTGATAAATGTCGAAAAAACACTTTTTTCAAAATATAGGATCTTTAATCGTGGAGATCTGGTGAAAAACTGAAAACTTGAATTTCTAAAATCGGGGTGAAAGGGAAGTTAAAACCCTTTATCTGTTTAAACTACTGAGACTGGCTACTAAACTATCCCGCTAATATATTGTCGAATTGACACTAGCCGGTATCTAAAGTCGATTGAATACCAGATTCATGTAAAGGACTATTTACCAACTATTTACCTGATAGGGCCGAGTAGACGAGTCATTTTCCACCTGAACGGACTACCATTCCTACTGGTGCATGTACTGTCATCGCTTCAGCGTCAATATTGTGGTAGAGGAGGTGAAGGATTAGATAGGTATGATTTTTTCATTATAAATATATACAGGTTGACTGTAAGGCTGAGGTATTTTATTAAAACTTTTTATATTACATTTTTATAATTATACATGGCATTTTTACATCGAAATGTTAATTGACAAAATCCATGGATATTAGCAGCGTGATACTTCAGTCCGAGAGGAATCGGCGCACACTCGTGCGCCACCGAAAGCTATTCTACCTACCTAAAATTTTTTATGCGATATTCTATGAATTATGCTACTTTATACTTAATACTACTTACTCTATATTATATTACTACTAAGTACATAAACCTACTTAGGGGCCGTCCATTAATCACGTGATGTCTTTTTTTGCATTTTTTTAACCCCCCTCCCCCTTGGTGATGCATGATGATGTTTAAGACTAACCCCCCCACCCCCTGTATCACGTGTATTTTTTAGTACCTACAAAGAATCTTAATTTTTTTTTAAATATTTAGAAAATACAGGTAAAGGTATCATCTAATTTTATTATAGAAAATTAAAGACTACAATAATAACGTCTACGTACATAAAAGTTACAGGTTGTTTTTGGCTGACATAAGAATAACAAAAGGAATGCGAAAAAGTTTTTTATACTAATACATGAACATTATTTAATGTACAGTGTCCTTGGACCACGGATTAGCAAGACTTTCTTCAATATCAATAACTGGATATGTATCTTGCAAATAAATACACGTGATATATTATTACACCCCCCCTCCCCCCATTGTGATATTTCGTGATTTTTATGGACCCCCCCCCCCCTTTCGAGGCTCACATGATTAATGGACGGCCCCTTATATCATAGCATACTTTAGGTATAGGATCATCGGGTAAAGAGTGGGTCACTTTTTTGACGTTTTATAGGGATTACCCGGTGACCCTACGTAATATACTAGTACTTTATAATATAATCATACATGCTTGTTTGCTATGGAGAAGTCGGTGCCATTTTGTTAAAACTGAAATTGTTTAAACATTTTATTTTCAAACATGTTTTAAATAATATTTGATCAAATACAAAGATCCTATGGTTTTACGATAATGTTAATATTATTGGACGTATGAATTATTAAAAGGAGGGTTTTAAACTGGTTTAAAAAATACCGATTAATACAGGTTTTTAGCGGTTTTCGCTTGAAGTGTATTTGAAATGAGAGCGCTTAATAAACTTTAATAAGCCGGTTTAATTAAAAACCGCGAATATTACTTTAGGTATGCACCACGAATTAAACTGGATACACCTTTCAAAAAATTTCTTAGGTAGTCAGTGCCGCTTGTACATACAGAAATACAGAGTTAAAGTACTTATCGATGAAATTAAATCAGTCCAGAAGTATTCCTTAAGCCTCAGCTTTTTATTTGACATGATGAAATAGCACAATATGGCAAATATTTTTTTACGATATATCTACAAGCGTTTGACATTTACATACGTTTGCCCATATGAGCGGCTGCGTCCAACACGTTGTCTATTAGTATTTGCGTGGTCTGTGGTATGCACTATGCTCATTGCGGGTGAAAATTAGGAGCGGCGAACACCACAGGTTTTTTTGAAACTAGAAACCGGTTTATTGTTTCAAAACCGTTATAAATTTGCTCCATAAGGAAACTGGTGTTTTTTAGAACGAACAAAACGCTCCTTATGTCACAACTTGTGCAGATCTAGGTTCCAAAATTGCCCTGAAACTAGCCCTGAATTTAAAAGTTCGAAAATCCGGAATTGGGATATTTTGACACATTAAAAATATAAAAAGAAAAAGGTTAAAATATAAAGGGCATTGTATTTTATTCTTTATATAAAAGTAAATATTATCTTTTAATTTTTATTTAATTTTACATCAACTGTTTTATATGGTTGCGAAGTAAACTTATTTATAGTTTCGCTATGCCAGTCCGTCCGTTAGTCCGTCCACACGATAGCTCAGAGATCCTTATTACTAGATAGCTGTAATTTGGCATGAATATAAATATAAGTCACGCCAACAAAGTGGTAACATAATTTTTTTTTCAGGGTAGCTCACATGTCTGTAAAATGGGGATGTAATTTTTTTTCTTACGTACGTTTTTGAGGGGTATTGTTGCATAAGTTTTTAAAAAATATTGTAGGTTTGTGAAGACAAGTTTTCGATTAAGGGGCTCGTTTGTAAAATATTAAGCTTTACGGTGCAAATTTTTTTTAGAATTAAGTGCCCCATACCCCCTCTATAGGCTAAACGGTTGGCTTTGGAGGCAGGAAAAAAATCATGGTATTACGCGCACTCATCAGTATACGTCCCGTCCCTTATCTTAAATACTTATTGATTTACTATATCTAAAAATAAAAAAAAAAGACGTGTGGCACTTGGAGACTGCCGCGGTAAAGCTATTGCATAGCATTTTTTATCAACTTATGCATTTACAATTATATATTTATTTTGTTATTGTTATGCAGTATTTTTTTTTGTTTATTTATATTTAAAACACTTTGTACACAAATTATACGAGTAATGATATTCACTATTGTGCGTAGATGATAAATACCTATACACCTATATACTTTCTCACAAACAGCTGATTACGGTAGTTTTCCAATACAACCAATGCCATCTAAAGGCGGGTTGCTGAACTAAAGAGACAAGCGTGATATTTCAAAGTTCTGGTATTTATCGATAGATGGAAAAACTAAAAAGTATCACCGCTGTGTCGGTCGGAGTGGAGGGTGTTAGGTTTTTTTCGTTACGGAATTTCTGGATTCGGTCTCCACGCTCAAGGCCCGCGATAGAAGCTATGCAATAGCTTAAAAAACGTTACTTATTTTTTTAATAAATCAGAAATTATAATTCAGGAAGCAGAGAGGCCGGGACAACTCGTAAGTCACAGGTAGACAGCGATACCTACTTAAAATTAAAGAATACTTGTGAACGCTCTTAAAGCGCCCTCGAGTCGGTCAAGCGGTTTGATTCAAATACGTAGATTTTGGTTTGACTCAAACCATGTTGATCGTTTACATAGCTAGTTTGTAAGGTTTGATCGTGTTCCGACGCGTTTGATCAAACACGGCTCAGTTTGCACTATATTTTGTAATGTGAGGTTGTGTGTGGTGAAGATGTCAAGCGAAGAATTTTTTTTTTACATTTTAAGCATAATATTAACGTAATAAACGCAAGGAAATCGCGGTCCTTTTTGAGGGCATTTCACTATTTAATTACGTTACAACACCGCTTACGGCGGCGTACAGAACCAAACTGCGCAGTGCCGTTTGATGAACGTTCAAACCTGCACCAAACGGTATGATCAAACACTTAAGGTTTGAATCAAACCATTTGAGCGTCTTGGGGGCGCTTAAAAAATACTTAAAAAAACAGATTAAAAATTGTTTTTCTTTATTCAAGGATATTATTAATTATTATGTAAAAATATATAAAATAATATCTTTAACGTTTTGTTCTCTTTCTTTTGAATGTGTCAAAAATATCCAGGTTCAGGATTTTACAAACCTTTAAAAATTAATCTTTCCAAAATTGCAAACTTTATCGCATTACTCCTAATTAACTAATTAAAAATTGAATATATCTCCGACACATTCCTTTATCATCAGATCACATTTCTGCTTTATATGCATCATGTGCAGAGCAAAAAATGAAACTAATGATCTTCTAAGGGGGATCCTGCAGCATTAGGGTCAAGGTAATCATGTCATTGCGCCTCTTATATAATTGAAGTAACAGAATACCAAACGTCGTATCGATCAGGCCTGTAGATAAGTTGTTTAATTCCTTTCGTTAAGTTGAAAAGAGCTGATGATCTTGAAATAGCTTAACCAATTTTGATAAAATATGTCTCAGAAGCACCGTTAAGAAATTAGCTTTCAAATAAAAACACACCCAAATCACCTGTTTAGGAGTACGGTGTCACTGACAGACATATACACATAGTGGTCAATCTAATAACACCCTTTTTTTGCGTCGGAGGTTAAACAAGTCATGGGACCTTTTTTATTTGTATTTCATCAAAGAACACAAAATGCTTATTTTAAAAATAACAATCCTTTGCAATTGTTTAAACATTTTCCGTTAAAATAATACGGCATTAAGTTACGGCATAATATTTTGAAGAGAATCGCTTATAAAAAATGAGGTGAAATAGTTTTCAGTCCTCGTGTGTAGATTTCTCCTGGACTATGTTGTTTTAAAACCAATTCCCTAAAATAAAAATTTGTAACAATTTTTGAGTAACGTCACGACAATTGAGCGGTCATGGTTTCAGTGCGCTAGGATTTTACCGAGATACCATACCCTGTTTTAAAATTACAAAATAGTATCCGTGGATGTTGCCAATAAGTATTTTTATTTCAGAGTCATTTGATCTTAATGCTAAGGACGATTAAACGGCCACGTTGGTCGTATGCTTCCAAGTCGATGAGGCTTGAGGTTGTTCTCGATTCGGAGTTCTTGGTTGGCTAGTAACGATTTTATATGCGGAACATCATGAAAGTATAACCCGTGGAGATATGCCTTTATCACCGCTGCTTTTGCTAATGCGCCTTCCAGCAAATATGGATCGAAATAATCTGAAAAAAAGTATGATCTCTACAGATACTATAAAAAACAAAAGTTTGTATGTTTGTGGTGGATATATCTACAGTTAAGAGAGGTTGATAATGAAGAATGATGTAGAAATAAAATGCATTAGCATCTACACTTAAAAATTGCGAAATTTGCGTATATTGAAGATGTTTACCACTCATTAAAGGATACTCCAATAAAAGTGGTAAAGGTCAACAACCGCGACGAATTTGTTAATAAGAACTAGCGATTGCCCGCTGGTCGAAATTTGATCATAATTCTTTGACTCCGTTTGACCATAGACTAAACCAAGGATTAAGGATATTGGTATTTTGTGGAAACGTTATTGCTCGCGGCATGACATAACGTATTTTCAAGCATAGCGTTATCCAAAAATTATACATAATTTGTTATTGTTTAATAACGTTCAGTTATACACAACAAATTATCGTTATGATATATGGTATTATGACGCTTACATACAATACACACACGAATATACACGCACAGAACAAAACAACAAATCTGTAAATCGGTTGACCTTGCAGGCCAATCCCTAATTTTAATTTCTTAAGGTGTTACTGTTTGAACGACGTTCAACGCAGTTTTTGGACTCTACATGTTGACTTAGGCACAAAATCGATTACTTGAAAAATTTTGAAGTTATATACGAAAAACAACAGTTTTTTTGTATATTACAAATCCTTAACGGAAAGTTAAAAACTCGAATCAGATGGGATGTAGTAGTAGCTTAGTAGGTAGGTTAAGGTAATATTAAAAACATGCACCTTCTTCACCTTGTCCGCTGCTTACACGCCGTTTAGGTCCAAAATTGTGCGGGTTAATGGGCGGTAAGAATAATCCAAGGGGCCATAAAGACTCCGGGTCTGGAGAATCCACTTTATACGGTGATAAAGGTAGAACTGGGACCGAATAATCTGAAATGATTCATTGCTTTTAGCCTACATGTGGCTACATACATAATATCTTTGAATATAAGTATACCTAATATACCCTTGCGGAATGCCCTTGCGGAATGCGTGTGTGCGGAATGTCCTTGGGTGCGGAAGGACACTAATCATATTTTACGAACTCATGTCATCATTCATATAGAATACTTTTCGGCTTTCCAGACCGAGTTTGGAGATCTGTAGGCCCTGAGACAATAAAGAAGTGTTTTACTAGTAGGTACGTACGTAGAGATACCCTAGACTAATATTGTTTGATTTCTTGAACCAAATTAATTCTGTCAATAATCTGAGGCGCGGAGAAAAGGAACGCGATGTTCTGATTAGCTAATTCAAAATCGGTATTTTGTAGCACGTACAGCTTATTAGATTGGGCGGTAGGTATAAATTCTTTTCAATAATTATAAGTCTGGTGTGTTAACAGAACATTGATCTGTTATTAGGTCTCTAGTCTGTTTGTACAATGGTAGAGATACTTTTCCCTATCTCCCTCGCTCTCTTTCATTTTCAAACCTAAATGCAACGTCATGGTTTTTTTATATATCGATGTATTCCGGATTGAAGTGAACATTTATGGATACGTATATTATTTTTAATAATCAAGTACAAGTTTTTTTAAAAATGCAGAAAAGGATTATTAGAAAAAAAAGACGGAAAAGTCGCTGTACGGTCAAAATTTAGAATTTTAAAAATCTCTTTTGTTTTTGCCGATTTTGCAATTTTACAAGGTGATAAAACCTATAGAGTTCCTGCTGACCTAGAATCAATAAATTTAGCAAGAAACAACGCTTCACAGAATATTTATAGGAAAAAAATTAAAAACGGTAACAACAAAAAAAAAAAGCGAATTACTATCACAAATACAAACTTATCATTTGTAGTTTGTATAATACCATCATACTACAAATTAAGAGAATTTTGTTGTTGCCTATAATAATCATTGAGCTTTCGGCCTACATTTAGAGTGTAATAATACATGTCTAGTTAGCAATACTCAATACATGAATAAAGAATAAGCAGTCTCTCCCGTGTTGGTCCGGGTTCCCCTGAAGAATAGAACATCTGACGTTCTGCCAGGCAGTTCGCAAGAGGCGAACGATTGACTATGTTAGTCATTACTATCGTGGCTACCAGGTGATAGAGTTATCGCCCGAGTCTGGTGTGTCCTTACCTATTCCTGTCACAGTAACATCAGTGTTTGTTACTGTCGTGTTCCGGTTTGTAAGGTAAGGTAGCCGGTGAACGTGTGCAAGTGGCATTAACACCTACCACCATAGCATTGGTGTCTATAGGCAATGATTGTTCCTTTTCATCAGGAGAGTCAACTTGTTTGCTAACTTATGATATAAAAAAAGTCTTTCTTATATCATAATATATACATTATTATGTGATTTTTAAGTTATATAAAAATGAATTATTACCCATCGATCTATGTTGCCACGGGGCAAAAGTGGTTGGATTTTTCCGTGTTGTTTCTTCTATTTGAAAAGAAATCGCCGGATTCTCTCGTGGATATCCTCTGCCTTGAACGCGTGATGCGGGTCCTGAAATAGATAGTAAACAAACATGACGATGCAATCGTGGAGGGATTCTTGTTCCTTTTTTTTATGTCATAAGATAGCAAACAAGCAAATGGGTCTCCTGATGGAAAGAGTCAACCATCGCCTATAGACACCAAAGATGTTAATGGTGCGTTACTGTCTTGTGGCGAGATCTAATGCCACATGCATATGTTTACCGGCTACCTTACCCTGCAAACCGGAACACGACAGTGACAAGCACTGACGCTATTGAGGTAGGAATAGGTAAGGTGGTGCTACCAGACCCGGGCGAGACAATGCAGAACTCAACGACCTAGTAGTCACGATGCTAGTGACTCACATAGCCAATCGGTCGCCTTTTACGACCAGCCTGGCAGAACAGTAGTCTTCAAAGGAGCCCGGAACCAACACGGGGAATCTGCTTTGTAATAATAATAATCAGTAGAGTTAGGAAGATTTTTTTATATCATAAGATAGTATACAAGTTGATGGCTCTCCTGATGGAAAGATAAACTATCGCCTATAGATACCAAAGATGTTAAAGTTGCGTTGCCAGCTGTGGCGTGGTGTTAATGCAATTTGCATGAGTTTACCGGCTACCTTACCCTCTAAACCGGAACTCGACAATGACAAGTATTGACACTATTACGGCAGGAATAGGTAAGGCGGTGGTACCATATACCCGGGCGAGATGACACGACGGAGGAACTCTTCCATTTAGTAGTCACGATGATAGTGATAAGTACAGCTTTTTAGTCGCTTTTTACGACGTGCTTGGCGAAACGATAGTTGGTCTATTCTTCAAAGGGGTCCCGACTTCTGACCAACTTAGGGGAAGATATTATGATGAACCCAGCGATTGAACACGGGACCCCAAGATCTGTGCCAAATAGGCTAACTATCAGTATACGAGGCAAACAAAACTAACAAAGTAACAGAAAGGAACCAAAAATTTTTCTTTTATTATTATAAAATTAGCATCGTTCCGTGCATGTTTTAAAGAATATACCATTTATAGTTCTGCCAGGTAGTTCGTTAAAGATTGCGTTAGATAGGAAAACCCAATAAAATTTTGTCAGATTTGGGAATATAAACCGGAATATAAAAATAACTTACATATTTAGTTTATTGAATAAATCCATACTAATATTATAAATACGGAAGTCTGTCTGTCTGTCTGTTACGTTTTCACGGCTAAACCGCCGCGCTGGGCCGATTTTCATAAAATTTGGCATGGAAGTAGTTGAAGAGCCGGGGTCAAATATATTTTTTTTCAAAAATCAACCCCTAAAGGCTTGAAATACGGGATGAATTTTGTATGAAAAACTATCTCGACGACATCCTAATCTACTCACGGGCGAAGCAGCGAGGGTCAGCTAGTAGATTCATAAAGTAGTTAACAACTTTTTACAAAAATTGTTAATCGCCTCTGTGGTCTACTGGTCTGGTGTCGGTGTTGATCACATGATATCCCGGGTTAGATTCCCGAGTCTACCTGACTGTTCTGTTCAAGAAGGTCTTTTTTCAATTTTCTGATCTGATAAAAACAAGGTTGTCCGGGATTGGATAAGTGCTCGGTTAGCGATAGGCTCTGCCCACGTATGACATTGTTAGACTAATGTTTTTGCAATTGGCCTGACATGGGCATACCCAGGATCTGGGTCAGGGTGGAGGAGGGCAACCGTAACATTTGAAGACTAAATTTTTATCTTATTATATTTTTATCTACAATAGTAGATAGTTAGTAAAGCGGAAAACAAATTCCACAGGGGGGGGGAAGGGCAGCTGCCCCTGCCTGCCTCCCCCTCGGCACGCCCATGATTGACCAGTATCTTCGGCTGGGTCGGTGGTTCGGCAGTTGTGAATGCACTGATTGTACCTCTTTACCTCTTCGGGATACGAGCGTGAATAAACTTTTTTCTTATATTTCCAAAAAATTTAAAAAGATATTTACTTCTGGAGTTTTTTAGCGATGACTGTTGAGACTGTCGCTGGTATGCTCTTCTTTCAAGGACGGGTATGGGGTCGCCGACTCCGTGTGAATAGCTTCGAGCTGGAGTGTTGACGCTGACATGAGAAGCGAATTGTGTTCCTCTTAGGTCGAATGTCGATACTTGTGTCAGTATAGTTATTAATATATTTATACAAACAGCCATGTTATTTGCAGTTTTCTGAAATGAGAAGAAAATTATGGTAAGTGTTATGGTCTGTTACTTTAAGTGTTATACTTTTCATACGGACAAGGAAAATCCTGAACTACGGTTACATGAAAGACACGTACCTAATCGTAGTTCAGGATTTTTATAATATCTTAAAATGTTATTTTTAAGCGTCTTTTTTATCATAAGGTAGTTAACAAGCAGATAGTTATCCTGATGGAAAGAGACAACCAACACCATAGACACCAAAGGTGTTAATGGTGCGTTGCTATCCGTGTAGAATGGTGTTAATGCCACTTGCATTTTACCGGATATCTTACTCACCAAAACGGAACACGACATTAACAAGCACTGACGCAATTTCTAATACTACTGAATATACATGCACATCAAAATAAAACTAATAAGGTAACTGAAACTGTTACACGACAATTTTATATATAAGATTGATGCATTTCAAAGTTTATTATCACGTAATCTAGTTTAAGCTATAAAGCATCCATCCCACGGTCTGATCTGAATCTTTAGTAACCTTGTTCTAAAATTTAACAAGATTCATATCTAGTTATGCCTCTAATTATCTGTTTGTGATAACATCTTTAGCGACGTTTGAAAATTTAACTTGCAAACCCATAATTTAACAGTCTTAACTATGGCTTTATTTAAACAAATAAATAGTTATCGAAATTCTGACGCGGAGAAATCAGAATACACTTGATACGTTCTTGTCTTTTGGTTAATCAAGATTCACTGAATATGTCAAATAGATAATTGTGTGGTAATATCTATCGTCGTATTTTACTTAGAAATACTTTTACGTGCTCATTTATTTCGTGAGGTTTTTCCAAAACAAATCTCGCGAAAGCTGAATGCCATATCATATGATAATACCGTTATTAATACCTGACCTGGTGATCAAACCAGGCACCTAACAAGCCAGCAAACACGTTTACCGAAAACTCGAGGCAGTCAAATATTTACATTCCGCCTCTCCCGTGTTGGTCCAAAGAATAGACATACCGCCATGCTACCAGGCGTGTCGTAAGAGCGACCAATTGGCTGCAGGTGTCACACTACCATTGTGAATACTAGGCAGTAGAGTTCCGGAACGTCTCGCCTAGTTATTTGGTACCACCGTCTCACCTATTCCTACCGCAATAGCGTTAATGCTTGTTATTGTCGTATTCCGGTTTGGAGAGTAAGGTAGCCGGTAGTGTTATGCAAGTGGTATGCCAACCCGCCACACGAATAACAGTGCACATTTAACATCTTTCGTGTCAATGGGCGATGATTTTGCTTACCATCAGGAGAGCCATCTGCTTGTTTGCTATCTTATGACAAAAAGAAAAATAATCTTATTGAGGTTTTTAAAGAAAAATGTTAGAACCTTCTAGGAATTTAGTGCTTGTGATTTTGTTTTAGATGAGTAAGTAAAGCCGTTGGTCCCGCTTATTATAAGTAACAAGCAAAGTGGCAACTACAACACGGATCACCACCAAATCAGCAGCTAAACAATTGTATAATGATGAACCAGGAGCGTTTTGGAGATTTGGTTCATTCTTTACCGTCCCATTGGCTAAGATTCTGATCACGAAATCAACGTAGCTTCAGTTCGATCGGCGACGTGTTTTTGTGTGAATTGTTTTTCTGGGTACATGTGGGTTTCTCTTTAGGCGATGGGTTTTTCTTTGCAAAATTTATACCATATGCTTGTTTGCCATTTCATGGAAAAAATTAAAACAAAGGTTCCCAAACTTTTTTTCTCGTAGACCACTTTCAAAATTGTGCTGGTTCCGGTGAACCCTCTGAATCTAAATTGAACCGTTTATTTACTTTTACTACGCTGATTACTAATCATTCGCACTGATCAAAGGCTGTCTTCACGTATTTTTTGTTTAATACTAAGCACCTGCATTAAACTCTCGTACTCGCACTAATCATAATAATAAAGTAGTAACTGTGAAGTGACTTTGCATGTCACTCAGAACTTTAGGTAAAGTTTTAGTTGCCGGTGCCCCGTTAGGTGGGCTCCTTTGTCTAGGGGAGGGACCTAAAGAAAATCTAACAAATCTACTGAATATTTATAAAAGTAACAAGTTGAGAAGCAGTTAAGTTGTGGTTCTAACGAGTCATTTATTAATAAGACGCAAGTTACGGCTCTATGATTTTAGGGATAAAGTGCCGGTAACGATACTATATATTTCCTCAAAAAACCTTGATATTCACACGTCTTTAATGATGGCATACTCTCACGTTGGCGCATTGCAAAATAGCAGACAATGTCGTTCGAATTGGATCTGCTGCATGGCGAAATAAATTCCAACCTCAGATAAGTTGTGGAATTGTATAAACCTTTCTTTACACGCCTCGACACCCGTTAAATTATATTTATTACACGTTATGTCAGGCTTCGCTGGAGTTATATGTATATATTTTTTTATGGATTTTCTCTTTTTTCGATAGTTATGTTGTCAAATATTTATAATTCAGTACCTCGTTGCCTTTTAGGAAGTAAGTATCTTCACGGTTGTATGCCCGAAGAGGTAGGCAAAGGTGCAACAGCCAGTGCACCCACGAATAGCCGAAGATACTTAGCCAGCCATCATCCAGGCACTTATCAAATCACGGGCAACGTTGTTTTTATCAGAAAACTGAAAAACAAAACATTTTTGAAATGCCCGTCCCAGGAATCGAACCCAGAACCTCACGTGGTCAATACCGACGTTGGTCACTAGACCACAGGGGCCATTTGCCTTTTAAAAGTTTTGGTATATACCACAGGATCAAAATTTTTCTAAGATAAAAAATATTGTGCCTATATCTTAGTAACCCAAATAAGGTTAGCAATGTCAACATCAGGAGAAATACAAAAGTAATAGATGTAAGAAAAGTACAAGGCAAGTGCAAGTGACATTAGGCTGGAGTCAGGATACATATTATGTAGAACTGGCAAAACGCCTAACAGGGTGAGTAGGAAGAGAAAAGAAAAAGGGGATACTATTCGAAATGGCGAGACATCTCCAGAGATGTGGGCTCTTATGGATGCGATAGGCATGGGAAAATGTATGGAAGATCTAAGTTATCGAAATATTAATCTGCGCCTCCTGATGAGTGATTTAAGCCGAGTTGTAGGTACCCTTTTTACGTACAAATTATATGAAAAAAATTAGATGTTTTTGGTGTAACTCACGTTCATGTACTTTAGTTTTGGAGATAATTTTGTGCAAATTTTTGTCCAAATATCGTGGAAATAGATATATATGTATTTCAAGCTGTGACTTGTGCAAGTAATTGCTAAACATATTATAATAATTTTCATATATATTTTCATATTATATTAAGTTTCATTGTATAAGTGCGATTATAATAATTTTTCCATTTTCTTTTTAAGTATTTTTATTGTGAATATTGATTTAATTGGATCCATCCATTTGTCCGTCATTTTAAACATATTTTTCTCAATACTGATATCCGATTCTAAATCTATGCCTAATTTGGTGTTGGTAAGACATCTTGTATTTTGTAAACGAATAAAAATTGAAATTTAAATTGTGTTTAAAATTCCAACCAAGTCTAAATAGCATAATGTATAAGTCGACGTGCTAAGTGATACAAAGATGATTTTAAGGTGCATCATAATTTAACTGTAATTGTATCATTTATCACTAAAAAATAAAAGAAATAGGTAAAAATGTAAAAAGTAAATAAGTAAAAATGTAGTATATGAATTTAGATATTCTAAAGACAGCAGGAAATCTTCATGGTATAGGGAAAGGGGAATTGTTATATTCCAAATCAAACGCGTGCGGGCCACGGGCAGTAATGCATAAATCAAAACTACTGGATCGATTTTAATCACTTTTAACTTTCCAATTTTTAATTTTTTTAATTAGATAAGAAAGAAATTTTTAATTAGATAAGAAAGTTGCTGATTTTACCCCGATTTTCGAAAATCGAGTTTTCACCAGATGTGCACGTTTTGAGGTCCTATGAACCTTTTCCGACTATTTTCACGAGGACGTCAGTATGTCTGTATGTATGTATATATGTATGTGTGTATGTAAACATATCATAATTTTTGAACGGCTGGATCGATAGAAATGCGGTTGATGGCATTCGATTGGATTCCGCTCAACTTAAACTTTCTGAAAATTTGAACCGATTCGGTCCAGAAGATTTTGAAAAATTTTGAAAAACACCATAAAAATTTAGAGAAACAGTATTTTTTATATAACTTCTAGATTTATGTACCGCTTGAGTACAAAAACTAATCAGCTCTATTCCTCAAAAAACTACGTCTAATACATAAATTGCATCAAAATCGGTATATCCGCTTGGGAGTAATTGTTGACGAAAAATTTTGAAGTGTTTTTTCCACACAGCTTCGATATTTTTCAACTAGTCATTTTTGGGTATTCTACGATATTTTAGTACTAAAAAAACTACGTCAAATAAAGTTTCAAAAATAAAAATCGAATCTAATTCTCAAAACTTATAGCTTTTCAAATATTAAAATTAAGTTGTTTTTAGCAAACTTACTTATTTTTTTTTAATAATTTTCAAGTTAATTCATCGATTGACTTATAAATCTTATCAGCTTTTCTCCTTTAAAAACTACATCAAATACCATTAATTTAATCAAAATCGGTCGATTCGTTTGGGATTTATCAATGAAGAATATTGAAAATAAAATGTTTTTTGACATTGCATCGAAATTTTTCAACCTATCGATTATTTAGCTAAAGCAATATTTTAGATCTCAAAAATTGAGCTGAATGCCATCATCGATTTCAAAATATATAGTTTTTCAAAAATTAGTATACTGCCATTTTTAAAAAACTAGATGTTTGAACTGAAAAGTCTATGCTTATATTTTTTACTCTTTTGAGCATAAAATGATTAAGCATAAAAAAAACCTTAATTTAGTTGGAAGTTTCAGGGATGGCCCGTAGAGTCATCCGTTAACACATTTTTTCACTGAGTGACATAAGCTATATAAATATTTTATACCCGTGCGAAGCCGGAGTGGGTCGCTAGTTAGAAATAAAATAAAGGTTATAGCACACAGGTTTTTCAAGAATTGTTTACTATAAAAATTTAAACGCACCATTAAGCTCATCACACACGGTTAAGACACTAATAATACATAAATAATATAAGATAATTATATTTTATCTGAAGATGCCTATTGCCTAATATATAATATTATAGTGGAGTATCACACACGGCTAAGATACGATAATATTAAAAAACTGTTCATTTTATCATGAGTCTGCCTCGTTGCCACACGTATTCTTTGTAAGACTTCTATACACCATACATATAGTAATACATATAGTAATACATATAGTAATACACATATTTATCTATGCTATACACAGAGTGATTGACTGTGAGTGATACGGCCTTACTTCTTGATTTGTTAGACAGCTCTTAAGACGACGATTTTGTTATAGAATGTGAAATGAAAATTGCTGTAGCTAATTGCAAACAAAGTTAATTTTGGAAGAAAACCTATCAAGACATGTCAATCGTTTGCGAGCGGACAGCTTATTGACATACATACAAGACAACAGCTTTCATGTGTAGTTTCCCCCCCTCTCCCTCTTGATTGGACATTTTTTTGATATTATAAGACAGATTTTTTTTCCAAAAGTAGTTTTATGGTTGTTGCAGCTTTAGTGTATAATCGTGTTATTGTTATCTTTTAACAATTATTATTTTCGCTGTGCGTGAAATACCATTATCTGAACCACACAATGTATCAAGTCCATAATAAACGTTTAGTCACGCAAGTATTGTTAATATCAAGAGTAATTTTGAATCTTAAGAATTTGCTAACATTATTATGTCGCGGTTACATTATCGCCCTACGACTAAGATTCGTGTTTCCGCGATGTGTGTTGCCAATTTTTTTGCATTATTGCGAATCGAAAGTTGAAGTGAGAAAGAATAATGTTGACGGAGAATATGTAGTCATTTAGTATCTAACCTAACGATTTTGATGCTCGTTATTTTTAGGACAAGGTTTCTATAAAAATGTCAAAAAACGTAAGGTTTTTTTTTAAATTTGACACGAGCGAAGTCGTTGCTAGCAGCTAGTTTTATATTAAACTAGCTGTGCCCGCGACTTTGTTCGCGTGTTTTTTTTTTAAATAAACCCCTGTGATCATTTAAACATGTGATCATGTGGCAGGGATGTAGACTATGTTACATATTTAAGTTCACCGGTGATCTTATCCTCTAAACAGGACAAACAACGATAGTATAAGCAATTACGCTATTGAGGCAGTAAACGAAAATGCGATTATAATAAATACCTTGCACTAAGGTGTTAAACTTTAGTCAGTTGTAGTCTGTTTTGACCACAGACCACACATATACTAATGGACACGGTGTTGGGCGAAAAAATGTGTAGCCGCTCATAGTGTAGACGCTCATAAGAACAAATATTTGTACATATTACATCGTGAAAAAAACTAATATGCCATGTATGCTAAGTTAAACGCTTGTAGATTATATATTATATCGTGAAAAAAGTAATATGCCATGTTGCTATTTTATCATGTCGAATAAGGAGCCAAGGCTTAAAAGATACCCCTAGAAGGATTTTATTTCATCGGTAAGTATTATAGCTCTCTGGGTGTAAATATAAGCTACACTGACAACCTAAGAAATTGCCTTGAAAGGCGCATTAAATTTAATCAGTTTTTTGAGTAGTTTTCGCGTTTTCTTTAACTATTATATTTCCGCACTTAGCTATTCGGGCTTTTATACATAGCTAGTTCAATTTATTCCAGGCACTTTAACGCCTTTCAAAATCTTATAATACTGCCGTTGTTTTCAAGAGCTTTTTAGGAGTTTTTGGGCTTTTCGGGAAGTGTACCTGTTGTTCAGCCGTGCTCTTGCACTCAAGAAAAACGTAAGCAGTGGTTTCTTCTTCCTTCATGCAGTAGCGGCATATTATGTTGAATAGATGTCGATTAAGGTGGCGATGCCCTGTTATAGTATCCACTACTTTTCTTAAGTCTCGTCTGTTGAGTTTCATGATGCTTTGTGTTTGATTATCGATCTTCAGTTTCTGAATC
Source organism: Apodemia mormo (assembly GCA_036924255.1). Taxonomy (NCBI): domain Eukaryota; kingdom Metazoa; phylum Arthropoda; class Insecta; order Lepidoptera; family Riodinidae; genus Apodemia; species Apodemia mormo. The sequence goes on from JAUPFN010000006.1 coordinate 30,552,815, forward strand.
CAGATTGATTTTGTAGCTTTGGTTGACACCAACTTCATTGGTATTCTGTCGTTTATGGTCTCCATCATTGACTGTTCTTTAGTGATTCCTTCTAAAATATTCATATTAGGAAACTTTTGCCACAAACAAGACAGAACTTGTGCTATATTTCTAAGGTCTTTAAACTAAGCGCTGCACTGGCTGCTTCTTGTTGTACATATTATAATGGTATAAGATTCAATAGTGGTTTCCATACAGCCAAATACTCTCAACTCGCACCTAGGGAAGTTTTACTTCAATGAAACATACACTGTTTTCTTTAAGTTGAGTTAAGTGTTTTCGTTAAGATTACTAACGATCGAAATGCTATAATTATAAACGGTACGGAACGGTCAAATAGTGGAAACTGCGGCAACAGACTAAAACACGTTATTTTCTCCGAAAAATCTAAATTACTCTCCAGAAATCTTACTTCATTAAAACATATATTATTTACTTTCTTTAAAAAATGTTGAATATAGACCATAGTGTATGTTAAGAGATTGTTCACGATTGAAATATGTTATAATAATATGGGTGGGGCAGAATAAACGCTTATTCTAAATCCATAGCTTTATTGAGACGATTGATAAGTCGATTCGTGAGCACCCTCACGCTTGGTGATATCGAGTTCCTTTCCTAATTATTTTAATATTGAATACCTTTCGCAGTGTGTATTAATTAATAGTTAATGGTGTTCTGAATACTAATAATAAATCTCACAAATGATATATACTAGTTGACCCACGCAACTTCACCCGCTAGTAAGTCTATGCTTGACCTCGAGCCTTCAACTGTTTCCATATCAAATTTTATCAAAATCCGTTCAGCGGTTTAGCCGTGAAAGCGTAACAGACCGACAGACTTTAAAGTTTATAGTATTTGTATAAATGCGAACGTTTGGGCGTTTTGATATTTAAATATTTGGATGTTTGATTTTTTTATATCATAAGGTAGCAAATAGGCGGATGGCTCTCCTGATTTAAAGAGAATTGATCTAACCCCAAAGTCAGTCAATTGTTTGCTTGTGATATTGGTGTTAGTCAATGATACTATGATATACATTATACAGAAATACATATAGATATAAACAGTAAATATATTTAATAAACATTCAAACCCAGAAATACAAACATCTGCGATCATCACATAAATGCCTGCCCCTGACTGTAATCGAACTCGAGACCTATTGATCGCAAGGTTAGGGTTGCTAATCAATTGAAGTACGGGCGGGGGCGAAAACATGTCAATGTTGTTATCTGTGTGAAAAGTTGTCAATGACACATGCGGCTACCTCGTCCTCCAAATCAGAACGAGAAAGTGACAAACATTGACACTAATGCAACAGGAACAGGTAAGGCAACCCGAGTGAGACATTGCAGGCCTCTACCACCTTGTAGTCACCATGGTAGTGACTCGTATAGTCGATCGTTCGCCTTGTAGGTACGAACTGTCTGGCAGAACGAATGATAGTCTTTTCTTTAAAGGGGTCTGGAATAACAAGGGAAAATAATGAAATAATTCTATTTATGAAAATAAAAATATTGAGCATTGAAAATGTTAGCATTATTTATGAACTGGACAAAACCACATTTTGTCAGCAGTATCACGCCTTTCGTTGTAGTCGCCTCAACACGTACGTGTCACATCCATACTAATATTATAAATTCGAAAGTAACTCTGTCTGTCTGTCTGTTACGCTTTCACGCTTAAACCACTGGACCGATTTTCATAAAATTTGGCATAAACATAGATAAGACGTTGAGAAAGGACATAGGCTATGTGTGATTGTGATAGCTACATTCATTAGGATTTAGGAAGGTTATAGGCTATCAAGGATTATGTAATTACGTTACAATTATTCTTGGTTTAGTTAAAATATCGATATTGGTAAACTAAGTCGGAAGAAAATCGCTATCGAACTGCTGTATCCGCGTGCGCTGGCGTAATGGATAAGTATACGTAAGTACAATGTACTACAATTTACAAATATATTGATTTTAAGTAGATCTACAAAAAGTCCGCGACACTATACATATATCTATCTCTTAAAATAACAACACAATAAGGAATTTTGAGTCGAAAAATTGTTGAAAATTAATAGATGAATTTGGAGCAGCAGGATTATTATGCGCAGGTGTACCCAGGCACATTAATCCTTACTAACGAAAAGTACCTACTTCATCAACACGAAAATCTTAGGAATATAAACTTTGGCTCTTATACCAATTTGTTTGGATGCATAGTTTAAGAAAAATTGTAAAATGATAATAATTCAACAATAGGAGGTATTTACCGAATGGTTGTGTGAGCGAGACGCGGCGCGCTATTCACCGCCGAACGAGTACCGAACATTGGCGAGAAGAGCCGAACTCTGAATGCGTTGGCTTTACTATACTTTTTAAGGTTCCATATTCAAAGTTTAAAACGAGACACTATTACTAAGACACCACTGTCTGTCCCTGCGTTTGTCTGTCTATCTATCTGCCCGTCACCAGGCTGCATCTTATGAACCATGATAGACAGCTCAAATTTTCACAAATGATGTATTTATGTTGCCGCTATAATAACTAAAACTAAAACAGAATAAAATAAATATTTAAGTGTGACCCCCATACAACAAACGTGTTTTTTTTTTTGCATTTTTTTATCTTAATAATGACAACTGGTAGACGTTTGAAATATCCACAGAATATTTAATTAAATAATCACTTTAAAAATAAATAATTAAAATAAAATAAATATTTAAGGAGGCTCCCATACAACAAATGTGATTGTTTGCCATTTTTTTATAGATGATGGTACGGAACCCTCCATACGCGAGTTCGACTCGCACTTATCCGGTTTTTTTAAGGCGATTACAGCTGCGAACGACCTTGAGTTTCTAACAGGAGCAGCGCAAATATTATTTAGCGCGCTGGCATGGTCCAAAGTCAAAGAGTATTTACAGTGGATGCAGATACCTACGTTTTAACATTTTTGTTCACCTATATGAACTTTTATCATCATGAATCGACTGAATGTTTTCAAACTCAAAACCAATAGCCAGTAATCGCTTATTTATCGATTACATATACATTCATTTTAGAAAAACGATAAATATCTAAAGAAAAAAAATATACCGAAAACCAACAAAAAATTATATAACAATTTACGCAATAATAACAGTTACGTATCCTATTTCTTTGAAAGTGTTGTAATATACAATACATCCCGTGTAGCACTTTATTTTAATACATACAATCGACAATTAATATTTAACAAAACCTTTCAAAATTGATTTTGTAAAATGTAATCTCTTGAATAATATTTTAAAACTAACTAGCTTCTTAGTTTTTGTTTCAAAATCTCGTAATAAAAAAGAAGATATATAAATTGATTTAATGTTTATAGAGGAAACTACTAAATAAGTTGGTTTATTTAGACTATTTGTATGTATAATATATTTAATTTATTTATTTTTAGTTGCGAAGTCCTTACTACCTTGAAATAGTACCAGTTTTTATATTTTTTTCTTTAGAGTTTTGCTTTTTATTCGCTTGCTTGAATTATCTTCGTTGTTTATATGTTTTTTTTTTATTTTTGTACATTTATACAAAATATTGACAAAATACTTATCTATCTATAGCTATTAAAAAATTCAAGCGTAAACGTAGGTAAGTACATGAATAGTCTCAAAATATTATTCAGTGTCTACTCGCAAACAAAACTATTTATAAAGTACTAGCTTTCAGCCCCTTTAATACCCTCTTTTACCTCTTTAAGAGATAAAACTCACAGCATCCTTACATGCACGTTTATTGAATTGAATTAAAGAACATGACTAATAAATTTGAACATGACTAATAATTATTTGATTAAACATATTTTATTTTTTTTACAAACTTTACCACTTTTTTCATCGTTTAAAGAGATGACATTTGAAAACCTTAAACTCGTATTCATTTAATTGTATTAAAAATCATAAATACTAAGTTTTACATAATTTCTACAATAAACAATCTATTTTTTATACAAACATCAATGCTTTTTTTACCCTTTAAGGAATGAAATTTAAAAAAATCCCCAAATATATGATTCTTAAATTGTGTTGAAGAACGTAAGTGCCGAATTTCAAGTTATTTCGACCATAAACGTTTGATTTTTTTATATAAATTGTAACACACATTTTTACTCCTTTAATGGTCGAAACTTCTAACATTGCATGCATGTTTCTTCAATTTCGATTGATGAGCATAAGTACTAAAAACTCCGAAAATTCGTACATCTTAATTGTATTAAAAATCATAAATACTAAATTAAAATAATTTAGATTTTATAGTAATGCAATAAATAAACAATTCATTTTTGATACAAACTTTAAAGCCTCTTTTTACCTCTCTATGGGCTAGTATTCAAAAAAATATTAAATTTGTATTTAATTTTATTTCAGTTAAAGGATAATTTAATAACGGCATATCATTCATTTCAACTCAAAAATGACAGAGTTTCATACAAACTTTCACCCCCTATTTCACCATCTTAGAGGATGAATTAAAAAAAATCCTTTCTTATTCCTTGTATATATCATAAGAACAACATCTGTAAAAAAACATCCAAGCGTAAACGAAATGTTCAATTTTCAAACGGCACAACCTTACTATTGTGCCAAACGTTTTATCTGTACTATTACTCTTTGACTCGAATGTGGAGAGCGGAGCACGCTAACATGCGACACAGCCTCCCCGTATGAACGCTACCGGGAGACTGACCAAGACTGACTTTCGACGCGAGCGCTGTCCGCGAATTAAATAATAAGGTTTTTATTGATTTAATAGCACATTATAATGATTTTGTAAAATTTTGAACTTAAATTTTATAAAGCAATAAATTGTCTGTAATAAAAAGAAAAAATCATCAAAATCGTTACAGTAGTTTGGAAGTTGTAGGCAAATTTTTGCGTAAAAATAAGAAAGATATTCGATTTTTTTCCGTCAAAAATAACAATAAAATTTAAAAAAAAGAACTTAAAATTTAAACTTAATTATATTATACACATAATGCATATTTTTCTTAAATTATTAGATCAACCGGTTAGCAGTAGTAGGCTTTCAAAGAGGTGTCTATTTCGTAGTTTGGCATTACCTATCGCCTTAAGGCGAAACGACCCACCTCTACCTAGAGGTGGGTCGTTTCGCGATTTTGCCGTATCAAAATGAAACTATCGCCACGCGATAGCGGTTTCTGAAACTTTTTATTTTGAAAACTATTGATTACAGAACAGCGGCTTTGTCTAGCTGTTCTGATACCTGTCTCAATACCGTTTTGGGCCCTTCCTATCGACGGATCGAGTTGAAATTTTGTGATAAAATTATTTTACGTTAAATATTACGTATTTCTTATGTATTGTATTTATAAATACCTATATATTGTAGTTATAAATCGTACACATAATATATTTACACTATCTATACATCTTCTATACAAATGAATAAAATTATAGTGTCTGTTTGTAACATTAAAATAACCGGTTTTAACTAAATGCATACCGGTTTTACCGGAATGTATACACGGTACACATACAGAAATAACACTTTTTACGATTTTTGTCTGTCTCTCTGTCCGTCTGTTGGTCTGGCTGTCTGTTTGTTCCGGCTAATCTCTGGAACGGCGGGACCGATTTTGACGGGACATTCACTGATAGATAGCTGATGTAATAAGGAGTAACTTAAGCTACTTTTTAAAAAAAACCTACGCGGACGAAGTCGCGGGCACACCTAGTAATATTATAAATGCGAAAGTCTGTCTTTCTGTCTGTCTGTCTGTTACGCTTTCACGGCTAAACCGCTGGACCGATTTTCATGAAATTTGGCATGGTTATAGTTGAAGATCTGGGGTCAAACATAGGCTAAGTTTTGTTTCAAAAATCAGTCCCTGGAGGGCTTAAATAGGTGATGAAATTTTTATGAAAATCTATTTGGACGACTTATTAATATACCCGCGGGCGAAGCTGCGCGGGCCAGCTAGTTATCTATACATATTCTATACATATAATAAAATCGTAGGAAAGTCAAACCTGTACATTGAATATTTTTTCAAAAGAATACTTGGGGCGTGATCTACAATCGATATTGAAGCCAAAAATATAGTTTTTAGAATTTTTGTCTGTTTGTCTGTTTGTCTGTTTATCTGTTTTTCTGTTTGTCTGTATGTATGTCCGGGGTAAACTTAAAAAGTACCGCATGGATTTACTTCAAATTTTGCTTGAATATTACTGTTACGTACTCGGGTTCGTAATTGTAGGAAAACACCACTTATATTAAATCCGTGTTTTTACACAACACAACACAACGTAATACTATAATACACTTTACACCCTAGTCACTTGCTGAATTATCACTGAACTTAGAACACTACACAATAAAACACTTCTCGCTTCGCACTGGTCACTTGATGTATCGCTCTCGATCGCTTGATAAAAACTGCCTTGTGTTTGTCAATATTTCTCTATTTATAGGCAGGGTGAAGTCCTAGCTGGATCCAGAAAAATTTAAATGTATCGGGAAACAATGAATCACTTCTTATCGTAAACATGTTATGAGTCATAAATCCTAGTACACGATACTTTCAACCTTATGCCATATCCCACAAAGTCTATTATGGCATAGCCCAGGTCAACTATTTGTTTGTCAATAGGAGTAGCTATCTCTTTCTTTTATTTCTAGATAGTTAGCGCGCGCGCGCTCCAACTCTACACGCTTCTAGATTATTAGTAATACTACCCGCCTCTTAGTTATGTTCGTCCCGAACATCATTACTTCCTTATAGATGGCTAATCGATCAACATGAATAATCTTCATGGTCCCTCTTGGTTGCTTCTGCACTCGGTAGGTTACGTCATTGATTCGTGTGATTACTTCGTATGGCCCATCCCAACGTCGCTGTAACTTAGGTGATTTTCCTTTTCGTCGAACCGGATTATGTAGCCAAACAAGAGATTCTTCCTGAAAACCTCGATGATTGGCGTTTCGGTCGTATCTGGTCTTCATCCGCTGACTTGATTCCAATGCGTTTTCACTTACCTCTCACGAATGTCTTCAACATGTTCGGTTATACTTAATTGGGTCTCTGCATTCGGTGGCGGGCCTCCAGTCATTAAGTCTGCTGGTTTACGTAACTGTCTGCCGAAGTTTGCATAGGCTGGCGTCACTTTTATGCTTTCGTGTTCCGCTGTTCGGTAAGCCAGTAAGAACAGAGGTATGTATTTATCCCAGTCCTTTTGGTGATCTTCTAACAGATTGGCTAAGTGTCTTTCCAAAGTTTGGTTAAATCGTTTGACCATTCCATCAGATTGCGGATGATAAAGTGTAGTTCTTGTCTTGTACACTCCTAATTTACACATTTCCTGGAATACATTAGATTCAAAGTTTCTGCTTTGGTCTGAATGAATCTCCAGCGGAACGCCAAATCTGCATATCACCTCATTGACTAATTTCTCAGCAACTGTCGTGGCTTCCTGATTAGGGATTGCGAACACCTCCGGCCATTTCGTGAAGTAATCCGTTACGACCATAAAATAATTGTTTCCGTTATCTGTCTTAAGAAATGGCCCAGCCAGCTTTCCCAGGGGGCTCCCACGCTGTATAGTTTAAGGTTGCCTCGGCTTCTAACCTGCGGACCTTTCACTGCTGAGTATGACGTACATTTTCGGCACCAATTCTCGACATCTTCTTGGCAATTCAACCAGTAAAAACGCTCTCATTCCTTTACCAATGTTCGTCGTACTCCAAGATGCCCCCCAGAAACCCCATCATGCAACTCACGTAGTACGTCCTTGATAAGTTTTCTTGACACGACCAACTGTAGATGATGTTCTCTTCCTGAAGGTTTTTCCCATTTGCGGAACAGTAAGTCGTTTTGCAACACAAGGCTTTCCCACTGCGCCCACTAACTTTTCGTAATGGCGCTGAAGGGAGCCAGCTCCTGTTATTCGGGCTTTCCCGTGTCTTGCTTCATCCAATCTATTAGAGGCCGCAAATCTCTATCTTCATACTGGGCCTTACGCATCTCATCAGTTTTCCACCTGTCATCCGTAGGCTTAGCTCGCAATACTTGAACCCTTTCCTTCGTCTCCATCCTTACACAATGTTTACAATCTTCCGTACAAGGTCGTCGTGATAATGCATCTGCGTTCGTGTGAGACCGTCCACTGCGGTGTTCTATGTTAAAGTCAAACTCTTGCAATTGCTCAATCCAGCGAGCCACTTGGCCTTCTGGGTCTTTGAATTGTAACAACCACTTCAAAGCAGCATGGTCGGTACGCAGCTTGAAGGGTCGCCCAATCAGATACTTCTTGAAGTGTCGAAGAGTCTTCACTACTGCCAATAGTTCTCTTCTTGTAACACAATAGTTTCGTTCTGGCCGCGACAATGATTTGCTGAAGTAAGCTATCACAACTTCTTGATCACCTTGCTTCTGTGATAAGATACCACCAATGGCAGTGTTACTTGCATCTGTGTCTACGATGAACTGCCCTTTACGATCAGGATAGCCCAAAATTGGTGACTCACACAGCCGCTTTTTAAGTTCATCGAAAGCTTGTTGACACATGTCATTCCAATTGAAACTCTTCTTTTCTTCAGTGAGTCTATGCAGCGGTTTTGCTATTTCAGTAAATCCCTTCACAAAACGTCTGTGGTAAGAGCATAGTCCTAAAAATGCGCGAACTTCGGTCTTGTCTCTGGGTGTTGTCCACTTCTGTACTGTACTAACCTTTTCAGGGTCTGTCTGTACACCGTTTTGTGATATCACATGACCCAGATAGTTGACTTCATTCCGAAATAAGTGACACTTTTTTGGGTTCAACTTTAGCCCTGCAGCCTGTATTTTATTAAAAATACTTTCCATTTGGTACATACAGATGATGCTGAAAATCTTTTCCTATGATTATTACGTCATCTAAATACACTAAGCAGGCATCGCCCACAAGTCCTGCTAGAACACATTCCATTAATCTTTCAAAAGTCGCCGGCGCATTGCATAATCCAAACGGCATTACTTTAAATTGCCATAATCCTTGTCCTGTGGAGAATGCTGTCTTCTCTTTATCGTTAGGGCTAAGTTCAACCTGCCAGTACCCAGATTTTATATCTAAAGTTGAGAACCAAGACATGCCTGCCAGAGTGTCCAAAGTGTCATCTATCTGAGGTAATGGGTAACTGTCCTTTTTGGTGACTTCATTGAGCCGTAACGTACAACGTACAACGTAACATTACTAACAAGTCGGGTCAACATATAGGCTACATATTATCACGCTATCACCTAGCGGGGAGGTGCTGTGCGGAGTAAACGAAGTCCGCGCGGACGAAGTCGCTGGCGACAGTTAGTAGGTAATATTTAAACATATTTTAGATTGATTATTGTATATCAAGTACTGTGTATATCAAGGGTAGAATCATCAAGGGCGGCTACCGTTCCTCCTGACTGACTCCTATCCTGACGATCTCATCACAATATACACTTCACAATTCAGTATTCAAACGCACACGCACACGCCAAAGTCGCCGCCGGTGGCGACTCGGCCCATTATTTCGGCCCGCCAACATTCGAGACTCCGGTCAAGAGCCGTTGGCGAGTCGAAATCCTGATGCCATTTACTCTCCCACCAATCGTCAAGATACTGCCCTTAGCCGAGGTTCTGTCTCACAGGAGACACTCTTAGGGCCGGCTCTTAGCCCACTTAAATTCTGGCTGAGCACTTTGCTCGCCTAAAAAGCTCGGTTTCGCAGTAGCGGTTATTTGGACCAACTGCTTAAGTTCATTTCGAAAAAAAATACCGTTGATGTGAAGGTCGCTGTCTCCACCTGGTGTTGTCTCATTTAAAATATTCTAATATATAATTACTAATATAGACAGGTACTAAATATTGAGAAATACTCGTATGTATCTATTATATGCATTGTATCCTTCAAAAACTTTAAAATGAATTGAAAAGCTTTTGTGCACTATCGATAAATGATGTTACGAAACGACTTGTAAAACCGCGTAGGTGTATTGTACACGCAGAGACAAAAAAAGGTTTAAATTTGAGGATGTAGGCAGTCATTATTAATTGGTTAAGGATTACGGATAGACAATTTTAGCAATATCTGAGACAAAGACTGCTGATATTTTATGCATCATTGTAAAGTTCAAAACTAAACTGGTGTTAGTTAATGATTTTTTAATAGCTGCTCGGTATTTATTCGCTCGTTTATAACATATTATGATATATTATAAGTATAATTTGTCGATATGTGGATTTAATACTTCTGGTAATGGTTATCGGATAAAGAAAGGCAACTATCGCCTATAGGCACCAGAAACGTTAATGATGCGTTGTTAACTCTATAAAGTATAAGATCACCTGAAGGTAAGGTACCTCCATACCGGAACACGACAACGACGAGTACTGACTATTGAAGCAGGAATAGGTAAGGCGGTCTACAATAAAAAATAAGCCCAGACGTAACTCTGGCGCCTAGCTATTGCCTAATATTAGACTTTTCTCGCCTTTTACGAGATGCCTAGCAGTAAATTAATTCATCTATTCGGGGTTATTTTAGATCACTTATTTTGCCTACATTTATTTCATGTAAACCGCATTTTATAAAATTATCACTTTTTATATTATAGGATAGTCGAGTAATATAGCAAAACAGCGGAGTCCTGATGATCAAAGTCGAAAAAAAGTTAGCCTATGTTTCATCTCTGATCTTCGACTATCTTCATATCAGATTTCATCAATATCGGTTGAGCGGTTTGTCGTTAAATCGTAAGAAACAATCTCACTTTCGAATTTATAATATTACCTACTGGCTTTTACTCACGGCTTCACTCGCCTTGATTAGTAAATAAGTAAATAATATGCTTATTTTTTCTTGCTTTACTACCACTAAATATTTAAAAATTCTAAAATTGAGCTCAGTTTATAAAACTGCAAACGTACTTTATTATCTATATTAATATTACAAATGCGAAAGTTCGGATGTTTGGATGGATGGATGGAAGTTTGTTACTCAAGTACGCAGAAACTATTTAACGGATTTGAATGAAATTTGGCACACAGGTAGATGATGACCTGGAATAGCACATATGTAGTTTACTTTTTATCCGGAAAAAATAGGTGATCTCACGGGATTCGCCAAAAACTTTTATAATGCAGCGGGCTGCACTCTGCAGCTAGTATTCAATAAATTTCTAACAAATAACGGCGGCGCACGTGAAATAGTGTCAAAGGGATCTCTGTAGTAATCTAAATTTTCTTAGATTATTGTTACATTGTTTTAATTTTCGTAGGAATCTCTACTTATAAAAATACAGCCTGTGTTAGTCGCTGATAATGTACCTACCTTTCTATTGGTGAAAGAATTTTTAAAATCGGTTTAGTGGTTTAGGCGCGAAAGCGTAACAAACTAACAAACTTACTTTCGTATTTATAATAGAAGTTAGGATCGGTGACATTTCTTACATATCACTGGATAGAATAATTGTTTATTTCAGTTTATACTAAAAATCGGTCGTATTTTTTGTTTTTAATGTGACTTGTTTAACTGACTGTACAGCCCACACTTTGTATTTGCAATCCTCGCTCTATTTCATGGCACTTGTTAAAAAGATGTGTTACTGAATTGTACCTACACCAATGTACCATTTATAACCACTAGCGAAATAGGTGTTATTAACCCTGACCTTAGTTAGCAGATAACAAATGAGTCTAAATCCTCATAACAATTGATATTACATGTATATTCTGATACGAGTGAATTTGTATTACCTACTAGCTATGCCCACGACTTTGTCCGTGTGGTATTCTTTAAAAATAAAACTAGCTTAAGTTACTCCTTCCCTTACTTAAGTCCCTTCAAAATTGGTCCAGCCGTTTCGGAGATTACCTGGAACAAACAGACAGACAAAAATGGTAAAAATGTTATTTTAGTATGTGTATGTACCGTGAATACTTCGATATGCATTGAGTAAGAAGCGGTTATTTTAATATTATAAAAAATATACCAATTTTATTTATTTTGTACTTAGAGTAATAACGTTGTTATTCTATCTATTTGTATAGATATGTACTTACTTATATATTTATTGATGACTAGCTATTACTCGCGACTTCGTTAGCGTGATCCAAAATCATTACTTTCTTTTACTCACTGGGGTAAATAGTAGCTTATGTTCTACTCTATAAACTCCTTCTATCTTTAAGTAAAATTTCGATCAAAATCGGTGTCGGCTGTTTCAGACATTACCCCGTACAAACAGAGTGACAGACAAAGAGAAAATTTAAAAATGGTAGTTTAGGTACATATTAGTATCGTAAAAATGACACATTGCAATTGAAAAAATCTAGTTCATCAGGAACGCAGAGAAACTTACACGATTTATTAATATAAATAAGTTAAGTAAAAATATGTGGGTTTGTATTCTTTTTTGTATTTACAACTAAATATCACCATATAAAAATCACGTGGAAGATAAGAAACATTATTAACAAATTATCTGTTTTAGATATTTTTTGAGCCCGTTTTCGGAATTTTATATGATCGAGTAAAGTACATTCTATCATGTAATAAGTTAGCACATTCCTTAGATAATATCTTCAGGTATATCGTGTAATTTTTTTAAAATTGTTATTTAATAATCAATACAAAAAACGTGATTTAGCCAACCAGTTTCTTCCCGTTTGTCGCGATGCCTCGCCTTAAGTTATGAATAACATAGAATAAGTTACGATGAGATTGACATTTTCATTGTATGAAAAAAATCTCTTAAATAAAAGAATTTAAAAAAACTAGTTATTTTGAAGTCACAAACAGACACTTCAATTTTATTTATCTGTACCTATAGATAAGAAAAATATGTGGCCTATCATTTGCGCAATCGTGTATTCTTATTATCAACTAGCTTTTGCCCGCGGCTTCGCTCGCGTTAAATGGGATGTGGGGGATTAGAAAGGGACAAAAAGTAGCTCATGTTACTCCTATCCTTTCGACTATCTCCACTTAAAAAATCACGTCAATTCGTTGCCCCGTTTAGCCGTAAAACACGGACAAACGAACACATATATACTTTCCCATTTTAATATTAGTATGGATATAAATACAAATTTTTAAGATCGGTCGAGCGTTCCTGAGTTTTAAAGGGACACATAGACATACAAACAAACAGACAAAAAATCAAAATGACAAAATATTTAATGTACGGACAATACAACTTTATAAAATAGAAGAGCTAGAAAAAATATGGCTTTTAAGTCTTAGTTATCCCATATATTATCCCATCCCATATATTAAATGTTATAACGGGGCATACAGACACACTGACAAAAAATTATATACCATTTGCACAATCACGTCTTCTCATCGTATGCTAATTTTCATCATGAGCAGTCTAGCCGTTTTCTAGTTATAGCGGGACAAACAGCCAAAAAAAAAATGAATTGCTAAAATTGATGTTATTGAGTTATAAAATGAGTATTTATCACGAAAGTCGATAAAAATGATTGTACAGATAGACGCTACAGATTTGTATAAAAGTAAAAATGTATATTTTTTTAATGTAGAGAATACATCTATTAAAAAATATGTGGCTTAAATTGAAATTGTAAGATAAAAAATTGGTAAAGTGCGTGTCGGGCCACGCGCAATGTAAGGGTCAGAAGTTGTCCATCACAATAATGCGGACTAAGAAGGCTCTTATTGTTTCATACTACGAACATTTAAGGCGATTACAGCTGCGAACGACCTTGAGTTTCTAACAGGAGCAGCGCAAATATTATTTCGCGCGCTGGTATGGTCAAAAGTCAAAGAGTATTTACAGTGGATGCAGATACCTACGTTTTAACATTTTTGTTCACCTATATGAACTTTTATCATCATGAATCGACTGAATGTTGTCAAACTCAAAACCAATAACCAGTAATCGCTCATTTATCGATTACATATACATTCATTTTAGAAAAACGATTAATATCTAAAGAAAAAAAAATATACCGAAAATCGACAAAAAATCATATAACAATTTACACAATAATAACAGTTACGTATCCTATTTCTTTGAAAGTGTTGTAATATACAATACATCCCGTATAACACTTTATTTTAATACATACAATCAACAATTAAGATTTAACAAAACCTTTCAAAATTTGATTTTGTAAAATGTAATTTCTTGAATAATATTTTAAAAATTTTAACTAGCTTCTTAGTTTTTGTTTCAAAATCTCGTAAGAGAAAAATAGAGATATAATTTAATTTAATGTTTATAGAGGAAAGTACTAAATAAGTTGGTTTATTTAGACTATTTGTATGTATAATATATTTATTTTTAGTTGCGAAGTCCTTACTACCTTCAAATAGTACCAGTTTTTATTTTTTTTTCTTTAGAGTTTTGCTTTTTATTCGCTTGCTTGAATTATCATCGTTGTTTATATGTTTTATTTTATTTTTATTTTTGTAAGTTTATACAAAATATTGACAAAATACTTATCTATATATAGCTAATAAAACATTCAAGCGTAAACGTAGGTAAGTACATGAATAGTCTCAAAATATTATTCAGCGTCTACTTGCAAACAAAACTATTTATAAAGTACTAGCTTTCAGACCCTATTTTTTATTTATTTTTTATACAAACATCAATGCTTTTTTACCCTTTAAGAAATGAAATTTAAAAAAATTCCCAAATATATAATTCTTAAATTGTGTTGAAGAACATAAGTGCCGAATTTCAAGTTAATCTGACCATAAACGTTTGATTTTTCATATAAATTGTAACACACACTTTTACTCCTTTAATGGATGAAACTTCGAACATTACATGCATGTTTCTTCAATTTCGATTGAAGAGCATAAGTACTAAAAAAATCCGAAAATTCGTACTTCTTAATTGTATTAAAAATCATAAATACTCAATTAAAATAATTTAGATTTTATAGTAATGCAATAAATAAACAATTCATTTTTGATCCAACTTTAAAGCCTCTTTTTACCTCTCTATGGGCTAGAATTCAAAAAAGTATTAAATTTGTATTTAATTTTTTTTCAGTTAAAGGATAATTTAATTACGGCATATCATTCATTACAACTCAAAAATGACAGAGTTTCATACAAACTTTCACCCCCTATTTCACTTCCCTTAGGGGATGAATTAAAAAAAATCCTTTCTTATACCTTGTCTATATCATAAGAACAACATCTATAAAAAACAGCCTTCTCGGTCCAAGCTCATTATCTACTATAAAAAAACACCCAAGCGTAAACGAAATTTTTAATTTCCAAACGGCACAACCTTACTATTGTGCCAAACGTTCTATCTGTACTATTACTCTTTGACTCGAATATGGAGAGCGGAGCACGCTAACATGCGACACAGCCTTCCCGTATGAACGCTACCGGGAGACTGACCACACATATTTATCTATGAGACTGACTTTCGACGCGAGCGCTGTCCGCGAATGAAATAATAAGGTTTTTATTGATTTAATAGTACACTATAATGATTTTGTAAAATTTTGAACTTAAATTTTAAAAAGCAATAAATTGTCTGTAATAAAAAGAAAAAATCATCAAAATCGTTACAGTAGTTTGGAAGTTATAAGCAAATTTTTGCGTAAAAATAAGAAAGATATTCGATTTATTTCCGTCAAAAATAACAATAAAATTTGAAAAATCGAACTTAAAAATTAAACTTAATTATATTATACGTATAATGCATATTTTTTTAAATTATTGGACCAACCGGTTAGCAGTAGTAGGCTTTCAAAGAGGTGTCTATTTTGTAGTTTGGCATTACCTATCGCCTTAACTTATTTACCGTCAATGATGAACATTTCTGCACCACAGGTTCACTTCTCCGAGTATATTTTATAAATTGGTCGACTATTATTCAAAAACTTGTACAATTTTCTAAGCCGTAATAGTTCTCCTTTTAACTACATTATATATCCTACTACCGTGATTTTTTTCACCCCAAAAACCAACCGTTTAGCTGACAGAAGGAGACTAACATGTATATTCATGCCTATTTACAGCTTTCTTGTACAAAGGATCTCTGCGCTAGACTGCGGACGGATGAATATAGTGAAACTACCTAGTCTTGCCCTAAATATTGTAACAAAAAAAAACATTTTTCTGTTGCACGTAACATTTATTACTATTACAGTATTTTAGTTTAAAACATTAATATAAAACTATTAAAAACTAGCTGACCGGCAAACGTTGTTCTGCCTTTTTAACTACTCTTATTTTTTCTATATTTTCTCACCTTTTAAACCTTCCCTGGACTTCAACAATAAATTCAAAACCAAAATTAGCCACATCGGTTTATCCGTTCTCGAGTTTTAGCGAGACTAACGAACAGCAATTGATTTTTATATATATATATATATATATATATATATATATATATATATATATATATATATATATATATATATATATATATATATATATATATATATATATATATATATATATATATATATATATATATATATATATATATATATATATATATATATATATATATATATATATATATATATATATATATAGATATATAAAGCTTATTCGAAATGGTCTCTATAGGCTGCAATACAGTTCTTTAAACCAGTTATCAATGAAACACGCACTCTTTCCATATTCTTCAGGAATATTCTTCAGCTATCGTATGGATTTTTTAGGGACTCCAAATTATCATGGCATTTAGAGCAAGCAATACTCTCTAAAATTGACCATAAATCATAATCTAGCGGACTAAAATCGGAACTAGATGACGGCCAGTCTTCAGCTCCGATGAAGTCCGGAACGCTGGTTTCTAACCAAGATTGTTATTTTTTTAAGAATGGTATCTTGATACACTTGTGACAATGATTTGATACCTTTTTCACAAAAATATGGCTCAGTTACTCCTTCATATCTAATAGTGTTGATGAGGAAGTGGTTATGAGGAGGAAGAAGCAGAAGAAGAATTGTCTAGTATGAAGTTAGGGATGCGGATGAGGATGAGGATGTATTTGTGAGAAAAAGGATGCGGATGAGGAAGAGGAAGAGGAAGCGGAAGTGAAGCTTAGTGGGATTTAAAAGTAAAAACGAAACAGTGTTATGTGTGTGTTTAAATGGGCATGTGCGTGTGTGTAAATTAATTATGTCTATATATTAAAACGTGAAAGAAACACTTTGGACCCCTTTTTATAACAATTGCGCGAACGGTGGAGTGTGAAATTCCGTACAGTTAAAGTTTACATTGCGGAGGACCGCAGAACCCAAATATTTTTAAATAAAATGCATTAGAAAAAGTATAGCATCATTACATTTAAAATCCCCTATACCGCAAGAGGCCCGCTAGAGATACCAATTGTAATAAGTTGCGTAATCAACGCATACAAATGATGTGGTGTCGCGGGACACCAGGTAGGAACGAACTTCCTTCGGCTAAACGGCACTACTCGCTTGTGTACGCGACTGTCGCGCCTGCGCACGTCTCATTTAACGCTTTTATTCCACGCATTTTTCTTACGGTTTTACTATCACATTTTTTTCAGTTCGGTCGCGCAGCAAAATCCCTATCCCCTCCAAGCCTGCCGTAAGGAACTTCGTTCCAATATATTAAATTAATAAAAATAACCATTACACACACAAAATTTATGTGACATACAATACATACATGATAATATACACACGTGTATACGATTTTCTTTACGCCTAAAATCAGTTGTTAACTTATTGTTCGTGCGCTGTAGCATGGTGCGGGTGACAGTTGCCTGTATGACGTTGTCATCTGTCAGTACCACATCGCAATTAATTTTTATTGCTAACGATACTCGCAGCATAAATCTCAATTTCAGCAAAAACTCTTAAAATTATAAAAGAGATTTTTTGTTAAGTCTATGCTCGAATTTTGGCACAAGCACAGGCGATAGGTATTTAGCTCAGGGTAAGGATTTACAACAGAAGTTCGAGATTCAGAGCATTATGTTGCAATACAAAATAGTTGTAACGATCGGTTGATCGGTAATTAGGAGTTGCCTGTATAAGTCACGTTTTAGCTGTAAGCATACAATTCAGTTTGCAACAGGATATCATCATTTAATTAATTTTGTATTTCACCAATAGCTATCCACTTACAGGTTGTATGATTGTTGCAATGATATAAACTTAATCAAAATTTACCATCCTTTTCAATAAGTATATTTAAACAATATTTAAGAATGCTGTTTATTTGCGTTTTTTAAAATAAGTGTACTAGTGTTACATAATTGGTTAAGCACTTGTAATTTAATTTCACTTCACAACATATTACATATGTCACTAGTTTTGGAAAAAAAAGTTTTTTGACAATACGAGTACTTCGTTTGTTTTCAACCAATCGATTTTGTAGTTACGACAATATTTTAGAGCTCAAAAATTGCGTTAAATGCAATTTTAATGATCAAAATCGATCATCGTTTTAACAATATATCAACTACAGCTAGTAAAAAATTAAATTTCTCATTAATTTTCGAAAAAATAAAACAAACTTTAGAATTTCGAAATCTTTGAGCGCAAATGCTCTATACTTAAGTATTTTTTATATCATAAGATAGCATACACGCAGATGGGTCTGCTGATGGAAAGAGTCAACTATCGCCTATAGACACCAAAGATGTTAATGGTGTGTTGCTATCTTGCGGCGAGGTCTTAGGCCACATGCATAAGTTTACCGGCTTACTTACACTCCAAACCGGAACACGACAGTGACAAGCACTGACGGTATTGCGGCAGGAATAGGTAAGGCGGTGGTACCAGACCCGGGTGAGCCGATGCAGAACTTTACCACCTAGTAGTCACGGTGTTAGTGACTCGTATAGACAATCGGTCGCCTTTTATGACCTGTCTGGCAGAACGGCAGCTGGCCTATTCTTCAAAGGAGCCCGGGACCAACACGGGGTCATAATCAACAATAATAAATACACATTTATACTATTTTCTTTACAGCTAAAGTCTGTTGTTAGACTGAAACTGTCTATGGTCGAATTTCGACCACAAGGCGATCGCTAGTTATACTTATCATGTAATATATGTACATCTACAAACACATTGGTCGCCTTAATGTTCTAGAGATCAAATGAGATCCCGACTTTGAATCTCAGTTCTGACAATACGTTCCTAAAACGTAGCGATGTAGAACAATGCAGCTTGATATTGAACGTTGAGAAAAATTGACAGACATCTTTTGGGTTGCGATTTCTCAAACTTTTACCATTGACTTTGTCAGTATCAATCGTAAAACAAGTTTTTACGGAATGTAATCTATGAAATTTTTCGCCATAACCACATCTTGAAAGCGTCAATGCGGTCACGATCAGCCTAACTTTGTACCTACATTTTCGAGTTGTAGCTAAAAATTAATAATGGTAAAGAATTTGTTAGTTTCAATTTTGTTTTCCGAGATATATTGCATTATTTCGGAAGACAAGTGTTGCTATCTTGCGGCGAGGTCTAATGCCACATGCATAAGTTTAGCGGCTACCTTACTTTCCAAACAGGAACACGACAGTGACAAGCACTGACGCTATTGCGGCAGGAAAAGGCAAGGCAGTGGTACCAGACCTGGGCGAGACAATGCAGAACTCTATCACGTCATAGCCAATCGGTTGGTTTTTACGACCAGCCTGACAGAACGGCAGTTGGCCTATTCTTCAAAGGAGGCCGGGACTAACAATATATATAGTTTTTGTTCCCTCAAAATACCCCAGTTTAGTGGGAAGTTTCAGGGAAGACACTACATTTCTTTGATTTTTAAGTGTTTTGTATAATCCGATAATTGGAAGATCGAAAATAATAGAGTAGAAGCAATGGTTATACATCACGTTAAGGTTGACCCGCTTGGGTTAGTAGCATTAGCCGCCAGTTGCAGTTTCACCCGAAAAATATATATTACATGTAGTTGCGATTTTACCCGATAAAAAAGTATTAAATCTAGAAAACGTACGGACGCATTCAAAACTTATGAAAGGTATATTCATTATAATCAAATATAAAATTTTTGAGCATTTAAATAATTCATAATAATTCACATAAGTTTAGCACAATTAATTGCGGCAAAGCCGGTTTTGCCTTAGTCAATGAATAGGTTTTTTCTTACCCCTGCACAGGCTCCGCGCACCCTCGCGTGAGCAGGAAAAAACATATTTATTTTTATTAACTTTTCTGATAACACGAACATTCTATCTCTCTCACACCATACAAAAAAAGGTTTTCTTTCTCTTTCTATACTGCACTTGCAATCGGCATGCGGGGTAGGTGGATTATTAGTAAGTACATTATTTCGCAATGTCGAGTCAAGGTCCGTCTAAGGGCACAACAAAAAATTATGAAATGTGTGGAATTATTTACTGATTTTAAATCTTTAAAACAAACTGTGATTACAATTTTGTGATTTTGTACATTAAAAATGATGTTTATTAATAAGGACTATTAAGCATATATTTTTATTATTTTTTTCTTTAAATTTTGTTAATTTTTGCTGCGGGTACTATTATAGTAGGTGCAATTTGTTACTTAGTGATTTTAATGCCTAAGAACAAACTGTAAACACAATTTTGTGATTTTGTCTATTAAAAATAAATCTGAAACTCTTGTCTCATTACATGTACCCGTGGTTTCATTCGGGTGAAATCGCAACTACATGTAATATATATTTTTCGGGTGAAACCGCAACTGGGGACTAATGCTACTAACCCACCCGCTTCCTAACTCTACCCTAGAACTTTACTCAAAAACATAATCAACATTTCGACGGGTCCTATGTAAGTTGTCATAACTTAAAAATGCGATTTTTGTTTTATTTATGAAAATGACTGCATTTTTATAGATATTTTAATAACACAAAGAATAAAAATGACATTTCTATTAGAAGTTAGATTTTTCTAACAGAAATTTCATTTTTATTCTTCGTGTTATTAAAAGAGCCATAAAAGTGGAGACATTTTCATAAATAAAACAAAAACCGCATTTTTTAAGTTACGACAACTTATGTAGGACCCGTCGATTTTCGTTTAACCTTTTCATTACTGCAGGTACGATTAATTACTATCCGGCTCTGCTAAAAAGAGAGTTACGTTTTAGGAGTGTATAAATATGTAGCATAAACAGCTTAATGAATTTAATAAAGTTTGAGAGGTTGATTTTAATCAGTCTTAATTGTGAGAGTGACATTAGACATAGCCATATAATTTTAACGTTATATGGGGAGTTATGATTTTTTGATGGCTTTTACTGATTCAGATAATTTTATTATAATATATCCTATATCATAAAAAAGACGTCCTCGGAGTCAAGCGACGAGGTTTCTTGTTCTAGCATCTTTAATTTTATTCCAAAAAAATACTTGTTCTAATCTCTTATCTTCTCCCGTTTAGGTCCAGGCCTTAATCTTGTCGCAGTAGCGTCAGTGCCTGTCGGCAAGCTGTCGGCTGTCACCATTATGTTTGAAGGGTAAGAATAGCAACGCATCATTAACATCCTTGGTGTCTATAGGCGATGGTTATCTCATTTCATCAAGAGAACCATCTGCTTGATATCTATCCTCTGAAATAAAATAAATAAAATATATATACTTAATAATTTATTACAGAAACTTATCTCCTTAAAGTCCGTGGGAATAATATATGTGGCAACCCTGAAGTATGAAAATCTATCACGAGTGAGTCTCGTCGTGTCGATATAACAATGGTCACGAAACTAAATCAATGGTCTTATCAAGGACATTTGGCGTCTATTTTAGCCCAGTATTCAATTTGTTTCATTGAAAACAGCATTGGTTTACATGTCACAAAGAACTTTGCCTTACATAGGGCTCGTTCTAAGTTAGCTACTGTTTTTATTAGACAGGGAGCTGGCGAAGAACTTTGGGAAGCTCTTTTGGGCAGATTGGAATTGTGAAAATACTCGTATATTGGTCCCGGGCTCCTTTGAAGGATAGGCCAACTGCCGTTCTGCCAGGCAGGTCGTAAAGGGCGACCGATTGGCTATGCGAGTTACTACCATCGTGGCTATTAGGTGGTAGAGTTCTGCACTGTCTCGCTCGGGTCTGGTACAACTGCCTTACATATTCCTGCCGCAATAGCGTCAGTGCTTGATATGTCGTTTTCTGGTTTGGAGTGTAAGGTAGCCGGTAAACTTATGCATGTGCCATTAGAACTCGCCACAAGATAGCAACGTACCATTAACATCTTTGGTGTCTATAGGCGATGGTTGACTCTTTCCATCAGGAGACCCATCTGCTTGTTTGCTATCTTATAATATATACATAAAAACCTAGCAGAACGCTAGTTGGCTAGTTGGTGGCTAGTTTATTAAATCAAGGTCAGTATATAGCCAAAGACCAGTAGCGAATACACACACACACACACATATATATATATATATATATATATATATATATATATATATATATATATATATATATATATATATATATATATATATATATATATATATATATATATATATATATATATATATATATATTCGCTACTGGGCAATATACAAGGAACCCGGCTGTAAAAAATATATTTATTTATTTATTTAATATTTTGTTGTGTTCAATAAAATACTAAATAAATGAATAAGTATTAAGTTAACAATTTGAAAACTTTCGTAAAATGTAAATACAACGTATTTACATTTTACGACAGTACAACAAAGTACAACGATTTGAATCGAATCGGTGGGGCTTGTTCACAGTTTATATAATATTTGCTATGGCTCGATGGCTCGGTGTCGATTTCCGACAGGATCAAACATTTATGTGATGCATATCACTCAAATGCATAGACTCAATTCCTAAACGTTTTATAATATTATGTACCTACAATTTTTTACGGAACCCTCGGTGGGCGAGTTCGACTCGTACTTATCCAGTTTTTTAGTAATTTGCATTTTTTATCTAAGATTATTTATGTCTACTGCTGTTGAAAACTATAAAATTAGCCGTGTAATCTGCGCTATATACCTACTGTCATACAAATAGATACATTTATATGTAATTCCATAATTGATATTAGGTTAAACTATGAAGCTATATTATATCTGGAGGCAGCACTACTAATACCTACTTGAAATACAACTTTAAATATTGCTGCTATCTTCTGAGGTTCTACCCTCTCTTTCTAACACAGCTGTATAAAAAGAGATGGGGAGACCTCAGAGACAGAGATATAACATAAATATTTGTTTCAAGTGATTAATACGAGTGCTAGCTCCACCTATAGCTAATACTTCATGGGTTAAACATATTTTTACTGTATTTATTATAAAGTGGTATGGATTTAGTATCATAAATAAATAAAAAATTGGTAAAGTGCGTGTCGGACCACGCACAGTGTAGGGTTCCGAAGTTACATATCACAATAATGGCTAAGAAGAGGGTTTTTATTATTTCACTAGCTGTTGCCTGCGACTTCGTCCGCGCGGACTTCGTTTACTCCGCACTGCTCCTCTCCTGTAGGTGATAGCGTCATAATATGTAGCCTATATGTTGACCCGACCTGTTAGTAATATTCATGCAAAATTTTAAGTAAATCCATGCAGTACTTTTTGAGTTTACCCCGGACATACATATAGACAAACAGACAAACAGACAAAAATTCTAAAAACTATATTTTTGGCTTCGATATCGATTGTAGATCACGCCCCAAGTATTCTTTTAAAACAAAATATTCAATGTACAGTTTTGACTTTTCTACGATTTTATTATATGTAAAGATAGATACTGTGAATATTTAAGCTATTCAACGTCAACGACAAATGTATATCCGCACCACAAGTTCACCGCCGATAAAAATTTCTCTAAGTATATTTTATAAGTTGGCCGACTATTACTCAAAAACTTGTAAAACCTTCTAAGCCGTGATAGTTTTCCCTTTAACTTCATTATATTTATTACTACAACGATTTTCTCCACCCCTAAAACTAACCGTTTAGGCTGCAGAGGGACAATTGAATCTAACAAAAATTACTCGTAGCACTTAGAAGCTTTATATTTTACAATCAAGTCGCTTAATCGAAAACTTGTTTTCCTAAACCTACATTATTTTTTAAAAACCTATCCAACGCTTTGGATGCGTTGGGGTGCGGTCCAATGGGGTACGTGAGAAAAAAATTTAACATCCTTACTTTACATGTAGGGGAGCTAACCTGAAAAAAAAAATTTTCAAATATTTTATGTTACCAATTTGTTGATGTGATTAATATGTATATTCATGCTGTACTACAGCTTTCTAGTACTAAGGATTTCTGAGATAGGTATCATGCGGACGGACGGACATAGCGAAACTAGAAGGGTTCCAAGTTTACTTCGGAACCCTAAAAAGAGGCCATATTAATACAGGGAAATAAACTGCATTTTAATTATTAGTATCCATTGTATTTTGGATTGCCAAGATGAATGAGCTTGTTTGTTAAAGCATTAAGGTCAAGTTCTTTAACTCGGATGTCATAATAGCGAACATTTTTATGAGCGAGTAATCTAAATAACAACAGAGGTGATTAGATCAACAAAAGTCGTTTTATATTGCGTGCAATTTAAGATTAGTATTAATCTTCATCAGTTACCTATTTGTTGAGCTTAGATGTAGAAACAAAAAAAATCAAGGCGTAAAAACAAGTAGTTTTAATACCTACTCTTCAACCTACTTCCCAAAAATATGTTTTTTATGTTTGTTACGTTACCTCAGAACTCGGTTATTTACGAACTGATTTAGGTTGGAAAGGTTATGTAGTTGTGTACACTTGAATACACTTTTTTATAATATAAGATAGTAAACAAGCAGATGGGTCTCCTGATGGAAAGAGTCAACCATCGCCTATAGACACCAAGGGTGTTAATGGTGCGTTGCTATCTTGTGGCGAGGTCTTATGCCACATGCATAAGTTTACCGGCTACCTTACCCTCCAAACCGGAACACGACAGTGACAAGCACTGACGCTATTGCGATAGGAATAGATAAGGCGGTGGTACCAAACCCGGGCGAGACAATGCAGAACTCTACCACCTAGTAGTCACGATGGTAGTGACTTGCAGAGTCAATCGGTCGCCTTTTACGACCTGCCTGGCAGAACGGCAGTTGGTCTATTCTTCAAAGAAGCCCGGGACCAACACGGCGATTTATATAATATATACCTACTAGCTGCTCCGTGCAGCCCGCTGCATTGTAAAATTTTTTGGCGAATCTCGTGGTATCACCTTAGCTTTCCGGGATAAAATGTAGCCTATGTGCTATTCCAGATCATCATCTACCTGTGTTAAATTTTATTAAAATCCGTTCAGTATTTTTTGCGTGATTGAGTAACAAACATATATCGTTATCAAAAACGAAATTTTTTGGAAAAAAATGTTTTTTGAGAGCGGTTGAAAAGTTTTCAACCTATCGATGATTTAACTAGAGCAATGTTTTATATCTCAAAAAATTGAGCTGAATGCCATTCGAAAGATCAAAATTAATTATCATTTCCGAAATATACAGTTTTTGAAAAATCAATATACTCCCATTTTTAACAAAATAGATGTTAGAACTGAAAAATCTAGCTCAAGCTCCTCTTAGCTTAAAATACCTTAATTTCGCGGGAAGTTTCAGGGATGGCCTGTAGGGTGAACCGTTTAAAGGTTTTTTTATAACTGTTTCTGTCCACCGTGAAAGCCACTTTCTTATTGATATTTTTTGGTTTTTTCTGACAAGGATTGACGCTATTGTGGTAGGAATAGGTAAGGTGGTGGTATCATATACCCGGGCGAGATGTTCCGGAACTCTACCACCTAGTAGTCACGATGGTAGCGGCGTGTATAATCAATCGTTCATCTTTTAGGTATTATCTGGAAGAATCACAAATGGTCTATTCACCAAAGAAAGCCCAGACCCACTCAGCGGTAAATTATATATTTACCGCTGTGTGGGTCTGGGCTGGCTATAGGGGAAATATAATTATAAGTTATGCATAATCGGTCGTTTCTTTGGACTTGCCTGACAGAACGGCGATTGTTTTATTTTTTAAAGGCTCCACGAACCAACGTTGGATATATAAAATGTTTAATTTGGAAATCAGAATAAGGTTTAACCCTAAAAGAACAATGGATGTTAGATGCAACACGCTAGAATAGGCATCTAGAAATCGACAAATTTCTCAATATCCTTGCTTTTTAGTTAGCTTAGTTTAGTAATATAGGTATTTATGTCCTGTGAGTCAATGTAACATTTGTAATGAATGGAAATTCATTTTAATGCACGTCTCATAAGCTCATGAGGTAGCGTTCAACCCTCAACATGTAAAGGTCATTTTTAAGGACCTAAACTGTATCTATTTTATTCTTATTTCTTTAATTTAATAATTTATGTACACAGACATAAACAATAACCCTAAACTAATTTAATACTTTTAAAAAATATTTGTCATGTAAAGTAAAAAGTTGTAAAAAAATGTTTAAAAATTTTTCATGAACATTCGGATGTCTATATGTACGGATTTGCTCCGATTAAGCTCAAAATACTTAACGTATTGGTATTTGGTACCACTTTTTAACATCTTCAGTATATAAAGGGATTGTTTTCTATTAAAAATACTATCTAACTCAGTGTCGTTTAATTACTTTTTAAATCTAAACGAATACTATGAGGTGTGCATTTTGGATTTTCCGAAACGTATTAAATTTTTGTACGTATTATTATTTTACGTTCTAGGCTTTTTTGATGATTAATCCATCTAACATTCCACCAGACAACACTTAAAAGACGAACGATTGTTATACGTGAAACGACCATCGTGACTACCAGGACCATCGTGATAGAGTTGCGATGTTACGCCCAGCAGGCTTAGGATAAGCACCACGAGATATATATCGATCGAGAAAGTGACGTTTGCTTGACATTTATTAATATCTCGATGGACGTTATTAAGCATGCCACGATAAACATTTAAAACATCAGAGATAAATTAAACAAAAAGTTTACTCGAATAGAGAAATAAATGTTGTCACTAGAAGACATAGATATTATACTAATTCTGATTTTTAAGATACACCTTTGGTGCATTTAACTTGTGTTAATCATTATGAGCTTTTGTTTACATTTATAACTTCCTGTCATCATTTCTCTTCTTTGTCAGAGTCGAAGGAAATATAACCAAAGCCTAGTGTAGCCGTACCTATTTACAATTGTAATTAAAGATATTTTACAGGTTTTTGAATTATTCTCTCTTTTTAGTTTTGACCATCAAAACTAGTTTTTTATTCTATAAAACTGAAACAATGAATTATGATTCATAAGATGTTTTAATGTAAAGGGCAATTAAGATGCCAGCGTGTATTTATTTCTGGGTGTATAACTGCGTAACTAATTGTGCGTAAAAGTGCGTAACAATTATTATTAACAAGCAATTTTTTTCCACTATAATTATTCCTTTCAATTATAATTCTAACATTATTGAGTAAATTAACATCTTCTTTTAGACTAATCAATCAACATTTTTGATTAATTTTTTTGATGAGAAACTTCCATAGAATTGTTGTGATTTGACAATGACACGAAAATGCATTACGATAAACAAACATAAATGTATAGTATTATGCCAACTAGAAAATAAGATAGAACAGAATACAATTCACAGTATTTTATGTTACAAATAATGTTATCTTTTAATAGCTCCAAAAATCTGCCAGATGCAAGCAATCCAACCTAAGACTTACTGTTAGACCGTGGTCTCCAAGAACAAACTGAATTTTTGTGAACAGCTTCATTTTGACGAGACAACCATATTTTCTATCTTTGAAAAATCTCGAATCGGGTAACTAATAAAGATAGATAAAATAAGGAAACTTTAGAGTGTCAGATTAAGAAAAGTTTCCACTTTACGTGTATGACAAAGTTACCGTTTAATTACAATAATAATTAACAAGCTGTTGTGAGAAAATTAGGTTATTTTTAAATTGATTAATATCAATTTAAAAATCTCATAAGTGGGATTGTCAGAAAAATCATCAAATATGTAGGACAAAAGTTTCATCGTAGTTTTCATAATATAATCAAGCGATTAAATTCGAAAAATAATTATTGTTATTAATAAATATTTATTATTTACCGAACCCAATGTCTTCGCAGCATTAACTTTATTAGTTACCCGATTCGAGATTTTTCGAAAATAGAAAAGGCGGTTGTCTCGTCAAAATGAAGCTTTTCACAAATATTCAGCTTGTTGTTAATCAAAAAAAAGTTAGTTTGTGGGACCACGGTCTGTGATTTACATCTCAAGAACGAAAAACATTTTTCTTCGACTTTTCAGTTTATCTCTCTTTGATTCAAAGACTTACTCAAAGAGTATATAAATTTTATTTTATTTTGTCTTCTTACATTTACTTCTAACGAAAAAACGAGTGTGAGCTACACTCGATTTTTTTGTTATTTTTGATTGATTAATTAATATTTTGATTATTATAATATGTTTTTATGTATTATTTTTCCTGAGTATATGTTATTAATAGTAACATTAAATAATACAAAATAAGCACCAGCTTTAAATTAACCTTTTATTTTACATTTAGTTTTCTACTGAATTTTGTAGAAAACTTTGTAAGTAGTTGTAATTTTGAATAGAGTTGGTAACACTGAGTAGCACGAGAATTCGTAGAATTATTTTCTCTATACGAAAAATTAAATGTTTATTTACATTACGTCAAGAAGTATTGTACTTTAACTAATTTGTATTTTGTAATTAATTATAAATTAATTAATTATCTAACCATTATATACAAGGAATTATTGATTTATACTGTTTGGTTCTCACATCTCTAAAATCATCATCATTCTTCCGATTCTAGTACAAAATTAAATTGTGTTAGGTATGTGAAATGGGAACACAAAATAAAACGTAAGTAGTGTACTTCTTTATACTTATATTTTTTAAAAGCCTATATAGGTTATTAAAAATAATTATGATTTTCTTTTCAGGATAAGAAGTAATAAGCATAAATTAACTTTGTCGCCATGGTGGATTCATGGACTAGACTTGTAGCACCAGATTAAAGTCTTTAATATTGGGAAAGCATAATATAACACCATATATTCTACAAATACTTCATACATTATAGTTTCTAGAGGAAGAAAGGAAAACAATGGAACACTGTGTAAGTATTTATTTACATACATATCTCCATGACAAATCATCTAACAAGGTAGACTGAAAGAATCAAATTTTAAACATATTTTAATATATTTCTTTCATTGTAAAAGTTGTGGTTTTTTACAAAATTAATATCATAAATTCAAGATTATATCAAAAACTTGATTCTTGTAAAAAAAATCCTGAATAATATGAGAAGCTTTCTCTGGAGAATAGTGTAGGCTTCTTTCACTCCCTTTTATAAATGTAACCAATTGTTTTTTCGACCCCATTATATAATTTACAATGCAAATCTATATAACACTACACAAAATGCAACATGCAAGACTGGAGTCATAAGTCCTGAGTTAACTGACAAAAAAATATATTAAGTAAACATATATAACAACATTTTGATAAGATATATTTGTTTACAGGTTGACTAAACAGCGAGTAATGGAAATAGAATAAAGAAGCCTTTCTATTTATTACATTTTTTGAAATTGTTGATTAAGAAGATTTATAAGTTAATGCTGAATATTATATTTTTCTTGCTGTTTTTAATGGTTGTGCAAGATTGAAAAATAAATTTTAATTTGTAGAAAACAATTAAGTTTATAACATGATAGTCTTAATGTACCTAATATGTGTAATTTTTAAAATTTAAATTAATAGAAAGTTAATGTTACCTTAGGAAAAAATATTTTACTTGTTGATTTTTTATTTTCAAGTGAAATTCCATACTACTCATACTATATAGTAAACTAATTTTTGATATTGAATTTTCATTACTGATTAATTATGCGAGATAACAAGAGATATTTAAATTGTAGAAAACATTTAAATTTAAAATATAATAGCTTTAATATAGTGCGTGTAATCTTCTATAAGTTTGTTACATTAGTGAAAATTCAAAGATACATGTTAATAAATTTAAGTCATAAGGTGATAAATTGTGAAAATTATTTATCTATTCTGAGAAGTACAAACATTAATAATAATTGTTAGTTTAGTAAAGTAGATGTGTTTGTATATTTTTTAAAACTCAAATTTAATTTTCTTTACAAGACTGCTTCATATTACACACTTTTTATAATTATTCATTTTGTATTTTGTGTGATTTATTCATTTTGTAACTTTATTAAAGAAAATAAAAATTATTTCTCAAGACTTTTCCATATAGTAAAATCTATGTTTGGCATTAAAACATTAAATACTATGAATAGTGTGTCATTAAACTTATACTTAAAATTAGCCATTGATGACTATAAGTTTCATTTTTATTATATAAAATTATTTAATACTTAGATAGAAGGTTTGCCTAGAGTATATATTTTTTTAAATAAATCTTATACAACACTAAAGTATTTTATTATACCAATAATCCACTAAGTATTGTTACTACCAAAATCACTTTGATTAAAAAACAACAACAAAAGTAACAAAGTTAACACTTCTAAAAGAAAATACTTGTAATTATCATATCGAAGGGTCCTACGTATACTTGTGCAAGTGCAATGACACAACTTTACTGGAGGCCGGATTAAATGTTCTGTAGCTTGTAATCTATACATTCATATAATAAAATCGTAGGAAAGTCAATGTATGTCCGGGGTAAACTCAAAAAGTACTGCATGGATTTACTTCAAATTTTGCATGAATATTACTAACAGGTCGGGTCAACATACAGGCTACATATTATCACGTTATCACCTACGGGGGAGGAGCTGTGCGGAGTAAACAAAGTCTGCACAAACAAAGTCACGGGCAATAGCTAGTTTTGACATAAATCAATAGAAGTATTTGAAAATTTGTACAAATTTTCAAATACTTTATTACATTAGGACAAATATAAGGTAATTTTAAGGCTTTTGAGGCAAGAAAATGGTTTCCGTTGTTTTGCAAGTTGCACCAGTATACATAGGATCCGTCAATATCTTCTATTATGTAGTCTTCGCATTTCATCCATTTCAATTATGCCATATGAGGGCATCATTTGTTCTTCTAGGATATTTGTCAGTAATATTAAAAATTCTGCAGTTGAAGTCTTATCTGCAAATAATAATTATATTTTTTATCGACATATATTATTGTAATAAACAATAATAACAAGAACTGACTGCCTTTCTGTATGGTAAATTATCTTTAAATGTAGACAAATATAAAATAATAATGTTTACACATGTAGGTACCTAGGTAATTGAGAACTACATGTGTCATATTGGATATTTTAAGTTATGAATATTACAGAAAATAATTCATCATAGTAGTATGTTAATCATACATGGAACTTGGTCTGAAAACAACTGATTAAAACAAATACTTTTTTTGACTAAATATAACTTGAATGGGTAGTAAAAACTCCTTAAATACATAATCAATGCAAGCCTTAGAGGAATAACACATTTGCATCATTATTCTATGATGTAAGCATTGTTGTTGTTTGTTGGTATGTGGCTGTAAGTATTGTGAAAAGTTGACCACCAAGAAAAGGATTATTACTTGTATCCAGCTGAAATTTAACATACACTTGACATGTATATGTAACATATTAACTGTTTAAAAAAGAAACTCGAAAAACTACAGATAACTTTTGAAAAAATATAACTTTATTGAGTTCACCTAAGTCAAATTAGTATTTACTACAAAGATATTCTGTTATTACAGTTAATGAAGTTGGATGGCTATCATATCTACTAGAAACTGAATTACAAGTCTCTTATGTTCACTTACCTTTAACTAAAGAGGCATGCCTTGATCGGTGTGTGGCTCTAAACCTCAAAATTCACAAGGGTCTATATTATTTAGAGAGCCATGGTTATTGGGTTTATTGAAGCGCTATAGTGATTGGAATGCTCCGTCCGTTGTGTAAAAAGATCACACAAATTTCCTATGTGCCTTCTTTGTATTTTGCAGGCTTGCCGTTAACCGTAGATATTTAGCACATAATAGGTATAATATGGAACTGCCACCACTATTAAATACATATATGCCATACTGCCTGCCTGCTTGCCTGCCATACATACTACTGCCAACACTGGACCGAAATCTATATTTAATAAAATGAATAGAAATCAAAAAGTTTTGTAATTATTGTATAATTAAAGTATAATAATATGAAATAGTGGATAAGGTTATCAACATTTTAACCAAATTTTAACGAAGTGTCAAATGACAAATCGATAAAATGACAGCAAGACGTTTCGATCGATAGAGAAAATAACTACCGTCGAGTAAAATTGATCATTTTCTCTTCCTTTGAAGTATCATGTCGAATCAAGTGTCAAATGCGTAGGCGAATCGAGAAACTGACATAAAAGTCGAGAAAACGAGGTCGATAAAATTTTATCGTGTTGCTTATCCTAAGCCTGCAGGATGGCACGTCACGCACAAGGTGGGCAAAAATTAGGAGTAGCCAACATGAAGAAAATATAAAAATAAACCTCTATTAACCTGTTTATTG
Organism: Apodemia mormo; assembly: GCA_036924255.1. NCBI lineage: Eukaryota > Metazoa > Arthropoda > Insecta > Lepidoptera > Riodinidae > Apodemia > Apodemia mormo. The sequence continues at coordinate 30,585,449 of JAUPFN010000006.1, forward strand.
ATTTAAAGCCCTTATAATATTGCTCCATTAGGAAATCGTTTTTTTTGAGGTAAAGGTAGTGCCACACCTTAACAAAACACTCTTTATGTACTGGCGCTGATTTAGATTTGAAAATTAATCGGTAAAGAAACCCTGATAAAAAATAATCTTAGTCTCAGAAAAAATATCTTTTTAACAAAAAAATAAACCAACGAAAATTTATGCGTTATCATACAATGAAATCAGTAAGTGAATAATCAATCACCCCTGTTTTCGTACCCTTTTGAGTAGTTTTGCAAAAATTGTATGAGACAACCCTCAGGGTATATCTAATACTTTTAAACGAGCAATTCTTGTATATATATATATATATATATATATATATATATATATATATATATATATATATATATATATATATATATATATGTGAGTGGTTACCCAAAAAGGGACCTCAAGGGAAAATAATTGATTTCGAGTTAATCACGTTTAAAATGTTGAGTCGAAATGAGAGTCCAGGTCCAAGAAAAGCTCGGTTCCCGAGATATGGGTATGTAAAAAACCGAACAAAGCTCGCTCAACCGGGTACAAAAAAAAATTATATATTCTATAGGAATCGATTTATCAAGTTTCAAGTTCCAAGAAAGATCGGTTTCAAAAATAAGTGAAAAACCGAGCAAAGCTCGGCCAACCAGATATTTATATCATTTATATCCAATAAAAGTAGAATCAAAATTGGATCATTTTGTGAAAAGTTATGCGTGGTTATACATTACATGTTGGTCCAGGGCTCTTTTGAAGAATAGGGCAACTGCCGTTCTGCCAGGCAGGTCGTAAAAGGCGACCCATTGGCTATACGAGTCACTAATATCGTGGCTATTAGGTGGTAGAGTTCTATCTCGTCTCGCACGGGTCTGATATCACCGCCTTACTTATTCTTGCCGCAATAGCGTCAGTACTTGTCACTGTCGTGTTCCGGTTTGAAGTGTAAGGTAGCCGGTAAACTTTGCATGTGGCATAAGAACTCGCCACAAGATAGCAAATTACCATTAACACATTTTGTGTTTATAGGCGATGATTGAATCTTTCCATCAGACCCATCTGCTTGTTTGCTCTCTTATAATTTAAAAAAGCATTTAAATTAGTGAGTGAATAAACAAGTATCCCTTATTAAGATATCCTTATGGCTGTTTTTTTAAATTAATTGGAACTACCCTTGGGGTATATCCATTATAATAAAAAAGAGTTATTAAAATTGCACTACTTTGTAAAAAAAACATACGCGTCGAATTAAAAACCTTCTCCGTTTTTGTTGTCGGTTGAAAAAAAAGCTTTCACTTTAAGTCTCAGATGAATTTTATTAATTCGAATGCTGTGTCAATATGTCTAGAGTCAAGTGTTTGCTCTGTTTGTTTTGAATGTTTACTGAAGGGAGCTTATTGCGTCGTAGTGAATGTATCTCTATTATCCCTCGTGACCACACCTTCACTTTCACCCGGAAAATCAACAAGAAGGTCATTCTGTCTTCCTGTTCGTCATTATTAGGCCTAACAGAGCATAATTATGCACTAGATACATTAGTAACATTCATAATGCCAATAATGCCAGTTTGAACTTTTCAGACAGAGGTCTGAATCAGAGGTCTGAATCAGAGGTCTGAATCAGAGGTCTGAATCAACAATCAGAGGTCACCCATGGAATCAGAGGAATGTGGCCCAGATTTAGACCTCCTACTGATCCGGACTGCAAATTTTCTGTTACAAACTTATTATTTGCGGTTGATGCTATAACCGTGGCTAGGGATCGAATGGCAAAGTGAAGTTTGTCCGTTGACCTAGTTTGTCTTTTAGTTAGAGCATTACAACATTTTTACAAACACGTTTGAACGGAACCCTTGGCGCGCAAGTCTAACTCGCAAGTGATCGGTATTTTAATTTTTTATTTATAACATGATATTGACTTTGAAGCACATTAACGGAAATATTTTGGTTTGCATTGTAAATTATTATTTTAGTTTTTAGTCCGTTTTTAGGGTTCCGTACGTATACAGTTTAGTTTTGTATCTAAACATCTCGTAAAAGCCGAGAAAAGGCTAATACGTGCTATTAACATCGCAACTACTAAGTGGTAAAGCTCTGCAACTTCCCGCCCGGAAATTTTGGTGTCCCATAGACCTACAATAATATTGCGCAATATTACGTGTTGTGCAATATTATTGCCATTTAGGGTTAATATTGAAGACTGCACAATGATTGAACGAAAGTATGAGCGGGTTTAATTTTTATTGTGCAATATTTTTTGCACTGTGTAGGCATTCCCTTTTTCGTCCCCCCTCCCGCCGTCTTTGAAGAATAACGATGAGCTCAAAATGTCACTAACATCGAGATTACTAGTTAGTAGAGTTCTGCAACGTCTCACCCGGGCAGCCATAAAAGAGCTAGCATACTGATTCATGCCGTAAAAGCGTCAATGTAATCAAAAAGCAAAAAGACTTTCGTGTTGCAGTTTTGAGGGTAAGGTATTCGGCAATACTATCCCACCCCATCACATGGATAACGTCGCACTAGAAACATATTTTGTGTCTATTGACGATGGTTGTTTCTTTCCTTTAGAAGTGCTATCTGCTTGTTTATTTATCAGTAATTTAAATTTTCGTAGTTTTTATTTTAATTTTAGCTATTTAGATAGAATATTATTCATATATCATATTCATCTACACGTTATTGTACAATTTTATTATGATTTACCAAGACGTAATTATTAAAATGTTTTTCCCATTTTTTTGGAAAATTACCCCAGTAATAAACCAGCAGTACTGATTAGATCCTAAAAGTAACGTAAAAGTAACATTTTGAGTCATGTAACATGGAAGTAACATGAGAGGGTCAAAAGTAACGCAAAATGTTACAAAAGTAACATTTTGGTAAGGCTGCGTATCACCCAAGTCTACCAAATTTAGTAGACTTTTAATGGGGACATTTTCTATAGCCCAATTATCAATTTGGACGTGTAATATATCTATGCATATATTACCTACTATTTACCTGTGTAGAGAAGGTAGATACTTCTGCAAGACTTGTGACACGTTGATTGGTTGATCAGCTATAATTTCGAGTAATGATCGTGACAAATTGAAATGTATTTTAGACACCTATCATCTACGATTAGCCAACAGTATTAAATATCATGTATATCGAAAAATTGAGTAAATTTGTAGTTAAGTTTTCAGGATAATATAAATAATTTTAAGGACGGATTGTCCGAGCCAGGAGTCAGAATCCGATCTCCACGTTTTCTAGGTATGTGTGTGTGTGTGTGTGGGTGTACGTTTATGTGTGTATGTAAACATCTCATTATTTTGAAAGGCTCGACCTATCGAAACGTGGTTTATGGCATTCGATTGGATTCCGCTCAACTTAGATTTCCTGAACTTTTGAACCAATTCGGTCCACGACACTGAAAGTTTTCGAAAAAACCTTAAAAAATACCTTTCAGATTCATCTGTTGAGATTTTTTTTTAAAGTGTTTTTCGACTTAACTGCGAGATTTTTTAACCAATCGTTTTTTGAATTTCTACAATAATTTAGTAATTAAAAAATTACGTCAAATGCAGTTTCAAAAATCAAAATCGTACAAAGTTTTCAAAACTTGCAGCTTATTATACAGAAAATAACTTAAAAAAATACCGATTGTCTAAAAAATCTAATCAGTTTTGCTCCCTAAAAAACTGCGTCAAACACCGTAAACTGTGCGATTCTCTGAGGCACTTCTTCCCCCGCACTATTCCTCTGAGGAACTAATTACCGGCAGGGGTTTTTCCAAGCGGATACGATTTAGGGACCCTCAGGAAAACAGTCTACTCTTTCTTAAATAGCCGGCAACGCAACTGCAAATCTTCTGATAATGTGGTTGAGGTTGTCCATGGGCAGCGGTGATCACTTACCATCAGGTGAGCCTCCTGTCCGTTTGCCCCCTTTGTTCCATAAAAATATTTATATTCTATTCAATTTCCATTCAAATCAAAAAATGATATAATAAAATAGATAAGATTTTTTTAAATAACAATATACACATATTTTTAAAATTTAGTATAGTACATGTACATAACTACAATACCTAATAATAATAATTTAATTTTAAATAACATTAATTTAAATGTTTTTATAAGTCGTCCCCTCTCGTTTTATGAATTGCTGTGCCGACAGGGCCCATAATGCTCTAATTAGCTTTAAGCCTTATTATATTATCCCTTGTAACATTACGGAATATGCAATAAAATTGAAATTAAATATATTTTTTGACAATATTTAACTATAAAAACAATTTAAAATACCATACGAGGAAAAATTATCATTTATAGCTAGTAAGTGTTTTTTAAGATATTAAAAGTCTGATAGAGACAGTGAACTCAAAGTATGGAAACATTCCTAGCGCTTGAGATTGACTTAAAAATGAGAAGTTTAACACTGCAAGAATCAAGAATATTTTTTTAATATTCGATTGTACTTACCAGAAGTATACATAACAAACTTTATTCAAATCTTTTATTGCTACCTTTTATATAGCATCCTCCTTGACTAGTTTTTCAGGTCGTCAAATTGTTGTTCTTGTTTATTTCCCGCGTCAAAGATTTAATTATTTCAATGCAATGTATTATTATACACGTCATTGTTTCAATGCGATGATTACCCAATCAGAGACGATCATTGATCATAAGGCCAATCATAATTTCGTGATGGTTATTAAAATTTCAGATATTTGTTTACTATTGTAAACAAATATCTGAAATTTTGATTGATAATAAGATAATGATCAATTAAAATTAAATGTAAAAGCACTTTGAACGAAAGTATGATCGTGATACACCTCAAGCGGGTGTTACCAATGCGATTAATTGGTTTAATTAGGTTAAGTTCAAGCCTTGATAGTTACACCATCGACCTTAGGTATCAATAACGTTTTGGCTATCCATTAGCAGTGGTAGAATGATGGTTATGGCTGTGAATATGATTAGCATAAATTGATGGCATGCGATGTCAATCACTTTTTTTCGGATTGACTGAAAAGCAATTAGCCGCACGGGTTGTCACTGTGACTATTCAAATTTCCATATTAATATTATAAATGATAAAGTTTGTTTGCCCATTTACGGCCTGGCCACGGGTAATTCGCGCTTGCAATTTTTCGCGCGGCGCGAACGGTGAAGCGTCTGGCGTCTGAAACAAATATATGAGGAAGTACTAAATATGCCATGCGGCGCGGCTACCGGCGGAGCGACGGACGATTTTTGACGAGTGAATCGGGCACGTGGTACGGAATGCGGCAAGCGAGTGAGACAAATGTATGAATTAGCACAGAGCATGGCGGCGGCCTTAGCGAATAGTCTAGAAACCAGAATGGTTTAGTTGTAGTTGCCGAGAATATACACTATGAACATTTTAACTTCAATTTTCAAATATTTATAAGGCCAGTAATTTGTAAGTCTGGTCACCACATCATAAGTATAAACCAAGCCCAGAGATACAATTACCCTTTCTTCCCAGAATGTTGAATATTTATAAGAATATAAGTAGTTTCGCCAAAAATCGATAGTTTTAATCTAGAAACGCCATAACGTCGATAGTGTCGATAGTATTGAACGCTGCAAGTAAATACACTATCGATTGCGTCGATAGTATCAATAATTTGAGATAAACAAAGTATCTATTCTATCAATAGTATTGTTAGACATTATTGCATTGACTATCGATATATTCGATACTATCGATAGTTTGTGCAATTGACAGCATCGGTCAGTATTAGAATAATGTTGACTATCGATAGTTTTAATAGTATCGATACTATCGATAGTAATTGTGATTAATGCAATATTAAATAACAATACTATCGATAGTATCGATACTTTTGATAGTTTTATTTTTTAATAATGAATATTATCGATACTATCGATTGTATTGCTGTTTATTGATAGTTTTGTACTTATTGAGGTAATGAAACCCTATCGATAATGATAGTCCAGTCCAAGCGGCAACACTATAAATCAATGGTTTCGAGTTTCGACACTCATTCCAAAAATTTGTCTTGATATAGTACGTATTTCTCATACTTCTTGTAAAATCCAACCTCTATATTTACCCCAATTCTTATTTAAATCATGTACTACATATTCTCTCCCAAATAGTAAGTGTTGAAGTACAAAACTATTCCCCTTCAAGCAATATCGAAATAAAGTTGAAAAAGTCATCTTGCTCCCGGACTATACTGGTCGCGGCGGTGGACGCAAGTTCCCGTGGCCTGAAAATCCGCGCGCGCGAATTTTCGTCTCGTCCGCCGCACGGCCACCGCGGCCGCCGGTTTGTGTGTCCGGACGGTTACGCTTTCTATACTTTTTTATATAAAAAATATCAAACAAGCAGATAGCTCTCCTGAAACCATAGCATATAGATATCAAATATGTTAATGTTGCGTTGCTATTATATATAGTTTGTGCAATTGACAGCATCGGTCAGTATTAGAATAATGTTGACTATCGATAGTTTTAATAGTATCGATACTATCGATAGTAATTGTGATTAATGCAATATTAAATAACAATACTATCGATAGTATCGATACTTTTGATAGTTTTATTTTTTAATAATGAATATTATCGATACTATCGATTGTATTGCTGTTTATTGATAGTTTTGTACTTATTGAGGTAATGAAACCCTATCGATAATGATAGTCCAGTCCAAGCGGCAACACTATAAATCAATGGTTTCGAGTTTCGACACTCATTCCAAAAATTTGTCTTGATATAGTACGTATTTCTCATACTTCTTGTAAAATCCAACCTCTATATTATACCCCAATTCTTATTTAAATCATGTACTACATATTCTCTCCCAAATAGTAAGTGTTGAAGTACAAAACTATTCCCCTTCAAGCAATATCGAAATAAAGTTGAAAAAGTCATCTTGCTCCCGGACTATACTGGTCGCGGCGGTGGACGCAAGTTCCCGTGGCCTGAAAATCCGCGCGCGCGAATTTTCGTCTCGTCCGCCGCACGGCCACCGCGGCCGCCGGTTTGTGTGTCCGGACGGTTACGCTTTCTATACTTTTTTATATAAAAAATATCAAACAAGCAGATAGCTCTCCTGAAACCATAGCATATAGATATCAAATATGTTAATGTTGCGTTGCTATATATGTGGCTAGATGATAATGGCACATGCATAATTCTACCGGCTACTTTACCCTCAAAACCGGGACACGACAATGAGAGGCAAATATATATATATATATATATATATATATATATATATATATATATATATATATATATATATATATATATATATATATATATATATATATATAGCGTTGCTATCCATGTAGCGGGATTTGAAATGTCACATGCATACGTTTACCGGCTACTTCCGACCGGATACGATAGTCGTCGTAAACACCAGTAGCAAATGTATATGTGTAATGTATAAAATGTTTTTCTAATTAAAATTAAAATGCGGTTTTATCAAGTATCGACGATTAACAATCTAGAACAAATTTTGAGCTATTGTAACATAAAATACGTAGATAACTGATGAGTTCCCATCATCAAGACTAGTACGTTAGGCCTTAAGTGCAAGTTTCTCGCCTGCTTTTTTCATTAAACTAGAACAGTGGTTGGTAAACTTTCTTAACGGGGAGGCTAGAAAGTTTAAGAAATTTTAGATAATGTAATTTGTGTTGAAACTTTTAATCATATAAAAAGCATTACACACTTGCACAAATGTCAAACAAATGCTTCGTTCAGAAAGACTGTGCTTTTATGAAAAAGTGGGGACCCTCACTAAGAAGAAATTCTTAGAATTTTAGCCCCGAGTTAAGAATTATAGAGAGGAAGCACCGTTGTATTATTGAAACAAATTTCAAAAAGATAGTCACAAGTAGTTGATTTTGTGACTTTTATGTGGTAGAGTTCTGCGACGTCTCGCACTGTTTTACAAACATTGGCTGTCTTTTCCTATGACGAGAGTCATCGGCTTCTTTACTATCTTATTTTAAATCTGTCAATAGCTCAACTATTATTTACTTCATGGGAACATTACAAACTACTAATTGCATTAATAGTTTTAAGAGTTCCCCAAGACAAGAGGATTTTTGTGCATGAAACACTTCTATCGGAATTAATTGGCCCCGCGGGCTATTTATTCTCGTAATTGGTGTGTACTGTGTAGTTTCAATGTTAAGCTTCGTTCGTTGTTCTTTATTATTGATATAATCAAATAATGAAGTTCAAAAAATAAATTCATTATGCTAACGACAAGGTCGACATTTAATTGCTATCAAATATTTTACCATGACTGATAATCACGTAATGCGTGATAGGAAATTTGCCGTAAGTGTTGATTTGCTGAGTGTGACTTGTGAAGTTCCGTGTGGGGTTTCTAAAGAGACACTTTTCATGTACAGACAAAACCAAACTTATATTTTTAAATAGATATTAAAAAAGTAGCGAATGTACTTTTTACGATATTGTTTATCCCATATTTTAAATATAAAAATATTTTTAAAAAGGCATCCGACATTTTATGGAAATTTTCAAAGAGTAGGTAATTGATATCTTTAAAAAGCGTCGTTCGATTTCATTTTTTTTGCTGGCATTTGACGCAGTTTTTTGTGACCAAAACAGTTTATTAGGGATAGAAATTTTATTTAAAGAAAATTTTGAAAGACATAAATGCCTTCTTCTAAAGAAAAAGACTTTAATTTTTTTATTTAAATTTATTAAATATCTACGGAAAAGCTTGACTTGTTGACTACAAAATCTAATTAGCTCAGTTTGACGAACCAAATCGAAGAGCAAGTTGCGCGTTACAATCGGTTGATTTGTACTTGATATATCGTACGATAAAACATTCATTTATATTTATATACACACATTAGAACACAATTTTTCAAAATTTAGGTGAAAACAACGAGTTCCTCTATATTTAGCGGAATAACTTTTGCTAAATATATAGCAATTTTTATATTAACATCATGAATCGAAGTGTCTAATTAGTAGGTAATAACGTTGAGTTCACTTTGCCCAGCCACACTGTAACTAGCAAATTTTTGGTCACGTCAAATTATCCTCGTTAACCTTAAAACTATGACTAACTAATATTTTTGAGGTGAGGAGGTATAAATAAATATGTAAGTTCTTTCTCATGGTCATAAGGCTCTGAAGATTGAGCTTAAAATGTAACATTGGAACTCCAAGAATCCAGATTCAAAATGCAACTACAATGAACACCTAAATTAACGAGGTGATGTTTTTGAATTATCAGTTAATTTTCTTGTATTAGCGAACACACTAGTGCTGGATAATTTTCAGGATGATGGAACTGAAAGGTAATTATGAGAACTCCTAAAATAAATAAGATAAAATAATCGAAATTGGACTAATTTATTCTGTTTGGACAAACACTTTAGTGCTAGACGATTTCCAGAAGCTCATGATAGAGCTGGAAGTACCTACATTATGGGGACTTTGGAATAAAATAGAGCAACACCATCGACTTAGGTGTCGTTTGATTCGTTATTATAAGGACTTTGCACCGGAATAGCTTCTAGTGCCTGATGATAGAGCTAGAAGATGTACCCGAGAACTCCTAAGCTAAACCAGGTTAACTCACTAAGTGGAGGCTAATTCGGTTTGTTTCGGCAAACAAGTTGGTGCTGGATTGTTTCTAGTATCTGATGATGGATTTGGAAGGAAATCATGGGAACTTCTAAACTAAGCAAGATAAACCTAATCGAGTTTGGAATCCTTTGTTCTGTTTTAACAAACATTCTGGTGCTAGACGATTTCCGGGGTCTTATAATAGAGCTGATGATGGAGGTCATGGGAACTTTGGAACAAAAATGAGTAAATTTATGCCAAAGTATTTGGAGTAGGATGTTTTCGAGTGTCTGATGATAGACCCGGAAGAAATTCATGAGAACTTACTTATAAGCTAATTTAGATAAACCCGTCTAATATGGGCTAATTTGGTTTATTTTGGAAAATACTTTGGTGCCGGATATTTTCTAAGATAAAATAAAGATGGAACTGGAAGATATTTGGGCTGGTATAGTTGGCCTTTATTGCTAGGGATTCACAGGGTTTGATAATGGAACTAGAAAGTGGTCATCGAACTCCTGCACTAAACAAAATAAGCCCATTGAGTGTGGTCTCATTTATTATATTTTTACATACACTTTGAAACAAAATAATTTCCAGGATTACATAGTGGAGCTGGAGACCATGCTTTGCAATAAAACAACTCACTCATTGAGTAATAATCGTGTTTTATCTTATTGAAGTAAAAACTTCTTTAGATGCGTTGGGAATTTTTTGGATTAGATAAAACTATTGAACTCGTGACATGTAAAGGAAGGTGAACAGTAGCGGGAAGGTAGAAGAAAGACAGCAGAAAGGATGTCCCAATCGAAGTAAATATAATGGTAAATTGTTCAAGTTTTCACATCTATCTCTTTTTTTATCATAAACATCATCATACTTATATTTTTATCCAAGTGTACAATAAACATTATTGTACTATTGTCTAATCAAGTGCGACTTAAGCATCATGATATTTGTTTTTCTGATGGTTTTTCTAATCATGTGTGCCGTAAACTCCTTGTACTTATTTTTCTATTTAACTGTACCATAAACATCATTGTACTTGATACGTGTAACGAATTCTAGTAATACAAGAATGGAGTCAACCTCAACATGACCTTGTGGTTGTCATAGATATAGACTTAATAAATTAGTTTATCAAATTCTCAAACCTCAATTTTAACATAATTTAAAGACAAATATAATACATTATTGACTTAAAAACTTGCGGGGTAGGCTGAGTTTTTCACGCCTCATAAGCGGGGCGTTGAAGGAGTGCTCGACTTAACATGTCAAATTCAATCATTTTTCTGGAATTAAACTGTATCTATTGTATTAATATTGTACTAATAGAATAATATACGTACACAGATATAAAGAACAGCACTTATAAACACATTTAATATTTTTAGAAAATACTTGTCAAGTGTATATATAAAAAAAAATATTATGAAAAGCCTGGATGTCTGTATGTATGGATGTGCCACGACTACGCTCAAAACACGTAACCTATCAATACCATTTTTTCAAACATCAGTATATCACGGGATTGTTTCCTATTGAAAACTAGCTGTTGCCTGCGACTTCGTCCGCGCGGACTTCGTTTTCTCCGCACAGCCTCTCCCTCGTAGGTGATAGCGTGATAATATGTAGCCTATATGTTGATCCGACTTGTTAGTAGTATTCATGCAAAATTTTAAGTAAATCCATGGAGTACTTTTTGAGTTTACCCCGGACATACAAATAGACAAGCAGACAAACAGACAGACATTCTAAAAACTATATTTTTGGCTTCGATATCGATAGTAGATCACGCCCCAAGTACTCTTTTAAAAATATATTCAATGTACAGTTTTGACTATCCTACGATTTTATTTATTATACATATAGATTACTATCAAATTCAGGGTCGTTTAATTATTTTTTAAATGAAACGAGCATTATGAGGCGTGCACTTTTGGATTTTCCAAACTTTATTTTGTATATATTTTTATATCAAAGGGTATTCCTCAAAGCGCACCTAATGAAGCGCAACTAAAATATTCTTCGAAGCGCACCTTTTAGTTGCGCTAACGAAATAAATTAAAAACATTTTAATTTTATTCCTCGAAGCGCACCAATGATGAAAAATAGAGAAGAGCATAAAACAAGTAGTGTGAATATTAAAAAAGAAACAATTATCTATACAGGGTTACTTTTTTACATGTTATATGTATTTATACAGGGTTTTTTCATACATCCAAGTATTGGAAATGGTAATTCCATTTATTGGGCAGGAGAGATGATAATTGACTATGAACCCAAAATATTTTTAAAATCATATTTAAACCGTCACCCCCACACTTTAGAATATGCGTCAGAAAAAGATATTCGTAAACTTTACCTGTATTGTAGAGAAAATATCCTATTTTTTAATAATTTATTCTATCTCTTTGTAGGCGTGACTAATATGTATATTCATGCCAAATTACAGTTTTTGAGAACTAAGAATATCTGACCTAAACTGCCGACAGAAAGACCGATGGATGGACATGGCGAAATTTTATAGTTCCATATAGATTACGGAACCCTAAAAAGTATATACATATGTGTGTGTCAAAGATATGGCAATATGTGTAATGTTTTTTATTAATTTGATTTATTTTTATAGATTTTATGATTTGATTTACTTTTCTAGTAGAGTTGCGAAAAGCTAATATTAGCTTTTCAAAATATAAATTATAAACCTTAGAATAATAAGTCTATGATATCAACCTTAGAACATGAACATAAATGCTTCTTCGTCCACGTCATTTTCGTAAAAAGGGGTACAAATACTTCTGTATTGTACCCCTTTTTACGAATGTTATATTTTTAAAACGTTGCAACCTTCTTAGTAATAAAAAAAAAATTGGCGGGAAATTATTTATCAATTGTTTTTTATCACACATCAAAGTTCTACGTACGCAACGAAAATGGAATTAAGTCGAAAAGATTTTAGAGCAATGATTTTTTATGATTTTAAAAGTTCTCTTTCTCCGCAAGACTGTGCCGCTCGTCTTCAAAATGCTTTTGGGAGAGAAGCACCATGTTTGAGCACCGTGAGGCGATGGTTTGCTGAATTTGAAAGAGGTCGAGTTTCTTTACATGACGAATTTCGTGAAGGGCGGCCTTCAACTGCCGTCAACGAAAATAATGTGGATACTGTTAAGCGGTTAATTGAAGAAAACCCCCGGATTACCTATGACACAATTCGAGGACTATTGGGAGTTATGTAAGTATGAGCCAAATTCAGAAAATTTTAAATCTTGTGAATGGGTGTTTGAAAATGAGAACAGGCCAACAAAAGTGAGACAGGCGAGAAACGTTGGTAAAAAAATGATCGCGTTTTTTTTCTCAGCTACGGGTCCCATCTGTACAATTCCACTTGAAGATCAAAAGAGTGTTAATGAGTGTAAATAATTTATTAAGCCAGGGTGTAAAAAAAAAATTCTCGAAAGACGACCCAAAAGCCGCATTCTCCTACACCATTATAACGCTTCTTACAATACAATACAATACAATACAATAACTCTTTATTGTGCACCAAAATATATGACAACATTATAAGTAACAACACAAAACACTCTTCTTCACACACAGCCAACAAAACAAAGTCATTTTAGCTTTCGAAAAAGTACATCTCGTCACATCCTGCACATAGCTCCGACCTAGCATCCTGTGATATTTGTATTTTCCCCAAAATCAAAGATTTGATGAGAGGTTATACTTTTACCTACTCCGAAAAGGCAGTGATAACGTTCAATCAGCACGTAGAAAACATGCCTTCAGATCTGTGATCCTCCTGTTTTAAAAAATGGTTAGATCGCATGAAAAAATGTTTAAAATGTAAAGGAGATTATTTTGAAAAGCAATAAATATAATATTTTAGTTATAACATGTTGTTTTTTTAAGTTGCGCGAAACTTATAGTGTGACCTACGTAAATGCATTCTTTACGTATTATTAAAGAGATAGAACAGAAAATATGAATGAGAATAAGCAGCGATGATCCTGCTTGCTCCACATCATAAAATTATTTTAACCTACATTTAAAAAAACAATTTACCTTGTGAGACTTGCGGTGACAACTTAATTATTTAACCAGAGACTACATAAATTACTTCCTGAATGTAATCTTTGTTTTAAGAGTAGGTAAACTAAATTAATATTGTATAAAGTTTTTTATTTTGTATTAAAACTAAAACTCTTTCAAAATCCCGCTCTACTTAATTACTAAATTTTTAATTATCTTTTAAATATAAATGTTACATAATTCAATTATATGAGATTAACATTGTTCGCCTTATTGAAGTAGCGGTATTAACCAGAAGTGTACCTACTAACGGAATACTGCATTTAGGACAGTCATTCAAATTACGTCCTTTCCTATCCTACTTAGTCAATAGTAGCGTACACGAAAATGAAGTAAAAAATTCAAACACTATGATGGCTATTAAAGTAAAATTAAAATCAAGCACTGTCATATATAATTATATTTATTTTTTATTTTTATTAACCATTTGTTGCACACAAATAACAAAAAGTAAACAAAATGACAAAATTAGTACAAAAGACAAGCTTATATTTAAATAAATTGCTTCCAGCAAGCATAAAATAAAAGAAAAAATATAATAATGTAGAAAAAAATGAGTATGTTCCTTAATAATCCTCATTCGAAGATCATCAGGTTCTATTTAATAGCAATATTCGTATGTAAATAACAGATTTTCTAAATATGGCAATCATTTTTAAACGACTTCCACATGATCCGTTTGTACTGAAACTCACACAAGTTTGCCAAACTTGTGTGAGTTCAATGACAATGTAATATTATAGTACAATTTAGCTGATCTCATTATATAGCCTGGATATAGGGACTAGAACTCTTAGATGCAGTTTTGACGAAACAACTAAATTTGGGGTCATTGGTTGTGTTGCTATAAGTACTAAGTTTATCATAATAGCCGAGGAATTGAAGAGAGAACTGACAGAGTGCTACCGAATCTCACCTATAGAAAGATATAAGATGGTCCAGTTTGGGCTCGGTAGTTTTTGATATGTAATTTCCATTAAATATAATGTCAAAGGTTTGAAGATGGAACCGTAAGAGTGTCATTGTAACACATATACAGAAATTGCTAAGCAAATGGAGTTTGGAGTCGTTTGTTTCGTTGCAGTAAGATTATTTCTTAATGATGAGGTTCTGAAGATTGAGCCGAAAAAAATGACATTGGAACTTCTCGCATCCAGATGCAAAGTGCTTAGACAATAAACTCCTAAACTCAACAAGGTAAATTTATTGAGTTGGCACTCGATTGTCTTGTATTGACAAAAACGTGCTGGATGATTTCTAGGATCTGATTCCTATATGATTTTTAGGATCTGAAAGTGGAAGTGGAAGGTAACCTATAAACTATAAAAAAATCATTGAGATTAGACTCAGTTATTCTGTTTTGACAAACACCCTGGACGGATAGAGATTTCCAGGGTCTTATCATGATTCAACTAGGAGGTTACGGGAACTTTGTATTATAACTGAGCAACATAATCGATTTTGGGCTTATTTGATTCGTTATTTTAAGAAATTTGAAGGAGGATAGCTTCCAGTGTCTGATGAGAGAGCGGGAAGAAGTCCATGAATTCTCCTAAGCTTAGCCAGTAAAATTCACCGAGTGTGGGCTACTTCGACTTGTTTTGGAAAACTCTTAGGTGCCCGATGTTTTCTAGCATATAATGATGAAACTATAAAATGGCCACTTGACATTGGGCTGATATAGCCTTTATTGCTAGAAGATTTACAGGGTTTGGTAAAGTTATACTCTATAGGTTCCATCGTCGGCACTTGATGAAATTC
This sequence comes from Apodemia mormo, assembly GCA_036924255.1. Taxonomy (NCBI): domain Eukaryota; kingdom Metazoa; phylum Arthropoda; class Insecta; order Lepidoptera; family Riodinidae; genus Apodemia; species Apodemia mormo. The sequence continues at coordinate 30,600,936 of JAUPFN010000006.1, forward strand.
CATTGTTATTAGACACTATTACTATTGCACTTGTACTTACATTTCACTTTTAAACATTTATTTTTAATATATAACTCGACCGGTTTCACTTTTTAATACGTCTTCAGGATGTAATAAATTTTGATAGAGTTACATAGTGTATCTGGAGGATATAGGAGCTTCGCAATGAAACAGCTCAAGCTTTTAGTTTATGCTGCAGGATATCTTTTCAAAAATCATCAGCTCTTTTCATTTTTTACGGTTAAAAATGATCCAAATGATGCAGAATGGTGGGCTGACGATAAGAAAATGTGTCGCTTTTTTCATTTAGAGTTGTTATGATGGATAAATAATAAGTTATTGAAGCATCTTTATTAATAATTTCGTCAAGAATTACGGTAGACTCAATCGGAATTTTACCTGAATTATAAAGCGTAAAAAAAAAATAATTTTGAGTCGACAACATATATATATATATTTTTTTTATATCATAAGATAGCAAACAAGCAGATGGGTCTCCTGATGGAATGAGTCAACCATCGCCTATAGACACCAAAGATGTTAATGGTGCGTTGCTATCTCGTGGCGAGGTCTAATGCCACATGCATAAGTTTGCCGGCTACCTTACCCTCCAAACCGGAACACAACAGCGACAAGCACTGACGCTATTGCGGCAGGAATAGGTAAGGCGGTGGTACCAGACCCGGGCGAGACAATGCAGAACTCTACCACCTAGTTGCCACGATGGTAGTGACTCGATAGCCAATCGGTCGCCTTTTACGACCTGCCTGGCAGAACAGCAGTTGGCCTATTCTTCAAAGGAGGCCGGGACCAACACGGCGTATATATATCCGTAAAATTCGGATTGTCAAGTATTTTGTTAAAAAAGTGATTAAAAATTCTAACCGTTCTGATAGACAAATCGGCCATGTTTCTTTAAAGGTTACAAATATGTTGTGTAGATGGCGTGAGCATTTATTAAAGTACCTATCGTAGAACGGAGCGCAGATTATCGTGAAACTTATTTTCTCTTCGTTCATAAAAGAGTAGAAATTAAAAAATAGCAACACTATACAGTTGTTCTTATTAAACCATTGACATGTATAATATTACCACATTATACATGTCAATGTATAAAACCAACGTAATAGCTGAAAGAAGACGTCACTACAGTATTGCTACTTTTTAATGTCTACTATTTGAGTTAATCTATACATATAATAAATATAATCGTAGGAAAGTCAAAACTGTACATTAAATATTTTTTTAAAAGAATAATTGGGGCTTGATCTACAATCGATATCGAAGCCAAAAATATAATTTTTAGAATTTTTGTCTGTTTGTCTGTATGTATGTCCGGGGTAAACTCATAAAGTACTGTATGGATTTACTTCAAATTTTGCATGAATATTACTAACAGATCGGGTCAACGTATAGGCTACATATTATCGCGGTATCACCTACGGGGGAGGAGCTGTGCGGAGTAAACGAAGTCCGCGCGGACTAAGTCGCTGGCAACAGCTAGTACTTAATATAATAATAAACCTAATTTAGTTTATACACTGAAATAGTCTGCTCGACAAGTTGAAAATGGTCTGTATCAATCCGAGTCCGAATCAAGATGTTTACCAGATATTATTTTAAGGATCACTTTGGCAAAACAGGCATTTAATAACAAAAAATATATTTTTAAATCGAAAATTTCAACAAAAATCGAAAAACGATTTATAAAGCTTTATGTTTGGAGCACAGCTTTATATGGTAGCGAAACATGGACATTAACACAGAGGAAAAGAGAGAGACTAGAGTCATTCGAGATGTGGTGTTGGAGGAGAATGGAGGGAATAAGTTGGACAGAGAAGATAACAAACGAGAAAGTGCTCAGAAGGGTTGGAGAAAAAGGACGCTGTTAAGAAAATTAGAAAACAGACGAGGGAAAATGATAGGTTATCTTTTGCGACACGATGAACTATTCAAAACAGTGGTAGAAGGAAAGTTGAAGGGAAGACGAGGTAGAGGTAGACCAAGGATAGAATTCATAAGCCATGTCAGACACAAAACCAACACAGCCTCCTATCAAGCGGTGAAGGAGCTCGTCCTTGATGGTAAACAGTGAAGATCGCTTCACAGACAATGAGCCTAGCTCTTAAATATGATGATGACTCGCTTTTGAGGTCATGCGCGCAACTTAAAAATGCCGTGCGGAGACCCATTTTCAGCGTTAAATTGAAGTTATAAATAATAGAGATAGAGTTCTGGATCTAAAGTTTTTTTTTTGGAAAATTCCTCCCCTTTCCGAATCTTATTTTCCTTAAATAATTTTAGTTTATGAAATATTGGCAAAAAACGAAATTGCCATTTTTTCATCTTTTGCAATTTTTTATGCGCTAATACACGCATTTAGCACATTTCTCTAGATGTCATTCCGGATCCAATGAGCTATCGCACATAATTTTAAGAGCAGTATCTCTATTTTAGACCATTTTCAGCTTGTCGAGCAGACTAAAACTTGCACTTAATCTGAAAACTTCACAGCATTTTTCAATTTAATGTATTTCGGCTCGCGTTAAAGGAAAATACTCCGCATATATTCATCTCACTCATATTAATGAAATTCATTCATCCTACAGCCTACTACATCAAAAACAATCACATTAACTAAACATTGCATGAAATTTCCCTACAATGCTACTCGTTCCTTCCCATACATTTAAAAAAATCTCTAATTGAGGGATCAATAATATTGGAAATATATAGGTAATTGGATATTAACAATTGTGATGTTTTCGCATACAATACTAGCATTACGATACTATATACTACGCATCAGGACAATATGGTACAAATAGTATAATTATTATATTACAAAGTCCAATCCTGGTATTGGATAGTTTCGAGGTGGCCACAACTCAGAGCGGGCTACCTGCGAAATCATTTGAAATGCCTTTGACATCGCGCGACTAAAACAAAATACCTAGGTACCTATTTTATTTTTTTCGCGTGTAAAGTTTGAAATTAATCATAGATATTGAACAATTTAATTTTTTTTTATATCATAAGATAGCAAACAAGCGGATGGGACTCCTAATGGAGTCAACTATCGCCTATAGATACCAAAGATGTTAATGACGCGTTGTTATCTTTTGGCGAGGTTTAATGCCACCTGCTTAAGTTTACCGGCTGCCTTACCCTCCAAACCGGTAAGCGACTGTGACAAAACAAAAAAAAAAGGAATACGTAAAACGGTGGTACCAGACCCGGGCGGAACAATGCAGAACTCTACCATCTAGTCACGTTGGTAGTGACTCGCGCAGCCAATTGGTCGCCTTTTACGACCTGCCTGGCAGAACGGCAGTTGGTCTATTCTTCAAAGGAGCCCGGAACCAACACGGGAAAAAACCGAGAAAATTTATAAATACTCGTAGACTCGCCTCCTCCATCGCAACTAGTCGAGCTATGGCATACCCAGAATATCGCGCGACCCGCCGCGCCGCATTTCAAAAATCAACCCCTAAAGGGCTGAAATAATGGATAAAAATTTATTTCAAAAACTAATTCGACGGCATGCTAGTCTACTCGCAGGCAAAACTTCGCGGGTCAGCTATAGGTATATCAAAATATATAATATCAATAGTGTTCTTCTAATTTCTGTAAAAGGACTAATAACAGTTTAAATTAGAGTAGATTTACCCCTCGTTGGTCCGGACCCCTTTTGAAGAATAGAATAACTGCCGTTCTGGAAGGCAAGTTGTAAAAGGTAACCAATTGGCTAAATATGTCACTACCATCGTGATTACTAGGTGGTAGAGTTCGTCTCGCCCGGGTATTTTTCCTGCTGCAATAGCGTCAATGTTTGTTATTGTCGTGTTGCAGTTCGAAGAATAGAAGAGTGTCCGGTTAGCCGGTAGACTTATGCATGTGGCATTGCCAACCCGCCACACAAATCGCAATACGTCATTAACATCTTAGATGTCTAGAGGCGATCAGGAAAGCCATCTGTTTGTTTGCTATCTTATGACAAAAAATGGTTATACAACACTTGAAAAATGATGAATCTCCATCATAAATTCGCCTAGAATCTAACGCATATTGGTAGATGGTTATAATTTTACGATAAATAATTAATTTCTTCTAAAATTTAGAATGTAACACTGACACTTTTTTAAACGCTAAAATTCACGAAAATCCATCAATAATTATGGTAAGATGAATTTGGACACATGATAATATATTACATTGAATTTTTAACCAGTTACGTTGTAATACATTAATATATTGGCAACATAGATTTCATACGATTCTGCAAAGAGTATACAATAACTATGTAAGACGATTCTGTATCCTTTATCTATTATTATAAAATTATTCGAATAAAAAAAAAATTGATGACATTTTTAAAAAAATGCAAAAGAATTATACACGTCAATGATTTTATCCCACTCACCGCCACTTACAGGTGAAAATAGACCTCAATTGTTTTTTCTGTTGTAAGAAGAAATCGAGATTATTATGTTTATACAGCCTTGCGTATTGTAAATTTCGACTATTTATAATAAATACTTCCCTTTTTCTTATTTTTTTTGCATAATTTGTTGTTTAATATATTGTGTTCTACGTGTTGGACATATTCTAACTTATTCCGTTTGTCATAAATAAAACAAAGTGGTAACTTTATGGCAGAAACGACAGACCTGTGCTTGTTTGAAAAATAAAAAAAATGTCTACGAGCTTGAGAAGTTTATGACTTCCACACATTGACATGTATAATATTACTATTATACACGTCAATGCTTCCACAAATGACTTCCGTCGAGTGCTCCTTTCTAAACATACTAGCTATTAAAAGTGTCCGATGAATTATTCCAACATTGACTTATGTACGCTAAATTAATTTGATAATTTTGGTTAAGGTTATATCCCTGTAGCTACATCTTTGGACATTTAGGTCAACCTCATTAATCTCCTTTATTGTCGTCGATGTTTTTCTTATAATTATCTAGACCACCTTTAGCCATTTCGTGCTGGCGATTCGTAAAAGTCGCGTTCACTGCCACCACGAAAAATGTGGTAGAGTCTTACCTTTACCTACCGTATTAGTGTCAACTGGCGGAGGCGAAGTGAATTCAAATGGTAAATAGATGCTGCAAGCAATCACTTGACATACAACTTTAACGTTATTTTCGAATTAAGATATGACATGTAAAAATATTATTATATGACTTTATGGTTAGTATATTTGAATAAATATTATTATTTTAGTTAAAAAGAGTAGTTATTAAGTTAATTAATTCATATTTTAAAATAAGAATGTGCATAATAATTAATATTTCAATTTGATTTTATAATTATCTGTACGCCAAAACGTCAGGCGTAGCGTCCTTATTAACATTATGTGTAGTCATATCTAACTCCTTCACCTACTACCACAGAATACAAGATTTTGGTTTGAGTTTGAATTACTCGTAGTTCAATTTGCTCAATGCGTTGCAATTATGTAGTCATCAAAAACATGTAAAAATGTTGTAATTATTGTATTGTTTAAAAGGAAGGGTAAGCGTGGTTCAAAGTAGTCAAGTATAAATTTGAAGTTTGGATTTGGTGTTCTAGAGATACAGAAAAACTGTTCCCCGTGTTTGGTCCAAACCCCCTTAAAAGAATAGATCATTTGCTATTCTACCAGGATGTTCATAAAAGGCGTACGATTGGCTATAGACACGCGTCACTAGGTAGTAGAGTTCCGCATCGTCTCGCCCGGGTATTTGGTACCACCGCCTTACCTATACGTGACGCAATAGCGTCAATGCTTATCTCAGTCGTGTGCCGGTTGGAAAGGTAAGGTAGCCGGTAGACTTATGCAAGTGGCATTGCCATCATACTACCCGGATAGCAATGAACCATTAATATCTTTGTTTCCTACAGGCGATGATTTATCTTTCCATCAGGAGAGCCATCTGCTTCTTGGCTATGAAATGATATAAAAAAACATGACTACGAGGTGGTAGAGTACTGCAACGTCTCGTCAGGGTTTGGTATCGCCGCCTTACCTATTCTCGTTACAAAATATTTAATTACTAGTGGCCCGGCCCGGCTTCACGCGAGTATAAAATATAATATAGCCTATGTCACTCAGTCAAAAAAAAGGATTAAAATCGATCCAGTAGTTTTGATTTATTCATTACTGCCCGTTGTTCGCACGCTTTAAATTTGGAGTAAAATAATTCCCCTTTCCTTATACCATGAAGATTTCCTGCTATCTTTGGAATATCTAAATTCATATACCTACTACATTTTTACTTATTTACTTTTTACATTTTTACCTATTTATTTTATTTTTACAATTTGTATATTGCAGAATACCTTTATACATGGGGCACACTAAAAGTTTTGCACTTGTAGCTAATCGGAACTATTTGAATTTCGAATGTTATATTTTTAAAACGTTGCAACCTTCTTAGTAATAAAAAAAAAACAATTGGTGGGAAATGATTTGTCAATTGTTTTTTATCACACATCAAAGTTTTACGTACTACTACGCAACGAAAATGGAATTAAGTCGAAAAGATTTTAGAGCGATGATTTTTTATGATTATGATGAAAAGTTCTCTTTCTCTGCAAGACTGTTCCGCTCGTCTTCAAAATGCTTTTGGGAGAGAAACACCTTGTTTAAGCACCGTGAGGCGATGGTTTGCTGAATTTGAGAGAGGTCGAGTTTCTTTACATGACGAATTTCGTGAAGGGCGGCCTTCAACTGCCATCAACGAAAATAATGTGGCTACTGTTAAGTGGTTAATTGAAGAAAGCCCCCGGATTACCTATGAGACAATTCGAGGACTATTGGAGATTAGTATGAGCCAAATTTAGAAAATTTTACACGAAGAATTGAAAGTTCGGAAACTTTGTTGTCGTTGGATTCCTCATAAACTGACAGCGGAGCAGAAGCGGGCGCGCGTGGAATGGTGCTCACAGATGCTACTGAAGTACGACCACGGACATTCTAATGCTATTTATGTCATTGTCACAGGAAACGAAACGTGGATTTATTGTTTTGAACCCGAAAAGAAACAGCAATCTTGTGAATGGGTGTTTGAAAATGCGAACAGGCCAACAAAAGTGAGACAAGCGAGAAACGTTGGTAAAAAATGATCGCGTTATTTTTCTCAGCTACAGGTCCCATCTGTACAATTCCACTTGAAGATCAAAAGAGTGTTAATGCCGAGTGGTATTCTACCATTTGTTTACCCAGGGTGTTAGAAATAGTTTGCATAAGACGACCCAAAAGCCGCAATCTCCTACACCATGATAACGCTTCTTCACACACGCCAACAAAACAAAGTCATTTTTAGCTTCCGAAAAAGTACATCTTGTCACTCATCCTGCGCATAGCCCCGAGCTAGCACCCTGTGATTTCTGTATTTTCCCCAAAATCAAACACTTGATGAGAGGTTTTACTTTTACCAAATCCGAATAGGCAGTGATAGCGTTCAATCAGCACGTAGAAAACATGCCCTCAGATCTGTGGTCCTCCTGTTTTAAAAAATGGGTCGATCGCATGAAAACATGTTTAAAATGTAAAGGAGATTATTTCGAAAAGCAATAAACATTATATTTTGGTTATAACATGTTGTTTTTTTAAGTTACGCAAAACTTATAGTGTGACCTACGTATACAAGGTTTACAGCTTTCTTGTCATTAGAAAATACAAACATTTCCGCTACGCCCCTGCATTTTAAATCTGTAATATCTTCGAAAATATTCATTTAAATTACATGCTGTAAACGGCCATTTTGATCTATATTAAATCGCCAATTTATTTAAGGTGCTTAATTGGATAAGGATTAATGCTGTATTGCTTAAAATTTCTTCGAAAATAAGCCATTATTTCTCGTAAAAAGTAAATGGCAAAAAATGCTATTGTAAGTTATCCATAAGAGATAGAAATATACCTACCATCGTGGAGTTTTCTGTAGACCTTTTCAAGGTTTACAAATACTTAGTATATTATTTTGAAAAATCTCGTAGGATTCAGCCTGCGTTTGCAATGTAAGCGGGAAAAAAATGTAATTATTTACGATATCACATCAGAAACCTCAAAAATTACAGTATTTCTCTACTCTTTATTGGATGTTATTATACATATAAAGCTTCCTCTTGAAAAAAAAACCGCATCATAATCCGTTGCGCACTTTTAAAGATTTAAGCATACATAGGGACATAGGGAAAGACAGGGAAAGTGACTTTGTTTTATACTATGTAGTGATATGTCACTATCATGCTCCGGTTTGAAGGGTAAGGTAACCGATAAACTTATGCATATTATGAACGGCAATGTAATTTCAACTATTAACATCTTTGGTGTCTATAAGCGATAGTGTTTCTTTCCATCAGAACAGCTATTAATTTTAAAGCTTGTTGCAATTAGAAAATTATTATAAGAAAATGCAAATGTCACTTGACCCGAAAAACATAACTTTTCTTTTAATGCAGCTAGTTTAAATTATATAGCCTATATTACTGTCACAATTAAGATAAATTATAATTTTCGTTTTTAAACAAAGGCGTTCTTATATATATATATATATATATATATATATATATATATATATATATATATATATATATATATATATATATATATATATATATATATATATATATATATATATATATATATATATATATATATATATATATATATAAGTAGTAATCTTTTTCAGACAACCTTTTGTAATAACGGTACCAATACACTCGGAAACTGGTGCTAAACACAAGTTTACAGTATCCTTATTATGCTTAGATAACACATACATACACTCGAAAACATCACCTTCCTTTTACGCAGTCCGATAAAATATGCAGTCAGATAAAATCGATCGCATCATGAAATCCACGAATAGCAAACGCTATTTAGTCTTATGATAGGACAGGTGACATTCTGTTGAAAAACCAGGCCATATCCAGGCGAGTTAAGTTTCCAGAAAAACTAAAAATAATTAAAAATATTTTTTCTGACCCAGGACTCGAACTCTAATCCTCATACGTCAAGTAGATCAAAGCACTACAACACTACAGGAACGTTGCATTCTACTGAGCCTTAATTAAAATATTTCGCAAAGTTTATTTCTACTTACCATTTTATGTAGGCTTTTATTCACTTTGTTCCGCAGAATTAAATGCTTCTTTATAAAATAGAGATGAGGAAAATCACAAAGTACGCGAAATGTGCTTTAAATGTTACACGCACGACCGACTTTTCCGTGCGAATCGTTCTCCGGCTTCGCTGTACTGAGCTTGAAGCTCGGACCCACAGCGCATCTCCGTTCACAATCATTTAGTCGGCTTCTTTCTCTAAAGACACGTGATTTGCTTTTTTGAAGGTATCGGTCGTGGGATTGTCGTAAAATATATCGGTTTATTATCCTGCTTAGTTATATCTCAAGGCTTATCTCATTTTGACTGTAATGTGAGTAATGTATTAGGAGATTTCGTACGTTTAAATTTAAATGTAATTTGAGTGTGGTGGTTATAAAAGAGAGTTTTCGGGAAGCGTATTATAAAAATTAATTGTTCAGAAAGAGTTTAACTAATTTAGTTTTTAAACGAACGAAGAAGAACACTCCAAATTGTAACACGACAGCCTGACGGCAGCAATTGTTAAGGAGGGCTCTAACATCTAGTAGCCACAGTGATAGTGATTTCAACAATAGTTTGCCTTCTAGGAACTGTCTGGTAGGAAGGCAGGTACCCGGAGCAACACGGGGTAAACTAAAATAATACATGACGGAACGGAGTCAGGTTGAATATCGACCAATAACATTTTTCTTACATAATTCACCATTCCCAGGCAGCCGAAGGGGCGTTGAAATTTATATGGTGGTTAAGAATTCTTAAATATTCCAATTTTCCGCGCAATTTTCTTAATATTTTTTTATAAGAACCTACTCCTGACTATTACAAACGCAACCACTCCCCGTGTTGGTTCCGGGCTCCTTTGAAGAATAGGCCAACTGCCGTTCTGCCAGGCGGTTCGTAAAAGGCGACTGAGTGGCTATGTGCGTCACTACCATCGTGACTAGTAGTCAGGTGGTAGAGTTCTGCATCGGCTCGACCGGGTCTGGTACCATCGCCTTACCTATTCCTGCCGCAATAGCGTCAGTGCTGGTCACTGTCGTGTTCCGGTTTGGAGGGTAAGGTAGCCGGTAAACTTATGGCATTAGACCTCGCCACAAGATAGCAACGCACAATTAACATCTTTGGTGTCTATAGGCGATGGTTGACTCTTTCCATTAGGAGACCCATCTGCTTGTTTGCTATCTTATGATATAAAAAAAAACAAAAAAGGATTAGCGAAATCGGTTCAGCCATTCACGCGTAATGTGAACACGGAAAATAGGAATTGATTTTTATATATAGATGATTGTTGTAAGGTTTTTTTTATATCATTAGATAGCAAACAAGCAGATGGCTCTCCCGGTGAAAAAAAACATCGCATATAGACACCATAGATGATAATGATACATTGCTATCCGTGTGGCGGGATGGCAATACCCCATGTATAAGTCTACCGGCAACTATACCCTCCAAGTCGGAATGTCACGACAATGCCATTGATGCTATTGTGGTAGGAATAGGTAAGACGCAAATAACCGGGCGAGGCGTTGCGGAATTCTACCACCTTAGTAGTCACGATAGTAGTGACACGTATAGCTAGTTGTTGGCTTTTTACGAACTGCCTGGCAGAATGGCAATCGGCAGATGGTCTATTCTTCAAAGAGAACCCGGACCAACATGAGGGAAGCATCTTTACTCTGGCTTTCCGGAAATCTTTGGGAGTTTTTTCGTGAAATGCGGCAGAAACGTGCAACAGGAAACCGTTTTGAATTGACTAATGAGCGCGCGCGGTTGTGAAGTACACTATCAGATTGTACCAACTAGATTACTTAGATGTCAGATGTTTTACATTATGTACTATAAGGCTCGCTTGTTTTTAGGGTTCCAAAGTAAACTAGGAACCTTTACCTATAGTTTCGCCACGTCAGCCCGACCGCCCGCAGGCTAACTTTGAAATCCTTTGTAATAGAGCTGAAATTTAGCATAATATTATTTATTAAAAATCAACATACATGTTAGTTACGGCAATAAAGTGGTAAAATAAAAACTTGAAAAATATTTTTAGGGTGACACCCCTACATGTAAAATGGGGATAAATGGGGATTTTTTCTCGTTTGTCCCATAGTGCGGGGTATGCTTGGATAGGTTTTTAAAATATAATGTACGTTTATAATAACAATTTTTCGATTAAGGGTTTCGTTTGTGAAATATAAAGTTTTAACTTTTATATTTTTTGATATAATGAGTTTAAAAGAACTGAAGGACTTTTACTGTCACAGCTAAGTAGGCTTTACAAGTTTTTGAGTTATAGTCAACCAACTTATAAAATATACTTGGAGAAGTTTTTATAGGCGTTGTACGTATAGTGAGGATATTCGTTGCATTACCTATATAATGTCAATAAAGCAGCGAATGCGTTATTGAGGTTAGAATAGGTTAAATGTTCATAGTTACACAAAATAAAAAAATCTTTTTCTTAGTCCGTATTATTACGATGGGCAATTGCGCGTGTTCCGACACGCACTTTGCCAACTTGTTATAATTATTACTTATACATAACTTTCATTTCTACTTTTGAAGAAATGAGTCGAGACGTGTGTCCAACAGGGATAAGGTTAGTAGATTACTGTATCTACTACCTAGAAGTACCGGTTTTGGCTATGCAGGTACCGATTTGGCCACTTTAAATTTAAATTAATGTACAAAAAAATGTAACGTTAAACAATATTTTGTCAAACATTCGCACGTAATGACATTGTATATATATGTATATATATATATATATATATATATATATATATATATATATATATATATATATATATATATATATATATATATATATATATAAAATCATTTTTATAAAACACTAGCTGACCCGGCGAATTTCGTTCCGCTTAGCAGTCAATAAATAAGCAGATTTAGGATTTCAAAAATAATACAAAATTACCAAGTTAATTCATTTAAAATCCAATATTTTAATGACGTGCCTGTATATATATGGTCATATAAAAACAAATGTTATATAGACACTTGCTTAATACAAGGAACAAAAACAATCTTGCTGTGCATGAACTTTTAAACTAAAGCGTTGTATCAATCGACAGCACAGAACAAGTTCTCAACTCTTTTACAGGGCAAATTATATGTTTCTGTATTAAGCTTTCCGGCACTATTTTAAACAAAGCTTTGTAAAAATATCACTATAGAATATTTGAATATGTAGACGACAAGATCTCATTCCAAATTCCGTCTCAGCCAAATTTCAACTACTTACCTACAACTATTGTATGAAAATTAGACATGTAATATCTTATTTAAAAGAAAAACAGGCCCGCTCAAATTCTTTCACCGAATTCTCTCAGTGACAGATTAAATATTAAGAGTAGAAATTCAGAAGTAAAGATCTGTATTTTTGACAATTTGGTAAAGTCGGGATGATCTGCTAGTATCAATTGGTATTAAAGGCAAATCAAATGATAGCCACAATCCTCTACAAAACTCATTAAAACCTTTACTAGCTAACGCTTGCAGAAAACTGTAAATTTGGCTTAATGCCACGGCTCATGGCCATCAAAAGGGTTTCAGACATGCAATCTGTTGGATGTAAATTAATATTTGTCTATTGTTTGTTTCTCCGTCATAAAATGACAACAAATTAAGACTTTTGACTTGTCGAAATCAATAATAAATTATTGGTTTCGAATAAATATTTTTTAAATGAATACTTTTATAGATAATATTCTTGATGAACTTTTAGAAGACTTTATAGAAATTCTAGATTACTTATCATTAGAAAGTTTAAATCTTTATGAAAAAATTACCGAAAATTTAACAGTAATACTTAGAACACAGTTTAGAAAACCAAGAACTGGAGATCATTTTGTGGTATGACATAAGTTGGAAGTAAAAAATTGTTGTATCTATATTTGACCAACGTTAAAATTTAATGTGCAATGGAAGAAGAAAACCCTGGTGAGAATGCAGAGAATCAAAAAACAGATGAAACTGAAGATAACGAAGCATCATCTCACACTGACGTAGATAACAAAAATACAGAAGAAGAAGAAGTTGAACATGAAGAGACAGAAGGTGAAATAAAAGAAGAAATTGAAGGAAAGCACGTTGAAGGCAAAGTAGAGGAACTAGGTGAACATGAAGAAACCGAACCAAAAGCAATAGACGAAGCGTTGGATGGGGAAGAACAAACTGGTGAAGAACGATTAGGAGAGGAGCTTGAAGAGGAGGCATTAGAAGGAGAAGCAACTACAGAAGAAGAGAAAAAAAAGGAACAGACACCCGTCGAGGAAGAATTGGTTGAAGAAGAAGAAGCATACGTAGAAGAGCCTCCTCCTGATCCAACTGCACCTTACGATTTAACTGATTCAAAAGAGGCTTTAAAGCCTCCATTTGAATTAAGGCCTGATCAGGTAGTAGAAGTGGAACAGCTTTGGGAGCTATATCAAAATTATACACCTGCATATACGAATATAGATGGATTTATAACTGTAAAAGAATTAATTTATATGTTAAAATGTCTTCTTTTGATGACATATACTCCTGAACAGTTACAGGAATTGATAGCATTTTGTGTAAGACCACCACACCCAGAAGGTCACATAACTTATGAGCAATTTTTGAAAATGGTTACAATACGGCAACGCGAGTTTCCCGTAGAGGAGGAACTGCGTTCTGCCTTACAAGTTCTTGATCCTGGTAAAACAGGTTCGATCGACCGAGAATATATGAAAGAATTATTGGCTAAACAAGGCCATAAAATGTCTCAAAAACAATTGGATAACTTAATGAAAGAAGTAGACATAGCTAATGATGGCACTATAGGTATTGAAGACGTTGTAGGCACGATGTGTATTGATTTGAACAGAGATGACATAATCATGCTCCAAAATGCTTTAAATTCTGAAGAACAGCCTCCTCCTGCAGAAGAGGAAATGTAATTTTTTTAAAACCATCACAGAAATCAAATTTACAAATGTTTGTTGCAATTTTAAGGAATCAATATCAGAAAATAATCAAACGTAAATGATAAAACTGCAGCAATAAAATCCATATGAGTAACTATAGCGTAAAGACAAACCTTTTTGTTTACAAATAAATACATATTATTAGCTGCAGCGTGCAGCGCCCTGCATTATAAAAGTTTTTGCGAATCCCGCGGGATCATTTAGTTTTTCCGGGATAAAAATTGCCTATGTGCTATTCCAGGTCATCATCTTTCTATGTGCAAAATTTCATTCAAATCCGTTCAGTAGTTCTTGCGTGATTGAGTAACAAACATCTACCCATCCATCCATCCATCCAAACATCCAAACTTTCACATTTATTACATTATTATAATTATAATTATAATTAATATATAACGTATACTAACGTATAATTTTTCGAAGCATTGTATAGATATGTATCCGTTGTCATATATTTTTGAATTTGTACTGCAGTTACAAGTGCAAGATATAAAAAGGAAATAATAGCTACTGCCTACTACATACCTATGTTAATTTATGCATATACATAATAATGTTTAAATTTCATACTTCAAATAGGCGAATCGACAGTCTAATGATTCATGAGGTAGGTAAAAGTGTCGTCAAATATTTCTTCTAGAGCGACAAATAATTTAAGCCTCTAAGCCGCATTAAGGAAGTATAGAAGTATATCATAAAGCCCGTAAATGGCAGCTGAGGTTTTGTTGTTGTGGGTTTTTTTATAGAAAAGGGGGCAAACGGACTGGAGGCTCACCTGATGGTAAGTGATCACCGCCGCCCATGGACAACAGAAGATTTGCAGTTGCGTTGCCGGCCTTTTAAGAAAGAGTAGGCTCTTTTCTTGAAGGTACCTAAGTCGTATCCGCTTGGAAAAACCCCTGCCGGTAATTGGTTCCACAGAGTATAATAGTAGAGTATAATATTTTATTTCATTAAAAGATGTTTCACGTATAAATTCTTGATTGATAATGCTTACTTCTTTATAATTTTTGGAGCTAATGTAAAATAAGTGGGTATAGGTAGATACTCGACAATGAAACGAAATAATTATAGCGACAGGTAGGTAATCTTTATTTATTTATTTTAATCAAAATCTGATGAATCGTCACTGTCACTCGATGAGCTCTCTCCAACATTTATTATAAGTTCCTGTTCTTGTATATTATCGAATGCCACATGAATTTTCCAATCCGACGCTATAATGTTTTAGGTTTTTTTCCAACTTTTTCCCAGTTTTCTGCACTTACTTCCGCACAAGCATTTTTTAATAAATTGAACATCTTGTTTGCCGTAAAAGGGGGGATGGGTATTGTTTCGAGCGGCGTGTCCTTTGATTTGTGCTCATATTAGTACTATAGCATTGTACTGGCAATGATACGGCGGAAGTCGAAAAACCCAATGACCACATTCAGAAGCTATTTCGTCAATAAAATGTATTTTAGGGAGATTTTTTCGATTTTAAAATATTCACTAATTGTAGTTTTAATAAAGTACTATCCATATTTTCGCCATGACGTTGGAGCCAGTCAATAATCTCTTGTTTTTTTTATTGGCCTGTTTTGGCATTTTATCAATTTGTCTGGAGTGATATGTAGCCATGTCCATCATAATTATGGACGGTTCTTCCAGAGATTGCACCATTTCTTTAAACCATCCTTCGTAAATCTCCGCGTTCATTTCTTCGTGATAGTCCACTGTTTTCTTGGATTTAAAGGCCAGCAAAGCATCTGACACGAATCCACATATAGACCCTGCATGGCATATGATAAGGCGTTCAACTTTTCCCATTGGCACTGAACTAGTGGAAGCGGTGGTGTCATCGGTCCAGTTCTTAGATACTGTGTGGTTTGCATTTAACCAAGTCTCGTCAGTAAAAATAACATTTGATCAATTTGATATCTTTTTGGCTTCGTTCAAAAATTCGCAGCAAGCCATAGCAACATCGTGACACTCCATTAATATTTTACGTTTCCGATTTTTTTATAAGAAAATCTGTTTTTTTTTTAAACCAAGCTTAATGACGATTTTTAGCCATGAAACAAACCACATTCACGTAAAGAAACAACAAGTTTTTTAAGTGTTGAAATTTTTTTGCGCAAGTAATAGTCATATATATGACGACCAATAGCATCACCCTCGAAGTTGTCAACCATTGTCACACGACGTGATTGGCGTTTTTTCATCGGTGTACGAACCTTATTTTCCTGCATGCCGCTTGTACCGTAAGCCTCGGTAGTAATTTTTGAAACAGTAGGTCCACTAATTCCTAATGCGGTGGCAACACGCTCTCGCACTTGCAACAGTGGTAAAAGCAGGCCACCATTTTGATACTCTGCTTCAAAGAAATTATGAACCTTGATCACCAGTTCTCTCGCCTGCCTTTTTAGAATAGATCCTTTCGGCCTTTTATTATTTGACAGCATTGTATTTTGTGTTCCTCCGTGTTGATTGCTGCCTAGCAATCGACACGGAGGAACACAAAATACACAACGTAACGTATGGATAATGTGAAAAAACTCAGCAAACAGAGTGCTAAGTGTGAGTTTTTCTTTTCGCATTCGATCGTGAGCGCGTTTCGAGTTTACTAGGAATTTGTATGTGATTTGTACAGCGCCACCTAGTAGTAAACTGGTTTCTCACGTTTACCACTAGGTGGCGCAGTACAAATCACATACAAATTCCTAGTAAACTCCAAACGCGCTCACGATCGAATGCGAAAAGAAAAACTCACACTTAGCACTCAGAAATGTAGTGACTAGCACGACCGTGTGGTTGCGAGTGACAAATTAAAAAAACCACAAATTGAGTATTCCCACCTCGAAAAAATATATTTGAATGTTTTTGTTATATTTGCCTTTGTTCAAAATATAATAAATATATGCGATCGATATCATTACTTATTTGGTCAAAACACTAGGTACAACTTTAAAATTAAAATTGTCATCGAGAAAATAAAGAAATGCAAATAGTATGAAATTATAGTTAAGCTATCTGTAAACGTTGTTAGAAGTCTGAGTTCAGACGTTTGTCAACACGCCAATTGTATTAAGCCTAGAACACACATGCTACTAAAAAAGTACGCTTGTTTGCTTCTAGATAGTGTGCTCATTTATAGCATGCTCTCTGTGTGTATACATTTGCTCATGAAAGCACACACCTCAGAAGCATACTTCTTAGCAGCATACTTCTTTCTAGCACGTGTAAAATACACATGCTAATTAGAGAATCCAAAATGGGAGTTTCTATGTGGAATTGTATACGGAATAAAAAAAATTCAGTAATTTTATTACTTTTAACACTTTTAAATAATAAACTTTTAATGAAAACGAACAAGACGAATGACGAAGAAACTCTCCTGTGTTGGTCCGGGCTCCTTTGAAAAATAGGCCAACAGGCATTCTGCCAGGCAGGTCGTAAAAGGCGACCGATTGGCTATGCGAGTAACTACCATCGTGGCTACTAGGTGGTAGAGTTCTGCATGGGCTCGTCCGGGTCTGGTACCTGTCGCAATAGCGTCAGTGCTAGTCACCGCCGTGTTCCGGTTTGGAGGTTAAGGTAGCCGGTAAACTTATGCATGTGGCCTCGAGACCTCATTTCAATAGCAACACACTATTAACGTCTTTGGTTTCTATAGGCGATAGTTGATCAAATGAGGCAGGAAGATATTGTTGGTTTCAAGAACCATTTGCGAATGCATCCAGTAAAATTTGATGAACTTTTGAAAATATTTAACTATTCATAAGAAAAATTGACACTTACATGAGAGATGCTATGCACGCATTTTCTTTTGAGATTTTGA
The DNA here is from genome assembly GCA_036924255.1 of Apodemia mormo. Classification (NCBI taxonomy): domain Eukaryota; kingdom Metazoa; phylum Arthropoda; class Insecta; order Lepidoptera; family Riodinidae; genus Apodemia; species Apodemia mormo. Next base: position 30,618,828 of record JAUPFN010000006.1, read on the forward strand.
TTTTATATTGTGAGTAAGTACATTCCGTAAATATTCACAATTTTGGTAAATAAATATAAAATTTATAGTTTTTTCATCGCCCCATTGAGCCATCGTAAAATATCTACACGCAAACATATCCACAAATTATAACTAGTGCTAGTAAGCGAGCCAAGTAGCATATAATACGTTCAGACTTGCTTTAAAGCCACCCTCTTCGCCCCCGCACCTTACATCGCGTGCTAATTAGCACAAAAAATAGACCTGCATGCGATTAAGTAGCGTGCTTATTCACAAGCATGCTCTTTTCGTATACGCGTGCTACTTATATGCTACTAAGTAGCATTTGCTCGAAATTGGCATGCTTTCGTGCTACTACGTAGTATGTGTATTTCCGCCCTATACTTTGACAAAAGAAAGATAGTAGGTACTTCATCTAAGGCGGCCCATAGACCTACAATAATGTTGCGCAATATTACGTATTGTGCAATATTATTGACCGTTTAGGGTTAATAAGAGGGTGGATTGAAATGTATTCGGCCTAACCAAGAAAATAAACACATACTAAATGAGTTATATTTTTATTTTTCTACATAATCACCATCAAGTTCGATGCACTTTTGCCATCTCCCATTCAAAGCATTTAGACCGGTGAAAAAATGATTTTTCATTAGAGTCAAAATATGCGTCTACTTTTGTTTTGACTTCGTCGTTTGTCGAAAATCTTTGACCTCCCAAGTGATTTTTTAGGTTAGGGAACAGAAAGGAGTCTGACGGTGCCAGATCAGGTGAATAAGGCGGATACGGTAATAAATCAAAGTCACAACTGTAGATTTCAGCCATTGATTGCACAGACGTATGAACACGGGCGCTATTTTGATTAAACAAGACTTTTCTTCTGAGCATTCCCGGACGTTTGTCTTACATTTCTTCTCGTAAACGACGTAGTAAGACACAGTAGTACTCAAAGTTTATAGTCTTACCCCTTTCAAGATAATCAATCGTAATCACACCCTTCGAGTCCCAGAATACTGAAGCCATTACCTTATCTGCCGACAAAAGCATCTTAGCCTTTTTGGGGGGTGGTGAACCAGATCTTTTCCACTGTTTTGATTGTTGTTTTGTTCCTGGCATACAGTATCGTTTTGTTACAATGGACGAAACATAGGTTATGTTTCGTCCATTGTAACAAAACGATTAAAAAAATCATCTGCATCGGCTTCAAATAACTCCAAACAGTCACGTGAAATAGTCCATCGCGTCCTTTTTTGTTCAACTGAAAGCAGTCGTGGAATCCACCTCGCAGGCACTTTGTGGAAACCCAATTCGTTGACTATGATATTTTGAGTTCGTTCATTAGAGATGCCTATAATCTCGGCTATCTCTCTAATTTTTGATCTGCGGTCTCCGATGATTAAATCGATCGTCTAAGGCTTTCTTTCACACTCTCTCTGCCACGCTTGAATTCTGCTATCCAATTTTTGACGATGAATAAGACAGAGCAGAATCTCCTAATGTACTGACCATATCATCATGGATGGCTTTCGGTGATAGCCCCTTCGTATGGAGGTACTTAGTGACGGAACGCTGCTTGATTTGCTCCATTTGCAGAAACTATGTCCTATTGCTTTGTTAAAAAAAATATAAAGTCACAACAAATTACTGCACACGTTTCGAACTTCACATAATTGACTGCTATGAACTAAGCTAAATAATGTGGGTAGATTTGATTTTTAGAATTGAATGGATCTGTGATAGGCGAGTACTTTTCAATCCACCCTCGTATTGAAGATTGCACAAATACTGAAGGAAAGTTTAAGCGGGTTTAATTTTTATTGTGCAATATTTTTTTCTTGCACTTTATAGGCTTAATATTGCACAATATTTTTCACTTTAGAGTTTGGAGCGGTCGCGTTCGGTCAGTCACGGTATTCAATGTATGGTTGTGTCGTAAATTTAAGCAAAATGGCGAGCAAGAATGCTATAAAAGATAAAGAACGGGAGTTTTTACTTGAGTGTATAGAATTGTATAGAGATTTATTTAACAAAATCACCAGCATGGTTGCTGCCAAAACTTCGTCTTCAGACATATTGCTCGCACGAAAATATTGATCAGACTGGTTTGTCAATTTTTGTAAGAGAATTTATTGAACGCTTGGAATCAAAGGGGTACCTATTCAATATTATTGCCACAGAAATCATGTATAGGTAGTGATTATTGCACAATAAAAGTATTGTGCAATATTATTATAGGTCTATGGGGCACCGAAGCTATTATGTCAGTTAGGTACTGTCACTCGGCTCGGCAATTCGGCACAATTGACATAACGTTGCATGTTATTACAGTTAGGGATGCAACATCGTTCACAAAAAACATGATATTATGACATCGATTTTTTCGGAAGAGAAACATCGATGTTAAAAACATCAAAGTTTATGAACTATACATCGATTTCAATTGTTTTCGATGTTTTTAACTATAACCACTTAACTTCTATGACATGGTGATGCGTCAATGGCAAAGAACTGAAACAACCAATGAAACAATGGCGATATTTTATTGATTCAGGTGTTACTTTGCGAAAATCCATTATTAAAAGTGTGAAATTAATTAAATTTGCTATTATCCGCGAACTGTACTATGATAAAACATTGTTCATAAAACATCGCTCATGACGAACGATATATCGTCAATATTTGGGATTTCAATATCGATGTTAAAACACCGATACTTATGGACAACACATTGATATTTGAAAAATTCGATGTATCCTTTTTCATCCCTAGTTACAAGCAATAATTTAATTTAGGACTGTTGATATTTTTTTAAATAGGTATCGGATTCTTGATATAGCGATATTTATAAATATATTAATATCGGAGTTTGATATATCGAAAAAAATATCGATATTTCGGTACATAGATATTTTTTTTTTATTATCAAAAAAAAATTAAAATAAAAAGAATATTACGATAAACTACGGTTTAAAGTGCCTCATTTTAGTACAAAAATTGAGCAACTTCCCCTTAAATCAAGCAAATGTTTTCAAAATTTGTGAGTCAATATCCATAAAATAATGACACAAACATGTTTTTATTAAGCTACCAAATAATGCCTTTGACGATCGGACAGGGTTTTCTTACACACTGTATTTTTAAAAGTTAAGAAATTACATTACCTTATTGTTTCGAATTCGCTTAACACGACAAAAAACACTGACTACACAGCCCATAGACACCTAATAATAGGCGAATGACTTGTGTCAACACATCTGACTTATAGTTCCGATGTAAATGTTCACGCGCCAATGAGTAGTGATTGGGTAATCAGTGTCGACCAATCAGATGCTCAGTACATTACTATCTTTCACTGTGGCCTTGAGTTAGCCAATTACGGCGTTGCAACCCCACTTTGTCTTACCTCAGCTAGTTGCCAGAATGCATTCAATACGGAAAATCAAACATTAGCCGTCTATAGGCTACGTGGTCGGTGGCAAAAAAAATACAGCAGATTAAGTTTACTATGATGTAGATTAAATAATTGCAGAAAAAAATTAAAAACTTATTTAAAAAATATCGAGTGTCGATATCTACATTTCAATATCGAACTATCGATATATCGTTCAGAAAGTATAATAGGTAACAAATATCGATAATTAGTCAATACAATAGTCAACATTGTCATTTGTCGGTATTGTAATATTTTTAAAACTTACTACTACATACTTACTAATTACCTATTATTTGTAATAAATATTGAATTAATTAAACATGAAGTGCACAACTACGAGGTGGACACTTATTTTGATTGCTTTTGTATCTAAGTTTTGCGAAAGTAAGTAGTTTTAATCGTAATAGTTTAATTGTGGGTGTGGTTGAAAATCTGTAAATATTTTCGATTTCATAATATTATTGTAAGATTTACACATTAAAATTATATTGTTTATCAAATATCTACGGAAAGGTTTTGTAGTTTTCGGCAACCTAGACGATTTTTAAAAAGTGGTTAAAGTAAATAATAGTTATTTATTTTAGGAGATTGGTTGTGTGTATTAAATAAATAAATATCTCTGGATAAATGATATGAACTTATGAAGCCTGCCCCTTTACTACCTCCCTTAATGAATTTCCTTGATTCTAAACTGTTACTTATTATGCCTTAACTTCCAGGTTAGTTTTTTAAAAAATAACTTATCATGGCATGCTTGAGGGCATAAACTTATTTAAAAGCATGGTGTATTTTGGTGATAGCGCATTGAGATACTTTGCGGTAGATAAATACTTTGTAATTATTAATTTACTAACTGAAATGAACATATTTGCCCGTGACCAGAGTAAAATGTCGTTAATATAATCTCTTAACACTAGACATGGGTAACTCAGCGAAATTCCTTGCGTTAACTCAGCAACTCAAGCGCAGTGTACTGCGCTGGCTCATTGCGCTAACTCAAAATTGCGCCATGGCGCAATAAATCTGATGCAGCTTGCGGGTAAAGGGAAGTGAGCAGCGAGCGAAACGTGCTCCGTGCACCACGCTACATATTCATAACACAAACAGCGCACAACACATGAATTGCGTTGGTTCATTGGTAACTCAACGAGTGAGTCGCAACACATAAGAGTCATGACTCATGATAATTGTGCACATGAATGAGAGTTTACTGCGTATAGTCTAAGTAGTCTATGGTATTCACCCGCTCAGTGAATTGAGTTAGCGCAATTATGCGGCGCAGCGCAGTGTTACACATGTCTACTTAACACAAACCTACATATTGTTCGGGACCCCCTTTGAAAAATAGACCATCTGCCATTCTGCCAGGCAGTAAAAGGCAAACAATTGGCTATATTTGTCACTACCATTCTATTAGGTGGTAGAGTTTTGCTACGTCTCTCGGATTTTGGTACCACTACCTTACCTATTCCTGTTGCAATAGTATTATGCCATTGTTGTGGTTTGGTTTGGAGGGTAAGGTAGCCAGTAAACTTATGCAAGTGGCATTACTATTCCACCACCCGGGTAGCAACACACTATTAATATCTTTGGTGTCTGGTTGTCTCTTTCCATCTTGAAAGCCATCTTATGGTTTTCTATCTTAATATAAAAACTTGTAGCTCCTTAGATGTTGAATTGAAAAAACTTGCCATGGTTGTCTTGGAGTTTTTGATTATCTACTTTTTTATAATAAAATTTGATAAAGCGGTTTCACTGTGAAATTATTATAGACAGACAGATTCACATTTATAATTATAAAAGTAGACACTAGGCATCCTATACCTTGATGCGAGGCCCAGTCTCTCTGCCTTAGGTATTTGGTCCCAAATGTGTATGTATGTATAAACTGTAAGGTTTGTTTAACATTTGCATGTATTGCTATCTTGTGGTAAGTTATAATTCAACATGCATTTACTGGCTACCTTGCCGTCCAAATTGGAACATGACAGTGAAAAGCACTGACGCTATTGCGGCAGGAATAAGTAAGGTGGTGGTACCAGACCCGGGCTAGACTCGCAAAAGCTGACCGAGTGATTTGTATAGCCAATTGGCCAGCTTTTACGACCTGCCTGGTAGTATGGCAGGTGGCTTATTCTTCAAAAGAGCCTGGACAGAATTTGGTGCAAATACACCTAAGTGTGTAGCTAAATAAAGTAAATTTATGTGTTTTATACTTTCATTTAATTCTCTGAGGTGTTAGAGCGATTTCACATTAGGTTGCAAACAGCATGACAAAAGCAATGCTACTTTTGTACTGTTTAAAAATGGCCAACAAAAACAAGAGCAACAATGATGTTTCCTTGTTGCAATTTATTGTAGTGAGTGTGCCACTTAATCTAATCACGATCCGTGGTTGTTATAAGAAGGCATCTGTTGCTGCCACAATGCTTTCGACTTAATGCATGTTGCGCAATTGAAGCCACACTTATAGATGATTTTAAATGATTCTTTTATTCCAGCAAATGCAATATGGTGTTACCAATGTACTGCAGCAACACCTGGTTGTTCTACTCCATTTAATTGGCGTGGTGTTGGATATCTTGGGAACCCTTGTCCTGAAGCTGAAGATATATGTGTGAAACTTATTGAAAGAAAAGGAGGTATTACGAAATAGTCAAATAGTTTAGAATACTCACTTGTGATTTGAATGTTATGCTGTGTGCAGCTGACAAAGTAGCCAATTACCATAAGACAATTTATAAATTGAAAAAAAAAAAACTATAAATATTACACAGATCATGGGTTTTAAAACCACACTCTATATGCACAAAAAATCCACATGATATGAAATATGACAAGAGTTAGTAATTTTAATAAAAGTAAGTCTGCTAACGATAAATGGTATTTATGTAATAGATAAATAAGTTAGTAAGTCCCTTTGTTGACCCAGGCTTTATTTTGAAGAATAGATCAACTACCTATCTTCTAGGCATCTCTTAATAGGTGATAGTCTTACAATGTCTTAACGGGGTTTGTTATCACCATACTTATTACCTATTCCAGATATGATAGCATTGATGCTTATCACTGTCCTGTTAAAAGAGTAAGGTAAACTTATTCATATGGTATTCCAATCTCACCACAAGCATAGCAATACACCATTAGCATGTTTGGTTTATATAGGCAATTGTTACCTTTTTTCATTAGAAGAACCATCTGCTTGTTTCATAATTCAGAAATCAATTTTAAGAGGTTTTTTATAACAAAACAAATCTTTCTTATCATAATCTATGTATTAATTAGATGTGAGGTGTATTGTTCGAATAAACTATTTTAAGATAGCGCATTATAGACTATAAACAATATTTTTTTTCTATGCTTTACATTGAGTATACATAGCATGTTATATATAACGCTATGCATTATGTTAACCACCACAACTTTAATATTATTATGTGAAGGGAAAACTGTAGACCTCTTTTTCGGACAACTGCATGGATGGTAGGGTATGAAATTTGGTACATATAAAGATCATGTTGTGGAGGACTGCTGAAAACTAATATTTGTAAATAAAATGCAAGAAATACATTAAATTAATAAAAATAAATGTTACACACACAACATTCATGTGACATACATGATAATATACACACATGTATACTTTTTATTTTCTTTACGACTAAAATCAATTGTCAAATTTAAAAGAGGTTTTATTGTTTAGTCTATAATAATAAATGTTTATTTCAAAAAATTACGTAAGCAGAATAAAATCTAATAATTACAAAGTTTCTTTAGATATTAATTATCATATGATGTTTGCCTGAACAGTGAACTAGAAAAACCTGAGTTTCAGGCTAAATTATATGGTCTATAGTCTAATTTTGGCTACAGGCAAATGCTAGTAGTTACAAATATGTAAAATATAGTGAACTGAACAACATTAAACAATCTAGCTCACCATGGCTCACCAGTTTATTGGCTGCAAATTAGGTGATAGATTTAACAACTATTAATTGTAATGCATATTTAATGTTATAAATGTGATAGTCTGACATACCAAACACCACCTGTCCAGGCTACTTTCAAGATAACTATTATTATTTTAAGATTATAAGGTAATTATTTTAAAAATCTTAGAATTTCACTATTTGCATAGAAGATATGTAAAGGTATATGCAGTAATAATTAGGGCGAGCGAAGCGAGCCTTACACTAGGCGACTTTCTATGCACTTTTATGGTACCTTTTACTGAAAAAATATCGCACTTTTAGGTTTGAGCTTTGACGTGGTAGTTTAAATTCATGTATAGATAATAGATATGATCTACAATTAAAATACAATTTTACAAACATTAAAAAGCTAGAAGATACATGTTGTATTAGAATTTTATTACTACTAACGCCATCTATTAAAAGGCTAACGAGTTAAAATGCTACAAAGCTACATAAGGCGACGATCTATGCCCTTTTGTGGTACATTTTACTGAAAAAATATCGCACTTTTAGGTTTGAGCTTAGGTGTGGTAGTTTTAATTCATTTTCATTCCATCTATTTTAATACAATATTAATCTATTAATACAATTGAACTTCTTAACTTCCCCCTGCATATGAAGATAAGGAAGTTACTGTTTTAGTAAGTAAGTAAAGTTAGTAAGTGTTTTCTTGCTGTTTTTTTATGACTTAGCAATTAAGAAATTTCAATATCTCTCAGAACTTAAAATACCTTAATTTAGTGGGAAGTTTCAGGGATGGCCTGCAAGGTCAACTGTTTACAGAATTTTCACAATATGACTATTGTGAAACAGTAGAAGTGTATTGATTGATTAATATTGTAGTGAGATCAATTTCCAATGTTAGCCCGAGGGTAAAAGCTAAAACAACGGTATATTCATGCCTGTATCCCCAAAGAAGTAGGCAGAGTTACAAAGTGTCCACGATTAGCCGAAGATACGTTTAGTCCCACAACGTGATGGGTGACAAATGTATCACCAACCGGGCACTTTTCCAATCCCGGGCAAAATTGTTTTTATTAGATTATTGAAAAACACATTTTTGATATGTCTGACCCGGAAATCAAACCCCGATGGTTTCTCTGATACAAAAAGTCGAAAAATTTATTGGTTGAGTTTCCACCGCCAATTTTTCGTGCTTGCGGTAAGTCCAATATTAATTTTAAAAATGTTGAAGGTTAATTAAAAAAAACATTTTTTGATTTTGAAAATCGATGTGAAAACAGGAACTTCCCGATTTTAGAAAAAAAAAATATCTTAGCGAAATGTTAAAAATTTGTTTTTCTTTATAAGATCTACTTTCATTTTTAAGACCCATTTTTTATTGAAAACTCTTTTACAAGAAAGTTACCATAAATTAAAATTGATTTTTATCAATATAAGACTTTAAGGGAGAAGTGGTCGAAGTCGCGAGATGGATCTTGAGTTGCTACATATTACAGGTAGACCATTCTATATTATAGGTAGACCAGAAAATATAGTGTAAAATATGAAGATAACCTTTATATTTGTTCTGTGTAGATAACATTGACAATTATAAAAATGGCGTTTTTAATAAATCAAGAAAATTTTAAGGGCTTTTTCTTGTAAGTGCTAAAAAAATGTAGTCTTAGGAACATGTTTTATCATTTTGGTTTTATTTTCCTGTGCCTCGTAGACCAAAGCCTGATGACGCCTTTGATGCGAATATATTGTTTGGGTGAAAATTTTGAATTTTTTTAGGTTAGATAATTATAAATAAAGTCCATACATTAAAAGATGTAGTTCTCATAAAAAATACTTTCCTGACAACATTACTAGGTACTATAACTTTGCGAGCCCTTACAAAGCTCTGCTTTTTGCTAGTCTAGTTTACATGTACTATTTTTTGTAACTGTTTTATATAGTGTCCGAAAATTACGACCAAGGTATCATTTGATTCGTATTGTCACATAGAAAGTTTAAGGATAAGTCCGACAAGGCGCTAAAAAAAATTGCAGAAGTTATAAACAAGTAAGTGAAAAAAGTAGAGGTATGGTTTTTTTTTAATATCTCGAAAAATATTCAAACTTTCTATGTGACAATACGAATCAAATTACGACCAAAGTGTCATTTGATTCGTATTGTCACGTAGAAAGTTTAAGGAAAATAAATAAGCGAAAAATAGTGGAGGTTTGGTTTTTTTGAATATTTCGAAAAATATTCAAAATTTTCGAAATTTTAAAAAAGATCAAAAAGATCATCAAATTAGCTAAAAAAATACATATATTTATTTACTTTTTTAATATATAATTTTCAATTGTTAATAAAATAATGGAAAATCATAATTTTGTAAGAGTTAATCTATTCATTAGCCTGTTAAGAATAACTTTGCTTAGTGAAAAAAATCTAGGGTTTAAGTTTGATAATATCAGGGTTTTTATGTTAACTTTAAATTTAGAAAAAGTAATTAATTAACAATTGCATAGTTAATGTGAAAATTAAGATAAAAATTCTTTAACCACAGATTATTGTTCATTGGAGTATTTCAATACTACATGATTTTTTTTATTCCATAATTATCATATATTTTAATATATTTAATTTTTTTTTGCTGTGTCAGATTGACACAACGCGCGCGGAAGCCAGACCATCCGTTTTTGGCTCTATTTTCAGGGCTCTGTAATAATTATAAATATTAGAAGTACAGCTCCGGCAGTTGGAACTTTTTTTTAGCAAAGTTGATGATCTTTTTGGAAAATTTATGATACTGGATATTTAATGTTTATAGCGTTCCAAGAATATTGAGTAAGAATATTGTTTTTACAGCTAGAGAAGTAATAACCAGAGATTGTCTGAGCAACTTTAAGGCATTCCGGACAGATATACCTGCTGATACTTATGAAGGCTGCAGACCTGCTACTAAAGACCTTAACTTGGGGCACTATGTGAACAATTCAATAAAGGAATTAGATATTAAAAGGTACCTATGTTTAGCAGAAACCTATTTTTATTTAATATGCATTAGAAGTACATTAAACTAATTCATAAACATTACATGCACTACATTGATTCGACATAATATATAATCTCCATACATGTATAAATACTAGGGTTGGGCCGAAATTCGTTTTACATTTGGTTTAACCGAATTTCGGCAGCTTAATCCGAACTTCGTCATTCGGCCGAAATTCGGTTTAAACGTCGAACATTTGGCTCTAGAAAAAAGTACCTACTTGCACTATTTTGACTGAAATCTACATTACAAAGTGGAAAGATTTGTATTTTTCTATTTTTGTATGTATCTAATAAACTCAAAAACTACTGGACCATTTTGAAAAATTTTTACACCGTTAGAAAGATATTAAATATAAGTAACCATAGGCTATATTTTCAATAAAATTAGTGATCCCTACCTAAATTGGAACAATGTAACCCAAGGTATCAAAATTTTGCCGCTAAGTCATTATGTCTCGTGCGCTGCGAAAACCATTAACGATATATAAAATAATTTAAGTAAATTCGTGATAAAGTCGCGAAGTGTCGCTCTCGAGAAAGCGCACCAAAATAAAACCGAAATTCGGCCGACATTCGGCCAATTTTTTAGTATTTACCAAATGTTCGGCCGAAGTTCGAATTCGGTTCAAACCACATTCGGCCCATAATAATCTAATAAATACTTATATGTTTATGGCTTAAGTCTTTTTTTTATACCATAAGATAGCAAACAAGCAGATGGTTCTCCTGATGGAAAGAGTCAACCCTCGCCTATAGACACTAAAGATGTTAATGGTGCGTTGCTATTTTGTGGCGAGGTCTAATGCCACATGCATAAGTTTACCGGCTTTCTTACCCTCCAAACCGGAACACGACAGCGACAAGCACTGAAGCTATTGAGGCAGGAATAGGTAAGCCGGTGGTACCAGATCCGGGTGAGACAATGCAGAACTCTACCATCCAGTAGCCACGATGGTAGTGACTCGCATGGCCAATCGGTCGCCTTTTACGACCTGCCTGGTAGAACGGCCGTTGGTCTATTCTTCAAAGGAGCCCGGAACCAACACCGGGACACTGTAAAAGCTAAGTAGCAGCCAACGCCAAGTCTGTCGTAAAACTTAGAAAGAAATGTTATTGTTTAGTCTATGGTAGAATTTCGACTACAGATCGATCGCTAGTAAATAGAATTACTTCATTATTTTTTTAAATAATTTCACTGGCTTATCTATAGGTAAACCTCTTACATGACGGACATAGTTTTTATTATTCACTATATATAGTTTCCTGAAAATTTGTCCTGTAGCCTTTCATACATTGTTTATTAATATATTAAGGTTTTATATCATCATACTGAGCCCCATGTAAGGTAGGTGGAGTGAACTGTACATAAGCACTCAGTTGCAATATGATTTACCTATCACCAGTTTGGCTATTATATAGTTTCCTGAAAATTTGTCCTGTAGCCTTTCATACATTGTTTATTAATATATTAAGGTTTTATATCATCATACTGAGCCCCATGTAAGGTAGGTGGAGTGAACTGTACATAAGCACTCAGTTGCAATATGATTTACCTATCACCAGTTTGGCTATTATTAATATCTTTGGTATCTATGGGCGACAGTCACTTCTAATAAACTGTCTGCTTTTTCCCTCTAAAGTATCTTCACGCCCGTTTCCCTTGTATGTTAGCCAGATTTAACAATGTCTAGCCTTTTCGGTTCACGATGATACACCGGTTTGTTGGTTGGCAAGATGAGTGGTGATCCCCATCGCCGCATTTTACCGATCTGATAACGAATATCAACTATTTCTAGCAATAACCAGGACTGACGGTTTTATGTGCTCATCCGAGGCACGGGATTGGTAACACACCACCCGCCAGACTCTGACCTGCTACTGAGATTTTGTAGTTTCGAGAAAAACCTCGATTATACTTATGCCCGACCCAGGGATCGAACCCGGGACCACATGATATGAGCCGAATAGGCTAACCTCTAAACCACGAGGCAGTCTTGTTTTTTCTAATAACAAAAAAGATATATGCCCAGCATCCTAATAGCCTTTTTTTTAAGACCAAGGTAGACAACAGTATGAAGAAAATATGAGTGCTTCTAGACTATTATTGCTGTTATTAATAATATTCCGGTAAGGAGATTGTATTATTACAAATGTTGTAATTCTGTACAAACTATTTCATATCTGTATAAAATATTTTTTCTAAATTGAAGAAAATAAAGAAAACCTTAATTATTATTTCCTAGTCTTCTGTAATGTGTGTGTATAATACCAACAGCTTTCTGTAGTTTTTTTTATAACATTAGACAGTAAAGAAGCAGATGGCCAAAGATGTTAATGGTCCGTTGCTATCCATGTAACGGGATGGCAATGCCACATGCATAAGTCTATCGGCTACCTTACCCTCCAAAAACCGGAACACGACTGTCATTGTCGTGTTCCGATTTTTGGATTGCTATTGAGGCAGGAATAAGTAAGGTGTTAATGCCAAATACCCAGACGACACATTACTGAACTCTACCATCTAGTATATATTTTATCTATGATAAATTGACAAACCAGGATGCTGTGTTTCATTAATTATGGAACATATAAAACAAGACTAAATATTTGAATAAATTACAAATTAATTTATTTACAGGGACTGGTACGACCAAACAATGTGGTGTTTTTGTTTCCTCGATCACAGGTGTAATGGAGCATCAAAACTGTCACAGTCAGTTGTATTGATGGGTCTGGTAAACTTAGTTTTAATTGTCAAAAAGACATTTTTTTGATACATTTTTAAAGAAATTAAAGCCTGAGACATCAATTTTACTTCCAAAGCAAATATTGTTGAGAGTAATATTTTGAAAAGCTCTATGCAATATGAATTATGTAAGCTTAAACAAATCTGTTATTATTTTATAGACTTTGGATGTGCATTGGTGCCACAAAAATTGATAGAGTTGCTTCATATTAGATCACAAGCAGCGTGAAAACATTAGCGCTACAGTCATGTTGTTCAGAAGGGTCCAACAAAAGCCAAGGCAACAATGATATTATATTCTACACTTTTTATTGTTGGCATTTGGTGAAACTATTCCTGCCGCAATAGCCTCCGGTCGTTCCGGTTTGGAGGGTAAATTTTTGCATTGCCATCCCGCCACATGGATAGCAACAGTGGTGGGTGGTGGTGATTTCTCCTTCCATCAGGAGAGCCATCTGCTTTGCTATCTTCAGAAATAAAAAAAAAAACTCCATTTCAATACAATATTTATCAATTAATACATTTGTACTGTTTCACAATAAGTTACATTAATGATGAAACAGTCCAAATGTGTTAATTTATAAATATTGCATTAATAATGATATTCCTTCGTTGCATTCCATTTTAAAAACATGAATATAAGCATGTTCTGCAGCTAAAGTTGTAGTACAAAGGCATCTGTTGTTGCCACACTGTTTGCAGTCTAATATTAAGCCTCTTATAATAGTAGAATTGTACTATAATTATATATTCGAAAAGCGCAAATTTAAAAAGAATAGATTATAAAACAGTGCATTTGTGAAGGTATAATCTGTATCGAAATTTGGACGAATGTTGTGCACCGTCTTAGAATATGTATTACTGTAACACTGGTTTCAACCACAGGTTTGTTTGCTTCCATTTACGTCCACGGAGAATGCCTATGTAACCTATGTAACTTATGGAGAGCATATGGTACTCGATTCTCGTTAAAATGAAATAATTTTTAATAAATTTTAATGAAATAAAATTAATAAAATGAAAAAATTAAAATGAAATAAAATGAAATAATTAAAATGAAAGTAATAATATTTATTTTTAATGTAATTTTTTCTTATCATATATGATCGCCAACTATCACATCCTTAAATATTGAAGGTAACTCACCAGTCAGTTTGTATATATGCGTAGTGCTCGTATATTATTTCTTTTAATCTTGGGTATAACTCTTGTCCTTAATTGTAGTAAATGTCGATTTAGAATAAAGGATGTGTGTACTGTGTGTGAGTGTTGAAAAGTGTGTACGTGTTACGTGCATACATAAGTAATGTACACATGTAAGAATCTCTTTTTGTGTAACAAAATGATAATTGTTATTTTTATCGTCAAAAAAAAGTGTGTACAGAAATGCCGAAATAATTATTTTAAGTATAGATATCACTGTACTAAAGAACTTTATTTGTGTCTAATACTAAAGAAGGGCTTTATTGAATAATTTCATGCTGCAAATTTTATGTCTCTGTGTCGTCATAGATATTACTGCATACTAATACACGAGAATTACATCATAAGGTTAGTTTTAAATCTCGACTAACTTCATACTGTAACCCTCGAGTTGTGTATGTGCATTGAGAAATTTGCTTTCATTTCATTATTTTCATAATGCTCCAATAGAAGTACAACTTCAAAAAATCTATCTATAAATAAAATAAATTTGTATCTCTGAAGTTGTTTGGTTTTTTGTGGTTTTTTGTGAATGGTGTATGTACATTTGTATAATAACAACACCAACAATACTACACCGAAAACCTACTAACTTATACTTATTTTGCACAGACATAGACATTTGTAGCAAGTTGAATGTCTTAAGAAAATTCAGACTTAATTTTTTAATTTTCGTGGATGTACAGAATGTAAGGGACGGACTACCGAAAATCGAAATCATAGATTTGGACCACGATTCTGAGATGAAAACCGTTGGATGGTAGTGTCGAAAATGTTTGATTTTTTTGACGAATTTTTTACCTAACTTTATATAATTTAATTTATTCTAATATTCTAGAATGTTTTTTTTAAATAGTAAAATTTATGGAAAATAGAAAATAAGCAATATATTATGCGCTACATACCGAATACAATGAATGGCTGGTTCTGGAATTCCACGGGCAAGACGAGTCAAAGCAATGTTCTTTTTACATTGTGTGGCGTGAAAAAAGAAAAATTTTTAAACCAAAATTATGGATTTCCTACAAAAAAAGAAATCTCCATCATGACTACGAGTATAACGTAATAATGGTATATTTAAAAAAAATTTCGGTGCACCGTCTCATACACGCTCTATAACAGATAAATTAAGATTTATCTTCATTATGTATTATATCTATTTGACTCTTTATGAGTTTATACGAATTTATATGTGTCAATTAGCTTCTTAGATTAGGTTTAAGGATGTTAATATGGATGATAGATTACCCAACATGATTATAATTTTGTGGCAAATGGTCTGACCATGATAAGTGCACTTTTTGCCAAAATAAAGTTTTTATTAGCATTGCGAAAAACAGTTTTATCGTTTGATCAGATAGACATATCTCCATCAACACTGTACTCTTTTCTATTTTTTTATTATTTGATTATAATAATACATGTAAACTTATTTTTTTGCTATTATCACTTTCTGATCTAAGGCTATTTTTGGGTTTCGCGATAGCGGATTCTATGTTTCGTGATAGCCGATTCTGTATAGCGATAGTGATTTCTACGCATCAGGATTGTCGCTTCTGCGTTTCGCAATAGCCGTTTCAGTGTTTCGCAATAGCCGTTTCAGTGATTTCGCGATGGCCTATTCTGTGTTTTACAATAGCCAAATACAATATGGACAAAAATACTGAAAAAAAAAGACACTAGCTACCTGGAAGTAATAATGAAATTGTAGTATCGTACATATTTTTTTCGAGTTAGAAGTAGTTGGAAGAGAGTTACATTCTCAGATTTAACTGACAAACATAAGCCCGTTTGTGTTATTATTTTAGTGTCATTTACTGAATTTATGTTAAACTCTGTTTCTATAACGATAATAAAACCAAGAAAAATTGCCACGTCTATATCCCTGATGGGGTGAAACAGAGGCGCAACTACTGCATGTAAGGCAGGCCGTTGTAATGAAAATTAATTAGACTAAAACTTAACAATAATTTACTGGGTAGCATTTTGGTATATTCTACGTTGGTTATATGCATGAAACTGATTTACCTAAGATAAGGCATTAAAAAAATAAAAACCAAAATTAAGCAATGATGTATAGAGTAGCAGTTTTGATTTATTTTACATAAGTAGGTATACAATTTTAGAGATAATGTAAAATTTAACAAAAAATATTAACTTCTAGATTCATATGACGGTTTCTTAACTTATAGTTTGACATTCCTATGACATTCCTGTTATTTAAGTAAAGACACAATAAAAACTAATTTGGCAATGATGTACAGAGTAGAATCTTTGTTTTATTTTATATAGGTATACAATTTTAAGAGATAATGTAAAATTTAACAAAAGTTAATAACTTCTAGAATCATGTCACGGTTTCTTAACTTATATTTTACATTCCTATGACATTCCTGTTATTTAAGTACAGACACAATAAAAAAATTAGGCAATGATGTGCAGAGTAGAATTTTTGTTTTATTTTATATAGGTATACAATTTTAAGAGATCATGTAAAATTTAACAAAAGTTAATAACTTCTAGAATCATATCACGGCTTCTTAACTTATATTTTACAATCCTATGACATTCCTGTTATTTAAGTACAGACACAATAAAAAAATTAGGCAATGATGTACAGAGTAGAATTTTTGTTTTATTTTATATATAGGTATACAATTTTAAGAGATAATGTAAAATTTAACAAAAGTTAATAACTTCTAGAATCATGTCACGGTTTCTTAACTTATATTTTACATTCCTATGACATTCCTGTTATTTAAGTACAGACACAATAAAAAAATTAGGCAATGATGTACAGAGTAGAATTTTTGTTTTATTTTATATAGGTATACAATTTTAAGAGATCATGTAAAATTGAACAAAAATTAATAACTTCTAGAATCATGTCACGGTTTCTTAACTTATATTTTACATTCCTATGACATTCCTGTTATTTAAGTACAGACACAATAAAAAAATTAGGCAATGATGTGCAGAGTAGAATTTTTGTTTTATTTTATATAGGTATACAATTTTAAGAGATCATGTAAAATTGAACAAAAATTAATAACTTCTAGAATCATGTCACTGTTTCTTAACTTATATTTTACATTCCTATGACATTCCTGTTATTTAAGTACAGACACAATAAAAAAATTAGGCAATGATGTACAGAGTAGAATTTTTGTTTTATTTTATATAGGTATACAATTTTAAGAGATCATGTAAAATTGAACAAAAGTTAATAACTTCTAGAATCATATCACGGTTTCTTAACTTATATTTTACATTCCTATGACATTCCTGTTATTTAAGTACAGACACAATAAAAAAATTAGGCAATGATGTACAGAGTAGAATTTTTGTTTTATTTTATATATAGGTATACAATTTTAAGAGATCATGTAAAATTGAACAAAAGTTAATAACTTCTAGAATCATGTCACGGTTTCTTAACTTATATTTCACATTCCTATGACATTCCTGTTATTTAAGTACAGACACAATAAAAACAAAATTAGGCAATGATGTGCAGAGTAGAATTTTTGTTTTATTTTATATAGGTATACAATTTTAAGAGATCATGTAAAATTGAACAAAAATTAATAACTTCTAGAATCATGTCACGGTTTCTTAACTTATATTTTACATTCCTATGACATTCCTGTTATTTAAGTACAAACACAATAAAAACAAAATTAGGTAATGATGTGCAGAGTAGAATTTTTGTTTTATTTTATATACTTAGGTATACAATTTTAGAGATAATGAAAAATTTAACAAAATTAATAACTTTTAGATCCATGTCACAGTTTCTTTATATTTTGACATTTATGTCACAGTTTCTTAACTTATATTTTGACATTCCTATAACATTCCTGTTATTTTGAGAACAAACACAATTATAATATACAGTAAATATCTATACTAATATTATAAAAAGTAAACATTGGTATGTTTATAACAAATGAACTCAAAAATATCTTGGACAGATTTTAAATATTCTTTTACTATTAGAAAGCTACGCTATTCAGAAGTGACATAGGCTAATTTTTTACCCGAATATATTAAACAAAGTAATGAATTAGGGTCACGCGAACGAAGTCACAACTATCGTCTAGTTAATAGTAAAATATCATAGTTTGTTATATACTTATTCTTATATTGTACACTTATCAATACCTATACTTTAAGAACTTTAACAGATTTTTCTATTAATTCTAATTTTGCACAAGCGTAAATAACCTGATGTACAAAACTACCTGTAGTTTTTATAATATTTACGTTTTTTAATGTATGTTAAAGCAAAACCACCGAAATAGGACTTAATTTTATCAAGAATCTCAGTACATTTTCGGAATTCAGTAGACCAACTGCCGTTCTGCCAGTCAGGTCGTAAAAGGCGACCGATTGGCTAAGCAGGTCACTACCATCGTGGCTACTAGGTGGTAGAGTTCTGCATTGTCTAGCCCCGGTCTGGTACCACCGCCTTACCTATTCCTGCCGCAATAGTTTCAGTGCTTGTCGCTGTCGTGTTTTGGTTTGGAGGGTAAAATAGCCGGTAAATTTATGCATGTGGCATTAGACAGGTTAAAATTAAATTTAGTATATTAATTATTAATATTATTTACTGCATTTAAAATTAAATTTAGTACTAAGTGTATGTAGTTTATGAAATATATAAAATGTTGTAACTCTGCCTGACAGAATGGCAAATAGTCTATTCTTCAAAGAGAGCCCGGACCGACACGGGGAGAATACAATAGACATAACTTGTACTAATGTTGAAAGAAATATTTCGAAAAATAGCATTTAGCACTACTGAACTACTAATAGTTACCTCTGGACTTTATTTTACCGTTTATTGTTTATGGCGTTTAAGAAATTAAGTCTAAATATTATTTCTTCTTTAACATAGCTTGACATTTTTAGAATGAAAATTTAATGCACTCGGCCAGTTAAAAAAAAAAAAACAATGTATTTTTTAAATTGAAATTTAATGCAGTTAGGCTGGTTTTTAGTATAAAATTAAATTGCATTTAGGCAGATTATTTTGAATTAAATTAATTGCATGAAGGCAGCTTATTTTAAAATTAAATTAATTGCATTTAGACAGGTTTTTAGAATAAAATAACTTCATATAGGCAGGTTTTTTAAATAAAATTAATTGCATTTAAAAAGGTTTTTTTAGAATAATATTTAATGAGTTTAGGCAGGTTTTTAGAGCTTTCTCTAAAAACCTGCCTAAACTCCTGATGAAAAGAGTCAACCATCGCCTATAGACACCAAAGATGTTAATGGTGCGTTGCTATCTTGTGGCGAGGTCTAATGCCACATGCATAAATTTACCGGCTACTTTACCCTCCAAACCGAAACACGACAGCGACAAGCACTGAAACTATTGCGGCAGGAATAGGTAAGGCGGTGGTACCAGACACGGGCAAGACAATGCAGAACTTTACCACCTAGTAGCCACTATGGTAGTGACCTGCTTAGCCAATCGGTCGCCTTTTGCGACCTGACTGGCAGAACGGCAGTTGGTCTATTCTTCAAAGGAGCCCGGAACCAACACGGGGCAAAATTCAAAATAATTTTATAATAAAAATGTACAATAATTTACGCATTTAAATTATTATATATCAACACGGTAGTTCACTTGAAGGTAGATATTGTCAATAGACACTGAAACTCACTTTGATTAACCAAGTACCGAACGTTGGTCGAGTGGTTAACAAGGATGGACAAGGATTTGTGTGATGAGCACAAATGTTTGTATTTCCGGGTTTGGGTGTTTATTATGTATGTAAAAGTATTAATATATGTATTTCTATGTATTAGAATCATTGACTAACACCCATAACACAAGCACATAATTTGCTTACTTTGGGGTTAGATCAATAAGTGTAATTAGTCCCGTGAATATTTATTTATTTATTAAGTCGTTGACAGTAGAAATAGGTGGTGATATCTTTCTCGTACATCAAGTGTCAACTGATTTTTTTTTATTTTGCGATAGGCAGAACCAATAGCTTTACGTATCGAAAGGCCCAAATATTTGATACTCTTATAATTGAAGAACTTTGTGACAATATTTGAGGCTATAAAAGTCTTGAACTTGAATAATTTTACTTATTTTTAAAGACATGGAGAAATGCTACAGATATTTAGGAAAACTTGCCAGATTACTGAGGCGGGACCTAACGATACGAGGCATTAAGTTCTAACCAGAAGACAATTTATGTACTTTAATATTAAGCACAAAGAATGTAGTATGCAGATTGATATAGTATGTGATATTGATAATTATAATCCGTCCACTTTATTTTTATTGGAGTATGAATAATATACATAATATTTATGTTAATAGTATTTTGGAAGAATAAACGCCTATATATAAATAGAAATAGTTTTTAATTTTAACTAGCTGCCGTGTCCAGCCCGCTGTATAAAAGTTTTTGACGAGTCCCGATAGAAAATCTCATTTTTACGAGATAAAAAGTAGCCTTTGTGCTATTCCAGGTCATCGTCTACCTGTGTCCCAAATTTCATCCAAATCCAAATATTCATCCAAACATACAAACTTACGCATTTATATTATTACTAGCTGCAGCGTGCAGCCCGCTGCATTATAAAAGTTTTGAAAGATGAAAAGGATAGTATTTATAAAAAAATTATAGTACACTTTCATTATTTTTAATTTAACTTATTATGTAGTCATTAAAGTCAACACCAGGTATGGCAAAATTGACTCTTCTAAGTTTATCAGTTCTTGAATACTACTTTTAGCTAGTATTTATCTTATCTTTTGTATTTAATCGTATCAACATATCCTCAGTAGGAATAAAATCAGTACAATTCCCACTTTTGCTACCGCTTTTGACAGCGTCACAAGGCGTCTATGGATTGTGTTGTCAGTTTGTTTCGTATTTTAGTCTTGGTAAGGTTTACTTTACTGAATATTCGTTCGCATTCGGCATTTGCATGTGGAAGTACTAAACAATCTAGGAGAAAACATCGCAAGATCAGAATTCGGTCGGATACACGCACGGTCGAAATATTTATATGACGTAAAACTAAGCATTCGGGAAAATCTTTAAATTATAGTATTTTAGTGTACTATCCTTAGTGTGGATAGTATATAGTACAAAGGGCGAAATTATAGTATAAATACTATAATTATAGTACAAAATCCAACCATGCTCTATACTCCATGTGTAAAACAATACCATTCAACATGGCGGAATTGTTTTATTTGTAATTTCGTGGAACTGCTCACTATGGAGATTTACGAAAAAGTGTATTACATTTTTCTAATACATTTTTCGAGAATTTCTACATTGCAAGTTTATATTGAAAAAATTACCTATTTTTGGAACGAAGTTCCTTACGGCAGGCTTGGAGGGGATAGGGATTTTGCTGCGCGACCGAACTGAAAAAAATGTGATAGTAAAACCGTAAGAAAAATGCGTGAAATAAAAGCGTTAAATGAGACGTGCGCAAGCGCGACAGTCGCGTACACAAGCGAGTAGTGCCGTTTAGCCGAAGGAAGTTCGTTCCTACCTGGTGTCCCGCGACACCACATCATTTTTAAGATATAATTATTACGATCTCAGACAAGACAAAGGCCATTGTGGCCAGCCTTCTTTTACGCGTATAGCTATTCACCAGTAACTGCTATTAACTGTTGTACATAGGTACACCTATGTATACATATATACCTACATGTACCTATACTTACGGGCATACATGCGGTGAGTGTGGCATTATAAATATATGATATATACCTACTTATACACCTATATACTTTCTCACAAACAGCTGCTTACATATTCGTCCGATTTCGGAGCAGCTCGTCTCGATCCGTGCGAGTTCCGCACAGTCATACCTACGTAGTACTCTAATTGGTCTGTGGTCATACCGTATACATACACGTTAAGCGAACGCTCGGTTGAACGGCTGAGTGAGGGGTGTTAGGTTAAATTTTTTTTTCACAGAATTTTAATTTTCATGCTTCAAACACGTTTAATTTTCATGCTTCAGCGTAATAATAGTTATCTATAAATATAATAAAATCGTAGGGAAGTCAAAACTGTACATTGAATATTTTGTAAAAGAATAACTAGGGGCGTGATCTACAATCAATATCGAAGCCAAAAATATAGTTTTTAGAATTTTTGTCTGTTTGTCTGTATGTATGTCCGGGGTAAACTCAAAAAGTGCTGTATAGATTTACCTCAAATTTTGCATGAATATTACTAACAGGTTGGGTCAACATATAGGCTACATACTATCACGCTATCACCTACGGGGGAGGTGCTGTGCGGAGTAAACGAAGTCCGCGCAAACGAAGTCGCTGGCAACTGCTAGTAGCAAGTAAGAAGATAGTTCAGGAAATAGTAATCCAGATGGAAAGAAATAACCATCGCCTAAAGCGATGTAATGCCATGTCAGTTAACCGGCTACTTATTTTCTTAAACAGAAAAGGAAAGTAAAAAATACTAGTGCTATTGCGATAGGAAAAGGTTATTCGACGGCATACAAGATGAACTGGCCCATGAATGATTGGGCCATCTGACGGCCACCGATGCCCATGGACATCTGCAACATAGAAAAGATGCGCTGTTGACTCTTTCGAAATGAATTAATTTGGCTTAAGGAGTTCATTCTATAATTTGGTAGTGCGAAATAAAAAGTGTCAAATCGTACCTACTGTTGATGAATATCATGGGTTATGGTGTAAGCATGAAGATTCTGGCCTCGGCGCGTGTTATTGCGGTGGAAAGACGTAGATGAAACTAAATCTCGAAACACGTCACATTGTAACGTCTGTAGAGCACAAACATCTGTTTTCAAATGAAGATAATGAAGTCATAATGGGAGTGGGGGTAACACGAGGAATAAGTCCGGATCAACATAAGGAAAAATGTAAAATTAAAAATATGTAACGTCACACTACGTGGGGGGGGGTCTCACAAATGTGACCAGGTGTGACAAGAGGGAGGGAGGGGTCAAAAAATTGTGAAATTCGTGTGATGTAATTTATGGATGGCTCCTAAGTCTACCGGCTACCTTATCCTCCAGACTGGAACACAAAAATGGCAAGTATTTACACTATTGCTTCAAGAATATGTAAGGCGATGGTACCAAATACCCGGGCGAGACGTCGTTGAACTCTACCGTCTAGTAGTCACGATGATAGTGACACGTACAGCCAATCGTTCGCCTTTTTCGATCTGCCTGGCAGAACAGCAGTTGGTCTATTCTTTAAAGCAGCCCGGACCAACATGACTCATGACGGATATTTATTTGTTTATTTTATGTTTTGTTGTGTACAGTGAAATCTATACATGTAATAAAATCGAAGGAAAGTCAAAACTGTACATTGAATATTTTTTTAAAAGAATACTTGGGGCGTGATCTACAATCGATATCGAAGCCAAAAATATAGTTTTTAGAATTTTTGTCTGTTTGTCTGTTTATCTGTTTGTCTGTATGTATGTCCGGGGTAAACTCAAAAAGTACTGCATGGATTTACTTCAAAATTTGCAAGAATATTACTTACAGGTCGTGTCAACATATAGGCTACATATTATCACGCTATCACCTACGAGGGAGGAGCAGTGCGGAGTAAACGAAGTTCGCGCGGACAAAGTCGCTGGCAACAGCTAGTATTAAATAAAATAAAATATAAAATAAATAAATAAATGTGAAATAAATTTATTTTAAACTTTCCTAAAATGTATTTGAAGGTGTCTGGGAACACTTTAAAACTGACGAAATGGTCTGGCATATTTTTTTTCTAAAAAAACCTCATTAAAAGATGAAATAAATATAAAGTTGCCAAAAATACATTTTTTAGATTTTTTTGCAAATGTTACATACTGCGCTGTAGCGAAATAACCACGAATGCTCTGCCAGACTCGCATGCCTATCGCAATTCCAGTCTGCCAAAAGGATCTTCTCGAAATTCGTCGTCAGCTTCGAGACCATTAGTTAGGTACCTCAATGGTTATTTGATTAACTAATCGTATAAGTAACTATATAAAGAATTCCGAACTATACTGTGATTAATGTTACATACATGCTATCCCAGATAAGAATAGTGTAATTTCTTAAATGCCATTAATGTATCGACTATCGATTCTGTGCTTTTTATTTTTTCCTGTGGATACATGTATTGGTAAAATATCAAGTAGAAAGAAATGTGTAGAAATGAAAATAAGTTATTTAAAATATGTTGGTCAGGATGAATTTTTAAAAAGTATTCGTTTTGTACAAATTTGGCAAAAACTTATGGGCTTATCTCGCATTTCTGTTAAATCAAATGAAATTTGCTCTAGATCTGTTTCTCAAAATATTCAATTATTTTTGTCAACCTGTGTCACATCTTGTGTGTTTAGTCTGATACTTAGTTACAGGTTACAAATTGATATTTCAATTTCGTTGAATTGGATTTTCTATGGCGCATTAGTTTTGTGTAGTTATTATATGCACATTTTGCATGTTGTTGCCACAACAAAACATTTTGTTGTTTTATGTCAATCATGCCAACAAATTAAGAATGTATATCCAGTATCTTCAAAAACATGTATATGTATAGATTACGTAACGTGTTCTTTAATCATATTAATTGCGTTTTACATATATAAATGTTATCTTATTGCAATTCTCGTTTGTGGTAATAAGGACATGGGTATAGGACGTTTCTGGCTGTATTACATTAATTTGATTCCTGATTATGTGTATGATGTAGATATCGTTATTTGGGCGAAGATATGCAATTATTTAAAAGTATCATTAGAATCTACAAATAGTTTGCTGTCGAAGCATTTTTTAGATAAATCTGTAAACGTTATCGTTTTTAAAAAGAGGGATTTAAATCGTTCAGATTTCATACTTGAGCAGCATGACTTTGTGTTTATCATTGAAAGGATAATATTTTGTTTTAATTTAGCTATTAAAATATATCAATTTACAGTAAGTATCTAAATGTTATTTTAGTAGGCTTTAATTTTTATTTATTTTTCTTGAAGTGAGACTTCTTAAGATTTGTGAACGGAAATTCAACGAAATGATAAAGTGAGAGAAGAAATAGCATTTTTTTTATATAGAAGAGGGGGCAAACGAGCAAGAGGTGCACCTGATGGTAAGTGATCACCGCCGCCCATGGACATCTGCAATACCAGAGGTCTTGCAGTTGCGTTGCCGGCCTTTTAAAAATGAGCCTTTTAAAGATGAGAGAGAGCTCTTTTCTTGAAGGTCCCTATGTCGTATCCGTTCGAAAATACCCCTGCCGGTAATTGATTCCACAACAGAGTAGTGCGAGGTAAAAAGTGTCGGGAGAAACGCACAGTTGTGGACTTCCAGACATCGAGATGGTGAGGATGGAACTTTAAATTTTGACGCGATGTCCGATGGTGGAATTCGGCGGCAGGAATTATTCCATACAACTCGTCGGAACACTCCCCATGATAAAGTCGATAGAAGACGCAGAGTGAACCTACATCTCTGCGTAATGCCAAAGAGTCGAGCCGTTCCGAAATAGCCTGGTCGTCAACGATTCGAACCTCTCTACGCTGTATGCGATCAAGAGGAAGAAGCTGGTATTGGGGAGCTCCGGCCTTATAAAGTTGAAGGCGATGGGCCGGCAAAAAGTACTGTCTCGCTCTGCTGAGCACACCGAGCTTTTTAGAGGCTAATTTAGCCTTGCCTTCCAAATGACCGCGAAACTGAACGTAATTCGATATGTCGACTCGCAGGATTCCGACACTAGCTGAGTTTGTCAGGAGAGTATCCCCAAATCGAGGTGATACGACAAAGGGTGTCTTTTTTGCGGTGAACACGCAAAGCTGTATCTTCTTGGGGTTAAAAGTGACCAGGTTTTGACGACCCCATTCAGAGACATCGGTAAGTCGATTCTCGACTTCAGACACAAGCTTGTTTTGGCACTCTTCGACGTGTTCCCGAGAAATACCGCTTCGGCCGAAGTATGTAGCATCACCAGTACTGTCATCCGCATAGAAATGTATGTTGCGAATTCGCATCATGTCATTGATATGCAGAAGAAACAGAGTCGGTGATAGCACACAGCCTTGGGAACACCAGCATTGACAGATTTAAGGTCGGAGCACGCACCGTCGACAACAACCTTGATGCTCCGGTCAGCCAAAAAACTGGTGATCCACTTGCATAATTTCTCGGGAAGCCCATAGGAAGGCAGCTTCGCGAGAAGCGCTTTGTGCCATTCCTGATCAAAGGCCTTCGCTATGTCCAAACTAACTGCCAACGCCTCCCCCTTGGACTCAACAGCTGAACGGCCGCGATGGAAACCGTACTGACGGTCGCTAATCAGCTGGTGCTCTTCTAAATACTTGAGGAGCTGAGAGTTGATGATCGTCTCCATAATTTTGGAGAACAAGGAGGTTATGGCTATGGGCCGATAGTTAGATGGATTAAGCGATCTCCTTTTTTAGGGATGGGATGAACCAAAACTGTCTTCTATGAATTCGGTACCACGCCGAGTGAGTAGGAGAGCCGGAATTGGCGTGTTAATACTGGCGCCAACTCTGGAGCACACACTTTTAGCACGATCGGAGGGATGCCATCCGGCCCACTCGACTTGTGGATGTCCAAGGAAAGTACACACGCACAGATGACTGCCAAAATTGTAGTTCTGGCATGGAACTATCACACTGCGGGATGGTAGGCGGTGCATTCCCTTGGTCATCCAGAGTCGAGTTGGCCTCAAAGAAAGAGCCCAGGAGATCGGCCTTTTCCTTTGCGGTATGGGCCAAAGGGTCATCGTCTCCGTGCAAAGATGAAAGAGAGGGCTGTGAGAAATTCCCTAAGACAGCCTTGGCGAGAGACCAGAACGCACGGATTCCTGAAGGAAGGCGAACTAATTTCTCGCCAATTCTGCCTATGTGTTCAGATTTTGCCTTGGCGATAGCTCATTTGAAGTACCTCGAGGCGGAATTGTACTCCTTACGTAATATGCTGGTTTTTTCATCGCAAGATGCGGACGCAGCAGCCCAAGCCCGGTAGCACTCCTGCTTTCGGCGTGAATTTTTGATTGATTGAATCTACAGCCGTTTGTAAATGCTCAAAAAGCCGGTCAACTTCACTGTTCCTGCTATGGGACCTGTATAAGCACGCGTAGCTGCGTGGATGGTCGTCGCAAGCTACGCGTAACCAGAGGATAGATAGGTCCTGACCTTCAAGTCTGCCGAGACGCCGGTAACAGATATCTTCTCTGACGTAAGCGCACACACCAGCCCGCGGTACAAAGGAATGTTCCAGTTTGTACCCCGTGTAAGAGAGGTAGGAAGTATCAGCCGGAGAAGATATCTGTGTCTCGGTCAAGAAGAGCAAAGCTGGCTTCGCCGTCTCGAGATGGTATTGGACGGCGTTCAAGTTGGAATGAAGCCCCCTAATATTACAGAAATCCACAGTAAGCGTGGTAGGGGACAGGATTGTTTGTGAGCGCAATTTTACCCCCCCCCCCCCCCCCCCCCCCAAGAATACGCAGGGCAGCCTGAGCATCCGTGATCTGGCTGAAATCTCCAGAGCACGGATGCCCAGAGGATGATTCTCCACTGCTGGTGCAAGTGGTACCCCCCTGGGGTAGATTCTGTTTTAATTGCGCATTCATAAAGTACGTGGGGGGGGGGGGGGGGGAAGCTCTGGGCATCTATGAGAATGAGTTAAAATACTTAAGTAAACTGAAGTAAACACATATACGAGGTTGGATCGAAAAGTTTGCGGCAATGTGTATTTTAATAATACAAATGTGTATTTTATTTTTATAATATTACCCTTATTGGGTCTATACAATATTTGGCTATCACAGTATAAAATTTTGTTGCCATAGTATTTATACTTTTTAAGTTATAACTTGCTGAACGAGACCTAACGTGTAGGTTTTAAAAAAAATGTCCATTTTTTTAAAAAGCTGCATGTTGAACAAACGTGCTGTAATCAAATATTTGTTTAAAAGTGCATTTAACACCGTATGACGAAAATATTAAAGAAATCTGCTCCATCTTATATCACTGTAAAAATGGGTAGCAGAATTTAAACGGTGACGAGAGAGCATTGAAGATGACCGTCGCTCGTTCCGGCCGGCCTACCACGTCTATTATCTTTATGGATGTTAGAAATTGTGCGATCTCATATTGCAAATCCGCAGATTGACTATAAGGGAAATTGCAGATACTATTGGCATGTTATAGGAGCGAATGCAAAACATCAATGAATTTGGATATATCTAAGGTATTCGCCTAACAAAAATGAATTTGTCTAACAATTTCTCGCGACTGTTTGAAGTTGACCTGCAAGACTTTTTGAATGTTTTTTTACGACGACGACACCTGGGTTCATCACTATATGCCAAAATCACGACCCCAAAGAGAGTAAACGCAATTATATCGCCTGGCAAGGTGATAGCATCAGTTGTTTGGGATGCTCGTGGCATCGTAATGTTGGACTATCTATTAAAAGGCCAAACAATAAACTCAGCATACTATTGTATCGTATTGCGTAGTTTGCGTGAAGATATTGAAGTAAAACGTCCAGAATTACTGAGAGTGAAAGTGTTATTTCATTAGAATAACGCACGCTTTCATACGTCTGTCGAAATTTTGTCTCAAATTCATGCTTTTTTGAACTGCTGCTCAAACCAGCTTATTCGTCTGATTTGACACTTTTAACTTTCATCTGTGTTCTTAAATTAAAAAAAAAACAGCTTGGTGGCCAGAAATTCTCATCAAATGAAGAGTTTAAAGCCGTAGTGAACCAATATTTTACAGACCTCAAAAAACAATTTTTTAAAACCCGTATAAAACTTTGCAAAATTGATGGAAGAAATATGTTAAGTTAGCTGGAGACTATGTTAATAAATAAAAATATTTTTGTACGTAATTTACTTTGTTTTCTTCTTAAGGCCACGAACTTTAATTCAAACCCCATATTGAAAATTTAGACTGCTAGGGAATGAGATACAATACATTATAAAATATTTCATTATCCTCAATCTCTGTTGCGGTACTCCGCAGCCTACCCACCCTTGTCTATAAAGAGTATGCTCCTGTTTGTCCTTTTATATTGCCGAGTCGAACCGAGAGCGCAGGCGTCGTACAGTCAGTACTTATATGTATATTATTGTTGAACACTTGCTGCAGTTTTAAAATTGGTAACAATATTAGTAAATTACCTACCCTACTAATACAATTACCCTACTCCTAGTACTCTGAATTTATCTCATTCTCACGAAGCATTGCATTCTGGATATTTCCTTATATCACACACAGCAAGTTAAATACTTGCTATGTGTGATATATGTTCTACATTTTTTAGTTTTTTTGTAGTATATAAATATCTTCGGCACATATCAGTCCTAGATTCGATATCCAGATTAAGCTATAACGTTATTGGGGGGTGTTCAAAGTAAAGTACGGATTCCGGTAGTGTGTTAAAACATTGCGCCGATGATGAGCGTAGTTGGCTCTATGCGGCGATAGGCATCACTATTTTGTTTTCGAAATGTCTGAGTTATTGCAAGCTATCCTCGTGTTGGTTCGGAATCCTTTGAAAAATAGACCAACTATCGTTCTTTCAGCAGCTGTATATACGTGTCACTACCATCGTGATTACAAGGTTGTAGAGTTCCGTAACGTTTCGCCCGGGTATTTGGTACCACCGCCTCACTTATTCCTGGCACAATAGCGTCATGTTTGCCATTGTCGTGTCCCGGTTTGGGGGATAAGGTAGCCGGTAAACTTATGCACGTGACATCGCAATCCCGCCATACGGATAGCAACGCATCATTAACATCTTTGGTGTCTATAGGCAACGATTTTTCTTTCTATCAGAAAAGCTATCTGCTTGTTTGCTATCTTATGATATAAAAAATAAAGCTAAGTATATACCTAGGCTTTTTCAGCTTCAATTGACACGTTGACAAGTAGGAATAGTGCTTAACCTCGGCAGAGAGAAGCGATGGCTTGCGAAAGGAGGATTAGTAGCAACGGTTTCGTTAGTGTGGGTGTACCGTGTATGTTGCGTTGGTCAGACTTTGAATCGTTAGGGTAGGTGAAGACAATTTTTTATGTAATTAGACTTAATATAACTTAATCTTCAAAATTAATTGTTACAGATACTTCTTTTTTATTTCAATTTGTTTCTTTGGGCTATATCTATTATACAGGATGCTGCACTGCAAAGATCAGTAAGTTTATAATAAACTTTTTTTTTACAAGTTGTTTTTTAGTTAGTAGGTTTATCACTCTGATTCTAATGGTCATCATAACTTTCTTAGCCCAGTGATGTCTATTATTTTTAGGATGGTAGACTTGGGTGAATCGCGGAGGGAGGGGGGGGGGGGTCGGGGGGTTGGGGGCAAATCGAACCAAAGTAAGAAATCTGTTTATATTTGAGGTTTTACATCCCGCAGAACGAACCCAATCTGCGCCTTGCGTTCCCTATCTAATCTTGCACCTCACAACGTTACTATTTAATGTACTTAATGTTGAAAATCGACTTTCGCGCGGCAGTGTCGGCATGCCGCGTCGCCACTGTAGTAAGCGTAGGTTTTAAATATTTTTTTATGCCATTAAATATTAATTCTACGACAATACGCCAGTATTTGTTCTGTACTACTTACAATGGATGCAAATCTGTATGAGGGAGATAGGCAAAAGCTACACAGGCGTGATAGAATAGGCCTTACGAAAACCTTGTAAAGTGTCACCTTGTGTCTGTGCCACGAGTGCGGGACACCTGCTGTGATGGACCTATGAGTGGAAAATGAACCCAATACACGGAATTGAAATCGGTGGTTGGTTAGGTATTTCTCGTATGATGAGTACAAGTCCGTCGGGTACTCCTGTTTGGCATAGCTTATATATTAGGCCATTGTACCAAATCTTATCTAACGTCTCCGTGACGTCGAAAAATAGAGCACCGATAGGAATCGGTTATTTATTTTTCGATTTTTTTTTTGGATTTGGATATTTATTTTATAGTATTTTTCGACGTCGCGACTTTAAATGCAGCCCCGGGGCTGCATTTTAAATGTACTATGTGAGTCGGTGCACTTAATGTGTGGAAGAGTGAGCTGCTCGGAAACCGAACTGCTCATTTATTATGAGACCTTTCTCGTGAACAGAAGGAAGACAGCCTTAAGGCCAGTTAGTATGGTTTTTTCTAGATTTTGTCTAACGTATTGATTAGGCTAATGGGACGGTAACTACTGACATTATTTCGGGGTTTTCTCGGGTATTCTCGGTGTATTCCTATGACGGTGGCTTCTTTACACTCTCCCGGAAACGCACAACCGGCTAGGAGTGCATTAGAGGAAGGGAGGTATTTAACTACCTTATTTGTGACTTTATCAGACCCTGAGGTCTTTTTATTGCGTAGATTTTTGATTATTTTACCTACTTATTCGGTATCGGTGGGTAATAGCGGGTCATCATCTGGTAGTAGCTCCGCCCTACGCGCTACTTCGCTATCCACAAGATGAACTTACTCTAGGTCCGTAGACTGATTTGACGGGGAACATTGTGATTGGAACGACTAACGAAAAATGTTACCATCGCAAGATATTACGCGTGACATAGACGTATTCACGGAAAATATGCACGGCTGTGTCCATGATACAGCCACAACCCGTTTTTTTAATATATTAGGGAATATCGTCACGCTTACACGACTGAATCAACAGAAAGATATACAATAATAATAATTGTTTTTAAAATATATTTGTACTATTTCAGCAAGCAGTACTATTGAGCTTAGTAATGGCCTGGGTAAAAAAGATGGTTCTTTTTGTTTTAATCAGCATAACCACGGAACTATTTAGCAAAACCGTTGACGAAACACAAAAGATTTGTTTAAACATTTTAAATTATTACGAAAACGGTCAGTATTTTTTGTAAGAATGAGTTTAGTTTAGTAGCTAATTCAAATATTTCATTCAAGCTCTTTGGAATATTTGTGTATGGGGATCGATTTTGATTATTTTTCCCACCTATTTATAAGTATTGACCTTGAGTTCTACCGTTGTTATTATTTTCTGTGAGTTCTTTTGGCACTCGAATTATTGACTCTGAAGATATATAATTCTAACAATATCATATTCACCCTATATTTTTGTGATCAGGCTTGAAGTATTAGACCAAGAGTAACATACTAGGCTAAACTAAAAGTGAGTAGGTACTAGATTCCCAGGGGTGTGCCACGGCGGTGGAATCAATCTCGGAAGAGATGTTACAGAACTCTTCCTTTTAGTTATTAGTTATGATAGTAGCAAAACGTTCAGCTTTCTCTTACATGTTAGAGATGTATGACTGTAAGGCAATTGATTGCTTTTCATAAGGGATTTCATTTCATATCCTTTCGTTCGCCTCTTAAGAGCTGCCTGGCAGGAAGACCATAATCCTATTTCTCATTTGGAGTCCAAAATAATAATGTTAAATTGCTGATACTAAAGCATATTTGCAGTTATTAGTTTTTAAACTGACGTGGGTAAATAATTTATTGTATTGTTTTAGGTAAAATAAATAATTTCGCTGTTGAAGTTATGTATTTACTGAAAAAGATTCCACCGAGCTTAAAATTGCTGAGTATACTACATTTGGACTCAAAACTGCTGTTCCAATTTTTGTTTCATGTATTTACTTACACAATAGTTATATTGCAATTTTCTAAAATATGAATTATAGTTGTGGCCACATCTTAAAAATTTACATCGTCTTTCAACGTATGTATTGGAGTGGAAATATCGATAAAAAAATAGTGAATCCTTCAAAAGGCATGCATATTGCATATGTATGACTAATGTGCGTTGTAGATTTCATCAGCGCAATCGCACTGTCTGATGATTGAGCTAAATGTTTGCACAAAATTTAAAACACCGTAGGTAATGCCCCCTTTCAATACATTGTTGTCATTGATATTTTTGATATTCTTGTAATTTATTAAGAAGCAATTAAAATATACGAATAAACCGTGTTTTTCTCTTTCCCTAAACTGAAGAAGGATGAAGATGATGATACAATTTAGTTTCTTCGTGAATTGAATTTATCCCTCGGCCATCTCGGCGCGCCGCCTATAAACGTAAAAGTTGCCATGATTACTTTATCGGCGTTGATATGTTGTAATACGAGTATATCTATATGTTAATATCTATTCTCCCGTGCTGGTCCCGGGCTCCTTTGAAGAATAGGCCAACTACCGTTCTGTGAGGCAGGTCGTAAAAGGCCGATAAGGCGACTGATTGGCTATGTGAGTCACTAACATCGTGATTACTAGGTGATAGAACATTGTCTCGCCCGGGTCAGGTACGACGGCCTTACCTTTTTCTGCCGCGATAGCGTCAGTGCTTGTCGCTGTCGAGTTCCGGTTTGGAGGGTAAGGTAGCCGGTATGTTGCATTAGACCTCGCCACAAGATAGCAACGTATCATTAACATCTTTGCTATCTATAGGCGATGGTTGACTCTTTCCATCAGGAAACCTATCTGCTTGTTTTGTCATTGTCAAGGTTTAAAATTAATTGTTACAATAAAGATTATTATTATTATTATTATGTTTGCTATCATATGATATAATATATATTATAAGATCCTCATATATATATATATATATATATATATATATATATATATATATATATATATATATATATATATATATATATATATATATATATATATATATATATATATATATATATATATATATATATATATATATATATATATATATATATATATATATATATATATATATATATGTATATATATATAAATGAGTATCTTATAGCATCAGGCATCAGGTCAAGGTTACCATGTAATTGAAAATTTAAGCTCGCTCGGTGTGCTTAGCAGAGCGGGACAGTAGATACTTTTTACCGCCCCATCGCCTTCAACTTTATAATGCATAAATTCGGTCTCACATGGAGCCGGATGGAAAAGTGGGGATTTGGTTTTTTTTGAATATCTCGAAAAATATTCAAAATTTTCGAAATTTTAAAAAAGATCCAAAAAGATCATCAATCAAACTTGCTCAACAATCTTTAGCCAAAAAAAACCAAATCCTCACTTTTTTCCCCTTATTTGTTTATAACACTTAAAGTATTCGCCTTTCCGGACTTTTCCTTAAACTTTTTACGTGATAATACCAATCGAATGACACTTTAGTCATAATTTTTGGAGACTATACAAAAAAGTTACAAAAAGCATGCGATTAAAGCTATTAGTATTTTCCTGAAAAAGGACAAAAACAAATGATAGCTATTTAACCTAACTGATATCAAACATAACTCTTAAATGGTTAAAATAAAATAGTTTTTATAATAAACTAGCTATTACTTGCGACTTCGTTCGCGTGGCCCAAAATTATTACTTCCATTTGCTCAGACAAAAAATGTCTGTCACTCCTGGATAGTGTAGCTTACTAACTGTTAAATAATTTTTAAATTCGTTACAATAATTTTTAAGTTTAGTAGTGAAGCTACACTAATGGAGTTCGTGGATCATAAAAAAATGGGAACGTTCATAATGATATACCAACATTTATAAAGATATTTCGGTAATGAACTAAGAGAGCGGGCACACATGCTACTTTTAGCATCCAAAACGCGGGTTTTTGCGACAGCATCAATGCTGCACCGCGTTTTAGCAATTCTCCGCGATCGGTCGTGGCATCCGAATCGCGCGTTTTAGCGACTGCATCGATGCTGCATCGCGTTTTAGCGATCGAACGCGGAATCGCGCGTTTCAGCGACTGCTTCGATACTAGACGGTCGGCAGTAGTGTTGCCGTTCGATAGTCGACTATCGATTACACATTACAAATTAAATTATAAATGTTATACTGATATGTTATCTTTATTTTTTCTTATAAAACAGTAACAGTAACCCAAGTTGGTAGCAATATAAAAAACTAACTAACTTTATGCTCTTTTTTAAATTACATTGCTGTTAAAATATACCGAATAGTACCGCAAATTGGCAAACTATCAATAATGGACTAATGATTGCCAATCATTAGTCGACTATTTAAGCCTGAAACAAATTATAATATCGATATTTATTAAAAGTTATCGATTTTTTAGTATGTCATAAGACAGCAAATATGCAGATAAATCTCCTCTTGAAAATAGACAACCATTGCCCATAGACGCCAAAGATGGTAGTTTAGATTATCATGATATGCAATAATCAAAAAAATTTGGCTGTAAGAGTTTAGACAATTTCAATAAATTTTTTCATCATAATTCATCATTGGATAATTTTCCTGCGTCTTCACCATCGTCTATAGACACCAAAGATGTTAATTGTGCGTTTTTTATATCAAAAGATAGCAAACAAACAGATGTCTCTCTTAATGTAAAAGGGAAACCATTGCCTATAGACACCTAAGATGTTAATGGTGAGTTGCTATCTGTGTGGTGGAATGGCAATGCCACATGCATAATAACTCTACCGGATAACCTTTTCTTCAAACCGGAACATGACAATGAAAAGCATTGACGCTATTAAGGTAGGAATAGGTAGTTGGGTTTTCCGCTTTAAAACGCATTAAAACACAATTATTTTCAACCGACGAAAAAACGGAGGTTATTAGTTTGATACAATATATACATGTATGTAATTTTTGCGATTGGATAATATTTGACTATGTTTTTGATTGCTATTTAGGTGTCCAAGCATATGTATTAATTTCGTAAATGTATATATATATATATATATATATATATATATATATATATATATATATATATATATATATATATATATATATATATATATATATATATAGTTGAGATATAGGGAATCTATAGTTGACAGATATTTGAAGTCAGTTTAATTTTTTAAATTCACTATTCGATATTAATTTCAAATCTAAAACTAAAAAAATGATAAATTTTTCTTATTTTTTCCTTTTTTTACTTCGTAAAGTTTGTATTTTGGGTTTTTTAAAATTTCTTACCAGCAGCCATTGATATAAAATACCCAAGATACACAGTTCCGAACAAAACTGACACTCAAAACTGTCGCTAATTCAGTCTAAAAAGTTTATAGTTATGGCACAAACGTGTTTTTGCATATTCAACCTTAAACGCAAGATTTAAAGACATTTTTAAAAAACAATGTACAAAAAGCAATAAAATTTTTGACTTAAGTTAACCGGTAGGACAAGGCACATGTGGAGTAGAATATAAATATTTTTATGCATTGAGGTAGTATTTTAAGGGTTTGTAAAATTTACATAAAAAAAATCTTGTCGAAAATCTGTTTTTGCGTAAAACATTTATATATCAATAAAACAAATAATGACCATTAAAATAATTTATTTATATTTCAAAAGTTATAGGTTATTGCTTCTATTACACAGAACCTACACATATAGGCAAACTGTGGGTTTATAGTGATGTAGTATTTGACGCTTGATATTGATACATTTAGTGTGCATAGTCTAATAGATTTAGAATATACTGAAATAGGAAATTTACTGCAATGGTGACTATGACTACGTTATAAAGTTCATAGATTCTTACATGATAACAGACACGATTTTTTTTCAGATTTATTATGTAGTGTATAGACAACATAGTAAGGAAGGAACATAGGAAGGAACATTTGAAACACAATAGGTTAGTTGCTAATGCGATGTCGGCTTCTTAAAATGTTATTGACCCTCGTATAAAAATTCCAATAAAACAATTTAGAGCCTAAAAATTGTGTTCAATATTATTCGGAAGATCAAACTCGTTGATGATTTTGAAAAAATGTACATCTTTTCAAATACTGAATAACTAAGTATCATTTAAAAAAAAACTTTGAATTTTGAACTTTTTTAATTCAATAGTCTATGCTTAGGCATAGTTTTTTTCTTTGAGATTAAAATACTTAAATTTAGCGGGAAGTTTCAGGTGGCCTGTAGGGTCAACCAGCTCACAGACTTTTTTTAATATAGTTACATTAGTTGGTTACATAGGTGTGTTACATACACAGAAATCCTAATAGATACGTATATTTAGTTTGGAGTATAGTTTAGTACATATAATATTATTGCCAAAGGTAATTTTTGATTAGATATTTCCTGTTAATTATAAATTTCTTTAGTTTTAGTTTTTTCGATAGGTGTGTTATTAATAGGTATTTTTAGTTTGAGGTATAGTTAGTTATGATATTAGGTATAGAAAATTTAGAAGTTACAGGAAGTTCAGGTCTTACGTTTTTTACTTACATTTTAATAACAAAAATGTCGTATATAAATAATTAAGATGAATATGTAAATATTATTTTTAACGTACTAGCGGCCCACCCGGCAATGTAGATTTTTAATAAAATAAAGAAAGGTCAAATAAGTTCTAAAGTAAATATGCGCGAGCAAAGCCGCGGGTAACAGCTAGTATGCAAATAAAACAACTCGTACATATAAACAGTCACTTAAAATTTATACGAGACTAGCTGCAGATCTCTGCATTAGGATAAAAGTATTTTATGTGCTATTCCAGGTCATCTTATATCCGAGTCCAAATCCAAATTGGTACAGCCATTTTTACGTGATTGATTATCAAACATCCAAACATACAATCTTTAATATTTATAATATGTATAGTATAAAATATCCGCAATCAAAAACAACATTTTATTAAAAATAAATTATTAAATCAAAAAATTGTATATCTTGGGTTTTTATATATCAATGCCAACAGCATTGAAATTTTAATATTTAATAGTAGTGAAGTGGTAGAAATTATTTAGTTCTTAAGAGTGTAGCTTCGTCGATATTAAGTACAACACTAACTCTCAAACCGCGGAAGCCAATCGCCGCGATCGGCATCGCATGTGTGCCCGGTGTAGCGATTAGTCGCGGCATCTAGCAACTCGATCGCCGCGATCGGCGTTTGCTAGTGTGCCCGATGGAGCGATCGGTCGCTGCTTCCAGC
The DNA here is from genome assembly GCA_036924255.1 of Apodemia mormo. Taxonomy (NCBI): domain Eukaryota; kingdom Metazoa; phylum Arthropoda; class Insecta; order Lepidoptera; family Riodinidae; genus Apodemia; species Apodemia mormo. The sequence goes on from JAUPFN010000006.1 coordinate 30,657,116, forward strand.
TTCTAAAAGCGACTGAATCGCCGATTGCTGATGCTAAAAGTAGCATGTGTGCCCGCTCTATAACAGAGTCACCGTCAGTATAGCTCTTGACCTCGAAATAAATAGTTTTTGGTGCTGGGGTACATTGCCAATTAGTGAATGACCGACTCTATAGTCGCCCTCTATAGCCGACTCTATAGACCCTCTAAAAAACTATTCCCTATGGAAAGGCACTACTTATTTTATTGGTCAGCCTTATATTGAGCAGCCACGCATCAGTGTATTAACGAATCAAATAGTCAACGTTTCGTACACTGAAATTAGAAAAAAATCTGTAAGCTAAATTGAGGTATTTTAAGCTCAAAAGAACAAAAACTACATCTAAGCGTAGTTTTTTTTTCAGAGTTCTATATTTCAGAATCTTTGAAAATTGTTTTTTAGAGGGAAAATCTGAATAGATTTTTTAAATCGGTATATTTGCCTGAAAGTGATTCTAAAAATATTAAGTAAGTCTGCTGTAATTAACAAAATAGTAATTGAAAAGCTGTAACTTTTAAAATTTTATTCAATTTGATTATTGATTTTGACGATAGACGCAAGTGCGGCCGCACCGCACTTGCGTCTATCGTCACAAAGCTTCGCGTAATGACGCGACACATGCAGATGTGACCGGCTATCATCGGCTATCGTTGGTTGCCACAGAACAAATAATTCCGTGGTTGAAACATTACATACGAAAAATGATACCTACCGTTGAATTTGATACCGTTGAAAGAAAGAAAAGGAGGAGTTCCTCAACTCCTCCTTTTCTTTCTTAAAACAGGTTAATAAGTTGATCGTAATCGCTATTTTAGAGCAAATGGATGCAGATGGACTAGGAGCTATGGATTGGCTGGAAACTGGAGGTTCACACTTGTTCAGCCGATGAGCCAGTAAGTGGGGTGTGTAATGTGGAAAGTTACTCGCCCGAGAAAAATATAATTAAATGGATCGGCTGGACTAAATTATTCACTAATCTACTTGACAAAATTCTTGTTGTTCAGACATACTACTCGACTAAAGTACCAGCCTAATTAGAACGAGGGAGGATTTGCACTTGTCATTTGTCTCGTGTGAAGAAGTGCTACTTGTCAATGTTTTATTCTGGTTTTTTAATTAAGCACAAAGAAAAATTTAGAAACTTAGATATATAACATGAAAATCTACTGGTGCTTTTATAAACATTTGCGTCCCACATATCTCTGATTAAGGTCAATTTTTGTTTCTTATATATACTCAAATTATTTACGCTATGTAGTAGGGGGTAATTGTATAAGTGATTGTACTGTTTGCCGATAGCTTTTTAAAGTAGATAATTCGATTTCAAATTATGTCAACAGCGTCAATTTAAATACAAGTCTGAACTATTTTCCAGTATATGGAAATAAAAATAATTTATTTTAATTTTCAATGCTTAATGCAAAACATGAGTATGTTACTGCACAAGTTAATCCCTTGACCTGAAGACCATGTTTTGATATAGCTGCCGCAATAGCTTCAGTGGTTGCCACTGTCGTGTTCATGTTTGGAGGATAACCGGTAAATTTATATTTTGTAAACGCACCATATCTTTGGCATCTATGGGTTTGATAATCAGGCTAACCATTAGACCAACGATCCTCCACTTACATTAACTAATTTGAAATATATTGCTGGGTGTTTATACAAAGACCTTAATGTCACAACATGATTGATTAATGATTAGGTATATTCACACTGTGACATTATTCAAAATAATCGTTTACTAATATTCATTCATTTACTATAATAATATATCGTCTGCCATATCTGGTTTTAAATATTTAAAATGAAAGCAACTAAACCGAATAGTTTAGATTATGGCTTTTTAAAAAGCTTGTCTATTGTGTGTTTGTGGCAAAATATTTTGGGTTTATCCAGAGTTTCTGTGAAATGTAATGAAATTATTATAAGATCTACCACTCAAAATATAATTTTATTTGTGTGGGCTACTGTTACATCTTCGTACTACTTTATTATAAAATACATTATATCGTATTACAATATATCGTATTACTTTATTATAAAATACATTATAAACAGAACGGAATATGGGATTGGGTATTATATTATTTGTCAATGTTGTTGACTTACTATACACACGCAGTGCATGTTCTGGCTACGGCTAAGATCTCTTTGATTTTATACAAGTCGTGCCAACAAATTAAGAATATTCATCCACAATCTTTGAACATTTCTTTACTCTTTGACTATGTCACGTACACTTCGATTGCTGTGATAATTTTCTATGTATATAAAGTTGCTGTGATTTCTTGGCGATTATACAAAAATAAAAGTGAATTGTTTATGAAACAATATTATATCAACACTCTGCCTGAATTTGCCTGCGATATCGATCTTCTGGTTTGGGTGAAAATATGCTGTTATTTAAAACTAAGCCTTCAGATAATGAATAATTCTTTACTGCAGAATTTTATGTGTATCAGAAAATCAGTCATTATAGTTAATAAAAGAAGTCAGACTTACCAGAAAATATTATTTCAGAAGCACGATTATATTTTAGTAACAGAAAGGACAATATTTTGTTTTAATTTGGCTGTTAAGATTTACCAATTTTCTGTAAGTAATATTTTGCTATAATAAATTTCATTCTCAATTTTTAAGGTCTCACTTAGGTCTACAATAACTATCTTGCCTTGCCAGGTAGAAAAAAGTAAGTACAGTTGCTTATCTCGCATATCAAGCCTCAAAACATCAATGCATTTATTTTTAACTAGCTGTTGCTAGCGGCTTCGTCCGCGCGGACTTCGTTTACTCCGCACTGCTCCTCCCCCGTAGATGATAGCGTGATAATATGTAGCCTATATGATGACCCGACCTGTTAGTAATATTCATGCAAAATTTGAAGTAAATCTATACAGTACTTTTTGAGTTTACCCCGGACATACATACAGACAAACAGACAAAAATTCTAAAATTAATCTTTAGTTTAGTATTCTTTTAAAAAATATTCAATGTATAGTTTTGACTTTCCTACGATTTTATTATATGTATAGATATAGATATTTGATGCCACCCCGGCTAGAGATCAGTGCTGTGCCCATCACATGTACCTAACCTGTAGGTATTTGTAGGAAATATTTTTAGACAGTATTCTTTTAAAAATCTAATTTAAGCTACGCTCTCATCACAGAAGTTGATAAACAGCTCCAATTCTCTTTATTCTAAGCAACGTCCTTGACCTCTCTTTATGACATGATAATAACCTTGTCTTCAATTAAACTCATTTAATCAATTCTGTGTCTACCCCCTTACTATCTTTCCTTATATCTTGCATACCTACTATGATGTTAATAATAGAACTGTCATATCGTACCTATGAGGTGCGGTGACCCATCATCTTTCCTCTTCTAGTTAAATTGTTCTCATTTTATAAACTCTTAAATTTTTGTCAGTTATACCTTCCTTGCAGTAATATGGAAAACTTAAAATCGCCTCTGTGGTCTAGCGGTCCAGCGTTGGCGTTGACCACATGAGGTCCCGGGTTCGATTCCCGGGTCGGGCACAAAAAAAGGTTTTTTCAGTTTTCTGAGAAACACAAAGTTGCCCGGGATTGGAAAGTGCCCGGTTGGCGATAGGCTTGCCACCTATCACATTTGTGGGACCAAGTATCTTCGGCTAATCGTGGGTGCACTTGTTGTACCTCTACCAACCCCTTCGGGGATATGGGCGTGAAGATACTTTTTTTTTAAATATACGTTATTTGTTAGAATATTTGATATTCATAAGAATGCGAGTTTGAGAATTTCTAACAGAATATTATAATCAGTAGAATTGAGTGAATTACTAAAATAAAATTAAACTATAATAGTCATTTGCTCACCGACCATGACCAAATGTGATAAACGCAAATTAGAGAAGTAGATATTAATTCTCGCTATTAACAATATGTATTTAGCAAATAATATATAATATACAATATAGGTAGTGGTTTAAACGTGTCCTTTTTGTTTACAGATATTTATGTTTTACTTAAATGTATTTTTTTGGTCAATATTTACCATTCAACACGCTAAACCAGGAAGCATAGTAAGAATATTTTTTATTTACTTGCCGATTAAGGTGAACAAATCAATTATTTAGGATATCACGCGTTAGTTTGTAAGCTTAATAATAATAAGACAAAACACTTATATTAGACAAACGTTGTTGTCAAACTTATTGCGTTTGACAACGATGACAATAATTGTGGTCACATACATAAGTGCTGGTATGCAAGATGCCTATTTTGTCTGTTGTGCCGAGAGTGACTTCCATTCAATTGTGTTCCAAGAATCATGTGTGCAACTATATTATCTACTGGTTAAGCGAGAAACAAGTCGACAAAATTTTCTAAAGTTGCATATCGCAAGCGAGCTTCTGCAATCTGCTCACCATTCTCTAGACAATATTACCCCGTACCTGTTGATCCGGGTCTCTTTTTGAAGAATAGATCAACTGTCTTACCGCTAGGTGTCTCGTAAAAGATGAGAGAAGCTAATACATGATTAACATCGTGGCTAATCCCTAAGCAAGCGCGGATCCAGCTTTCACGGCCACCCAAAAGTCGGCTAACTGATCCGCTCCTGATATATCTATTGTATTTCCAAATAATTGCAAAAAAGGATTTGAAAAAACATTTTTTCATTGATTAATTAATTTTGGTTTCAGCAGAAAAACTTGCAATTGCGACAAATAAAATAAAACTCCCGGGGTTTTACCTGCATAATTCCCGTTCCTGTGGGATTTCCAGGATAAAAATTATCCTATGTGCTTTCTCGGGTTTCAAACTATCTTTGTACCAAATTTAATCCAAATCAGTTCAGTGGCTTAGGCGTGAAGAAGAGACAGACAGAGTTTCGCATTTATGATAGTATTGATTATTGTACAAAAAATATTAGGGATTGGAAAAAGCATGAACATATCGACCTCCATTAAGGTTGTAGGCATATCCACCGTGCCCACAACCCTGGATCCGCGCTTGCTACTAAGTAGGTTGTAGACAAAGACTTCTGTAAGCAACTGCGCTTATCAACAAGTACTAACCGGCCAGTTGTGGCATACCTGCGTGATTTGTGCACCTATTATTGTGAGGTAATGATGTTATTATTAACAATAGACAAATATAAATAAGGATATTATAAAAAGGATGAGTTTTTGATTCATTGTAATTTTATCGCTTGCTGTTGCTGTTGACAACGTTGCTTGTGTTCCACTAAAGTGTAGTCCATGGACTGTACCTACGACAGAGCTGGTTGAATGAAACGAGTAAACGCCGTGAAAATCATGGCGGTTACGATGTTTTTGTCGCGAATATATATTATACTCTATTAAATGTAACTTAATTTTGACTTTAGTTATACGATTTATTATTATTTCAGCGCTGCAGGGAGGGTTAACGGAATGGAGCTTCTCTAGTGTGTATTACATTAAACTCTCTGGTTGTAGAGTTCTGCATAGTCTCGACCGGGTAAAGTATCTACTACCACCTTATCAATTCCTGTTACAATAACGTCACTATCATGCTCTGGTTTAGAGAGTAATGTAACCGGCAAGCTTATGCATGTGGTATTACAACTACACCACACAAAAAGCAACGCACCATTAACACCTTTGGTGCCCACAGGCGATCTCTTTCCATTGGGGATATATTAGTGGTAGTGCTTTCTATCTTAAAAAGTAAAATAAAAAAAATATATTTCAATAAATACCTACAATCATAGCATCTAAAGAGGTAGATAACAGAAAGGCAGGACGACGACATGGACATGTAGGATTGATATGGAACAAGTGGGTCAAGAAATACATGAATAATTCACATGTGTAAGTCTGAGCTCCCTTTGAATAATATAATTGCCGTTCTGTCAGGTAGTTTGTAGAGGCAAATGATTGGCTATACGAGTCACTGCCGTCGTGGCTCCTAGATGATTATTTTTTGCATTATCATGCCTGGGTATGGTACCAACGCCTTACCTTTTCCTGTGGCAATAGTGTCAGGGCTAAGGTAGCCAGTAAACTTATGTATGTGACATTAAGGCCTCGCCGCAAAGATAGCAATGCACTATTAACATCGTTGTTGTCTATAGGCGATGGATTTCTCTTTCCATCAGGAGAACCATCTACTTGTTTGCTAAGATAGCAAATATAAAGAAAATTATGTTACACACTGGAAAAATTGGATTTCTAGGTGATCCGTTGCTGTTGTGAAATTTTTGCCTTTTCAGCTTGCGCCACCCCATGTACAAGATTCAGCGTTCCATAAAAACGCAGCACAAAAATATAACATGAGTTTACAATACTCACCTAGGTACTTATTCTATATTCAAAAGCTTAAAAATATCGCAACGCCATATAATTATCTGTCATATGTAATAATTTTTTTTTATTTATTTCATCTTACCTTGAGAAAAAGAATATTTTAGAACAATGAATTCATGAAGTCGCTTTGTAGATAAAATTTATAACACTTATTTAACTCTATGGACGAGTTTTATGGAAATACAACAGGAATGTCGACAAACTTTTATTATCCTCTTTCGTTTTTAAATAGGTAACTAAAAAGATATAAGGTACCTACGATATTTTGCTTTTCTCCTGTATATCTAATACCTTTAAAGAGCAATTCTTGTATATATATATATATATATATATATATATATATATATATATATATATATATATATATATATATATATATATATAATTGGAATCTCGGAATCGGCTCCAACAATTTTCATGAAAGTCACAAATTAGGGATTTTTCGGGTCAAGAAATCGATTTATCAAGGTTCCAGGTCCAAGAAAAGCTCGGTTCCCAAGATATGGGCAGGTACAGAAAAAAATATATTTATTCTATAGGAATCGATTTATCATGGTTCCAGGTCCAAGAAATGCTCGGTTCCCAAGACATGGGTATGTGAAAAACCGAGCAAAGCCAGATATTGTGATATAAAATGACGATAATACAGCGCGTTCAAATTTCGTAAGACGCCGTTTACTCGAAACATTTGTATAAAAATATTTTTCAGTTATTTAAAAACTGTAAAAGTTTCTTATGCAATTCTCTTAAAATAAAAAGTCATTTTATTACAAGTTTAAAAATATTTATTTTCATAAATAACTACCATACGACAATTATGACCGTGATATCAAATGGCCGATTATACTTATTATTCTTATGAAATTAATTAATTAATTATTTATAATGTGGATACAAAGTTATTTAGAAAATAGAACCGTGTGTTGAAATTTCAAAAAATTAGAAAATTCATACTTCAAATTATCGCTGTGGTGATTTAGAATATCACGCAGGGACATGGGGAGCATTTGAGAACCCTTGCTTTTTTAAATTTATATACTTGACCTTCCGGAAACTATGCAACATAAGTCATTCTTATTTGCAGATGACACTACACTAAAATAAAAATAATTAAGTAAAAGTTTCAGAATGGTTAAAAAGTGACTTTAATTTCAAACATGTTACAGCAATAAAGTTAATAAATCAAATGTATTATTTAACAACATAAATTTAGAACATAATGAATTAGTGTATTCATTTGGATTTTCATCAATTTCTAGGAATAATAATTGACAACTGTTGCAATTAGAAAGTGCACATTCTTATTCTTATTATTTTTGTGTTATAGCATTCACCTCGTGCTTGGAGAAACTTGAAAAATTTTAAAAACAACAAAGAAAAATATCGACACACAGAAATTGAACTTACGACCCATTCCCTAAAGCCGGGATGCTCTACCGCTGAGCTAGTGTCGAGAGTCTATAACACAAATAATTACAAACACGAAAGTACTGATCAAAATTATAAATGTGAATTTCATCTGTAACGATGAACAATCGATGGATTCGATCATATAGCATAGAAAAATTTCGCAAGATATATCGAATTTATCAAAATGTATCGAACATATTGTAGAATTTTTGCAAGGCTCATAAAGTTTTTCACTTGTCCTGTCTATTCTCCGGTCCATTCTACACAGCGAAATGGATCAGTCGGAAATCTACAAATTTATATATTTTTTAATTTTATATAACTACTCCAAACATTTCTTGTTCCAGGCCAGCCGATATTTGACAAGATTGTTGGTCATTTGATTGTAAATATTGGCTAAGCGCTAGAATATTTATTTAATAATGATTTTGTATGGCAAAATATGAACTGACATGTACTTAGCGAAAGAAAGACACTCCTTCTGAAATCTTACGGTTACGGTGATTATTTTCGCAGTTTTTAAACGCACACTGAGGCATTTTGACACGACCGCGTGTTGTCAGTGATTGGACAATACTAAACTCAAATAAGATCACACATTTATTTGTGCTCTTATTTTGTTAGCCACATTTGAGGCCGCGATCTTGAATCTTGTACATTTCTGATCCAAGGCTTGCGCATCTAATTAAATAGCACATTGCAAATATTATTTCTATGTATTACTTAAATGTTTTTATTTAAGGGAACAGATTTAGTAGACGTATACATTACTTGGAGCAAAAAAATATTTTTTTTAATATTAATAAGCATCACTACTGAACGGTTCAGAAAAACAGTGGACGAAACAAAAAAGATTTGTTTTAATATATTGGATTATTATGAGAATGGTACGTATAATTTATAATATTCCTTAACAATTTATATTGGAAAAATTGGTAAAGTGCGTGTCGGGCCGTGTCTCGAAGCTAACCATCACAATAATGCAGATTAAGAAAAGGGCTTTTATTGTTTCATACTTACTACAACACGCAAATGATGGATATATTCGTACCGTGTTTGCAAAAATTTCTCCAAGCTTAGTTTATCGACTATTACTCAAAAACTTGTGTAGCCTTCTAAGCCGTGATAGCTTTCCTTTTAACTTCATTATATTTACTGCTACAGTAAATTTTTCCCACCCCTAAAACCAACTGTATATCTAGCAAACTTGACTCTAACAACAATTAGCATTTTAAAGCTTAATATTTCATAAACTAGTCCCTTAATCGAAAAATTGTCTGCATGAACCTACAATATTTTTATAAAAACTTACCTAACGTTAGCTCACACTATGGAGTACGCAAGAAAAAATTAACATCCGCAATTTACAGGTAGAGGAGCAGCCCTAATATTTCAAGATTTTATATTATCACATTGTTGCGTGACTAATAAGTACATTCATCCCAAATTAGTGCTTTCTAGTAGGTACTAAGGATCTCTGAGCTAGAGAGTAGTTGGACGAACGGACGGACGGACGAACATAGCCAAACTATAAGGGTTCCTAGTCAACTTCGGAACCCTAAAAATGGAATATATACCCGTATTAGATATATATTTTTTAAAATAAGCGTATTGGATGATATACTTTTTCGCTGTTTGTTTATATAAAAGTATCTCCACGTCCGTATCCCCGAAGTGGTACGCAGAGGTACAACAAGTGTTCCCACGATTAACCGAAGATACTTAATCCCACAATGTGGTAGGTGTCAAGCCTATCGCCAGCCGGACACTTATCTGGATCCCGGGCAACGTTGTTTTTATAGATAAGGGGCCATCCATAAAGTACGTCACACGAATTTTAGGACTTTTGAACCCCTCCCCCCGTCCTTGTCACAGGTTGTCACATTTTTATAACCCCCCCCCCCCCCTACTGATGTGACGTCACAAATTTCATAAAACCGAAAAAACAAACAACTAGTTAGAAAATAATAAACGATTAATTATATTAATTAAAGATAAAAAATTTAATTATCGAGTGTCCATGGACTTTGGATCCACTCTTTTATATCAGCTATTACTGGTAAATCAGGCACTTTGCGTTTTAGTATTTTAAATTTTAACATGTGACGTCACAAAACTATTGACCCCCCCCATACCCTTTGTCACACGATGTCACACTTCGGTGATACCCTCCCTCCCCATTAACGTGTGACGTACTTTATGGATGGCCCCTAACTAAAGAAACACATTTTTAATTGACTGACCCGGACCTAAAACCTCATATTACAGAAATGAAAGACAGATCGTTCTTCACTCATCGCTTTATCAGATGGAACATATCCATATTAATATTAGAAAGGCGAAAGTCTGTCTATCTGTCTATTATTCTTTCGAGGCTAAACCACAGCACCTTTTTTTATGAAATTGGGCAAGGAGACAGTTGAAGATCGGGATCAAAAATAGATTAACTTTTATTTTTCATAAATTGATTTATAAAAAATAAAAGTTAAACATTTCACATTATAAGGGGCTGAAATAGGGGAGAAAGTTTGTATGAAGATTATATCGAAATGTTAATATACTTGCGAGTAATATAATATCATTACTTATATGATAATAAGATGTTTGCCACCCTTTTTAGAGAAAACCTCACAATTACGCCAAATAAATTCTATATCATTTTTATAGATAATTGCTTGCTCTACCGGCATCAACAACTAAAAAAATTATTACTGCTTTGGTTTTTGTAAATTAATTAATTATACAGGTATAGGTACATTAAGACGCCATATAGCAATGCTGGCATTTGATGGTTTTAATTTTGAAATTAGTGCGAATTATTCGCAGGTGAACTGCTAGTTATTTATATACCATTACAAAATTTACATCGAGGTAAATTTCACATATTATAGATTTTCTTCAAAATTCGATAGGTAACTGTTTGTGACCCTAGCGTGCGTGTGAATCCGAGGTTCGGTCTTATAGGAGACATCCTTACCCGGTTTGTTTAGTAACGATAATTTGGACCGGCCGGACCGATTAAAGTCCTTTCAAAAAAAAAAAAATTTATTGGCGTCGGGACGTGACGATCCCATCGCCCGCTGGCGGGATAATTTTCATTTTATGAAATTATTCCACCGGTGTAGTCAGTCAAAAAAATGGTAGTCACCTTTTTATAAATAAATAAAAAAAAATTACTAAGCACAAGGAGAATGTATATGAAATATTAATTTATGATGAGAATTAAAAATATTTCATATTAATAATATGAAATATTTTTAATTCTAGTATTGAATTATTAAGCGTTTTATTTTCTATTAAAAGATTATATATTTAGAGCAAAATGGGATAGTGATTTAGGAAAAACCTATTAATTAACTGGTTTAATTTAAAACGGAAAATTTTGAATACTGCACTTTAAAGAAAACATAGACAACAAATAAAATGGCTCAAATAAAGGCTTTATTTAAAAATTAATATATATTTTCACAGGCCCTACTCAGACATAGTAAATACGAGTAAATTTTTGCAAAATTACAAGGTTTTTTAAGTAGGAGATTTGACTAAAGACGATCATTTTAAATCATTTTAAATCAGGTATGAACTCATTCTTGTTCTTTTGAAAAATCCTCACCTCACCTGTAACTTTGGCACGCGATGATCGATCTCATCTTTTTCAAGAGCAATTTTTTGAGTGTAATCAAAGTAACAAAATCTCGAAATTATTGTTGGCATGCTATTTGGGTGGTATAATAGACCGGGATCCCAGGAACAATCTGTTTTTTGATTACTAACAAGTTAACTAATAAAGAAAGATAAAAAAGAAAACTTTAGGGTGTTGGACTAAGAAAAGTTTCTACATTACGTGTAGAACAATGTTACCCTTGAATAACAATAATAATTAACAAGCTATTGTGAGAAAATTAGGTTGTTATTAAATTGATTAATATCAATTTAAACATCTCATAATTCCGAAACTTTAGAGTGGAGGACTCGCCAGAAAAACCATCGAGTGTGTATGACAAAAGTTTCATCGTGTTCTCATAACATAATCGAGCAATTAAAGTCAAAAAATAATTATTGTTATTAATAAATATTTTTCCTTCACCGAATCAAAATTTTCAAAGCCCCATAACTTTATTATCTACCCAATTTGAGATTTTTCGAAGATAGAAAAGATGGTTGTCTCGACAAAACAAAGCTGTTCGCAAAAATTCAGCTTGTTATTAATAAAAAAAAGTTTGTTCCTTAGATCCCGGTCTATAATGTATATTTGGTAAAATCCAATCGAATGCCGTCAACCACGTTTAGATTAGGGGTTTATTAGTTCATGTGGTCTGTGAGTTGTGACTTACACACATACATACAGGCATAATGATGTCATCATATAAATAATTAGAAAAAAGTTTCCTAGGACCTCAAAACGTGGAGATCTAATAAAAAATTTGGGCAAACTAAGTGACTTCCTTTAACGGAGAATCAAAAATTTAAAAGACATTTTCATATACATTAACAATAAACAAAGCACAAAAGGCAATACATTCAGAACATATTCGTTTACACATATTACGTATCTGCGTCAAATACAAGCTGACTCGCGCCTTTGCTCGCAAGTATATTAACATTTCGATATAATCTTTCATACAAACTTTCTCCCCTATTTCAGCCCCTTATAATGTGAAATGATTAACTTTTATTTTTCATAAATCAATTTATGAAAAATAGAAGTTAATCTATTTTTGATCCCGATCTTCAACTGTCGATCTCCTTGCCCAATTTCATAAAAAAAGGTTCTGTGGTTTAGCCTCGAAAGTATAGACTTTCGCCTTTCTAATATTAATATGGATATGTTCGCCACGAACCACCAATAAATTTTTTTTGAAAGGACTTTAATCGGTCCGGCCGGTCCAAATTATCGTTACTAAACAAACCGGGTAAGGATGTCTCCTATGAGACCGAACCTCGGATTCATACGCACGCTAGGGTCACAAACAGTTACCTATCGAATTTTGAATAAAATCTATAATATGTGAAATTTACCTCGATGTAAATTTTGTAATGGTATATAAATAACTAGCAGTTCACCTGCGATAATTCGCACTAATTTCAAAATTAAAACCATCAAATGCCAGCATTGCTATATGGCGTCTTAATGTATACCTGTATAATTAATTAATTTACAAAAACCAAAGCAGTAATAATTTTTTTAGTTGTTGATGCCGGTAGAGCAAGCAATTATCTATAAAAATGATATAGAATTTATTTGGCGTAATTGTGAGGTTTTCTCTAAAAAGGGTGGCAAACATCTTATATATATATATATATATATATATATATATATATATATAATATATATATATATATATATATATATATATATATATATATATATATATATATATATATATATATATATATATATATATATATATATATATATATATATATATATATAATATGTACCATTTGTATCTTTTTTTAATTTTAGGTGAGATTTCCGAGTTCGCTGAAACGGTTTTGTATTTGCTAAAGGAAGTCCCACCAGTTTGTCAAGCCGTCGATTTATTGTATCTGGACTTAAGATTGCTGTTTCAATTTATGTATCACGTTTTTACTTATGCTGTTGTGATTTTACAATTTTCTAATATGTAAAATATATACTACTTTTTACCTGCTTCCCTTTGTTTCATAATGTCTAAATTGGCAAGCTACCAGAAGACTTTCTGGTGACGAAAGGGATAGCAAATAATCATAGTAATGTTTTTGGGCACTGGAGGCTAGTGATATTATATATGTCATGCCCGTGGACCAATTGATTTATAGGACATTATAAAAATTGCCCGCATAGTTTGAAATACTTATGCCCAATATGAGAGGGCCACAACTACAGAAATAATATATATATATATATATATATATATATATATATATATATATATATATATATATATATATATATATATATATATATATATATATATATATATATATATATATATACAGGGTATAACAAAAATAAGCACTAATACTGAAGGAGCGTTCAGGATGTGTGGTTAGCTCTTTAATTATACATTTTTAATAAATAAAAACTATGAAATTTCTGAGAAAATGAATGTCAAAGTTTTTTTTCAAAATGATCTGTGGCAGCCCTGAAGTATAGCACGCAGTAACGTACGCGCACGGTTTACGCAGCTATGAAAGGTCACAATCATATGATAGATGTCAATGAACTGCTAGACGCACAACAAAGTACTAATTACTTGACAGAGTAAATAATGTAGATATTATTTAAAGAGTTTTTTTATATTTTTTTCTACCAGGACTGATGTTGGAATAAACCCATGAGGGTCCTTAGTTTGATTACCAGGCTGGACAATTTGATTCATAGGTAACTTAACTGGGTTTTGATAGCCATAATTATTACATTATGTTAAAAAAAACACTGTCCGACTATTGGTGTCACTCGATAGCATATTACGATCATATTAAAATAATTATTAATTACTATACTCATATTCAATAAAAAAAATCTCATAAAATTTTATTAATCGTAAATACCTACCTAGTAGTCTCATACCTAGTTTACGTAAGGCAAACCTGCGGCTATTAGGCATTTCATGCAGGAAAATCTCCCGCCTGGCAACAAAATTATATCAGCTGTGTACCTAAAATTTATTGTGACCTGGATTATTATTTCTAACTCTGAGTAAAACTATTAGTTTGGTACATACATTCTAAAACAATCGTGGCAAATAATCCAATATAACTAATTAAGGTATCTTTTTGTTATGAAAACACATTACATAAATTACTTCATCACACAATATCCACCTTCAAAGTCAACTATTCACATGTGTTTTCAGTGTAGGTACCTAAATCTATTCCGTGATTCATAGGCATTTTACAATGTATTATCTGGCATGGTTTCAACTTACAAACTGTTTTAATGGCATAATACTTACCTCTAGTACCTACCCTGTTTGCTTCTAACTTCACATAACAAGGTGTCTAAATAGGTAATTAGTTTTTGAGCAGGTAAATCATAGCTATTATCACTTTTTTTACACACAATTCTAAAAACTTAGTAAAACTTTCTCGTTGATAACACGACACTTCGCAAAATAAATATGCATTATCATTAAGAATTAAGACACAACACAACCTTTTATAAGCATTTTTGACAAATAAACCTACGCATTGATTAGCCTAGAAGTTCTTTGATTTGAAGTATTACCGACATCGCGCTAGGCGTCTCAACGCGGCCGACTTAAGGCCTTGCTCACACACACTACTGAATATTTTCCGCGGGAATTTTAATTGCGCAAATTAATTTTCGTTACATATGAAATTTGACATGGCTAGCACTGCTAAAAAAATGTCAAGAATCGGAATGTTCCCGGTGAGTTGATAGGCTCGTTTGTCACTATCACTACATGGCTGATGGAACTTAGTACCTACCTAAAGTTTGTTTTAGGTGCGCCTCTTCTTACCTTTTTTTATGTTATTGAGATAGGCAAACTAGCAGACGTGCCACCTGATGGTAAGTGGTCGACGTCGCTAATGAACAAAAATGGTATACCTGGGCTGGAACTAGCCCAGGTATTCCATTCATGTGTTAGAGACATAAGATGTTAAGATCCTGAGACATAAGATGTTAAGTCTCGGTGCCAGTAATTACAGTGCCTGTCTTGCCCTTCTCTCCGAAACACAGCAAAGCTGTTTCACGGGAGAAATTGGCAAGACCTTTCTAAGTAGTAGTTATTTCAGGAAAAAGATAATTTTTGACTACGTTTTTTTGATTACATTTTAGATCAAAGATTTTATAAAATACTAGCCGTTGCTCGCGGCTTCGCACGCGTGGTTAGAGTTTTTTGTGAATGTCAAAAATAAACCACGCAAGCGAAACCAACGAAAACTATTGCTAATTTTAGCGATTGCCGGGATTACATATCAACCTGTTCATTCATTCAGAAAAATTAATCTTTTTCATCAAAATATTGTTTATCATACTGGAAATGAAAAAGTATTAAGTTAACTTTAAAGCCGCCGCCGGTCGTTTGTACAGGCCTTTAGAACTTACACGTGTTTTGCGGCTTATACAAAGTGCAACGAAACGCTTTGATTGGCGAAAAGACCACTTTCGGAAAGAGACAAGACACTCCCTTTTTTCTGCCATTTTGTTTTTATGTAAAATCATACTAATATGTAGTTCCGTATAGTTTTAGTCAACATTTTTGTCACTTTTATGATAAGAGTGATGCCGGTTTAGGCGTTTCTTCGTAAGGTACTGGGTTCGATTCTCAGTTCGCCTGGTAGAATGGAGGGTAATTCTTCTTAAGGCACTCAAACTAACACGGGAAATGATTTTTTTTTATTTATGGTGCAAGGGGTCCCACCACCACCTTCGGGACCCAAGACAACCTGACTGCTGTACAATGAAAGAGGTCCTGGCACCGGCTTCCTCCAGAGAGGTTCGGAGGTTAGACGACAGTCGCTACGGCAAACTCAAACTCGTTCCTAGCGCAAGCGTGGAGAATAACCGGAATAAACTCTAAGATGAAGAAGATTATTTTTAAATTTGTTTCACTGAACCCTAATTAGTTCGGAAAAGTACCTAGATAATTGTAAAGGAATTTTTATTTTTTTATTCAGTTGCCGTTTGTCTTTGGAGAGCGTAACTATTGCTATTATTGCCGATTTTTTATGAATCTTACTTAATACCCATTGATTGGAAATCGCGATTTTAAAAATGCCACGTAGAAATAATAATGACCGTCACCTTTACACTAATAGTGAATTTTACGAAATGATGCTATGTGTTGGTGCTGCTAGGAATGGTAGCATTAATGAAGCGAGGGAGATTTACCGACAACGGTTTATTGATGGAAGGCCACCAGCAGAACAACGTCATTTACCTCCGTACTCAGTATTCCGTAACATGTGTTTACGACTTCAGCGTACTGGTTCCTTCCACCGCGAACGAAACGTTGGACGTCCTAATTCAAGAGTAGGTACTGCTATTGAGACTCGAATTCTAAATCATTTTGACGAGAATCCTCGGACCAGCACACGCCGATGCAGTGCTATGTTAAATGTAAACCATATGGTGGTGTGGCGTACTCTGCAGGATGATGGACGACATCCCTACCATTTTTCAAGGACTCAGGAGATAGGACTTGCAGACCATATGCCCAGAATGGACTTTTGTAGGTGGTACCAGAACCGTGCTGAAGCAAATCCCGAATTTGCTTTTAATATTTTATGGACAGATGAGGCTTCTTTCACAAGAAATGGTGTGCTCAATTTGCACAACGAGCATGTGTGGGCACATAATAACCCGCATGCCTCGAGTGAAAGTAGCTTTCAGCACCAGTGGAGAATTAATGTCTGGGCAGGCATCGTTGGGGACTATGTTTTGGGGCCGACTATTTTACCTCAGGGTCTTAACGCTCAAAGGTACCTACAACACCTGAGAGAGGATTTAGAAGAACATCTGGAAAATCTTCCACTGAATGTATACCGTAATATAATTTTTCAGCACGATGGAGCACCCGCTCACTTTGCACGCCCTGTGCGTGATTATTTAAACGATCGATTTGCAGAGTGGATAGGTCGAAGTGGCCCGGTGCCTTGGCCACCTCGTTCTCCAGATCTCACGTGCCTAGACTACTTTTTATGGGGTTATGTGAAAAATAAAGTTTACTCTGTGGAATGTCATACACGTGAAGAGATGGAAGGTAAAATTAATGCAGCATTTAGGTCCATAACCCCACATATGTTGCATAATGTAAGGTTATCAATGTTACGCAGAACTGCTCTTTGCATTGAGAAGGGTGGTGGTCATTTTGAACCTTACTTATAAATTAATTTGAAGACAGTGTTGTTTTATTATTGCCTGTAAATAGTGAATTTGGATTAATGTATAATAATTAATCAGTGACGAAAGTGATATGTAAAAAATTGCTTATTAAATGTGTGTAAGTACAAGTACGCGGTATTCTTCATGTCTATGTGTGCGTCACGCTATTCATTCAACGTGTTGCTGACGTCACATCACTTCCATCTTCAAGGTAGGGGTGTGAAAATAAACTTTAATTTCTTATTTTACTAAATTTATATGAAACAAAAAATGTGTGCCTTTTGGTATAATATTTTACCAGGTGTTTGTTTAGTTCATGTACACGTATACCCTTGAAAGTTAGTGCTTATTTTTGTTATACCCTGTATATATATATATATATATATATATATATATATATATATATATATATATGTATATATATATATATATATATATATATATATATATATATATATATATATATATATATATATATATAACTTAGTATATGTAATAATGTTCTCAGCCTGAATACAAAAAATCAGATAAATACATCCACTGGTTTAGCCACAGGACATTAGTTTTCATTTCTAATTTTGCGAACATGATGTAGATTATCAGCTGTACGCATAGAAATATATAGAGGTCAATGGCTGTACGTGACCCGTTCACCCTATATGGTTTGAAAGAACTCTTATAAGTAAGTTGCCAACTCGCAATACTAGCAGAAAATCCTTGCATTCATTGGTTATTTTAATTTTTTATCCTTTACAACTGACCAATAACAACCCAATCTTGTCATTAGGATAATTTGAAAAGAAAGCGAAAAGTCGCTTTATCTTGAGTGCATACACAGTGTGTAGTGATACAAAAAAGCGCATTTTGCGCCTTCTTGATGAAAGCCGTTGATTACACGTGTCACGTACCTACGATACGTAGGTCACGGTCATTATTGTTTAATGTTATTGTTTAGTACGATCAAAGATTTTGCCGTGGTAATTGATATTACGTTATTACTTGTAATGTACTGAGTTTTTATTTTTTTCTTTTATTATTCTAGACTTATAAATTATGCGAAAGTAGACGCTTCATTTTAATTTTTATTGTGGTAAAATACGAGTTAAATTGTGCGAAAGTAGACGCTTAATTTTTATTGTGATGGCCGGCCTGGCCATGATGTTTGTGCTAATTAGTGCTATTTTGTGATAAGACACGTTAGGTAACTATTATTATTAGTGTGAAGTGAACAACATTTTTGTTTTTTCTTCTTTACTTTTAGCCAATATGTGGCACTAATCCTAGATTGATACGGTCTTTATTCTTACAATATACGCAAAAATAATTCTATAGCTACGTAATTACTTATTGTACAAAATGATTGTGATTAATAATAATAATTTATCAAAATAATTATTGAGGATGAGTATGGTTTAAAATGGCGCCTAAATATTATGTCACGCGTAAAAATAATAATAATAACATGAGGCGCCAGCCGCCAAGCCGCGCGTGCGGCGTTGCCGTCCTGGTGATAGGTAAGTCAAAGGATGTTTTATCTTTATTATATTTTCGTGTCATTAATTTTGTTCGAAATTTTTGTTTTTTTAATTTCGATATCAGGACTGATTTGATAGACTAAAAATACTAGTACTAACTAGTACTACCTTAATTTTCACTTATTGTTGTATGGTCAGCGCCACACTGTATATATATATATACAGGGTATAACAAAAATAAGCACTAACTTTCAAGGGTATACGTGTACATGAACTAAACAAACACCTGGTAAAATATTATACCAAAAGGCACACATTTTTTGTTTCATATAAATTTAGTAAAATAAGAAATTAAAGTTTATTTTCACACCCCTACCTTGAAGATGGAAGTGATGTGACGTCAGCAACACGTTGAATGAATAGCGTGACGCACACATAGACATGAAGAATACCGCGTACTTGTACTTACACACATTTAATAAGCAATTTTTTACATATCACTTTCGTCACTGATTAATTATTATACATTAATCCAAATTCACTATTTACAGGCAATAATAAAACAACACTGTCTTCAAATTAATTTATAAGTAAGGTTCAAAATGACCACCACCCTTCTCAATGCAAAGAGCAGTTCTGCGTAACATTGATAACCTTACATTATGCAACATATGTGGGGTTATGGACCTAAATGCTGCATTAATTTTACCTTCCATCTCTTCACGTGTATGACATTCCACAGAGTAAACTTTATTTTTCACATAACCCCATAAAAAGTAGTCTAGGCACGTGAGATCTGGAGAACGAGGTGGCCAAGGCACCGGGCCACTTCGACCTATCCACTCTGCAAATCGATCGTTTAAATAATCACGCACAGGGCGTGCAAAGTGAGCGGGTGCTCCATCGTGCTGAAAAATTATATTACGGTATACATTCAGTGGAAGATTTTCCAGATGTTCTTCTAAATCCTCTCTCAGGTGTTGTAGGTACCTTTGAGCGTTAAGACCCTGAGGTAAAATAGTCGGCCCCAAAACATAGTCCCCAACGATGCCTGCCCAGACATTAATTCTCCACTGGTGCTGAAAGCTACTTTCACTCGAGGCATGCGGGTTATTATGTGCCCACACATGCTCGTTGTGCAAATTGAGCACACCATTTCTTGTGAAAGAAGCCTCATCTGTCCATAAAATATTAAAAGCAAATTCGGGATTTGCTTCAGCACGGTTCTGGTACCACCTACAAAAGTCCATTCTGGGCATATGGTCTGCAAGTCCTATCTCCTGAGTCCTTGAAAAATGGTAGGGATGTCGTCCATCATCCTGCAGAGTACGCCACACCACCATATGGTTTACATTTAACATAGCACTGCATCGGCGTGTGCTGGTCCGAGGATTCTCGTCAAAATGATTTAGAATTCGAGTCTCAATAGCAGTACCTACTCTTGAATTAGGACGTCCAACGTTTCGTTCGCGGTGGAAGGAACCAGTACGCTGAAGTCGTAAACACATGTTACGGAATACTGAGTACGGAGGTAAATGACGTTGTTCTGCTGGTGGCCTTCCATCAATAAACCGTTGTCGGTAAATCTCCCTCGCTTCATTAATGCTACCATTCCTAGCAGCACCAACACATAGCATCATTTCGTAAAATTCACTATTAGTGTAAAGGTGACGGTCATTATTATTTCTACGTGGCATTTTTAAAATCGCGATTTCCAATCAATGGGTATTAAGTAAGATTCATAAAAAATCGGCAATAATAGCAATAGTTACGCTCTCCAAAGACAAACGGCAACTGAATAAAAAAATAAAAATTCCTTTACAATTATCTAGGTACTTTTCCGAACTAATTAGGGTTCAGTGAAACAAATTTAAAAATAATCTTCTTCATCTTAGAGTTTATTCCGGTTATTCTCCACGCTTGCGCTAGGAACGAGTTTGAGTTTGCCGTAGCGACTGTCGTCTAACCTCCGAACCTCTCTGGAGGAAGCCGGTGCCAGGACCTCTTTCATTGTACAGCAGTCAGGTTGTCTTGGGTCCCGAAGGTGGTGGTGGGACCCCTTGCACCATAAATAAAAAAAAATCATTTCCCGTGTTAGTTTGAGTGCCTTAAGAAGAATTACCC
Organism: Apodemia mormo; assembly: GCA_036924255.1. Taxonomy (NCBI): domain Eukaryota; kingdom Metazoa; phylum Arthropoda; class Insecta; order Lepidoptera; family Riodinidae; genus Apodemia; species Apodemia mormo. The sequence continues at coordinate 30,678,317 of JAUPFN010000006.1, forward strand.
TCCATTCTACCAGGCGAACTGAGAATCGAACCCAGTACCTTACGAAGAAACGCCTAAACCGGCATCACTCTTATCATAAAAGTGACAAAAATGTTGACTAAAACTATACGGAACTACATATTAGTATGATTTTACATAAAAACAAAATGGCAGAAAAAAGGGAGTGTCTTGTCTCTTTCCGAAAGTGATCTTTTCGCCAATCAAAGCGTTTCGTTGCACTTTGTATAAGCCGCAAAACACGTGTAAGTTCTAAAGGCCTGTACAAACGACCGGCGGCGGCTTTAAAGTTAACTTAATACTTTTTCATTTCCAGTATGATAAACAATATTTTGATGAAAAAGATTAATTTTTCTGAATGAATGAACAGGTTGATATGTAATCCCGGCAATCGCTAAAATTAGCAATAGTTTTCGTTGGTTTCGCTTGCGTGGTTTATTTTTGACATTCACAAAAAACTCTAACCACGCGTGCGAAGCCGCGAGCAACGGCTAGTATTTTATAAAATCTTTGATCTAAAATGTAATCAAAAAAACGTAGTCAAAAATTATCTTTTTCCTGAAATAACTACTACTTAGAAAGGTCTTGCCAATTTCTCCCGTGAAACAGCTTTGCTGTGTTTCGGAGAGAAGGGCAAGACAGGCACTGTAATTACTGGCACCGAGACTTAACATCTTATGTCTCAGGATCTTAACATCTTATGTCTCTAACACATGAATGGAATACCTGGGCTAGTTCCAGCCCAGGTATCCCATTTTTGTTCATTAGCGACGTCGACCACTTACCATCAGGTGGCACGTCTGCTAGTTTGCCTATCTCAATAACATAAAAAAAGGTAAGAAGAGGCGCACCTAAAACAAACTTTAGGTAGGTACTAAGTTCCATCAGCCATGTAGTGATAGTGACAAACGAGCCTATCAACTCACCGGGAACATTCCGATTCTTGACATTTTTTTAGCAGTGCTAGCCATGTCAAATTTCATATGTAACGAAAATTAATTTGCGCAATTAAAATTCCCGCGGAAAATATTCAGTAGTGTGTGTGAGCAAGGCCTTAAGTCGGGCGCGTGCTTGGCCGTGTTGAGACGCCTAGCGCGATGTCGGTAATACTTCAAATCAAAGGACTTCTAGGCTAATCAATGCGTAGGTTTATTTGTCAAAAATGCTTATAAAAGGTTGTGTTGTGTCTTAATTCTTAATGATAATGCATATTATTTTGCGAAGTGTCGTGTTATCAACGAGAAAGTTTTACTAAGTTTTTAGAATTGTGTGTAAAAAAAGTGATAATAGCTATGATTTACCTGCTCAAAAACTAATTACCTATTTAGACACCTTGTTATGTGAAGTTAGAAGCAAACAGGGTAGGTACTAGAGGTAAGTATTATGCCATTAAAACAGTTTGTAAGTTGAAACCATGCCAGATAATACATTGTAAAATGCCTATGAATCACGGAATAGATTTAGGTACCTACACTGAAAACACATGTGAATAGTTGACTTTGAAGGTGGATATTGTGTGATGAAGTAATTTATGTAATGTGTTTTCATAACAAAAAGATACCTTAATTAGTTATATTGGATTATTTGCCACGATTGTTTTAGAATGTATGTACCAAACTAATAGTTTCACTCAGAGTTAGAAATAATAATCCAGGTCACAATAAATTTTAGGTACACAGCTGATATAATTTTGTTGCCAGGCGGGAGATTTTCCTGCATGAAATGCCTAATAGCCGCAGGTTTGCCTTACGTAAACTAGGTATGAGACTACTAGGTAGGTATTTACGATTAATAAAATTTTATGAGATTTTTTTTTATTGAATATGAGTATAGTAATGAATAATTATTTTAATATGATCGTAATATGCTATCGAGTGACACCAATAGTCGGACAGTGTTTTTTTTAACATAATGTAATAATTATGGCTATCAAAACCCAGTTAAGTTACCTATGAATCAAATTGTCCAGCCTGGTAATCAAACTAAGGACCCTCATGGGTTTATTCCAACATCAGTCCTGGTAGAAAAAAATATAAAAAAACTCTTTAAATAATATCTACATTATTTACTCTGTCAAGTAATTAGTACTTTGTTGTGCGTCTAGCAGTTCATTGACATCTATCATATGATTGTGACCTTTCATAGCTGCGTAAACCGTGCGCGTACGTTACTGCGTGCTATAACTTCAGGGCTGCCACAGATCATTTTGAAAAAAAACTTTGACATTCATTTTCTCAGAAATTTCATAGTTTTTATTTATTAAAAATGTATAATTAAAGAGCTAACCACACATCCTGAACGCTCCTTCAGTATTAGTGCTTATTTTTGTTATACCCTGTATATAATATCTGGTTGACCGAGCTTTGCTCGGTTTTTCACATATTTTTGGAACCGATCTTTTCTTGGACCTCGAACCTTGATAAATCGATTCCTATAGAATATATAATTTTTTTTTGTCTGTACCTGGTTGACCGATATATACAAGAATTGCTCGTTTAAAGGTATTAGAGAGATATATACGGGACAAAATATACACTTAATGATCTAACCCCAAAGTAAGCAAATTATTTGCTTGTTTTATGGGTGTTAGTTAACGATACTTGTACATAGAAATACAAATATAAATAGTGGAATATATTTAATTAACACGCAAACCCGGAAATACAAACATTTATGCTCATCACACAAATGTTTATCCACGTTGGGGATCGAACCCGAGCCCCGTCGATTGCGTAGTCATGGTCGCTTACCACTCGACAAACCGCCCCGCTTGACCGCCCCGTCAAACACACTCAAATAATCACATTGACCGGACATTTATAACGCTCGTCACCTATGGGACAGGGCCGAATTATTTGTTACTAGCTGTGCCCGCGACTTCGTTCGCGTGGAAAGAATTCTAAAATAAAAACCCGCATAGTTCCCGTTCCCGTGGGATTTCCGGGATAAAAACTATCCTATGTCCTTTCTTGGGGTCAAACTATATTTGTACCAAATTTTATCCAAATCGGTTCAGTGGTTTGGCCGTGAAAGCGTAACAGACAGACAGACAGACAGACAAACAGAGTTACTTTCGCATTTATAATATTAGTATGGATTAGTATGGATGTAAATGGGTAGTTTATTTAAAATTATAACCTTACCCGACTTCTTACATAAATAAAAAGAGTTACAAATTTTACATCTGAGAAAGGAAATTAATAAATAAATAAATTAATCTCAACCTCACTACCTGCGCGACATGTGCGTCCGCGCGGTGTCCAAGTATGGCGCAGGTAAATATAGGATTCTCGGTATACTGTTTACTACGTTTACTAAGAAGTATTTTAATATTTATTTTTAATGTTATTGGTTCTCATCATATATGATCGCCAACTATCACGTCCTTAAATATTGAAGGTTACTCACCAGTCAGTCTGTATATACATGTCATTCATAAGAAACGATGGTCGATCGTTTAAACCTGACCTTACAGGCAGTCTCCGATTGGGTCGATGCCAATCTGGTTAAGTTTAATGCGAGTAAGACTCAGGCATGTCTATTCTCCGCTGAACGGAGTCCATCATATCTTACATCTTACATCCGCACAGCCGGGCTCCGTCGGCGTCGGATTTTGTCACTGACAATGATAGGTACAATTTAAATAATCAACAATTTGCCTTTGGCAATTTGTTTAATCATAGAACCCCACCGCCTATGCAATATACTTATATATTAGGTATGTATCAGATTGCCCGATAACCACATGACAGTATTTATATTGTCTAAACAATGTGATAAGTAAGAAAGTTCAAATTATAATTATTTATGTCGCCCTAAGTAGCTGGTCATTATTCATAACGCGCAGGCATTATCAAAAATCCCCTATTTATTCTTTGGTTCATAACATTTACCTCGATCTAGCTAATTATTTAGGTATGTTGTATGAATTAAATAAGGAACGAAATGTAAGGAAGAAAAAAAAATCTGTGTGTAAAACAATGAACAAATCTGTGGAGGGGAGATTTGGCCTCATAATATTCTTTAGTATAGCGATGTAAAATCGCGTCCGGTAACTTATATATATTTATATTCGTAAAACATATTAAGTTTATTTATAATTATCTACTGTTAGCTGTTACATTATTGTACATTTATTTCCAATAAAAGTAATGTAGATATGGCTTAATGATGATATATTGCTTTCAAAAAGCAATTATCACAATTAGCTTTTAGTTTACAATTTTTTATGTGTTCTCATAATAATAAGTTTGAAATCATTTGATTTCTTACTTGTTGTAGTTTTTATAAACCTATTATTTTTCTTTTATATCGTAGGATAACAAATAAGCGGTTGGCTCGGTTGCGGACTCGTAGTCACACCAGGTTGTCACACCAGTGTGACTATCAGGAATTTTTTTTCCTGTTTGTCACACTAATAATATTGCTACACCATTTATCACTTGTCAGTATCTTCTAATGTAAAGGGAAACTATCGCTTATAGACATCAAAGTTGTTAATAGTGCGTTGCTATCCCCGTAGCGGATTGGTAATGCCACATGCATAAGTTTATCGACTATCTTACCCTTCAAACCGGAATACGACAGTGACAAGCACTGACACTATTGCGGCAGGAATAGGTAAGGCGGTGATATCAGACCCGGGCGAGATAATGCAGAACTCTACCACGTAGTAGCCACGACGCTAATGACTCGCATTTAACTTAACTCGCATAGCTATCGTTTGTCTTTTACAAACTGCCTAGCAAAACGCCAAAGGAAGCCCACACCAACACAGGTTAAAAAATTGTTATTAGTAGTTTATAATAAACTTTTTGTTATAACTAATTTCCCCAACGCTTGAATAATATGGATGTAACAAGGCAAGGCCGCCGAAATAGCAATCGATTCTCTGCCTACTCCTCAAAGGGTTTAGAGTCATGCTATGTATTTTCGTGCATAATCCAGAATGCGTAGATGGATGCTCTGCTAGTTCACTCACGATTACTTGATATACTACTTGACGTGACTACTATATATTGATTGACTTGATTACTATATATTACTATACTTGACGACTCGTCAAGTACCATTGTACTCGTCAATGACGAGTTGTAGGTGTGGTGGTTTATCGACTAATCTGTTTAACTGTAATTGGTTTACAAACTTTTATGGAATGCTAATACAAACGCGATCATGAATCTGCCTGATATATTAAGCCATATACAGTTTTAATGGTAAAATACTACGTAGAAAAGGGCGTTCAGTACTCTATTCTGTTACGGGTAAGGTAAAAAAAGAACTTAAATTCCAACCCACAGTATCAACCTAATCTATACATGTAATAAAAGAGTAGAAAAGTTGTTTTTGTACATGAAAGTTTTTTGAAAAATAATAATTGAGTCACTTAATACATCGATAACAGAACTGTAAAAACTAATTACTAGAACTTTTGTCTGTCTGGCTGTCTACCTGTTTGTTAATTTGTGCGTCAATCACGCAAAAACTACTGGACAGAAAATAATCAAATTTGACATGGTGATAGCAGAGAGACTGGAGAAACTTTTTATCCCAAAATTTAGCACCGTTTCCGTGGGATAGGGGTAGAAACTCAAAACACGTATTTAGCTTTAATTCATTAACCTGTAATTCGAAACTCTTTATTACTTTTTTGTTCGAAAGGAGATATAAAGGTTATACCTTAAAAATTTCAAGGTCTTCAAAAGTTTTGTAATTCAAAAGTTACAGACATTACAAGTGTCAAAAGTTTCCGGGTGACATATCCTGTTAAACGTAACACCGGGAATCTCTAAATGCTGTTACGTACTTCGGGTTCGTAATTGTAAGAAAACACCACTTATATTAAATCCGTGTATTTACGATACACACAATACACAAGACAACACAATGTAATACTGAAATACACTTTACACACTATTCACTCACTGTACTATCTCTGACTACACAATAAAACACTTCTCGCTTCGCACTGATCACTTGAAGTATCGCTCTCGATCGCTTGATAAAAACTGCCTTGTGTTTGTCAACACCTCTCTATTTATAGCCAGGGTAAAGTCCTAGCTGGATCCAGAAAAATCTAAATGTATCGGAAAACAATGAATCACTTCTTATCGAAAACATGTTATGAGTAATAAATCCTAGTACACGCTACTTTCAACCTTATGCCATATCCCACAAAGTCCATTATGGCATAGCCCAGGTCAACTATTTGTTTGTCAATTTTTTTTAATTTTCTTTTTATTCTAGATATCTCCAGCGCTCCAACTCTACACGTTTCTAGATTATTCCTAACAATACCTTTGCTTTCACTTTGTCACCCCACCATACGATCAATCGCCTCTCATCGACTTTCTCTTCTTTGCACTACCGGATATTTTTTTTCGCTACATCCACCGTACTGTTTTAAAAACTTCTCAACATTCCACTACATCTTAGTCTAGTGCGTTCATTTTTGTTAATCTATCTCAAACTTTGCTTTCATATCGAATACTTACATTCGGATTTTGATACTTTTCGCTCTTGCCTGGTTATCTCCACTTTTTAAGTAGACTTTTATAGACTGGTACGTGGATGTTTAAAATACGTTGCTATCCGTGGGGCGAGGTGTTAATTCAACTTTTATAAGTTTACCAATGATGGTCTGTATCAAAAATAGGTGGACGTTTTAATGTTTTTTTGATATTATGCTTTTTAGCGACCAAAATCAAATTAATCGTATTCTTTAGTTTATTCCTTCTACGTTTATAAAAGCTGGTGTTCTTATGTTGAAATATTTTACTAAAAGTAGTCAAAATTATTTCGAGGAAAAATTAATGGCGTCTGCGTTAATGGATGTTAAATTAAAATATAATTAATAATTGTAAATTAAACAGAGTAGTATAAGACAAGTCAATTTTATTTTAAAGTATTAAGCTAGTTAGGCTAAGAAAAATTGTAACATTGTTAAACAAAGGTTTGTTACTAAAGTTAAAATATTTAAAGCTAAAGAGGCGTCCATATCCCACATTTCAAAAACTGAAAAACGTGGTGGTGTTTTTTCTATAGCTTTAATCATATTTATTGCCTTCTTTCTTAAAGGACCTGAAAATATTACAATAATGCTGATTAATTTTAGTAACTACTTATTACTTTCACGACACAACATCCCAGACATATTATTCTAAGCAAGTTGACATAAAATTGGGGTGATATTTTTCCATCCAAGTACACACACGCTTTGCAATCCAAATTAGACTGCATAGATCAGAGCAAATTAAAAAAATATATCACTGGACAAATTACACGAATTGATCCGACCCCAAAGTAAGCAAATTATATACTTGTAGTATGGGTATCAGTCAACGATACTAATACATAGAAATACGTATATAAATACTCTAATATATTTAATAAACACCCAAACCCAGAAATACAAACATCTGTGCTCATCACACAAATGCATGTCCCTGCCGGGAATCGAACCCGGACCCCATCGATTGCGTAGTCAGGTTCGTTAACCACTCGACCAACGGGGCGGTCAAATTAAAATAAATTACAATGCATTTTTCCTGTGTAATGTCGTAGATGCTGCTCTATAGTATTATCATCACTTTTATGCTTTTGCGGGGTAGGTAAAACAACATGAACCTATAATCGTTAATATATTGTTGGCAACACTTTCCGCTAGACAAAAATCAAACGTCGTCGCATCTTTAAAATTCGTTGCACCCATTGCACCTGTGTGGGGCACGCCCATTTTGACATTAGTGACGCATTCCCGCATATTTCAGTTTACAAAGTATCTAATTGATACATATTTCCATAGAATAAGCGTTATTACTCTATGCATATTTCTATTCTAACCGTTTATTTACTGTTAGGTTATATTTTCAGCCAAAAATAATGAAAGCAGCTAAGATCAGAATTTGGATTTTACCTAACAAACGCCTCGGGTAATATTTGGCCTCATTAAATAAATCCAGTCAAAAAAGGCGGTAATGATGTCACACAAAATTGATCTGTTTAGAAAATAGCGTCATTTAAATGACAGCTTCGCAAGTACACTAATTTTCAAACCAATATTGTCTATTCGTTGATCTATTCAACACAACAGCAATTAGCATCTGTTGTATAAATTATTCCGATGGCACGGGCACATCATCTTCCAATACGAATTTAAATTCTGTAGATGCCACGTGCAACTAGAACAGCCACCATCGCTAGCCGTTTTTATTGCGATACAATCTCCATAGCTGGAATCTACTCGTATCATCAACAGTAGTACGGCTGTTATCCGAAAGTTATTCGAGTCAATCGGTTCCATAAATGTGGTAAATGTAAACCATCGTTATGTCTTAGGGTGAAAGTAGTTAGGTCTCGCGTATGTATTATATGCGACGATATCGAGTATTTAGTCCGTGTGGCCCGTTGCTTTAAAAGGCGACACTAAACTGAATAGTCTAGTAATGATAGGATCTGGTGAAATTTCAAACAAATAATAAATATCGGTATGTTCTAAAGATATAACGGGGCTATCCTCTTTGACATTATGACGTGTACTAGTAGTGATAATTACTAGTCGTACACCGCATACGCGTGTATCATAAGAATTAAAAAATTGTTAAAGGTTGAATATGAACTAGTCGTTTCAAATGTGTAACGAAAAAATATGTGCTTACGTTATTAATTCCAAATAATAATCACGTAATTTAAAATCAATAAAGTAAATTTTCTGTGTATATAAAATCGGATATTAAAAACCCACAATAGTTCGTTTTGGTGATTGATCGCTTAGTAATTAGTTTTAAAAGTACTTACCCTCAAATTTTAAATGATAACGATTCTTGATACAGTCAAAAATATTTATCCGAGAAAACATTTAAAATTGCGCTCATTCACAAAATTGCACGGGGACATAAGAGCAAGAAACTCAGGGCACCCGCTTCCACGCTCACTGTGGACCTTTGTAACATCAGGGGGCTTCACTCAAATCTTAACGCCGTCCACAATCATCTCGAGACAGCGAAGCCAGCCTTTCTTTTTCTGACCGAGACCCAGATATTTTCTCCGGCTGATACTTCCTACCTCTCTTACAAATTAGAACATTCCTTTGTACCGCGGGCTGGTGTATATGTATACGTATCTTTCCATCCTCTGACTGTGCGTAGTTTGCGACGACCATCCATGTATCTACGCATGCCTATACAGGTCCCATAGTGGGAATGCTGACGTTGACAGACTTGTTACAACAGACTCCCTCCGCTGAGATCGTGATCTTGGGTGATTTTAATGCACACCATGCTGAATGACTATGTTCACGCACCACCAATCGTGCAGGGAGGTTTGTTCAAGATTTTGCCTTGGCGTACAGTTGGTAACTTCGCCCACGCGAGTTCCCGATGTGGATGACCAAACGCTTTCACTGTTGGACCTTCTGCTGACCTCTCATCCGGACCATTACCAGGTATCTGTGAACGTCCCACTTGGTATACCAGACCATTGCCTGATCCGGAGTAAAGTGCCAGTTTCGCATCATTCACGGCCTCTTATAGCAGGCTGTCGTCGCGTTTGGCACTATAGGTCAGCAGATTGGGACGGGATGCAGTGTTTTTTGCGACCTACCTATGAGGGTGGTTGTGCTTCTCACTGGATGCTCCGAGTGTCGTCACTAGCTCTGTTGCTGATGTGGTGCTGCAGGGCATGGAACTTTTCATTCCATTTTCTGCGGTACCAATTGGTGGTAAGTCAGCTTTGGTTTGATCGTTCCTGTAAAACGGCTTCACGCCAAAAGCAGGAGTGCTACCGGGATTGGACTGCAGCGTCCGCATCTTGTAATGATAAAACCAGCGCATTACGTAAGGAGTACAATTCCGCCTCGAGGTATTTCAAAAGAGCTATCAATAAGCCAAAATCAGAATACATAGGCAGAATTGGTGAGAAATTAGTTCGCCTTCCTTCACGGACCCGTGCGTTCTGGTTTCTCGCCAAGGCTTTCTTGGGAATTTCTCATAGCCCTCTCTTCCATCTTTGCGCGGAGACAATGACTCTTTGGTCCATACCGCAAAGGAAAAGGTCGATCTCCTGGGCTCCTTCTTTGCAGCCAACTCGACTCTGGATGACCAAGGGAACACACCACCTACCATCCCGCAGTGTGATAGTTCCATGTCAGAACCACAATTTCGGCAGTCATCTGTGCGTAAAACACTAATTCCTTAGATATCCACAAGGCGAGTGGGCCGGATGGCATCCCTCCGATTGTGCTAAAAGTGTGTGCTCCAGAGTTTTTCAGCTTTGCTACTCACTCGGCGTGGTACCGAATTCATGGAAGACAGCTTTGGTGCATCCTATCCTTAAAAAAGGAGATCGCTCTAATCCGTCTAACTATCGGCCCATAGCCATAACTCAAGGTAGTTCTTCAAAATTATGGAGACAATTATCAACTCTCAGCTCCTCAAGTATTAAAAGAGCGCCAGCTGATGAGCGACCGTCAGTACTGTTTCCGTCGCGACCGCTCAGCTGCTGACTTTCTGGTATACCTAGCCCATCGTTGGGCGGAAGCAGTTTAGTCCAAGGGGTGGCATTGGCAGTTAGTTTGGACATAGCGAAGGCCTTTGATCGGGTGTAGAACAAAGCGCTTCTCGCGAAGCTGCCTTCATATGGGCTTCCAGAGAAATTATGCAAGCGGATCACCAGTTTTTTGGCTGATCAGAGCATAAGGTCGTAGTCGACGGTGCGTGCCCCGACCTTAAATCTGTCAATGCTGGTGTTCCCCAAGGCTGCGTGCTATCACCGACACTGTTCCTTCTGTATATCAATGATATGATGTTAATTCTCAACATACATTGCTATACAGATGAAAGTACAGTATAGTACAGAAAATGATAACTGTTGCTCTTAAAATCGTTTATAAAATAATACAGGTTACATGTTAAGACGTAATTAAAACTCTTACTAAGGCGCAAAGAGTTTCTGTCAACCCTTTACATGTATCTCTTTACACCTGTAGTAGAAAATTTAGAACAAATAATGATGGTCAGGTTAGGCCGAGCAAAAACAAAATTAAAAGGCCTCCGTAGTCAAGTTAAGCTGAGCAAAAATTAAACTGATAGCCTTAAAGGTCATTTTCATCTCCACCTTAGAAAGTAAAAAAAAAACAAAATAGGCAAATTGTAGCTTTAGCAGGCTATTGTAAGTTCGTTGGTTATCGCTTCTAAAACTACTTTAATTACATCACTTGCCCGTAACAATATAAAATTAAAAATTTCAAAAACCTCCAACACATCCTCAGACATTCTGATACATATGCATCATTTTAAGAGAAAAACGTGAAAGGACCTGATGATCTAAGAAATGGGATCCTGTAGAATCAGGTTAATTTAGCACGGTTTCTTATTCAATGAGTTTGATTTGTATTATTGCAAAACTCCCATGGCCTACAGCTCCACTATGTAAACATGGATATTATTTTGATTCAGAGTGTATGTAAAAATATAACAAATGTGACCACACTCAGTGGGCTTATTTTGTATAGTGCAAGAGTTCCATGGCCACTTTCTAGTTTCATTATCAAACCCTGCAAATCTCGTAACAATAAGGCCAACTTTATCCGCCTAATCTCCGATAGCCACCTTCCAGTTCCATCATTATTATATCTTAGAAAACATCCGGCATTTGCCAAGATAAACCGAATTAGCCCACATTTGATAGGTTTATCTAGATTAGGTTAGAAGTTCTCATGGACTTCTTCCGGCTTTATTTTTAGACACTGGAAAACATCCTGCTCCAAATACTTTAGAATAAATTTACTCAATTTTATTCCAAATTTCCCATGACCTTCATCATCATCTCTTTTATAACACGCCGGAAATCGTCTAGCACCAGGATGTTTATTAAAACAGAATAAAGTATCCCAAATTCGAATGGTTTATCTTGTTTTACTTTAGAAGTTTCTATGACTACCTTCCGATTCTATCATCAGATACTGGAAATTGGCCAGCACCAAATTGTTTACCAATAAAACCGAATGAGTCCCCACTTGATGGGTTAACCTGGTTTAGCTGAGGAGGTCTCGGGCACGTCTTCCAGCTCTATCATCAGGCACTGTAAGCCATTCTGCTCCAAAGTCCTTATAATAACAAATTTAATGACACTAAAGTCGATGGTGTTTCTCTATTTTATCCCAAAGTTTCCATAACGTACACCTAGCTCTATCACGAGACTCTGGAAATTGTCTAGCACCAGAGTGTTTGTCCAAACAGAACAAATGAGTCCAAATTCGATTAGTTTATATTATTTAGTTTAGGAGTTCTCATGGTTACTTTCCAGTTCCATCATCAGATCCTGAAAACTATCTAGCATTAAGGTGTTTGCCAATACAAGACAATTAAGTGCTAATTCAAAATCATTACCTTGTTTAGTTTAGGAGTTCATAGTAGTTGCATTTTGAAGCTGGATACTTGGAGTTCCAATATCACTTTTTCGGCTCAATCTTCAGAGCCTTATCATCATGAGAAAGAACCTATTATAACGAATGAAATGACTCCAAACTCCATTATATTAGAAATTTCTATCTGTCAGTTACAACGACACACTGACGGCTCCATCTTTAGATCTTCGACATCATATATAATGGAAAGTACACGTCATCAAAAATCCATCGGGTCCAAACTTGACCATCTTAACTCTTTTTACATTCTACGCGTGAGTTTTGCTAGCACTTTTTCAGCTTTATCTTCAGATCCTCGTCAACATGATCACTAATCAAACTTAGTACTTTTAGCAACAAAACCAATGAGTACAAACAAGGTTATCTTATTAAAACTCTGCGTCAGAGAGTTCCAGTCCCTACGTCCAGCCTACATCATGAGCTTTATTAGATGGTACCATAGTATTGCATTGTCACTGAGTATATATTGTTAATTAATTATATTATGAACTGTCATTTTTTTATAGTCAAACCATTTGCAATATATTTATTGAAATATTTTATCGGATATAAAGTATTTTTCATCCATCAACCAGCTCATTGAAGGCCGTCTTATAGTGGGAACCTATACATAAGTGAAGGTCGTCTTATAGTGGGATCCTATATATAAGAGGCATCAGAAGGCCTCGCGAAATGTATCTTGCCCTCATTCAATTTAGGTCTTGCCCCGCCACTGCTTCGGGGCAGCAACGATAAACATAGCAATTTATAATCGCTTATTAAGCAAAATATACTGTAACTGCTAACCTTCGTAATAGATTGAGGAAATCGTGGTACATAAATATTTAGTCTTTTTAAGCTCCACAAAAAATGTATTTAACCTAATGCTTATAACAATGATCGTGATAACATCAAATAGAACTATATTCGGCAACGCACTAATCTCCATAAGCATAGCTTTCTGAAAAAAAAAAACAATTTTTGCCATAAATTTGAGAATATGCAAAAATCTATATATTAATTGTTATTATTATAAATGCGAAAGTTTGGATAGGTGGATGTATGTTTCTTACTCAATCACGGCAAAACTACTTAACGGATTTGGATGAAATTTGGTAAACAAGTAGAAGATGACCTGAAATAGCTTATTGGCTACTTTTTACCTCTGAAAAATCAATTGTTCCCGTGGGATTGACGGAAAACTTTTGTAATGCAGCGACTGCATATTGAGCTAATATTATAATTTTAACGTTTAAATGCACCTTTTTAATATAACTACGTATATAAAGTATCAAGAATTATTACTAAATATCTGTAAACGAGAGTCGTGTTATTGAGAGATAGAAAACGGAATTGGGTTGACGCGTTGTTCAATGATGAAATTCAGCGGCAGGAATGAATCCGATCACTCTGTGATAGATGCGACAGAAAATGCAGAGCGAAGCTACATCTCTGTAATGCCAAAGAGACAATCTGATTAGAAATAGCCTGGTAGTCTGAACCAGAGAAAGAAGCTCTTACTGCAAGCAAGCTCGAGACCAAGGATGAGAACAATACCTACTTCATGTCAAGCCAAATTTTTACCTTATAAAGTTGGTGATGATGAAGGTAAGGTTGGTGATGGTTGGTGAAGTACTGTTTCTGCCTGCTGAGCACATCGAGCTTTTTGCAGGCTTGTTTAGCGTTTTCTTTCAAAACACTGCGAAATTGAATGTTGTTAGACATGTCAACTCCCAGTATTACTATACTGACTGACATTGTCAGGAGAGTGTCCTATAAACGATGTTAAGTGACAAAGGGTGTTTTTTACCAATGAACGTGGAAAGCTGTATCTTCTTGGCATTAAATGTGATCAAGTTTTGACGAACCCATTCCGAGACATCGGTAAGTGGATTCTCGATTTCAGATACAAGCTGGTTTCGGCTCTCTTTGACGTGTTCCACAGAAATACTGCTACGGCCGGAGTATGAAACATCACCAGTACCTGTCATCTACATAGCAATGAATGTTACTAATTTGCAACTTGTCATTGATAGGCACAAGAAGAAGTGGCGGTGATAGCATGCATTTTTGAGAAACACTAGGTTTGTGTGGCTTAACGTCAAAGCGCACACCGTTAACTTCGACTATGTTGCTCCAATCAGCCAAAAACACTTGCATAATTTCTCAGGAAATCCATAGGAATGCAGCTTCCTGAGAATCGCTCTAAGCTAATTGACAATGCCTCCCCCTTGGATTCAACTGCTTCCGCTCAGCGATGCGTCATGTATACTGGAAGACTAGCTGAACGGCGGCGACGGAAACAAAAAATGGAAACACGTCAGAACGCCAATGTGCCTTGATTTTACCTTTAAGGCGATAACATACGCCAAACTACGAAATATACTTCTCTTTGAAAGCCTACTTCTCCTAAACCGTTAATCCAATAATTTAAAAAAAATATACATTGTACGTAAAATACAATTAACTTTAAATTTTAAGTTCGTTTTTTCAAATTTCATTGTTATTTTTGACGAAAAAAATCGAATATCTTTCTTATTTTTACGCAAGAATTTTCTTATAACTTCTAAATTACTGAAACGATTTTGGTGATTTTTCACTTTATTACAGACAATTTATTGCTTTATAAAATTTAAGTTCAAAATTTTACAAAATCATTATAGTGTGCCATTAAATCAATAAAAACCTTATTATTTCATTCGCGGACAGCGCTCGCTCCGAAATTCAGTCTCCCGGTAGCGTTCGTACGAAGAGGCTGTGTCGCACGTCAGCGTATACCGCTCTCCACATTAGAGTCAAAGAGTAGTAATACAGATAGGGCGTCTGGCACAGTAATAAGGTTGTGCTGTTTAAAAATTGGACATTTCGTTTACGCTTGAACGTTTTTCATAGTAGATAATAAGTTTGGAGCGGGAAGGCTGATTTTTTACAGAGGTTGTTCTTATGACGTAATTTAATCCCTTAAAGAAGTAAAAGGGGCGTTAATGATTGTATTAAAAAATTGTTTATTACTTAAAATTTAGTATTTATGCTTTTTAATACGATTAAATAAATACGCATTTTTGAATTTCATCCCATAAAGGGGTAAAAGGAGAGTTAATTTTTGTATGAAAAATGAATTGTTTGTTGTAGAAATTACTAAAAATTTAATATTTATGCTTTTTAATACAATTAAAGAAAAACATATTTTAGAATTTTTTTAATTTCATCCATTAAAAGGGTAAGTGTATAAGTTTGTATTAAAATAAAAACTTTATATTATCTAAACTCTCATAAAATTTAGTACCTGCTTATTCAATTCAATCCAAAATGAAGAAACATGCGCGTAATGAAGTTCGGAGTTTCATCCCTTAAAGGAGTAAAAGTGGGTGTTACAATTCATATGAAAAATTAAACGCTTATGGTCAAGATAACTTGAAATTTGGTACTTATGTTCTTTAACACAATTTAAAAATTATATATTTAAGGGATTTCATACATTTTATACCTTAAAAGGGTAAAAAAGCGTTTATGCTTGTATGAAAAATAGATTGTTTATTGTAGAATATTGTACAAATTATTTAAAACTTAGTATTTATGTATTTTAACACAATTAAGTGAATACGAGTTTAAGGTTTTTTAAATTTCATCCTTTAAAAGGATCAAAAATGTGGTTAAGTTTGTATGACAAATAAAAAAATTTTCATCAAAATCTTTTCAAATTTATTAGTTATGCTCTTTACTTCAATTACATAAACGTGCATGTAAGGAATTTTGAGTTCTATCTCCTAAAGAGGTAAAAGAGGGTATTAAGGGGCTGAAAGCTAGTACTTTATCAACAACTTTGTTTGCGTGTGGACGCTGAGTAATATTTGAGACTATTCAGGTACTTACCTACGTTTACGCTTGAATGTTTTAATGGCTTTAGATGGATAAGTATTTTGTAAATATTTTGTATAAGTGTACAAAAAATAAAACAAATAAACAACGAATATAATTCAAGCAAACGACTAAAAAGCAAAACTCTGAAGAAAAAAGATAAAAAACCAGTACTATTTGAAGGTAGTGAAGTCTTCACAACCAGCATGTTTGTGTGAAGAGAGTAATAAACGTGCAGGAAGCAAGAAAAAATTGCAAGGATCGTGACATATTGCACTCGGTTCTCTTTGCCTACCTCGTAAAGGGACTGGCGTGAATATATATCGTTGTTGTTGTTGTTTTAGCAATAAAAAGGACCGACTGCTTTATGTGCTCATCCGAGGCATGGAAGTGGTAACATACCAACCGCCAGACTCCAAGCTGCTACTGAGATTTTTGAATTTTCGAAAATTATCTTAAACCAAACTTTAGGTTATCCCCTTGACTACGAGGCAGTTATTATAATCAGTAGTTATTTTTTTCGACCTTGGTTTTTTGCAACACATCAACCCGGTTTTGGAACTACCGCGTTACATATTCCTGCCGCAATAGCGTCGGTGTTTTTAACTGTCGTGATTTGGTTTTGAGGGCAAGGTAAACATATGCATGTAACATTCTAACCCTGCTACATGAATAGCAATGCACCATTATCATTTTTAGTGTCTATAGGCGATGTTTATATGTTTCTATCAAGAAAACTGTTTACTTGTTTGCTATCATAAGAAATGAAATAAATATAAATTAAATATATTATACATACAAATAGTCTAAATTAATCAACCTGTTTAAAACTTTCCTTTTAATTTAATTGAAAGCATACAGATATGGTTTCAATTAAATTAAATCTCTACTTTTTTCTTACGAGATTTCGAAACAAAAACTTAAATTTTTAAAGGTTATTTAAGAGATCACTTTTTACAAAATCACATTTTCAAATGTTTTGTTAAAATTGTTAATTGTATGTATTAAAATAAAGTGCTACACGAGATGTTTCGTATATTATAAGATAATAGGATACGTAACAGTCATTATTGTGTAAAATTTTCATATAATTCTTTTGTCGATTTTCGATATTTACTGTTTTTTCTTTCGATATTTATCGTTTTTATAAAATGAATTGATAAATGACCGATTATCGGTTATGGGTTTTGAGTTTGCTAACATTCATTTGATTCATGATGATAAAAGTTCAAACATGGTGAACAAAAATGTTAAAACGTATCTGCACCCACTGTATATACTCTTTGCTTTTTGGAGATGTCGGCGTGCGGAATAGTACTTACGCTGCGCCTGTTACTAACTCAAGGTCGTTCGCAGGTGTAATCGCCTTAAAGAACCTTGCAGAGAAAAATTATATTCCATTCGTAATGCGTTGATTTTTACATTACGAGATGGTGGTGCAGCAGTCCAAGCGCCGTAGCACTCCTGCTTTCAACGTGAAGCCGTTTTGCAGTGGTCACCAAACTGGGGCTGAAACTTGCCACCAATGAGTATTGGAAAACGGAATGAAAAGTTCCATGACTGCAGCACCACATCAGCGACGACACAAGGATCTTCCAGTAAGAAGCACAGCTACCCACATATGGAAAAAAAAATAACGCTGGCAAAATTACACGAATTGATCTAACTTCAAAGTAAGCGAATTGTGTTATCAGTGTAATTAGTCAACGATACTAATATGTAGAAATACATGTTTAAATACTGTAACATACATATTAAGCACCCAGTAATACAAACATTTATACTCATCTCAAAAAATGTTGTTCTTGTCGGGAATCGAACCCGAGCCCCTTCAATTCGTCGTTAGGTTTGCTAACAACTTGACCAACGGATTGGTAGCGTTGGTGAACAAGGTTGCAAAGAGAGACTGCATCCCGTCCCAATCTGTTGACCTATGGTATTAAACGTGACGATTTCCTGCTTAGGGAGGCCGTAACAAGCGCGTGACCAGCATTTTACTCCGGATCAGGCAGTGGTCTAACGTATCAAATGAAACGCCCACATATACCTGATTATGGTCCGAATGAGAGGTTAGCGGAAGATCCCAACGTGAAAAAGTATGATTATCCACATCGGGAACTCATGTATTCGAACATTAACATTAACATACGCCACGACAAAATCGTGAACAGACCTCCTAGCATGACACGGTAGTACGTGAACATAGTCATTCGGCCTATGGGCATTGAAATCTCCTAAGATCACGATCACAACTATATTCGTTTTGAGGAAATAATTGTCCCCAACACTTACCGATGTAAATCCTATGAGAGTCCATACTAACACAAACAAAGGGTTGAATACTATTCTCAGGCAAAACAGAAACATCTGAAACATATATAAACAGAAAAAAAGTATGCTATTATATAGTCTTCTTAACTAATATCAACGTAACATAATAATTGAGGAAATAACATAAACTATATATTTATAAAAAAATATTAGAGTGTGTAGATTGTGTTGGCTAATCTAATAAATATACATAATAAACATACAAACACACACACATACACACACACACAATTGTAAAAACTCGAAAGCAATTTGACTGATTAATATGAAATACAACATATAAATATTATTTTTCGTGAAGAAGGGCTTTGTGTACTTAATACGTACGTAAGAAGTTATAATACCAAATCTCGTTAGCTGACGGTGTGCCAGCCCAATGCCAGCCCATCGTAATGTCAACCAATTTCATGTCGCTGGCTGTCGGTATGCGCGCCCATCGTAATATAAGCTATCTTCTGTTTTTTTGTCGAATGTGCGCGCACATAGTAAAAACTTTTCTCTCATATTTTTTTCTTAAAGCCCCAAAAGAAGTATAATTTCAAAAAGCAAATTACGTTATACCGACCTCATGTTTATACAGATGTTGAAATAATCTTATTGTCTCAAATATATGCCTCAGATAAGCTTCAGTATCACAATTTTCAAATTTGTGTCCTATACATTCTTCATAAGCCATGATTTTTTTGATAGAAAATATAATGTCATCAACTGGCTTCATTTTTTCACCATTTATTTCAATAATATGATTGTATAATATGCCATTTATAAAGCTCACTCTCATGGAAAAATATGTAATAAGGTTAGAATAATACCAACACTCCAACCCAAAAACTTCTTGTGTGAAAACCAAAGCAATAAAATATACAAATATTACCGCGCATTCAACTAAAGCAAGAGTATGCAAAATAATAATTGGTATAGTCACAAAAAGTACGGCAATTATGTTTGATTTGTATAGAATTTTGTCGAAGCGTTTCACACTGTTAATTTTCATGATCCGATCGATTTCTTGCAGTTTAAAGAAAAAATTGGCATTAATATCTTGATTCGTGAAACGTACATGAATCACAAGATAAACGTGAATACCATAGTAGAGCATCATTGCCAGTGGTGTGATTCTACCCATAGCGGGATTTTGTATGAATCTTAAATACGTGATAATAAAAATCACCATGTATAACGTAAATAGTAAAACAAGCCAAGACAAAGAGTAAATTTTTTGCGAAAATGTTGGAGGAGTTACAAATCTATCTCTGGCATCGACTCGACATGCGCCGAAAAACATGAGTATTTTGTGAAATGGGGAAAATATATTTATGTGACTTTCTTCTAATATGTTCCGAGACATAAATTCCTTCATCTTTATTATCAAGGCAACTAGATTTATTATTATGAGTTTATGTATCTTCGTTACGCTATACACATAGAATGACAAAATTTAATTAATCTGTCTAGATGTAAAAGCTTAAAATGCGACTAAAATGTGAATTTAATAGCACTTAGAACTTAATAAAAGAACGCATGATTAAATATGAAAACGATAAAATAATAATGATGATAGTAGAGTAATAACTCCGTATTTAAGTGTTCATAAATGTAAAAGTAGCGTCACAAAGTGGTAAATATTTTAATAGAAATAAGATAATAACAAATAATATAAAATGTATTTTATTGTCATCCTTAAACATTATTAATCATTTTATGTTCTATAATATATTATGTAATATATTTTTATCAACAATTATCAACAACCATCGCCTATAGACAGCAAAGATTTTAATGGTGCGTTGCTGTTCGCGTGGCAGGACGGCTATGGCACATGCATAGATCTTCCGGCTACCTTACCATTTATACCGGAACATGACAATGACAAGCATTAACACTATTCCGGTTGAAATAGATAAGGTGGTAAAGTATCTTCACGTTCGTATCCCCGAAGGGGTACGCAGAGGTGCAACAGTGCACCCACGATTAGTCGAAGATACTTGGTCCCGCAATGTGATAGGTGGCAAGCCTATCGCCAACCGGGTACTTTCCAATCCCGGGCAACTTTGTGTTTATCAGAAAACTGAAAAAACACTTTTTTTATTTATAGTAATTTTAGTGATGCATAAAAATTACTTTTAACAGTATTTGCTAATATAAATAACAGTTGGTAATTGTTAAAAAAAATTAGTACGAAATTTAATATATTAACTGTTAAATGATCCATGCCTAAAGTTGGTCGACTGTTACTCAAAAACTTGCAAAGCTTTCTAAGCTGTGATAGCTTTCCTTTTAACTTTATTATATTTTGGTAAATATATATATATTTTTTATATCATAAGATAGCAAATAAGCAGATGCGTCTCCTGATGGAAAGAGTCAATCGTCGCCTATAGGCACCAAAGGTGTTAATGGTGCGTTGCTATCTTGTGGCGAGGTCTAATGCCACATGCATAAGTTTACCGGCTACCTTACCCTCCAAACCGGAACACGACAGCGACAAGCACTGACGTTATTGCGGCAGGAATAGGCTAGGCGGTGGTACCAGACCCGGGCGAGACAATGCAGAACTCTATCACCTAGTAGCCACGATGGTAGTGACTCGCATAGCCAATCGGTCGCCTTTTACGACCTGCCTGGCAGAACGGCAGTTAGTCTATTCTTCAAAAGAGCCTGGAACCAACACGAGGAATAATGAAGTTAAAAAAGGGGGTGGGGAAATGATCATGGTAGTAGTCTGATTTTATATATATATATATATATATATATATATATATATATATATATATATATATATATATATATATATATCCGTCCGTATATATATACATATATACGGACGGACGGGCAATTCAAAAATGCGGTTTTTTTTTCAGTTTTCTGATTAAACAACGTTACCTGGGATTGGAATGTGCCTGGTTGGCAATAGGCTTGCCACCTATCATTGTGGGACTAAGTATCTTCGGCTAATCATGGGTGCACTTGTTGTACCTCTGCCTACCGCTTCGGGGATACGGGCGTGAAGATACTATTATAAATCAATATATTTCGTGTTTGTTTTTAGTTTTGTCTTGTGCGTGACAAAATAATGTATATAATCAATACCTAATTGTAGTAATTGTAGATTTCCCTAATGATTCTGTCAGGGGACACTTATTGTAATTGAAAGGAAAATCAATATCTTGAGGCTTTACTTTTAATGCTATAAGGTTCTTTTTATTATTTTTACAAGTGAATTGTGCAATTGAAGTCTATATCATACGATTTTTGTATAAAATGAAGGAATTTCTTTCAAAAGACATATTAGAAGATAGTCATATAAGAAGTTTCGCTCCAATTCACTGGTTTCAAATGATTTTAGGATCCTGCAGAGTCGATGCTAGAGATCGCTTTGTAACTACTCCAACGTTATCGCAAAAGATTTATTCTGTGGTGTTATCTATAGTTATTTCAATTTTATTCACAACCTTTGACTTCAGTGATCACTCAAATTTCCAACATCATCGCGGAATTCGAATTTTGTTAATTTGTTCACTTGTGTTACATTACATTTCCTACATATGCAACGTAGTGCATTCGCGTTTTATGAATAATGAAGACAATAAAAGGTTTTATATCAAAATGCAAGATGTTGATAGAATGATTAACATTGAAAAAAAACAATATTTTAACGATAATCTCTTTGATATTAACAAATATAGCGTCGTAATCCTGTGTATTTATACTGCTATTCTTATTGTACCTAATATATACAGTAACGTGTATGCTAGCAGTGTTTTTTTCGCTATTTTATGCACACAATGTTCTTCTACACTAGAATGTATATGTTTTTCTAATCTTATAGTTTATTTTTATATACGACTTCGGTTTATAAATGCAATAATTATTAATTATATTGACGGAGACGTCGAAACCAACACCATAAATAAACCCAAACAATTTACGCAATTTCCTACAGTCAAACTCATGCGTCATCTAGCGACAGAATACAAATTTAAGCAATGCGAAACTGATGTGTATTTAAAAGAAATCTTCAATTTACTTCACACATTTCAAAAACTTTATCAATTTCAGGTTAGTTCTATAGTACTTAATTTGATTTTTAAGACAATCCCTTAGGTAATTTTTTTATTACTTATGGGATTATTTTTTATGCATTTGTCTATAGGTACTGTGTACTACAGGCGGCGGAGATCAGTTGGCTGTATTTCTTTCGCTTTTCTTCTTCTCCACCAGCTGTAGTGCCCGTGATGGAGGAGGTTAGAGATTTGCCAGTGAAAACGAAAGACCGAGATCACCACAATGACGAATACAACGGTGTTATTAAACTACTTAAATGAAAAAGGAAAATAGCATTGTTACCTAAAGTAGATAAACCACTTCTACTGTCATACGTTCCCTGATCTAAACAAGTACCATAGTAACAATACTACTTGCGTCTAGAGATCACCTTTTCTTCTTGATCGTAGTTTACATCCGATGGAGCCTTGGACGGCACTAAGACGGAACTAACTTTATGAACGCGTACTCCCCTATTTAAAGTAGTCTGCCAGACAATCATTACGTATTCTCGAAAGAAATCAAAGGGTACCCACCAGCGCCGTCTCGTCTATCAGGTAGGCACGTTGACCCCATCAAAGCGAATTGAAGACGAGCCGCTGTCGTCGTGTTGGCGACACCGCGGTGATCAAAGTGGCCGCTGGCGCTAGTTGTAAAAAACTTAAATTGTCATGTTTTTGATATACATGTCTTTATATTATTATGCATTATTTAATTCATTATGGTCCATTTATCCATGAATCGGTACTATATTTACAAAGATATTACAATATTTTATGTATTAACCTACCCTACATAGATCTTATTTCCTACTAGCTGTTGCCAGCGACTTCGTCCGCGCGGACTTCGTTTACTCCGCACTGCTCCTCCCCCGTAGGTGATAGCATGATAACATGTAGCCTATATGTTGACCCGACCTGTTAGTAATATTCATGCAAAATTTGAATTAAATCCATGCAGTAGGTACTTTTTGAGTTTACCCCGGACATACATACAGACAAACAGACAAAAATTCTAAAAACTATATTTTTGGTTTCGATATCGATTGTAGATCACGCCCCAAGCATTATTTTAAAAAAATATTCAATGTACAGTTTTGACTTTCCTACGATTTTATTATATGTAGGTATAGATATCATACTAATGCCTAATCTAAGGCCTATTCTATATATAAACATAGGTATGTTTCATATGGAATAGGCCTATAACTATATGTTATGTTATGTAAAAACATCAACAATATGTTAAGACTTAGAAAACCCATACCTTAGGGAGGGTGTAGTTTTAAAACATACACTATCCTAAATTAATGCCCCTATTTAGGCCTAAAGTGCTTCTTTTATATACTATGTACTAAATACTTATACAATAAAATCGTTTAGATTCGATTTACATAATTATAAACAATATTTTAGCAGTTTTTTACTTTTTATGAATCTGATCTGTCTGTATTTAAACAAACTCATAAGTGTCAACTAGACGCTAGTCGCTGACCATATTTTCTATAATGTTGCCTTTATAGGCACACGAAAAGGATATACAGCCCTGTTATTATAACCAAATATGTATGTGTTCTCTAGGGAAATAAAATACATTTAAAACTAAACTTTAATATATCTTACGTTTTACGTGCGTTGATACATCAGACAATCACTTTTGCAATTGATATTCGACTAGCATCAGCGGGCTGCACGCTGATGCCAGTATAGCTGTATCATAAAAGTTTTTGGCGAATCCCGTGGGATCACATAATTTCCGGGATAAAAAGAAGCTTATGTGCTATTCCAAGTCATAATCTACATGTGTGACAAATTTCAATCAAATCCGTTCAGTAGTTTTATCGTGATTGAGCAACGTACATCCATTGAAACATCCATCCATCCAAACATTCAAACTTTCGCATTTTTAATATTAATATAGATATCCTCTTTTAATCCCCGTGAGGGTTGACTTTTGAAAAAACTTTTCTTAGTAGATGCCTATGTCATAAGAGGAATAGATTTGCGAAATTATAAGTTTCTAGCCTTAAGGGTTTGGCCTACGCGTTTGTATAACACTTCCATCCCCTATATAATTTTGGAAAAATACGTAACTCATTATTTTTCCGGTACTTAATTCATACGAAATATCATGCAAATATGTCTAAGGAATAAAAAGTTTCATACAAAGTTTTATCCTTTAGGGTTGAATTTTGAAAAACCCTTCAGTGGTAGATGTCCAAATCATAAAAGGAGTATACGTGCAAAATTTCAAGTTTCTAGTCGTAATGTTTTGGCCTGTGCGATTATATAAAACTTAACTCTCATCACCTATTCTATCCCGTTAGGGATTGAATTTTGGAAAAGGCTAAAATAGATAACTCATTATTTTTGCCGTACTAAATTCATTAGAAATTTGAAACAAATATGTCCAGGGAATAAAACGTTTCAAACAAACTTTTATCACCTATTTCACCCCCTCGGCGGTCGAATTTTGAAAAATCCTTCCTTAGTGGACGCTTATGGACTAACTAGGCCAGTGCATTGATACATCAGTCAATCACTTTTGCAATTTATATTTGAAAAACTCTTCCGTGGTGGACGTCCGCATTATAGGAGTACGTGTGCAAAATTTCAAGTTTCTATCCGTAATGGTTTGACCTGTGCGGTTATATAAAACTTAAAATTATTCTACCCTCTTAGGGATCGTTTTTATTTTTCTTGTCCACCCGCACTCCCTTCTCGCCCTTTCCCCAGTCTCTTCCCATTTTCTACACATTGATACACTACATAAATCTTTAATGGTAGTGCCACGGGTAGTGCTTTCACTATCGTTAAAGACTGAAACACTGACCTATTTTTTTGCAGTAACTAAACAATCCTCTTAAAAATTAAATACATATTAATATACACTTTATATTACTTTCATTTCAGATGTTCTTTTTTTGCTGTAAATGTGTCTTTAATATGATGTTGGCTATTGAATTTAACATTTTAGCTTTACAAAGTAATGTAAGTATTTCATAGTTTCATCAATATAATTATTAAGATAGCGGTACATAAATTATTCTTTCCGGCGTAGGGATGTGACGACCCACGCCATCGCCCACTGATGGGATAATTTTTGTGACTTGTGACAAAATATATGTAACAGCAGTGTAATTAGTCAATCATATTAGTGGTAGTGTCATATTGCAGTTGCAACTGAATAGGCCGGCACGACCGGGGAGATACCACTTCCTCACTTAACACGGAGGTAAAGTAACAGCTCTGCTGTCACGTTTTGTTCAGTTTTTGAGAGTCCTGGAAGCCAATCCCCCCGTACACCCTATACACAAATCTACCCCATGGGGGACACAATGTACCAGCAGTGGAGAATCCACCCCCCTCACCCACCACTCCGTGCTCTGGATTTCCTAAGCAGCCAGACAACGGATGCTTAGACTGCCCTGGGGCTTCTGGGAGGGGCAAAATTGCGCTCAGAGATAATCCTGCCTGGGGCAATCAGGGGAGAAACCCCTTCCACCACCCCTTCCACGCTCGCTCTGGATTTTTGTAATGTAAGGGGGCTTCATTCCAACCTGAACGCCGGCCACCACCATCTCGAGACAGTGAAGCCAGATTTGCTCTTCTTGAGCGAGACATAGATATTAGATTAGGGTACAATTTGGAACATGCTTTTGTGCCGCGGTCTGGTGTGTGCACATATGTCAGAGAATATATCTGTTACCGGCGCCTCGGCAGACTTAAAGATCAGGACCTAGTCACCCTTATAATTTCCGCCTATCACCTATGTGCCTTTTAGTATTTGTGTGATCTGTGGCTTTTACCGATTCTCCGATCCTTCCTTTAACTATTTGACAACATACACAAATATTAATTTAATACGATGATAGTAAATTGTTTCGCATGTATAGGTACCAGTTGGATACCAGAACTTTTGATATCTAGGTAATATACATGTGAAACAATTCATTATCGTCGCTTTGTCTCGCATGTAGGTATATGAACTAAATATAATTAAGTCTAGAAATATATATCTTTATTTAAAATACTAACGCATTATTTCATTTTAGGGTGAACACCTAGAAAGCAACATGATTTTACTGGCATTAGCTATTCGTGATTTAATTATACTCATGTCGATATGTATTAGGTGGGAATTTTTTTTTAGAGAAATTAACAATACGAAAAATTTGTCTGTCAAAGTTTTATCCATCACAGATTATGACGGTTTGTATTTAAGAATTAATTTAAAATTTGTCAGTTTTCTTTACACTAGTACACGCCTCTTAAATATTAGCAATATTTTCATAGTTAAATATATTTGTTTCGCACCAAAAGTGTGTTTATCACCCACAAGCTGACCCGCTACTTTTCCCGCGAATAAATTAACATGTCATCCATATGAATTTTCATACAAACCCTCACCCCCCATTTTCGCCCCTTTGAAGTTGGTTAAAAATAAAATATTTAATTTATATTTGACCCCAGACTTTCAACTATAACTTCAAATTCTATCTTCAAATTTTATCAAAATTGGTTTTGCAGTTTAGTCTTCAAAGCATGACAAACAACCAGACTTTCGCATTTATAATTTTAGTAGGTACCTATAAATTCTCTTGACTGTCTGATTTCTTGACAGGCTCTTCAAAACACACAAAAAATTAGTCAATCATCGTGACCAATGATAACTGTGGTTAATAAGTCTGATAATTGAGTAGGTATGTACGTACGTATTAACATTCTACAAAATCATGCGTCAGTCAAAAACTGTACTGAGCGAGCAATTCTGTCGTAGTAATTGCCAGGGCAGTAAGTCAAAAGTGGCCATTATCAATAAAAACGTTAAACAATTTTATTTTCCCGTAAAAAATATGTTTTTCCCTTTCTTTTGACATATTAAACATAAAAATTAAGTGTATAGTTTTATCACAAATGCTACAATTGTGACAAAATCTTTAGATGCCATTTTCTTAAAACCGCTTTTTCTGACTTACTGCTATATTGATTACCAGGGCAGAATAGGTACATAGTGAATACATGATTGCTCGCTTAATACAGTTTTTGTACTCAACCACAGGACTCAATGACGAAAACTAGTTAATTTGCAAATTTCCGCGAAATTTTACGCTTACCCAGGCGATGCCACTGAAAGGGAATTAAAAAAAACGGTGTAAGAAATGAAACAAATACACCGTAGGCATAGAATAATAACGCATAGAAACCGAGTCGACCCGCGCAATATTAAGCCATATCAAAGAAGCCCGATAAGGCTTCTTACGTTCGCCGGGCCCTCAGACATGCGACACGTGCCACGCGGAGTAATGCTCTCGCAATTTCAAAAAATGTGAGTTATTGTGTGATGAAATGCTGTCACCGTGCTTCACAAAAGCGTATTTAGGACTTGAAGATAACATTTCACCGATAAAAACTACTTGGCATCGGATATTTTTGTATAAAATCCAAACAAATAAATCATAAATATCTAAGTAGAACGATATTCAAAATGTTGCCAGCCAAAGGGAAAAATATTCTACCACGTATTTGTTTTTACCTATTTTCATTATAATTAATAATATGTGTATTCCTATTTTATGTGCGATATTACATAGCCTGGACTTTGCTTTTGCATAAAAAATAGTTTTTAAGTGTTGGGACTCACCCATTATACTGGCACAAATATTACAAATCCGTTTGTCAGACCAATATTATGAAGCATTTATTCGTATATAACGAGGACTTTTAGAAGACAAAAAAATGTTCCAACCAGCATTCTAGATGCCACAGTGACCATCAGAAAAAAACTCTGTCACTACCAAAGTCATTTTTTTTAATTTTCTTATTAAATAATATGCCATCGTACTGCATTATTTCGTATTGCTTAGTGTCAAGTAGTTTTATTAGCGATATTTGCGACTTTTACCCACGAAAACATGTAGGGTAACGTGCCCTAAAATCGGTCTGCGCCTAATGTCGACCTCCTAATATGTTTATACTGATAATTAAGCTAATATTCCACATAACTTTTAAGAACGCGGGCAAGACTTCATACATCGTTTTTTAATTATTATCTTAAAGTTTAATATGTTCCTTAAGATTCTATATCAATTGCTTAATTTATCCGCATTTAATAAATATTTTTTTAACTTGGGGAATAGTAGTTAAATAAAGTTGGAATTTAGGTAAGGTTAACGTAAGCAATCAGTTCTCTCCTTAGTAGTCTGTGATTAGATATTTATCTTGTCATTGGGTGTCTTCAGTACTACAGCTGTTAATCTCAGAAATCTAAGTTAGGTTGACAGAATTCTGAGCTAAGTTTTTCGAAGACACTTTATAGGTACTTAAAAGAACAAAAAATAAATTAGCTTTAACTACTCTTTAATACAAAAACAGGGAGAATTTTTATTTGATACTTATAATGAAAATTATAATATATAAACTTATTGCTGTTTTAATGAAAATGTAAATTAAGTTTTATACAATGATAACACTTAAATTTGATTATAGAATTCAATCAAATTAAAGTCTCAATATTTTTTGTATAATTGTTCCTAACGATATATTTTATTTAATTGATTTAACAATCGTAGAAAATTATTCTAGTTTTATTCTAGTAGTGAAAAATAAAACTGTGAATATCAAGTGCCTTTAAATTGTTTCCTTCCTTTGACTACAACTTAATAAAAATAATTACCCTAAAATAGTTATATTGAAGATTATTTGATATAGACAAAAAATAATTTATATAAATCGTTTTATTTAAAAAAATATCACAATATTGAATATTTAATGCTCATTTCTCTTAATTTTGAGCACCTGCAAGTAACGATCTAATGTAATTTTTACATATCAAATTTTTTCTGCATAGTTTTAAAGAGACTAAAATATCAATTTATTTCATTTATTTTATGTCTCAAAGAAAGAGACTCAATAATTAAAATTGGTGACCATTTAGATTTTTTCTTTGCAGTTTTCATCAAATTAAAAAGATCATTTAAATACATACCATAAAAAATTGAGTGCATATTATGTTTACAAAAGTTATTTAACAAAATTAAAGTAAATTTTAATGCAAAGTCAATACCTTATTTCAATTTCAAACATCCTTTACTGGCTAACATTAGAGAAAAATGGGGCTAAAATTAGGGAAACATTAACCGACAATAGAAAAGAAACCAGGATAGAGAGGGTCAATCATTTAAAACTTAACACGTTTACATATTTTTATTTCGTTGTTGAAATCAATTCGAAACATCAATAGTGTAAAATATAATATTGATTAACACGAAAAAGAAAATTAATATTTTCTTCCCGATAACGGTTTAAGCCTAATAGGGTCCGAAAGTTACGTATTTGGTTAGACGGCCGAAATTTGGCTATTTTACCGTATAAATTTCTACATCACTGAGATTAATTTTAATTTTTAAAATTTTAAATAAATAATTTGATTATTAAGTATACATATTTTCGTGTCACAATTTGCACAAAAACGAAAAAATCCAAGGTGAAATAGCTTTGGAACGTAGAATTATAACACGTAGAAACCGAGTGGGCCGCGATATTTTAAGCCATTTCAAAGTAGCCTTAAAAGGCTACGAATGCGCTTGCGGATGTCACACGGATTGCAGGTCTCGCAATTCGAAAAAAATATGACTTACTGTGTTGTTAAAGGCAAAAAAAGACGAATAAAATTAATGCTGAATTATCAAAAAGTACCCTCGAGCTAAATTATGTTCATAAGACTTATAACACAAACATTTTTAATCTCAATAATATTAATAAGTATAAATAACAGTTAAAGCAAATACAATAATTCATTTTCTTAGCATTAAGGTCTAACTAAAAATATTGTGCGCAATTTTTTTCCCACAACTAGCAACTGTATAGTGATAAGTTATGTGTTTCAAATTATCTATTTTTAGTCGATTTACATAACAGAAAAATTATAAATTGTAAGTACTTACCTGTGAAATTTTCACTTTTTTGTTTTTCTAAGGCGTTAGAACACTTCTTTATAATGCAATAAGTCATTTCGAATTATTTTTCGTGAACTGTGTCCGATATAACCTGATCTTATTAAGCATTGACAACTCGCAAAATAAATTGAGACGTTTCTGGCTCAGTTTTATTTACTCGTTTTTTGTGGTTTCTAGGCGTTATTATTCTAAGATCAAAACCAAAAACAGTTGCGGACGCACAACTCAAAACAACAACGCAAAAATAAAAGCACAAAAACTAAAAAAAATATAAGGTTAAATAGCTTTGGAATCATCTTGAGAACATCTAGAATATATCCGGCATTTAACATATTTTACCTAACCGAATAAAAAGTGTAAGTTTCAAGTTTATACTAAATGACATTGACACGGTTTTGGCCTAAAATATGAACGAAGCGTTGAATGCAATTATCACTCTAAGCGTTATTACTCTATGACCGTAGGCCTGAAAGATAGTGAAGACCCAGCGGCACAGCTATTCACCCTCGTCCACTACACTTTGCACCATGACAGTAGCAAGCAAAAAGCACACAATATACGCACTCAACGCACTTTCACTTCGCAATCTTCAGGATATACGAAAACGAACACCAGCAGGGCTACTCTTGAAAACCGATTTCAAATTTTAATGGACATTTAATGAATTTTGAAGTATTTCGTACTCTGGACAACTATATTCAATTATTGAATTCGGCGACATTGCCACACCGATTTCGAAATTTTTTGGAACTACTCATTATTGCTTTTATTCGTTATTTTATTTATACTTAAAATTTCCACTTGTAACACTAGCTTGACGTGTAACGATGACATCTATTTCCAATAATTAGGTCGTTACTATAATATTGGTTTCAAGAGTACGGTTTTTCGACGACATTCGAAACTTATAGTTTTTGTCAATATTGGTTTAAGATTTATATTGTTATCAAGAGTAGGCCAGCTGTTCACTCAATGAGATCCGAATCGGCTCAGCCGAAGTATCAAGTAATACTGACAGTCAATATCAAAGAGTATGTAATGTCAATGGTCAGTATTAGTATTACTTCGGCTTATTACTCCGTCGCACTTGCGCTTATCGTTACATTGCTGTGTTGATGACACGACACATGCAGATGTAACCGGCTAACGTCGCAAGTATTGGGACTACGTATGCCTTACGTTCGCACGATTGGCGGTATGTCAAAGGATTTTAGCGCGCTATATCGGGAAATTCACTAGACAGACATGCCCGCCGTACTTTGCTAATATAAGTCCGTACGTCTCTCAATTGCATTACGTTCGCGGGTCGTCCAGTCTATAGTACTGTAGCAAAGTTCGGCTGGCATGTCTGCTTGCCCGCGGGCATGTCTGTCTAATAAATTCCCTGCTTAACATATCGCGCAGCGTGGTTACTGGTTAGACTAGCGTTGATCATTTCACCCACTTTCACCAGTTGTTTTCGATCAGTTCAAATGCATGTGGGTGGTTGTGTAAAATTACGTGGAACGATAAAATGGTGAACTCCCATCATACAGGATCCAAAAAATGTGATCCATAAAAAAATAGTATTTATTGCTAGCACATACAAACATGTAGAAGTTAAAATAATTTTCGTTTGAAAATGATTTCAGCTATCTTCGATTATTGCGCGATAATTCGTGCAATAAATCGTCGCCATTAATATAAACCACATATTTTATCGCGATAATTTTTTAGTCAAATCGCACATATTACTTCGGGACGATAGACGATAGCTGATTGATATAATATTGATGCAACTACTTCCCTAATTTTAAATAGTTGTATTCAGTTCTGTCAACCTAGGTTTAACAATCGAAATATCCAATGAGCAAAGGCATCTTAAAAAGTCACTTCCATAGAAAATAGTTTTAGACCAGTGATTCCAAAAGTGGTCTATATCGACCCCTAGGGGTCTATGACAACCTGCAAGGGGTCTACGTCAGCGAAAAAAAATTTGGGGGTCCATGAAATGAAAATGGGGGTTCACGATAGTGGATCTCAACACATACACTGAAAGTACCTATTTACTTACATCATACTATCTTATAATATCAAAAATTGTGTAAGTCGTAGGATGTTGGTATTCGCTTTGTGGTCGCAATACATTTTGAACTTGTAAAAACAGAGTGGCAGTCTCAAAGCTTCGCTACCTTGCACTGACCTGAGGAAAGTGCTAAGAAAATATTAAAAAAAATATAAACAGATAGTATATCACACAAATTATAGTGAGTCAGTGTTATTTTTATTGAGAGTGCTGGAGAAAAGTAAGTACATTATTTTTTATTAAATTTTAGTTTTGTACTCGTAGTTAGCAAAGATAGATAAATTACGCCAATCATGACTTTAGTTATTAGTAGTTTAATATTCAATCATGCAAAATTACACGAGTATTCCTCAATAGTTTCTTTTTGAAAGTTTTAGCAATCGGTATTATAATTACAGTGCAATCTCCGTAATTCGAGCTAATTGTTGCAAGAAGATGTTCGAATTATGGAATGGTTTCGGAAAAATCAAATATATTTTTAATATACAGCTGCTGGATTTTCTATCTTATTTAAATAATTTAATTTTGCCCACAGATGACTGATGCCATGTCCGAATCTAAAAAAAAATATAGACAGTACAGTGTTGATCATTTGAAATTTTGCTTCATTCTATCATTGCCGGACGAAAAATTGCCTATATGCCTTTTATGCAACAAAGTTTTGGGCAATGACGCTATGAAACCACCTAAACTGCAAGATCATCTGAGAAGATGCCACCCTGATAAAACAGAGAAAGATTTGAAATACTTCCAAACACTCAAAGATAAACTTCAGAAGAGACCCACACTGGACAGAATGTTCGCTTCAACGTCACAAAGAAATGATGATGGTTTGCGGGCGTCTTACAATATCTTGTTACTTATAGCAAAATCCGGAAAACCGCATACTATCGGAGAGAAGTTAATTTTGCCAGTCGTTAAAGAGGTTTTAAAAACTGTTTTACACAAACCTGCATCTGATATCATTAAAAGAATTCCCTTAAGCAACAATACTGTTGAAAGACGTATTGATGAAATGAGTTCTGATATAGAAAGCTTCCTATGTAATTATTTGCAAGCGACCCATTTCTCTATACAACTGGACGAGTCAACTTTATCTGATAATGCAGCATTATTATTGGCATATGTTCGTTTTATTATGAATCAAGAAATCTACAAAGAACTGCTCTTCGCAAGAACCTTGATAACCGACACTAAAGGTGAATCAATGAAGGTAGCTACAGATGGAGCACCTGCCATGGTTGGACGTTATCGTAGATTTATAAGCTATTTAAAACAAAATATGTCATGGGTATTAGTAATACATTGCGTCATCCATCAACGACATTTAGTTGCTAAAAATTTGAGTGTTAGATTGCATGAATCACTTCATTAAGTCATTGATGCAGTATACCGAATCCGAAGCAACGCGGTTATTTACGCAGTTATGTGAAGAAAATGACGAACACTTTCATAAATTCAAACAAAAAAAGGCTTATGTTTGACAAGATTTTTTGCACTTTTTGAGACTATTTTAGAGTTTCTGGATACTAAAGATAACATTTTAAAAGAAAATTTAATGAAGAGGAAAACAGACATCGCCTATTTAACAGATTTGTTAACAAAATTTAACATGGTTAATTTGCAATTACAAGGCGACAGTTTAAATTTGATTAAAACAAAGTCCATCTTATCAGCGTTTCTTGTCGGAGTTAAACTAATGAAGCAAAATATTGGACGGGGCAAATTGTCTCAGTTCCTCAATTTGTCAGAGACAAGCTGCCAGGAAGACGACGTTTCAACTTACGTTCAACATTAAAATGCCCTCTATTCAGATTTTGAATCTAGGTTTGAGGATATTTTTACTATGGTAATACCACCGTGGATAATTAATCCATATGGTGACATAGAAGAAACGAATGCCATAATACAAGAGGAACTGACTGAACTAAGTACAAACGAAGAACTTAAGGTTAAGTTTAAAAACGGGTATCAGCAATTCTGGCTGCAAAACAACATACCCGTTACTTATCCCGTATTATGGAATATAGCGAGGAAATTTTTAATTGCTTTTCCATCGTCATGTCTAGTGGAAAGGGGGTTCAGCGCTGTTACCAATCTCCAAACGAAAAAAAAGAAACAGACTGGACATCATTAGCCGAGAAGATTTAAGATTAACCCTTACAAAATTGACGCCAAATGTTGATAGTTTATTATTAAAACATCAGGTTCATCCTTCTCACTAAAAATATTGACTTATTATGCTTATGTTATTTTATTTATAGTTTATTTTATGTTTATTTAATGTTACGTATATTTTACATAACAGATACAACATTTTATTTTGAGTAGTTTTAATTTAAATTCAATTAATAAATGTATAAATTAACATGTGTTTTACTTTAAGTTTTTAACACTAAACTTCACTACAGTTAGAAATTTACAGGAAATCGATATCAGGTAAGTAGGGGGTCTACCCAATACGGAAAAACATGGCAAGGGGTCTACAACACAAAAAAATGTTTGGGGAACTCTGTCTGTCTAAATTAAATTTAGACACTGCAAAAAATGAAATGGAATATCCTTGTAATGGAGTATCCTTGTACAGTCTTTTACCAGTCAACTAAACAGACACTAAAGAAATATATATATATATATATATATATATATATATATATATATATATATATATATATATATATATATATATATATATATATATATATATATATATATATATATATATATATATATATATATATATATATATATATATATTATATTATAAGATAGCAAGGAACAAATGGCTCTCGTGATGGAAAGAGACAACCATGGCCAATGGAATGGACACCAAAGATGTTAATGGAAACCTAGAAACTTATGGACTTATTCCTAAACAAGAACTCATTCTTGTTTAGCTATAAGTCCTGAAGATGCTTTAATACGCGAAACCGGTAGACTTTAAATAATTTGGAAGAATATATATGTAGTGAAACCAGTACAAGTGTTGTATAATTAAAATCAAAATGCAGTTTCACCAAGTGCCGACGATTAATAGTATAGAGTTATTTTACCCTCCAATCCGAAACACAACAATGACAAGCATTGACGCTATTGTAGTAGGAAGTAGGAACAGGTAAGGCGGTGGTACCAGACCTTGGTGAGACAATGCAGAAATCTACCTCCTAGTAACAGTAGCCATAATAGTAGTGATCTTGTGCAAACAAATAATATTTTCATCTAAATACCTGTGTATTTTATAGATTTACTACGCAAGAAGGCAAAGATGATGCTGAAATGTATCGAGGAGACGCCACCCAATTTTTCTGTATACGATATGTGGTATATGGACGCTTCTACGTTAGTCAAAATACTTAGAACTGTTACAACATTTACCGTGACGTTGTTGCAATTTGCGTTGTTGTAAAACTAAAAATTTACTCTTTCGAGAAATCATCATCAGGTCAACGATGCATCGACAATGGATTAAATTCCTAGTTATTTTTTTCAAAAAAATTGCGCACCTCAATCATGAGGAGGTGGTGATTTGGCGATATAGCGATTGAGACGAATAAATATACTTTTCTTTACTGATTTTGATAATATAAGGATATCGAAACTATCAAGATACCTAGGTATGTTAAATTTTTTATAAAAGATTTTTGGTTTTGTAGTAGAATAAAAATTTAGATGGATTTTTACCCGACTGCAGGAGGGTATTGTATTTTTACCCGACTGCAGGAGGGTATTGTGTCTATCAGTCTATATATGTATGTATGTTTGTTCCTATGTGGCATTCTAGAGGCCAAACGCGCAGGCTGATTTTGATGATTCACATGTCAATCGATTCGTCTTAACCTTGCGAGTGTCACTAAAGACATAACATTTATTAAAACCCACCATGGAAACCACCAGGCGCCATATTGTCAAAATTTAAAAAATATATACTGATAAACAATATCATGTAGGGTATCGTTGAATAGGTATTTAAAAATAATTTTGGGTTTTATTCATCATTTTTCTTTTCAAATAATAGTTTAAGATATATAACGATTTAAAGTTAATTTTCCTATTTGTATTCACGTACTTTATACACACCTATATATCTACCTACTTCAGTATTTATTATTCGGTATTCATTTCATCAATCAGTATTTATCATCAGTTAGAAAATATTTACAACCGACGAAAAAATGGAGGTTATCAGTTTGACATGTATGTATGTAATATTGTTAGAATTAGATAACATTTGAGTAGGTATGATGATATATTTAAGCGTCCAAGCACGTGTACTAAAATTGCGTAAGTGTATGTATATTTGTATGTTTTTCCAATAATTTTTCGGGAAATACAAGACATATCGAGATAATTATTTTTGATTTAAAATAAGTTATATAACAACTTAGGGAACTGTCTAAGTTTTATCAAAATCGCTTTAGTAGTTCTTACTCCGTGCAGGTCCGGGCTTCTTTGAAGAATAGGCCAATTGTCGTTCTACCAGGCAGGTCGTAAGAGGCGATTGATTGGCTATTTCCGTCACTACCATCGTGACTACTAGGTGTTAGATTTCTGCAACGTCTTGCTCGGATATTTAGTACCACTGCCTTGTTTATTCCTGCCACAATAGCGTCAATGATTATTATTGTCGTGTTCCGGTTAAGAGGGTAAGGTAGCCAGTACACCTATGCATGTGGCATTGCCATCCCGTCACACCATTAACATCTTTGGTGTCTATAGGCGATGTTTTATCTTTCCATCTTTCTATCAGGAGAAGCATCTGCTTACAGCACTCAATCGTCATAAACAAATAATACCTGTACCTTATGATACGATCAACTCCGAACACGCTAATGTTTTTTTTTAGATCATAAGATAGCAAACAAGCAGATGGGTCTCCTGATGGAAAGAGTCAACCATCGCCTATAGACATCAAAGCCATTAATGATGCGTTGGTATCTTGTGGCGAGGTCTAATGCCACATGCATAAGTTTACCGGCTACCTCACCCTGGAAACCGGAACACGACAGTGACAAGCACTGACGCTATTGCGGCAGGAACAGGTAAGGCGGTGGTACTAGTGTCCAGACCCAGGCGAGATAATGCATAATTCTACCACCCGCCACTATGGTAGTGACTCGTATAGCCAATCAGTCACCTTTTACGATCTGCCTGGCAGAACGGCAGTTTGCCTATTCTTCAAAGGAACCCGGAATCAACACGGGGAGAACAAATACGTCGCCAAATATTCACCAACATCAGGAGAATATTTGGCGACGTATATTTGTGGCTTCTCTAATGCTGCGGCCGCATTTGCGTCTATCGTCACAATGCTTTGCTTGGTTATTTAATGAGCATTCAAACCAGAAATACAAACATACGTGCTTTTCAAACAAATACTTGTCCCTGCTTAGAATCAAACCCAAGTTACGATTGTAGCCATTATATTATTATAATCTGTCTCCAAGCCCTGTTGATTGGTAGTTAGGGTCGCTACTTAAGCAGTCAGTAGTAAAACGGGGCGGTCAGGGCGTTAGTTAGTTGGTTTTATTATGTACCTACCTATTTAATAGTGCGTTAATATTTTTACCTTACCTTTTTTTAAGTTCCTACTAGGTAAATGAAAATTTTCAAAATTAGGAACGTCCTTGTCATAAGAAAATGCTCTATTTTTAAGATACCGGTTTCATTCATAATTTTAAATAGGTAGGTACAACAGAGGTAGTTATCTAATAGTTTAAGATATAAGTACATATTATCAGGGCGAGCGAAGCGAGCCCTACACTAGGCCACTTTCTATGCACTTTTGTGGTACATTTTACTGAAAAAATATCGCATTTTTAGGTTTGAGCTTCGACGTGGTAGTTTATATTCATGTCTAGATTTGTTATCTACCATAAAAATACCATTTTATAAAAATAAAAAAATAGAAGGTACAATTTGTATTAGAATCTTATTACTACTAACGCCATCTCTTATTAAATTAACGAATTAAAATTGATAGAAGATACATTTTGTATTAGAATTTTTGAACTTATTAAGAGACTACCTACTTCATGAATTGTTTCTTCATATTTGACTGGCGGCGCGCGGTCATCGTGCCCTCGTATAAAGGCGAGGTTCAAGTATAAACTGCAATAGCTATAGGGCCATCAGTTTGACCAGTTTGGCATCGAAGGTGTATGATAAAATCATTGAAAGGAGAATGCAAGGGAAGTTCGAAATAATATTGTGGGAGGCACAAGGAGAATTTAGGTCTAGAGCAGGGATGTTTGCTGGGAACAGTGTAAATAGAGCGTTAGAGAGTTTCACAATATGTTTATTGAGAAACAGTACAGATGTATTAATTGATTTATATTGTATTGAGATCAATTCCCAATCTTAGCCCGAGGGCGAGGGTAAAAAGCTAAAAAAGGTATATTTACGCCCATATCCCCAAAGAGGTAGGCAGTAGTACAACGTGTGCATCCACGGTTAGCTGAAGATACTTAAGTCCCACAATGTGATAGGTGGCCAGCCTATCGCCAGTAGGGCACTTTTCCAATCCCGGGCAAAGTTGTTTTATCAGAAAACTGAACAAAACACATTTTTTCATTTGCCTGACTCTGGAATCGAACTCCGAGGGTTTCTCTGAAAGAAAAATTCGAAAAATGTATTCGCTGAGTGTCTACCGTCAATTCTTCGTGCCTGCGTAGTCCAAAAATTTTGAAGGTTTATTTAAATAAAACATTTTTTGATTTTGATTTCGTAAATCGACGTAAAACCAGGAACTTCCTGATTTTAGAAAAAAAAAAACAATTATTTCAGCAAAATGTCAAAAATGTGTTTTTTATAAGATCGACCTTCATTTTTAATACATATTTTTCCTTGAAAATACCAACAAACAAAAACCAAATATTCCTAGTCCAAAGCCTGACGACGCGGGCCTTTGATGCAAATGTAATGTTTAGGTGAAAATACGCTGAGTTTTTTAGGTTAGATAATTATAAATAAAGTCCATACATTAAAAGATGTAATTCTCATAAAAATACTTTTATAACAATATTACTAGATAGTATAACTTTGCGAGTCTGTACAAAGCTCTGCTTTTTGCTAGTGTATAACGATTTAAATTTGTTTAAAACCATTTTCCTACTTATAACAAGTAGCTACTTTATACGTATACTTTAATTAGTGTTTTATTATTCTGCCTTTACAACGGGGGGATTAATGCAAAATATAAATAAAAGAAGTAAATTGAATATAATATTACACAATGGAAAGGGAGCAATGAGAGTTATAAGGACAATAGAGTGACCAGTTCTTCGAAGGGACCAATTAGAAGACGGAGAATTGCCATAGGCTGTTTACCTATATAGAATTTGACGACAAAGCAATTAAAAACAATGTGCCTGGAGTGAAAGTCAAAATCGAACTTAACCCGGCTCAAACATGCGTTGCTTTGAGCCGGGTTAGGTCTCTAGTGGGGCTAATAATAAATAGTTTAGACCACCATAAATTACTTAATAATCCCCACGATATTTACTCTCTGAAGTCTGAATGAAATGTCAAGATTGCGTAATTTACCATCTTATAATTTTAATATCGTTGTTAATGAATCCTAACTAAAAAGTGTAAAATAAAAAAAATATTGAAAACAAAAAACCCGACTGCATTTAATCTTTAGAAAAGGTTCATTGCCTGAAATGAAAGCTAAAAAGAAAGAAACAAGCCCAGTAGTTTAGAATCATGTTAAGTAATAATGAATAACTTCACCATTAAAATAGTTTAATAATCGATGTAGGTACATACATATAAAACAATTCATGAATTTTAATTCATCACAGAACGATTAACAGTCGGGGCCCTATGTGAAAATTTGATAGCTAAAAATTGAATGGGCCCCGACTGTTAATCGTTCTGTGATGAATTAAAATTCATGAATTGTTTTATATGTATGTACCTACATCGATTATAGAACTATTTTAATGGTGAAGTTATTCATTATTACTTAAATTAATGATTCTAACTTAATGAATATATATAAACTTAATGATTCTAAACTACTGGGCTTGTTTCTTTCTTTTTAGCTTTCATTTCAGGCAATGAACCTTTTCTAAAACTTAAATGCAGTCGGGTTTTTTGTTTTCAATAAATTTTTTTTACTAACATAGTGAAATTAATCACAATATGATCAAAATGTATGTACGCTAAGTTTAGCTCTAGCAACTAGCGATTAATTTTATTTTTAAATTGTGATACAGCATCTATTAAAT
The DNA here is from genome assembly GCA_036924255.1 of Apodemia mormo. Taxonomy (NCBI): domain Eukaryota; kingdom Metazoa; phylum Arthropoda; class Insecta; order Lepidoptera; family Riodinidae; genus Apodemia; species Apodemia mormo. Next base: position 30,719,203 of record JAUPFN010000006.1, read on the forward strand.
TGCACCAACCACCAGAAGTAGCAATGTCCAGTAATAAGCCGCAAACTTATGCAGTGGCAAAATATATAGTAGTTATTAGTTAATGTTACAAGTGGCCGTACTACGTAGCTGTTTTTCACTGTATAAAATATGCTTAGGTCTAACTAAATCATAATTTTCTGTACTTTGGATTGTTGTTTTATATTATTAGTCAATATTAATAAATGTGAAATATTAAATGTTTGATTTTTTTTACCTACCAATTCAACATATTTTTTTATATCATAAGATAGCAAACAAGCAAATGGGTCTCCCGATGGAAAGAGTCTACCATCGCCTATAGACACCATAGGTGTTAAATGTGCGTTGCTATCTTGCGGCGAGGTTCAACACATTTGTGGGAGACCTGCTGAACCATCCAACTAATCATTTTTTTTAATCTTTAGAATATGTTTTTACTACATCTAATTAAAATTCTACTGAAACCTCTTTAAATTATATATTTTTTAGTTCTTTAGAGAAATCTCCCAATTTGTCTTTTCTAGGTTTCTTTCTAGGTTAGGTCTAAAAATCGAGGTTCTTAACACACTGTGCACTGTTTGGCATAATTCTGTAAAGTCTCGCCCGAGTTCAATACCACGGCCATAGAAAAATTATACATGCGTTATTTTTCTAAGACCACGTCCATATCTGGTTCCCGCCGCAGTTACGCCGGTGCACGGAACATTGTCATGTTCGGGTTTGGATATGTTCTCATTGCCTACTCTGTAAGTATGGATACCTACTTTAGTTTTTATGACAATCCATACTATACTCATTTACTAATATTGTAAATGCCAAGTCTGTCTGTCTGTTACGCTTTTACGACTAAACAGCTAAACCAATTTTGACAAAATTTGGCATGGAGATAGTTAAGGATCCGGGGTCAAATACGGGCTAATTTGTTTTTTAAAATCAACTCCTAAGTGGCTGAAATTGGGGAAGAAAACTTGTTTAAAAAACTATATCGATGAGAACTTAATCTACTCGCGGACAAAACTGCGCGAGTCAGCTAGTAACAAAATAAAATTACAAAGTCACACGAAAGCCTAATTTTGTATAATTGTATTCAAATTTGATTTTAATAGGTATATTAACTTATTGACAAATTCTAAATTCAAAGGCGTCTTTAGAAAACAACCTTTGTTTTAATTTAGTATTTTTTTGTTGTTGAAATAATTGTAAAACTAAATATGGAAAGATATATTACAAGCAATGTGCTAGAAGATGTCTATGTAAAAAGTTTTGCACCATTTTATATATTGCAATATCTCACTGGATTCAACAGAGTCTACATCAAACGCAGATTAGTATTAACTCCAACAGTTTTACAAAAACTATACACTATAATTATTATAACCATGACTACGATTCTTTACATAAATATTTCATTTATTTATGAGATGAGATTTCAAGAAAATTACAGCGTATATTTTATAAGGCTATGTGATTTGTTTTTGCATTACTTATCATATTTGTGCACCATCATACATGTGCGTTTTATTAATAACGAAAATAATCAGAAATTTATTTTACGGATGCAAGCGTTGGATCGGATGATGAATATTCATAAAAATCTCTACATTAACAAAATTCTTTATAATAGTAATTTGAAAAGCATTTTACTTTACTTGATAGTGGCAACTGCTACTTATACTTTGATTGTATATAATAATTATTTTGAAGGTTTTATATTTTCCATTATCTTTTATTCAAGTATTTGTTGCGATGTGGAATGGTTATATATTTCTAATATTACAATTTATTTATATACACGATTACAATTTATAAACGCAATTCTAATAAATAATTTAAAGTCAAAACTAGACACCATGTCACAGAAAAACCTACTTATAAATGCTAAGTCTACAAGATACATGCTTTTTTATGCGTCAAAGACACATGATTTTAAAATTGATTTTACTGATAAATATTTAAAAAACCTTTTATACATTCTGAACGATTTTCAAGATCTTCATAGATTTGAGGTTTGTAAACCGTACCTATTTTAATGTACAAAATATTAAAACATTGATTTTTTATCGAATTTGTGTTTTTTAGGTGATGGTTTTCAACGTTAAAATTATTTTGTCTGCGATAATAACGGTTCAATTTTATTTGTTAAATATACAAAACATTGTAAGTATCGTTATGAAACTAATACCTACCTACATTTGTACTTTTTCACATTTTAAAGAATAAACACTATTACTTACATCAATAATTTGAACGAAGAAAAACTGTAACAATCGACTACTCTCAACCTCCTCCACATCTAAAACTCAGCATCCGATCTTTAAAAATTTTTTATCACATTAAACGAAAAGTATAGGCATGCTACAAAAGAAAAAAGAATTTACCGAATCGGTTTACAAATAACGAAGTTCTGCCGTAAAACGTAACACACTTAAAAGATACAGTCGAATGAAATACCTTATTTTCTTTTGAAAGTCGGTTTAAAAAATAATAGGTGCTTGAAATCAGTTTCTCTCTTAAAATGCTTCTCAAAAAGCTTGAAATCAGTTTCAAATAGCAGACTAATATAATAGTCCATGGGACAACATATTGTTTGTTGAATAAGTATAGGTATAATTATAATTATATTGCTGGGAAAGTTACTACTCGTATCTATCTAACCCAAAAGTAAGCAAACTATTTGCTTGTGTGATTGGTGTTATCAATACTAACACATACAAACTCATATACAAATACTTAAAATATATTATTTAATAACCACCAAAACATATAAATACTAATAACTCATTACACAAATGCTTGTCTTTGTCGGAAATCGAACTCGAGCCCCATCGATTGCGTAGTCAGGGTCGTTCACCACTTAACTATGGGGCGATCTGTATCATACTACTCTTTCAAGAAAGTGCCGGGAAACAATCAATAATACACAAAATACTATTTAATAAAAGAAAATTACCGCCCTCAAAATATGCTCCTTCAGAAACGACACAGCATACTTACGCCAATGAATAATACAATCAGCAAAACATTATTTAAATGCTTTTTCCGGAATTGAGTTCAGTTCTCACCACGAATTCTCATATTCTAAGTACTTATTCTACCGAATGAAAACAGATACCACGAAGTGGTTATTCGAGTTTTGGAAAAATTTAAAAGTCGGTTGGAGACATTTCTGGTAAATAAAGTGGTTGCTCGATAGTAATGAAGTAATAATGGCCTTGTATGCGACATGATGCAAGACGCATTATTGTGGTGTAAAATCCAAGAATTTTATTTTCGTAAATCTGGTAATTTTCGTCGAAATTGCTCTCTTAAATTCACACAGCGTTTAAATAATATTCTTTATTTACCGCTTTACCTTTCGGTAAGAATGCACAACATCGTGATAGTTGAAGAAAACTGTCAACATGACTTTGACAAAAGTCGTATAAAATAACCCCGACAAAGTGGACCAAAAGATCGACTTTGACGAGGTTATTTCGGTTTTGTTTAGTTGGAAGGCGCCATTCCGAAGCCTGTTGACAAATTTGCATGTCAAACTCATAAACCCACATCTCGTCACAGGTAACAATGCGTTCCATAAATGTTAGATTGGAATTGACCCGTTTTACCATATCCGCAGCGACTCTTATGAATTTGAATCTTTAGAGAAAATTCAGGTATTTTGGTACAAGCCAAGCGGCATGATGTTTCTTACTCAATTGATTATTAAAAATAGTACAAATCAACTACTGAGACAGAGAAAGTTAAGTGACTATTCCTCTTAAACTTGAATGAGAATTTTTAGACACTATTTTCTTCACTTTTGCGATGTTAATTACAGTTGAAAACGAAAAGATGACCTACCAGAGTGCGATCTCGACCGTATAAAGCTTTCATTGTACTATTCATAAGCACGTGTATTTGATAAAATCGATTAAGCTTCTCTTATATTTTCTGGGCCTCCCAACACGAAATTCCATTGCGGCGAAATTTAGTAAAACTTAGGTATTGTTCGATGTTTTTGTTGTCTATTATGAAATTTACAATATAGCATAGATATGATCTAACTAAAAACAGAATTGTATTAATTAACTGTAATCTAAATAACAGAACAAGATGGAAAACCGTTGTACCCTCAGAAACCTTATATATATTATCCATTCCCGATACTTTTTATCTGAATGTATACCTATGTCTGAAACTTTGTGAGTGGCTTTCTTTTAGTAAGTCTACCAAACGTTCTCACTACGACAATCCAAATCACATAGGCTCATGATCAAAATATGCACTCGTGAGTTTTTCTTTCTCAATAGATACATACTTAGTTTAAATAAGACAAATGTAAGTAATCCAAACAATATTTGTTCGACAAATGTGCAGATGCACTGATGTACTTGTTTAGCACCACGAACAAGCTGTATTTAAGCTATTATATTGTGACAGTTCTCACTAGTCCCACCAGAAATTAGTTCTTTAGAACTACTGAGAATTCTTTTCTCAGTAGTTTCATGGACTTTGATAATGGTACTGGAACTACTGAAAAAAAATATCTAACTAGTTCCATGGAACTAATTGCCGGTGGGACTAGTGAGAATGATCACATACATACATAGTTCATTCACGCTGATTTTTAGTAATTATTTTGATATGTACAAGTAGCCAGTGTTTTTTTTAAGTTTTTTAATCATAAAATAGCAAACAAGCAAATGGCTTTCCTAATGAAAAGGGATAGTAATCGCTTAGATACCAAATATGTTAGTGGTGTGTTGCTATTCTTATGATGGAATGGCATAACATGAATGAGTCTACCAGCTACCTTATACTCCAAACCGAAACACAACAATTACAATTATTGATATAGCGTCAATGCTTGTCATTGTCGTGTTCCGGTTATGTTAGGCAGAGGTACGTGCGGCAACCGAATATCCGAGCGAAACGTTGGTAAAACAAACCACGATGGTAGTGATATATATCTAATTGTTCACTTTTTACAAACTGCCTGGTAAAATATCAGATGGTTTATTCTTTAAGGCAGCCCTGGACTAACACAGACCACCGACTAATTCCTTGCTGCTTTGTTTCAGACAGATAGGTTAAATATATACATTATATTTTTATACTCTACACTTTTTTTCATCGGCACTTGGTGAAACTCCATTTGTTATCATGTAAATGCACTATGACGTTATCTGTTTCGCGGCTTTTTTGAAGTTTAGGTAGTCGAAGTAAGATAAGTTTCATTGACTCGCCAAAAGGAAGCCGCTCACGAAATTTCATGTAGGTAGGTATGTATTGCTCGTTCAACAAAAAGGGTGATGTTCCGCGGACTATTTATTTGATAGTTGAGTCTGTTAAACGAACCTAATATTAGTTTGCTAACAGTATCTTTATTAATTTTATATATGCGAACTTTTGGATATTTGGGTGCATGGATGGATATTTGTTACTAAACCACGCAAAAACTACTGAACGGATTTGAAAGAAATTTGACAAACAAGTAGATGATGACCATGAATAGCACGTAGGGTACTTTTTATCCCGGAAAATCAGGTGATCTTGATTTACTAAAAACTGTTATAATGCAGAGGACTGCACGCCGCAGCAGTCTACAAAAGTTATAGAAAAACACAACTGTGAACAGAAGTATTTAATTTGATTGGATTTTTAAACATAACATTTTGTAATGCTACCTTAGTTGGGTAGTTGTTGTTGATTTGAAAATGGGCTTCTTATTAGCCTTTCTTGCTCTATAATAATAATTTACACAATGAAACTTCAACAACCGATTTCCCGTTTCTTGTATTTCTGGGACACTACGTCATACCTTCACTCTGATACCCTCATAAAAAAATACAGTCAAATTAATAATCTCCTTCTTTTTGCAAGTCGGTTAAGAATAAACATAAAAGTACCCACCTACTGGATTAATTTGATTGAAAGCTAAGTTGAACAGAGTTCTTTAGTGACCTTATCATTAGATTGTGCTGAATTTATAAAGACGGTTGTACACATTGGGCCAAGGTATTTGGCCAGCATATTTGACCAACGTGTAGAAGCTTACTTGGCGCTATGTTGGTAGTAGGCGCCAATATTGGCCGGCCAAGCGAATGTTGTCGGTTTTTCGTACGCACATCAAAGGATCTTGGCGCACTCCGCAAACGGCGTTCACACGTTGGCATCTTATTCAGAGTGCTAAGTGTGAGTTTTTCTTTTCGCATTCGCTCGTGACCGCGTTTGAAGTTTACTAGGAATTTGTATGTGATTTGTACAGCGCCACCTAGTGGTAAACGTGAGAAACCAGTTTACCACTAGGTGGCGCTGTATACTTAGCACTCAGTTCGTTGTCATTCGTCAGTAAAGACAGTTCTGTCGCGCGTGAGTTAAATTGTTGTTCCCGAGTTACGATGGCGTGGACAAACGCTGAGGTTTTACAATTCATAGAAAAGTATCGAAATGAACCATTGAATGAATGACTGATGATGATGAATGCATTGAAACTTTCTAGTTATTACACCACAATTACTAAATATGATCACCTTTGTCGAGAAATTCTCTAAGATATTGAAAATAATAATTACTTATCGATATATATATTTACGAGAATTAAACTGATTTTAAAGTACAAAGTAATTATTATTTTCAGTATCTTATACGGAATCATTATATGGAATCTATCCGAATTCCGAATACATGTTGTTCGTATTGAATTCAAGTAAATACTAGTTATTTTTTAAACCTTTATCGTCTTGTCTCGTCTCGTTTCGCCTTGTTTTACCTCATTGGTAAAAGAAATGGTTCAGAGCAATGCACTGGTTTAGATGACATTAGGTATTTGGTTAGGTTATTAAAAAAATACTTATTTTTAATACTTTTATTTCAGGTTAATGATGCTTAGAAACGTATAGCAGATAAGTATTCCTGTTATTGAACTAAAAAAGAAATAGGAATCTTTAATGACAACTCTTACGGTTATAAGAGATTGTACGTCCATCTTTATTAAAGAGCCAATGCACAATGGTCAATACATCAATGTATAAACAGAAACATTTTCAATTCACTATGTTGGCCCAATACCTTGGCCCAATGTGTACAGTCGTTGTAAGATGGTTATTGTGATTCGCCCATTTTTGCATATCAACTCAAGAAAACGCATTTGCTGTAAGTAGCCAAAACCCAACTTTTCACCAGAGCCAAAAAACTTTAAAAAAGTTGGAAAAAAATCGTATTTTTTTAATTATCAGTGACAGAAGGATGTTTTTTGACAGAAGGAAGTGTAAGCTTATTTGTTTGGTTTTGACACACTTTGGTGCTGAGTAATTTCTAGGGTCCGATAATGAAATTGGAAGGTGGCTATGGGAACTTCTAAACGATTACGGACTCATTTGTTCTGTTTTGATCAATATCCTGGTGCTAGATGACTTCCAGAGCCTTATGATGAAGTAGGGAGGTGGAAAACTGGGAATTTTGATGAGCAATAGAGCAACACCATCGATGTTAGGCTCGTTTGATTCGTTTTTTAAGGTTTTTGGAGCGGGATAGTTTCCAGTATATGGTAGTAGAGATGGAAGAAGTCCATGTAAACTCTTGAGCTAAACTAGATAAACCCATTGAGTGTGATGATTCAATTTGTTTTGGTATACACTTTGGTGCTGGATGATTTTTAGGATCCGATGACAAAACAGGAAGGTGGCTAAGAGAACTTTCAAACTAAACAAAACAAACCCATTGAGTTTCTGCTCATTTGTTTTGTTTTAAAAATAACCTGGTGTATGATTCCCAGGGTCTTATGATGAAGCAGGAAGAAGGTCATGGGAACTGAGGATCAAAATTGAATAACACCATATATTTTGGGCTCGTTTTATTCGTTTTTTTAAGAACTTTGGTACCGGTTGACTTCCGGTGTTTGATGATAGTGCTGCAAAAAGTTCACGAGAAATCCTAATATAAACTAGAAAAACCCATCGAGTGTGGGTTAATTTGGTTTATTTTGGCAAACACTTAGGTGCTGGATATTGTCTAGGGTAAGAGGATATAACTGGAAAGTAGCCATCCGAGCTTGGACTGATATAGTTGGCCTTTGTTGTTAGAAGACTCGCAGGGTTTAATAATGGATCTAGAAGCTAGACATGGAAGTCTCATATGTTATATTTGTACAAATACTCTAAATCAGAATTATTTTCAAGAATACATGATGGAGCTGAAAGGAGCTCATGGGAGCTTTTCCATAAAACAACTCAATTTCATTGATTTAGGAACCATGGTAACCTTAAGCTGATGCTGCAGGATCCTCTTTCGAAGATCATCAGCTTTTTTCACGTTTTGCTCCTAAAATGATGAATATGTAGCAGGATGGTTGTCGGAGGGTAGGAAAATATATCGGGGAGTTTTTTATTATTTAATTTAGAATTATTTTTATTACTCTTACATAAAAATCTAGCTTGTTCTCTAAGGACGTACATAATTTCGTTTATTATTCTAAAAAGGAGCATTGAACATATTTACAAAAACATAACAAAAAAAAAGGTATTTATTGGTGTAACCCAATAAAACAAAATTAAATAGTACACAAGAAAATTTACGCAAAACCCTTGAGGCAAAACTATCAACTTGTACTTTATCAATTAAACTTTTGATTTAAACGTTTCGCGTAATATTATTCATGAAAGTTTGTGTTTTTTTCTTTACACCTATTAGTTTCTAAATAAAAAAATTTACATCATATAAGTATACTTAATTGTTATATACTTAATTGTTAGTGACCAATCTGTTAAATTTTCTTATTTCCTAAGTATGAATAACCCGCTAAAATGTAGGTGATATTAAGAAAAATATTTTTTTAAAAGCATCAATAGAAAAGTGCTGTAACCGTATGGCAAACTCAAATTACAAACTGAAAGAATGCTGTAAGACGTAATCTTGTGTTCAATTTGCACACCATAAGAATGTTGTAAGAAATTTTGTATTTAATTTGAGCCCCAAAAGAATGCTATAATTAATCTTTCACAATTTACTTTCATTCCCTAAGAATGCTGTAAATTGTATCAGACGTAAACCGCACTTTTGCTGTAAGTAAAAAAGTGATAAAACACCCTTTTTTTCAAATTGAACAAGTAAACTTTTCAAAAATATACCCCTTTTTTCAAAATTTTTTCGTCGTAGTGATACGAGACCCAGAACATTTGATGCAGATTTTATTTCTGAATCTAGCTGTGTATTCAATCTACTTACGTCATTTTTGCTACTTACAGCAAATACGTTTTCTTACGTTGATATGTTAAAATTTGTATATACAAATTCCAATAGATAAAATAACGATTTTTCTTATATAAGTACGATTTTTATCACTTAATCACTACTTGTTTACCGATTTAATATAAATTAAACGCATTTATACCTAATTAAAGGTGTTTGTGGTGGTCTATGAGTGGATGATTTTTACAAATGCGACAAATTTTACATTTTTGACACGTAAAAAATAAAACATTATTTTAAATTTATAAATTTTATTGTTTTAGGGTACACTTGTTCCGGAACGTTACTCTCTACCAATATTAATACTTGTGGATGTATTTCTCTTATCTTTCACATGCCTCAATTGGCATATATTTTTCAAAGAAATCAAAAAAATGAAGTTTTTGAGTTCAAAGGTGTTAGCAATACATACCGAAGGTAAACACAAATTATATTCCACGCATTTCAGTAACGCTATAACAAATTTAGTACAATAGTACTATAATATGCAATTCGGTTTATCGCTTACTACACACTTTTATATGAATATTTGGAGATAGGTTAGGTTAGATGAATACGAACTAATGCAAACTTGAAAAAAAAACGCTACAATTAAACTGCCGTAGAGAAAGCTAACCTTTTCGCTACCCTATTCGCGGAAAACTCGTGTCTAGATCCCACCAACGCGAAACCACCCAGTCTCCCTGGGTGCGAGGTGAATATGCCGGAAATTCGCATCCGTCAGACTGAGGTTCTTAAAACGCTGCGGAATCTGGACGTAATCAAAGCTAGTGGCCCTGATGGGATTCCAGTCATAGTATTCAAAACCTGTGCACCTGAATTCGCTCATGTGTTGACACGTCTCTTTCGCCTTTCGATGAAGACTGGAAAAGTACCGAAATCATGAAAGCTTGCTAAAACAGACAGTCGCGCCGACCCCTCCAAATATAGACTAATTTCAGTCACGTCCGTACTCTGCAAGTCTACGGAGCGTGTAGTGAACAGCAGGCTAAAGACACACCTAGAAGCGAACGATCTACTTAGTGACCGCCAATACAGGTTTCATCGAAATCGGTCTACTGGGGATCTTCTAGCGTGTGCCACCTTACATCTAGAGCGCGGCCACCGAGAATCATGTTATCTTGAAGGCCTTTGTCAGGTTCTGGCCTGAAAGTCTAATTGGCAAGCTTCCGTCGTATGGTCTGCCTACTACAACTGGTCTCTACGCTTGAATCTTAGATTTTCTGAATGGCCGGTCGATTACAGTAGTTATCGACGGTTGCTCGCCGACCAAATGACAATAAACGCCGGAGTCCCTCAGGGATCAGTTCTCTCCGCAACTCTATTTCTACTACACATTAACAACCTGCTGAAGCCCGATAATCTATGGGTACGCAGAAGATAGTACTATCGTGGAGAGTTACGCATCCAGCGCGCGAGCCAGTATGGCATAGATCCGGTCTCTCAGGGAGGCGATGGTCGATCGTTTGAACCTGTCCTTACAGGCAGTCTCCGATTGGGGCGATGCTAATTTGGTCAAGTTTAAGTTCGTGCCGATAACAGACCACTTCGATATCCTTGGTATCACCTTAACGCCTACTCTCAACTTTGGTTCGTACATCGAATCTAAAGCCCAAGTTGCCTCAAAAAAGCTTGGTATTCTGGCGATGGTGAGACAGTATTTCAGCCCAGGACAGTTGCTCAACCTTTATCAAGCACAAGTCCGTTCGCGCATGGAATACTGCTCTCACCTGTGGGATGGATCCACCAAATACCAGCTGGAGAATCTTGAGGTGATAGAAAGGCGTGCCAAGAGGCTCATAAACGACGATGTTCTGGTAGGAAAAAACTTAGAGCTTCGCTCATCACCGCAGAGCGGCTAGTTTATCGATTTTTTATTGGATACACTTTGGAGAGTGTGCTGCGGAATTGCACGACATGATTCCGCCATCCCCGTTTTTCTATCGATCGTCGGAGCGCACAGATTCTAGGCATCGCGCCTAGAATCTGTGCGCCTCGACGATCGATACATATGGTGGACGTTTCACGTACTCGGACAAAGAGGTTCGACTTCACATTCTTCATTCAAACCGCAAGGGATTGGAACATGCTTTCTGAGTCTGTGTTCCTCGACGAGCACGATTTAAGGATCTTCAAGAGAAGAGTGAACAGGTACCTTCTAGGGAAACGCGTTCCATCTTAGGCTGCATCTTAGCTTATCATCAGGCGAGATCGTGGTCAAGCGCTTCCTATCAATAATAAAAAAAAGTTTTGTGCTTGCTAAACAAACTCTTCAGAAGTCGGTATTGCATAAGCAACAAACATGTTATAAATGTCCATAGGCGATGGTATCTAGGTACTTATATCAGTTGATTCTAAAAAAGATCGTTTGATTTTAAATAAATATTATAATTAATTCAGAATTCAATGTACTTTGACATGTGCCTTTTCTGTACTGATGCATACAGTCCTTAGTGCATCGCACTGTAAAATGCTTGAATATTTCAGTTTTTGTTTCAGTACTTTAGTTCACTTACATGGGGCACACTAAAAGTTTTGCACTTCTAGCTAATCGGAACTATTTGAATTTCGAATGTTATATTTTTAAAACGTTGCAACCTTTTTAGTAATAAATTAAAAAAAATAGGGGGAAATAATTTGTCAATTGTTTTTTTATCACACGTCAAACTTCTACGTACGCGACGAAAATGGAATTAAGTCGAAAAGATTTTAGAGCGATGATTTTAAAAGTTCTCTTTCTCCGCAAGACTGTGCCGTTCGTCTTCAAAATGATTTTGGGAGAGAAGCACCTTGTTTGAGCACCGTAAGGCGTTGGTTCGCTGAATTTGAGAGAGGTCGAGTTTCTTTACATGACGAATTTCGTGAAGGGCGGTCTCCAACTGCCGTCAACGAAAATAATGTGGCTACTGTTAAGCGGTTAATTGAAAAAAAAACCGTATTACCTATGAGACAATTCGAGGACTATTGGGGATTGGTATAAGCCAAATTCAGAAAATTTTACACAAAGAATTGAAAGTTCGGAAACTTTGTTGTCGTTGGATCCCTCATGAACTGACAGCGGAGCAGAAGCGGCCTCGCGGGGAATGGTGCTCACAGATGCTACTGAAGTACGACAACGGACATTCTAATGCTGTTTATGACATTGTTACAGGAAACGAAACGTGGATTTATTGTTTTGAACCCGAAAAAAAAACGGCAGTCTAGTGAATGGGTGTTTGAAAATGAGAACAGGCCAACAAAAGTGAGACAGGCGAGAAGCGTTAGTAAAAAAATGAACGCGGTTTTTTTCTCAGCTACGGGTCCCATCTGTACAATTCCACTTGAAGATCAAAAGAGTGTTAATGCCGAGTGGTATTCTACCATATTTTGTTTACCCAGGGTGTTAGAAAAAGTTCGCGAAAGACGACCCAAAAGCCGCATTCTCCTACACCATGATAACGCTTCTTCACATACGGCCAACAAAACAAAGTCATTTTTAGCTTCCGAAAAAGTACATCTCGTCACTCATCCTGCGCATAGCCCCAACCTAGCCCTGTGATTTCTGTATTTTACCCAAAATCAAAGATTTGAGAGAGATTTTACTTTTACCAACTCCGAAGAGGCAGTGATAGCGTTCAATTAGCACGTAGAAAACATGCTTTCAGATCTGTGGTCCTTCTGTTCTAAAAAATGGTTCGATCGCATGAAAAAATGTTTAAAATGTAAAGGAGAATATTTTGAAAAGCAATAAACATAATATTTTGGTTATAACATGTTGTTTATTTAAGTTACGCAAAACGTATAGTGCGACCTACATATAAGAGGTTTAGATTTACTACTCATAAAAGAAAGTTTAAAGGCACACGTCCTTATATTTTAAAGCCTTTCCTCAGGAGCAGAAGACTCAACTTATAGACTCAATATCTAAGAATTTCAAAATTGAGTCTTTTGATCAACATCAATTCTTTTCTGATTTGACTGACTTGTAAAATTTTCCCTTTTTAAATAAACTTAAAAAAACTTGCAAGCTATACTTTCGAATTTTTGAGCGGCCGCAGATTTATCACCGACCCTGTATTACCTCGATCTATTTTAAAATTTCTAGAGTCTGCGGCTGGTAAAGCCGGACTTACGTAGATATCGATTGTATAGAAAGGTATATTACTCCTGTAAAGCATTTGATACTTCTTCTTCTAAGTCATGCATTATTTCTTTATATTTAACAACTGAACTCTAGAATTGAACAAAAAACTGAAACAATTTGAATTAGGTAGGTATTAGCGAGTCATCATGCTTGTTACTACGACGAATGTTACTCTCTCCAACTCAGCCTATAGTTTCTTATTGATATTGACTCTTCTTTTTTCTACTAGATAGCTCTGTTAAGTACGGAACTTGTAAAAAACGTAGAATTTATGGCTTGCCTTTTAAACAGCCCCAAAACTATATTCAAGTAAATTGTAATAGAAAAATAAATTTCTGGTTAACCTGTTTGGTTCAAATATGGGCGCCATTTTCCTTCCTAGTTCAGGTCCTTCCTTCGTTCCTAGGTCAGCAAAAAGCGTTATTACGGAAATAAATCAGTATAGCAGTGTACTAATACTACCAGTGTCTTAAATAAGCAAAATAAGCGTTAAGCTGTTGGCTCTGGTATCACATTCGGTTGTCGTTATCAGATCGATTACATGCGGCGATGGGAATTACCTACCACCTCTCATCAACCGACAAACCGATGAATTTCACTGAATTGGAGCGACTCTTGACATTAAGCTCACTCTGTCCACTTCACAAGGAAACCGGCGTGATAATTTATTTTCGACTTTTTTATTATAATAAAATTTAGTAAAACTTTTGAAGGAATAGGATGAAAATGTGTCATCCGTCTATTGATGAAATATTATATTTCGATAAGTATACAGAAAGGCGCGTGTTGGTGAGCATGGTTTCTACTCGGCACGGCGTGGCACTGCCTAAGCTTGTCTACGTACACAGTTACAACGCAGTTTGCAGCCAGACCCAAATTTTGTATACTTCCTTACAAGCGCCGCCATCGTTTAAATGCGAATTACGCCGTGCAAACGCCCAACCTCGTCAACAGAGACTGCCATACAAGACTGCGCGCCGGGATTAGAGACGGCACGCGCCGGACACGGTTTCGAGTTGAACCGGCGCTAGCGCCAGTTTCATGTACATACTTTTATGGTGTTACATAGACGGGTAGAAACCATCTTGTCGACACGCGGCCGTAATTTTGATTATTTTGATATCCCTAGGGCCTGTTATTAATTAAACTCGTGCGTTCTGGTTTATCTCCAAGGCTATCTTAGATAATTTTTCTCAGTCCACTCTTTTATCCTTGCATGGAAACGATGACTCTCTGGCCCATACCACAAAGGAAAGGGCCGATTTCGATATTTCCCCATGTTGGTCCCGGGCTCCTTTAAAAAAATAAACCAACTGCCGTTCTGTCAGACAGGTCGTAAAAGGTGATCGATTGGGTATGCGAGTCACTACCATCGGGGCTACTAGGTGGTAGAGTTCTGCATTGTCGCGCCCGCAATAGCGTCAATGCTAGTCGCTGTCGTGTTCCGGTTTGGAAGGTTAGGTAGTCGGTAATGTTATGTGTGTGGCATTAGACCTCGCTACAATATAGCAACGCACCATTAACATCTTTGGTGCCTAAAGGCGATGGTTGATTATTTCCATCAGACCTATCTGCTTGTTTGCTATTTTATGATATAAATTAAAAAAAGAAAATATCTTCTGAGTTCGCTCTTTGCGGCCAACTCGAATATGGACGATCAAGGAAATACACCGCCTACCATTCCAGTTCTATGCCGGAACTAAAATTCCTGTAGTATTCTGTGCGTAAAGCACTATTATCCTTGGACGTAAATACTCGTAAGTCGAGTGAGCTGGATGGCATTCAAACGATTGTGCTTAAAATGTATGCTCCTGAGTTGTCTCCAATATTAACCGTTTCTGTTGTAGCGCTCGTCTGGTGATCTTCTATTATACCTAACACATCGATGGGTGGAAACAATTGAGTCCAACGGGGAGGCATTGGCAGTTATTTTGGAAATAGCGAAGGCATTTGATCGGGTATAGCTCAAAGCGCTTCTCGCGAAGCTGCCTTCCTATGGGCTTTCCGAGAAATTATCCAAGTGGATCACCAGTTTTTTGGCTGATCGGAGCATCAAGGTCGTAGTCAACGATGCATGCTCCGACTTTAAACCTGTCAATGCTGATGTTCTTCAAAGCTGCGTGCTATCACCGACACTCTTCCTTGTGCTTATCAATGACATGTTGCAATTAGTAACATACATTGATACGCAGATGACAGTACTTGTGATGCTATATGCTACTGTAGCAGTATTTCTTGGGATCACGTCAGCGTACCGAACCAGCTTGAGTTTAAAGTCGGGAATCAACTTGCGATGTCTTGGAATGAGGCTGTCAAAATTTGGTCACATTTAATCCCAATACACAGCGCGCATTCATGGCTAAAAAGACACCCTTCGCGGTAATTTGGAAGGTTTAACTAGCCTCCTCAAAAAAGCTCGGTGTCCTCAGCAGAGCGAAACAGCACTTCTTGCCAGCCACAAATTCGGCCTCGCGTGGTGTACGCACGGATATAATATCCCTACCGGATCCATACCGTAGATAATTTTGGTCAATTACTGTTCTCATCTCTGGGATGGGCCTAACGACTAGGCTACTTCTAAACGGCTTATTTGGCATTACGCAGAAATGTCGGTCCACTCTGCGTCTTTTATCGTATCTATGATTCAGAGTGTTCCAACGAGTTGTTCAGATTCATTATTCCGCTATTTATTATGCCGCTGTATTCCTTTATCGGACATCGCGTCAAAATTTGAAGTCCCACCCTCACCATTTCGATGTCTGGAAATACACAACCGTGCGTTTCTATCGGCACTTTTTGATTGGCACTACGTCTAAATTCAATTAACGGGGGAGAGGATGTTTCAAAACGGATACGATTTAGAGACCTTCAAGAAAAGTGCTTACTCATTTTTGAAAGGTCTGTAATGCAACTGCAAGACTTCTGGTATTATGGATGCCTATGTGTGGTGGTGATCACTTACCAACAGCTCCAGCCAATCTCTTGCTCGTTCACTCCTCTTCTATAAAAATAATAACACATGTAATTAGGATAGTAGTATATCTATAAAGTCTGTAATAATGGGTAGTTAGACTGGGCAAACAAAGAATATTTTTGTGATTGTTTTAACCACAGGTTTTAACTAATAGCATATATTTGCAATAACAATAACGTCTAACAACTTGTTAGATTAAAGTTCCAAATTCATTAATATTTGTTTTATTCTATGTAATAGAACATTTTTTTATATCATAAGACAGCAAACAAGCAGATGGCTTTCCTGATGGAAAAAGAAAACATCGCTAATAGAAACCAAAAATGTTAATGGTGCGTGTGGCGGGATGGCAATGCCATATACACATTAAGTCTACCGGCTACCTTACCCTCTAAACCGGAACATGACAATGACAAGCATTGACGCTATTGCAGCAGAAATAGGTAAGGTGGTGGGACCATGACGTTGCGGAATTCTACTACCTAGTTATCATGATGGTACTGATATGTGACAGCCAATCTGTCGCCACTTACGTGCCTGGCAAAACGGCAGTTGGTCTATTCTTTAAAAGAGCCTGGATCAGCACGGGGTACACAATATAGTTAAAATATAAGCTTCTGAACTTCAAGCCACTCGTAGAATTTTAAAATGATGAAATGAGTTTCGCACGATTCAATATTGGCAATAATGCATTATGTATGCTATATATAGGTACCTAATGTTACGGAACGCTACCAATTACAATATTTACAATAGCAATTACATAAAAGTGTAAGATTGAAAAGCTAGATTTTTTAGCAATAAAGCGATTGCTGAAGGAAAAATAAAATTTGACCAGATAAAAACTATGAAGTCCATGATTGAGTCTCAGTTCTATTTTTTTTATATTTAAATTGTAGTACTTCTTCGAAACCCTTAATTGTTACACATCCCGTGATGGTGGTTTAATATTTCCTTAACAACTTTTTAAAAATATATTATATCAAATGATAGGGCATTTTAAGTAAAATACGCTCAAAAACTAGGTTTTTTAATATAGTTATTATTGTTATTTGAAGTACATTATGTATATTCACATTTAACTCCTTCACCTACTACCACAGAATAAAAGAGTTTGAGTACATGTAAACATAGTTTCCGATTCTCGATAGTCAAATAAATAGTAATTTTTCGTATAATGAAGCTGATTTTGATTTTCAGATAATCTTAGAAAAAGGGCTAAAGTAATGCTTGCTACAATTGAAGAGACACCTCCTCGTTTCTCTGTTTTCGACATGTGGGATTTAGATGCTTCCACACTTCCTAAAACTATTGGCATCATTATTACGCTAGTTGTGACACTACTTCAGTTAGCTTTGTTATAAATAAGACTGTATTATTTACAAAAAAAAAATGATGTGGTGTCGCGGGACACCAAGTAGGAACGAACTTCCTTCGGCTAAACGGCACTACTCGCTTGTGTACGCGACTGTCGCGCCTGCGCACGTCTCATTTAACGCTTTTATTCCACGCATTTTTCTTATGGTTTTACTATCACATTTTTTTCAGTTCGGTCGCGCAGCAAAATCCCTATCCCTCCAAGCCTGCCGTAAGGAACTTCGTTCCAAAACTTCGTTCCAATAATATAAAGCAACTTCATTTTAAATATAATCTTAAAGAGTTTCTTAGTACCTACTACTTAAAAATTATAGAGCCCACATTAAGAACAGGAACAGTAGAAGAAATGTATGTAAATAATAATGTGCATTAAATGTATGTAATATTAGCAAATAATAAATAAAAAAAACTAATTTGTGTTTGTTTAAAAGACCTTTGGCAACAACTTATAAATTTTATATTATGGCAAAGTTAATAAAAAACTAATGCATTGTGTGTACCCATTCATAATTACATGCTTATGTAAATATGTATGTACGTGCGTTCACGCATTCTGGCTTCCGTTTTTAGGGTTCCGAATTCTACAATGAACTCATTATAACTTCACCATGTACATCCGTCCGTTCGTCTGTCCGTCCGGCCATCCATTCATCGTTACGTCCTTCCATCTGTCTGTCTGTCCGTCCGTTTTTCCGTCTGCAACTTAGCTCAGAGATTCTTTGCAATAGATGGTGCAATAGATATGTGTGTGTGTGTGTGTGTGTGTGTGTGTGTGTGTGTGTGTGTGTGTGTGTGCGTGAGTGTGTAAACATCTCATAACTTTTGAACGGCTTGACCGATTGAAATGCGGTTGATGGATGATATTCGATTGGATCCTGCTCAACTAAGACTTTCTAAAATTTTGAACCAATTCAGTGCAAGAGATTTTGAGATATTTTGAAAAACCTCCAAAAAAATTAGGCAAAACAGTACTATTTTTAAATATAACTTCCAGATTAACGTATCAATTGAGTACGAAATCTAATCAGTTCTTTTTCTCAAAAAACTGCGTCTAATCCATAAATTGCATCAAAATTGGTTTATCCGTTTAGGAGTTTTCGTTTCGACGAAAAATTTTGAAAAAAGTGCTTTTGGACATAACTTCGACATAACGTCAGCATTATAACTGTTTTTAGTAAATATAAGATGATACTTATGTTTATCATCTTATATTTACTATCTTATTTTATCTTTACGTTGTAAATAAAATGAGACTTTCATTGATGTAATATTATCCTATATATAGCTAAAATAAAAGCCAAAAATAGGATTGTTTATCTGATACAGGTACACATTTTAAATACGAGATTTAAGGTATGATTTACATATAACGTTTCTAAACTTTGAACACTGAATATCGTCGGCACTTGGTAAAACTCCATGTTAACTTATATTTATATCGTATTAAAAGCACTTGTACAGTTTTACTTGACTTTTTATTTATTAAAACCAACCGGTTTCGCGTTTTAACGCATCATCAGGGCAAAAGTTATTCAGTTTTATATAGTCCGAAAAACAAAAGAAAAAAATATAAGTTAACGTTTCTAAATTATGTTATTTTTACACATTAATATTTAAATAACAAACATCATATTATATACCAACATTGACATATTATTACCATATGTACAAAAATAAAGTATTATAATATTATAGGCTGTGTTATTACTATGGACGTTGGGTGGGGGTCCGCACTAAAAAATGTCCGAGGCAAATGAGCTACAAAACGCAAAAAGAGAGACAAATCCGCGTTAGTCGAAATTAAACCTTGATATAATGATTTAGTGTTTAAATTACCTTGTTAACATATCATTTCTTGTTATGTATAATTGGGACATTTTTATTCGGGATTTTAGTAAGTATGAGTCATGAGACCCGATGCTCATAGTAATACTTATTACTATGGGCATCGGGCATTAATAATAACACAGGCCAACAAAATAAATGTTTGTGAAAACTTTAAATAAATTTACCTAAATCTTATGTATTTTTGGTTGCTGAACCCGTATTTCATAACAGTTTTTTTTATCACCCGTCATTTTTTCGCAATATATCAATTTAGAAGCTGCAGCGTGCAGCCCGCTGCATTATAAGTTTTTGGCAAATCCCACGGGATCACCTAATTTTTTCGGGATACAAAGTAGTCTATATGCTATTCTAGGTCAACATTTACCTGTGTACCGAATTTTATATAAATTCGTTCAGTATTTTTTGCGTGATTGAGTAACAAACATCCATCCAAACATCCAAATTTTCTCATTTATAGTGTTAATTAATATGGATTACTGTAAAAAAATAGGAAACATTTTATATATATTCAAATTTAACAAATCATTGTTATATAAATTGGTTATATTTTCGCTTAAAATCATATTTAATTATTTTTTTTACATCATACAAGCCGATAGGTCTCTTGATGGAAAGAGTCAATATCGCCATAGACACCAAAGATGTAAATGGTGCGTTGCTATTTTGTGGCGAGGTCTAATGTCACATGCATAACTTTACCGGCTACCTTACCCTCTAAACCGGCACACGACAGAGACAAGTATTGACACTTCCGGAATAGGTAAGGCGGTGGTACCAGACCCGGGCAAGACAATACAGAACTCTACCACCTAGTAGCTACGATGGTAGTGACTCGCATCAATTGCACAACGGCAGTTGGCCTATTCTTTAAAGGAGTCCGGGACCAACACGGGGGTATATAAAATATTATATAATTTTATTTTTTAATAAAACACACATAGCAAATTGAGTATATATTTGTATACTAATTTAGGTTATAATTAGTGAAAAAAAAACTAAACGACGGTAAAAATTATTAGAATTACCAACCTTAGAAAATTTTTATTTCGTTGCCAACCTCATTACATATACCTAAACAACGCCAACTTCAAAAATTTTAAATTGTCAAAAATGTATATTATACATTTTGGTACATAATCTTTTTTTTTAATAAAGAAATATGATAAATTGGTTGGTGATGCAACCTCTTTTTCATTTTTTTCTTAATCAGGACACCAAATTACGCTGGAATCAGATAAAATAAGCGAAAAAGTTCTTAGGTTGTTGGCCTGTGTAATTGTTACTCTGGGCATCGGGTCTCATGACTCATACTAACATCGCGAAAAAATTCTACACAAGAATAGATAATATTAACAATATAATTTAAACAATAAATCATATATCAATGTTTAATAATATTACTAATAATCATCACAAGAATAGATAATATTAAAATCATCACAAGAATAGATAATATTAACAATATAATTTAAACAATAAATCATATATCAATGTTTAATAATATTACTAATAATATGTCAATGTATACCAATAATAAACTATTAATAACCCTTTTTGGTATTCGGATTTAATTTATTACCCCTCGAAACCATCTACATATACCATATCATTATCATTATATATAATAAAACTAAGTTGATAAAATGTGCGTGCCGATAAAACTTAAAAAGGAGTCCCGGCACGATAAAGGGACTTATATAGTGTGATAGCTCTTTACCCCCCTCGAAAAAGAAATTTCCCGTTTTAACCTAATGGACGTGTTTTTGAAGATATAAGGGCTTTTCCAACCCTTCAACTTGAAAATTAAGTGTAGTGGCGCCATCTTTAATCTGGCTGAGCACTCTGTTCGCCCAAAAAGCCCGGTGACACAGTAACGACCCATAAGATCAACTGTAATAGCCATTTCGAAAAAAAAATCTTTCTTTAACATTATTTCTTCTTTTTTATCTTTCTTTATCCTGGAAAGCGACTTCAACATTTTTTCAAGTGAATGAAAATTTACTCAAATGGAAAATTGATAAAATCTACATTCATCATATCTACACTTACAAATTACTTAAATTTTAAATGTTTTAACAAATGTTGCCGATCCGAGTATAAAATATAATTATTTAAAAGTTAGAAAATTGTAAAATAACTACAGCGTAAGTAAATACATTAAATACAAATTGAAAAATCAGTCTTGAATCCAGATGCAACACATTCAATACTTTAAAAACTGGAGGACTACTTTTAAGTAAATATAAGACAGTTTCTGCAAATTCCGATAGTTCACCTAAAAGCACAAGAATAATAAAAAGTCATTTAAACAGTTCTATTAGTTTTCATAATCAATTTCACGCAACAAAAAATTAAAATACAGAATAAAAAAGAATTTCAACCCTATATCGCCTCTTAATGTAGAAAATATAGTATCAATGTTAACTTCAAGTAATTTATAAGCGGATAAGCTAATTAAATTAAAATACAAAAAAAATCATTATAAAGTCAAATAAGTAATTCTCCTAATTTTAAATACGTTATGCATTATTTAAAATAAAAACTCACTACCAATAATCGTTTTTATCTATATACCTATATAAAAATCAATTGCTGTTAGCCTCGCTAAAACTCGAGAACGGCTGGACCGATTTGGCTAATTTTGGTTTTAAAATATCCATGGGGGTTCAGGTTATGCTTAAAAGGTGATAAATATAGAAAAAAGAAAAAGTAGACATAAAGCTGGCAGAACAACGTTTGCTGGGTCAGCTAGTTGTATTATAAATTACGTAAACCTCACTGCACAATCTACCTTTACCTTTAGCTAGATACTCGTAAGATTACAATTTTCTTTCACCTGATATTTTATAAATATCAAATGTCGAAAACTTTAAATGGCTTAAGCATTTATGCATAAGTGAATTTACTACTACTCAAGTCCGATGAGTACACCGCATCGCTAGCATTTTTATTATTGTTGTTTTAAATAGACAGCGATTTCTTCTTACCTTTAGGTGAACTGTTTACCTTTACCTTTAAGTGCTTATTTGCTATCCCTTTATGATAAAAAATATACTTACGTACCAGTATCGCAATTGTTTAAGATATTGAAACATATCCTTTTTGTTTCATCAACAGATTTACTAAATAGCTCATTAGTTATGCTGATTAAAATAAGAAATGTCAGCTTTTTACTCCACGTTATTAGCGTATTCGATAATATGTCTTCCTTAAAATATAAATACGATTGATTAATCATGCAACAACTTCACACGTAACTCAACCTTTTGTCAATTAATGTATTACAATACTATAAGCATCTACCAATTGGCTTTTTAGGCTACTTTTGTATGGACCCTTATCATTCTCCTTTAAATACTTTATACGTATACACTAGGGTTGTAACGGAGGCATCGTTAGCGGAGGCCGAGGCGGATGCGAAGAGGTTCGCCTCCGCGGTTGCGGAGGTTAACGGAGGCGGAGGCGGAGGTGAAATTTGAAGTAGGAAAAATAGAAATTTATGGTTTATTAAAGTCAAAAATATTTATTTCAAATGGGTACATCATATTAATCATGCACTAAATCACTTAAAACAATCACGGCTCAAACACAAAACAACTACGCGCTACCGAACGATCCGACGAGTTGATTTCTGTCATTAATTTACACCCCCACCACCGTTTGCACGCCCGTGTTCTCGCGGCACAAGCAAAATATTGATCATTTCACTCGCAAATACGCAGCCGTGTGGCCGCGTCTCCCAGTGTCACTCTTTGCGCGTTGTATCTTAGCGTAAATACACCTCCGTTAAAACTCCGCATTAATTTGGCGGAAGCGGAGGCAGAAGTTCGATTCTTTGCGGAATTTCCGCAGAAACGGCGGAGTTTCGTTAAAACTCTAGTATACACTAGGCAAGAATATTAAATGATATTTTTTTTAATACATGTATTTTTAAGATATTTTTTTATATCATAAGATAGCAAACAAGCAGATGGTTCTCCTGATGGAAAGAGTCAACCATCACCTATAGACACCAAAGATGTTAATGGTGCGTTGCTATCTTGTGGCGAGGTCTAATGCCACATGCATAAGTTTACCGGCTACCTTACATGACAGTGACAAGCACTGACGCTATTGCGGCAGGAAAGATCTGAATATTTTACTAGTAATGGAGGTTACCGCTACCCATATCGCGATACCGCTTTTGATAGTGAAGTCACTATGTTTTGCCTTACAATAATGTAACAAAGGACTTTATATTTTTACTATAACGTAATGTTTTTGTATTATTTCTGTGTACAACAAAGTATTAAATAAATAAATAAACGTAAATGATTTCTTACCATTTTTCTAACAGAAATTTCTTGAATGCTGGATATTGCCCAGAGGAACAGATTAAAATAAAAGAAGAACATCTGTAAACAATTTAGATAGTAAAATCTTAGACCACAATACATGGTCCAAAAATGTACCTCATTAAAGTATTAGGTAAATAATATTAAAAAGTGCCGCCTCGCCGATCATCTTTGTACGAACAAGCAAAGTACAGCTTTAAAACAAGCTCAAATCTTCGAAATATATACATAAATACTACAAATTATATATATCGTCTCGAATCGTAAACTAGAGTATACATTTGATCATGTGATGATTTTTAGCAAAGTTGTTCTGCATGAGCCCAGGAAGTTTTCTGAGTTAGTAATGTAATGTCTTTCCTTCAAATTTATTTTAGTAGTAGTACGAAATAAACTTGATCAAAACTTGATAAGTACATGTCCAGTTTAACCATAGCGGTATTTTCATGACGCATCTTTGACCGTTTATAATGTATCTATGTAGATAATTTTGCCTAAACGTTGATGTAATAGTCGTACTTAGATATTTTTATAAAATTGATATTTATTTTATTTACTTGTATTAAATGAATACTTACCGTATATTTATAGATATCGAAGCTTAAATTAAAGCAAAATATTATCCTTTCAAATGCTAAAACAAAATATCGTTTTTCAAACTTTGATTTAGAATTTATTCTTTCCCTCATATTTTTTTTATTTAAAATATTTTGCGTTAAATATTCATTAATGATTTGCAAATTATTTTTCAAATAATTACATATTTTCGCCCAAAGAAGAATATCGATGTCACTAATGTAATCGCAAAGCATATAAATGTAATATTTCCTTAAAATTTTCACACTTTTATCTTTAAATGTACTCAAAGTAATAACACTGGATTTATATGTGTTGTAGAAAATCACAGCAATCATAATATAGTTTGTAATATCCAGGAATATATGCTTTTTCTTATATGTCGAAAATACATTTTTGATGAATTGTATTGATTGACATGATTTATACAAAACTACAGCATTTTCAATTGTAGAAATTATATGAAATATATGTATATAGTATGTCACTACAAGGAATACGTAATGAGTCAACCATTGCCCTGTGGTTTCTTCTCGCAATTTATAATTGAGCAA
Source organism: Apodemia mormo (assembly GCA_036924255.1). NCBI lineage: Eukaryota > Metazoa > Arthropoda > Insecta > Lepidoptera > Riodinidae > Apodemia > Apodemia mormo. The sequence goes on from JAUPFN010000006.1 coordinate 30,744,217, forward strand.
CAAACCAAAATAACATGTAGCGGCTGTTGCCCATATGAATAGCAGTAAATTTTGTAAATCGGATCTACTTATAATTATGTTCGATTTAATTGAAACTCTAGAAAGACCAAGCGGCTGTTGCCAAAATATTACAAATCCAATAATAGTCAAGAATTTGTCTTTGAATACACCCATTCTAATAGTATAATTATAAGTGAGAATCTATGTTAACATATTGAACATTTTCGTAATTAACAATAGGAATAAACACTGTCGCCAGTTTTTATTAATCGATATTCATAATTTTATTTTAACTAATTTTCTTTCTGTACCAACCATACATTATTAGCAATGGCTCAAAATGTTCATTAATTATGTTGTAAGTAGACGCCTATATAAGGATTTTTTAATAGGACTAAAGACTGATGTCACTGTTTTAAAATCTTCGATAAGTATCACTATCGGGGAATAGGTTACCAATATTTACAAAAAACTGATATAAATGCTGCTAGAGTAGACGTAAATGGTTAATTTTTATAGTTTTTTATATTTGGGTTAAAATAACGACGAACTTAACATTTTTAGCAAACTTAAACCAAGGCATTATGAAATTACTATGAAAAAATATTTTTGTAATGGCCTTCACACATCATAATACAATATTCGTAAAAGCCATTAAACATTCAATTCAATTTAATTTAAATACAATACCATTTAATTTTGATAAAGCTTTCGTAAGATTAATATTACTAGTCACCTTGCTGTAGGTAGGTAAACATTTATCTTTAAAACTAACACATTTGAGTTGTAAAGAAAAACAAAGATAATCAATACTCCACTTAATACCTATTGAGTTATATGTATAAACAATTTCTGAGTTTCAACCAAAAGAAATTTAAGAAGAGAGTTAAAAAAATGGGTTGTGGCTGTGTCATGGACACAGTCGTAATGTTTTACGTGCATACGAACGGGTAATATTTTGCGATGGTATCATTTTTAGGGTACCGAAGCAAACTAGGAACCTTTATAGGTTTGCTGTTTATGTGCTTCCGTCCGTCCGCAGTCTATCGCAGAGATCCTGAGTACTAGAAAGCTGTAATTTGACGTGAATATACGTATTATTAGTCACGGCAACAAAGTGGTACCCAACACAAAATCTTGAAAAATATTTTTTAGGGTAGCTTCTCTACATGTTAAGTGAGGATTTTAAATTTTTTTCATGTAGCCCATAGTGTTGGGTATTGTTTTTGAAAATATTGTAGGTATGTGAAAATAATTTTTCGATTAAGGGGCTCGTTTGTGCAACATTTTTTAGCGTTAAAGTGCTCATTTTTGATAGAGTTCAGTGTCCTCCCCCTCTGTCCCCAAACAGTTGGTTTTGCGGGTGCGAAACAATTCACGGTAGTAGTAAATATAATGAATTTAAAAGGAAAACTAACACGGCTTAGAAGACGTTACAGGTTTTTGAGTAATAGTCGACCAACTTATAAAATTTATTTTTAAAAATATATGAACGGGTCAAAAACGCTTACATATATAGAACTTGTAAAGTAGTCCGCTCGTGATCACGGTCAATGTAACTTGACCGAAACGTCAAGCTTTACAAGTAAGTTCTATATTTACGTTTATATATTTTTTAAAATGATAGTAGAACGCGTTAGTTTAAAAGTTTATAAAATGTACTTGAAGAAGTTTTTATAGGTGGTGAACCTGTGGTGCAGATACACTCGTCATTGACGTTAAATAAATTGAATGTTCATAGTATGAAACAATAAAGCCTTCTTTTTAGTCCGCATTATTATGATAAACAACTTCAGAACCCTACATTGCGCATGGCCTCACACGCACTTTACCAATTTTTTAGTGTCGTACAGGTGCCATCGTTGATCTACTTGGGCGCATTCATCTTTTTGCGTTCTCGGCATTTCTTCACTCTTTCATATCGGGCTCATAGTTATCTTTAGATTTCTATGTAAAATCGATTTAGATGTTATTCGTTCCATCTATTTATGTTTGGCTTTTGAAAGATTTATTTTCACCTTTAATAAGAGAAGATAAGGCCTTGGCATTAATATCCATAAGCTTTTGAGTATATATCTATGCCATAAGCAATCAAAATTATAAAATAGCTTGCATTCCAACGCTGAACATATAAAAATGGCTTTATCTCTGTCTAACAAATTGGAATTTTCATAATAGACAAAGCTAAAAAATTTTATCAGTGCTCTAATTTCAAATCATTTAAGAAAATAACGTCATCTTAAACAGCTTGCGGCCAAATCTACATTACCGAAGAATATAATACTCTCTACGAGAGTAGGTACATTGCTATTAAACAAACGTCAAATGATTATGTTAAATATTTACCGATTTTAATTAAATTATAATAACTTTGGTGTGCACCTTAAATATAAACGTGAAAAAATTAAAGGATGATGTCTAATAATTCCAGCATTTTATTTATATAATTCGCACGCTTAATCAAAAAAAGAAGTAACTCAAAATTTAAGGCGAGGCTTACTACTACTTAATCAATAAAAAAATCACGTTTTTTTATTGATTGTTATATAACAATTTTACAAAAATTACACGATATACCTGAAGATAGTATCTAAGGAATGTGCTAACTTAGATGATAGAATATACTTTACTCGATCACATAAAATTCCGAAAACAGGCTAAAAATAAACAAATAATTTGTTAATAATATTTATAATCTTCCACATAATTTTTATATTGTGATATTTAGTTTTAAATACAAAAAAGAATGTACTAAATTTTGGTTTTCAGCGAAAGTCCTATATTTATTTATCCGAAAATTAACACGTTTTCCAGCGGTTTCAGAACATACCGCGCCGCCCATTTCCTATAGAATTGACGCGCGTCAAAATACCTCGCCTTAACATAATTGAGATATAATCAAAAAACGCAATAAAACCTTAGTAAGTATAGGTACGCCCCGATCGCCATTCGATTTGAATAAAAATCAGCAAAAAAGATCATCTTTCTCTTTTTTATTAACAGCTGGTACCAACAAGGTGGAACTAATAAAGAGATACATTTAGTTATTCCCAATAGGCCCACCCAGGCACAGAGAAAACTATTTAAAATAATTTGTAAAATGAAACAAAATTTAATAAATCTGTTTATTTGTAACAGGTAAGACCCATTTAGAGATTTTATTAATTTACTAGCTGTTGCCTGCGACTCCGTCCGCGCCGACTTCGTTTACTCAGCACTGCTCCTCCCCTTAAGGTGATAGCGTGATAATATGTAGCCTAAATGTTGACCTGACCTCTTAGTAATATTCATGCAAAATTTGAAGTAAATCCATGCAGTACTTTTTGAGTTTACCCCGGACATACATACAGACAAACAGACAAAAATTCTGAAAACTATATTTTTGGCTTCGATATCGATTGTAGATCACGCCCCAAGTTTCCTTTAAAAAAATATTTAATGTACAGTTTTGATTTTCCTACGATTTTATTATATGTATAGATAAAGTGGTTAGTTTTAGGTTTACTACACTATGCTACCTATAAATATGTCAACGTTATTTGTTGACACAGTTCGACTTAGTGCAGTTTAGTTTGATATTTTAGTAACAAGTCTGTATCAAATTGAGTTGTTTCGGTTTAGTTTTTAAATAAATATCAGATTTTTGTCATAGTATGATTCAATTCGGTTTATCATAAAATAATAAATGTAATGAAAATATTGATGACCCTGAAGTTAGCGGACAGCAGACAAAATAAAATTTCAGATAGGGATATCTACAAGCGAAATTAAGTTTTTCGAGTTTACCAAATTATAAATGGTTTGTCGTTGACTTACCTACAGATGATAATAAACAATTTTTTTTTTGCTAATAAAAAATTTTTTACATTAAAAATTAAATTTTGGGAAACTCTCACCGTGTTTCCTATCGTTTCATAAATATGAAATTTTCAAATTTAGTTTATTTTTAGATCCAAAAAAGATGATTTCAGTTAGTTTTTTAAATTTTGGTTTAGGTCATTCTGGGACGTATATCTGCGAGTAAAATGATTATTATTAAAGAAAAAAGTCACCTTTTCGTCTTTGAAAAATCTAAAGATGATATTTTTTTGATTTTAAATTTGTTAGTCGGATCGTTAGATATCCTTAATTTTTTATTTTTTTGAAAATTTTGGTGCCGGATATCAAAGTAAAAAATAATCAAAATCAAAATTAAAAAACTGTCATGTTTTCATTTTTCACGAATCTAAAGATGATTGATCTCGGATTTTTTATTTTCTTATTTATTTCTTGAATATTCTTATTTTTTGATTTTTTTAAAATTTTGGTCTGGAATATTAAAATCAAAAATGATGAGAAACACAAAAAAAAAAGTTTTTCATTTTCATTTTTAAAAAATCTGAAGATGATTCTTTTCAGATCTTTTTTTTTTCATTTGTTCATTAAATATTTATATTTTTCAATTTTTTACAATTATTTTGATGGAGAATATCAGGTAAAGGATGAATAAAAATTTTTTTTTAATTAGCTGACTGAGGTAAGTACGGGGCGTGTTTAAATGTCGCGCCAAAAAATTTTCTTTCTGACAGGTGGCGTTATTTTTTCTTTTGAATTATTTAAACAACGAATCAAAAAACATAAATATTTTTTAGTTGTAAATACGTAACTATGTTCAAGTTTTTTTTTTGTGTTTCTCATCATTTTTGATTTTAATATTCCAGACCAAAATTTAAAAAAAAATCAAAAAATAAGAATATTCAAGAAATAAATAAGAAAATAAAAAATCCGAGATCAATCATTTTTAGATTCGTGAAAAATGAAAACATGACAGTTTTTTAATTTTGATTTTGATTATTTTTTACTTTGATATCCGGCACCAAAATTTTCAAAAAAATAAAAAATTAAGGATATCTAACGATCCGACTAACAAATTTAAAATCAAAAAAATATCATCTTTAGATTTTTCAAAGACGAAAAGGTGACTTTTTTTTTTTTGAATAATAATCATTTTACTCGCAGATATACGTCCCAGAATGACCTAAGCAAAAATTTAAAAAACCAACTGAAATCATCTTTTTTGGATCTAAAAATAAACTAAATTTGAAAATTTCATATATATGAAACGATAGGAAACACGGTGAGAGTTTCCCAAAATTTAATTTTTAATGTAAAAAATTTTTTATTAGCAAAAAAAAAAATGTTTATTATCATCTGTAGGTAAGTCAACGACAAACCATTTATAATTTGGTAAACTCGAAAAACTTAATTTCGCTTGTAGATATCCCTATCTGAAATTTTATTTTGTCTGCTGTCCGCTAACTTCAGGGTCATAAATATTGAGCCTTTGCTCGCCTTGGCGGGGAGTGCCCCCGCCAAGGCGAGCAAAGCGAAGTGCTAGGGCACTATCTGGGGGCACGGGAGTGCCTCTGCCAAGGCGAGCAAAGTGGGGCGCTAGGGCACTACCTACCTTTTCTCGAATCGTTTCGCTGAATTTTCGAACCCTGATAACTTCGGCCCCGATAACACTAGATTGCCAAAATTTTTACGATACGGTGTTCATAGCATACTTACTAAAGTTACAAAGTTTCATCATCATTACTTTTATACTTTGGATTTTATTAACATGTAAAAAATGCCAATTTCGTCACTCACTGACTGACTTATGATCATCAAAATTATAAAGCCTTTCCCGATGTTCTAGAAAGCTGAAATTTTTTATATAAGCTAATATTTCTACACAAACAACAGGAAAATTCAAAAACTTAACCTAACCTAACCCAACCCCAAAATTTAGGGAGTGTAAGTTTGTATGACATTTCCGCTGTTTTTTATGCTACAGACCTAAAACTTGGCATTAAAGAACCCAGGATTTTCTAAAATTACCGCCCCAACACATTAAAATAAGGTGCGTGTTTGCACAGATTAATAAATAGTGACTACGTATGTTCAAGTCAATACAAAAGAATTATTGTACTAAGTAGAATTAGTTCCACTACGAGATACTAGATGATGAGAAGAGTAAAATTGTAACGCCCTAACCATAGACTAATATTGTAAGTATATACAAGCCCTAACGATGTGTTTTCGTAGTCCTACCTAGTTTGTTTGTTTATTTTCTTTTTTGTTCCATACAAATAATAACACTGCGTCATTGTAACTAAACAGCAGCAACGCAAATCTAGAAATAGCGGTAGAGTTTTCTTACGCAATTGATATTGAGTAGCTGACGGCCCACTCGGTCTAATTATATTTATATAATTTAAATAACCAGTCCCGCAGTCTACCATTAGGCGCTACACTACCCCCCCCTCGCAATGATTAACAGACGCGAGAAGAGAGAGAGATGCTATTGTCCCTGCCCTGCCCCGACTAGTCTCGTCATACAACGCAGACGGTCTGGACAAACAAATAAATCAAATTAGGAAAATTGTAGTTTACCCTAATATGGATGTTACACTAATACAAGAAACATTTCTAAAACCTAGCAAGCGTAGCCCCAGGATAACTACAATGTTATAAGAAACGACAGAACCGTCACTAGCTTAGGCGAACAGTTATTCATTACAAAATATCTCTGCAAATAACTCCTTTAGAACTACCATCACTAGATGAAAATGGGAACTCTCAGAAAATATCAAGAGATTTTATACGTAGGAAAACCGCCGCTACGCAGCGCTAGATATATAGTGGAAAGACGAAAACCGGCGTGCGTTGTGATCCGTACAAAGTGATGTAAGAAGGCATAATATAGCCAAATATCGCAACGAACGGTGGGATAGACTCCTTGGTGAGATCTCCCCTTCCCACACCGCACGCATTATTTGCAACTGGCAAGGGCACTCAAATCAGAAAAAAACCTACCTAGTACATGCCGATACTGAAAAAACTGAATTACTAACACGTCGTGTTAACATCATATAGGCTACAAATTATCACGCTATCACCATGGGGTAGGAGCTGTGCGGAGTAAACGAAGTCCGCGGGAACGAAGTCACGGGCAACAGCTAGTATACCTAATAAAATTATTAAATATTTCCCTCCCGCTAAACTCTAGATTAAAAAGCTGTGCATTCCCTGACGAATCGGTTGATGCCGTAGTCATTGGTATTCAAAAACCGAGTAAATCTAAGAAGCTTGCAAATTGCTATCTCCCCATTAACTTAATTAATTCGTTAGGCAAAATATACAAGCGCATTTTCCTTGCGCGTTTTAAAGTGATTGTCAAAGCAAGAACCTTGTCCCGGACGAACAGTTCGTTTCCAGAGCCGCTCATTCCTGCGCGCACCAAGTGCACCGCATCACGGAGTACACACTGACGGCCTAAACAAAAGAGCAAAATTCACAGGAACCTCTTTCTTCATTAACATGGCAGAAAAGTTTGACAGTCTGGCACAACGGCTTACTTTATAAGCTTTACCAAATGGGTGCGCCAGACAGATTCGTACTCATCCGTCATTAGCAATTGAGAGTGGAGGAACACTCTCTTCAGACCGCCCATTGGAGGCAATAGTACGACAAGGCTCGATAGTCTTGCCCTTTTTGCATACCCTCTGTCCTAATGACCCGCCATGGACACCGTAAGTTCCTTTTGGCGCTTTTTGCGGACGACACTGCCATGTATAGGTACGTCGCACTATAATAGGTCCCACCCCGTCTCTCCCCCGTGTTGGCCTGGGCTCTTTTGAAGAATAGGCAAACTGCCGTTCTGAAAAGGTGACTGAATGTCTATACAAGTCACTACCATCGTGGCTACTAGGTGGTAGAGTTCTAGAGTGGAGAGTGCCACCACCTTACCTGTTCCTGCTGTAATAGCGTCAATGCGTAATCGTCATATTCCTGTTTGGAGGATAAGGTCACCGTTAAACTGATGAGTGTGGCGTTAGACCTCGCTACAAGATATCAACGCTCCATCAACATCTTTAGTGTTTATACAGGCGATGGTTGACTCTTTCCACGAGGAGACCCATCTGCTTGTTTGCTATCTTATGATAAAAAACCTCAGAGACTACAAGGAGCCGTCACTGCCCTGGCCGATTGATCCAGGAAATAGCTCATCAAAGTAAATCTTGAGAAAAGTAAGGTAGTGTACTTGCACCTGAATTACCAAAACCCTCAAGCCATGATAACCAAGTCTAGTCGTAGACTATGTACGGTCACCATGTACGACTGTGCGATCCCGTGAGAACGACATGTCAAATACCTTAGAATTACATTGAGCAGTACCAAGATCTTCTTACCTTACATCAAGAAAGCCAAAAACAAGACCAAGATGATTTTAAATTTTAAAAAATGAATATTTCCTACTAAGCAGACATAGTAAAATGTCACTTAGGAACAAAATGACACTTTACAAAATGTGCATAAGACCCATAATGACATCTATGTATAATTTGCTTACAACTTTTCTAGCCACCCACACCTTTGGCAGGTTGTTAAAAATAAATTCATGCACATAGCAACCTGCGCACCGCGGTACATGCGCAATGTAAATCTTTAACAATACCTAGAGCTCCCAACCTTCATACAATACAAGGAAGGAATTATCGATGCGTTATTTCGAAAAAATAACATCATAAAAATTCACTATTATTTCAAACACGTCCAAAGATAAATATATCTTTCATGAACACGGTTAAGTCGCATTCTCCACGTTTAAGAAGGTTAATTGGATAAATGTATCAGTTAAAAAGCGATTACCCAAGTATCGCCCTGATTTATCGCCTATTGCTAATAATTAACCAACAAAAACAAAAGGAAAAAACGGGCTATTAAAAATGACCTTGCTGATAAACAAAAATTTTACTCAAAAAAAATAAAGAGGAAATCAACAACGTAAAACAAATCATGTCTTATGCAATTTACAAAAAGAGATGATATCCAACCAAAAACATTTTCATGTAAAATGTTGCCAAGACGAGAGCTCATGGCTTGCACTGTAAAAAGTTATTAGATCTTATGTAACGCCAAGCTTCTAACTATTCATGATCTAACTTCACATGCCGAAACTCTACTATGGACTGACTCTACATGCCCTTCACTACGTGGTTTAACTCTAAATGCCCTAATTCTACAAGCTCTAACTTCATAAACTCTACACTCTAGTTAAAATGCGTTACTTGGCCCTTTCAATGCACTAAGTAGCATGCAATGCATTTGTGATATGTATGGTGTGATGATACTATTTTGTTAAGCCATGGTGTATGGTGTAATAAAAATGGTTCCATTTTGCGGAACATGTAAAATTATTTCCTTTTTACTTAAATAACATGTCATAATAGTTACTCCTTTAGTATTTTTTAAGGAAACTGACATATTTTATTCATAAAGCTGATTTTAGCATGTGAGCATGAACGATTTCTTATTAAAATGCATAAGGTTACATTTATTGTCATACCGTTGTATTCTACCTATTAACCTTAGCTATTAACAATATGGACTTAAGCATAGAATCTTATCCTTCATACTTTTGCTTTTTGAGGAATAAAATGCTCATACAATTTTGTTGTATTTTTTTCATATAATGACTTCATCAAGAGCACGTCGGATTCTATACAACTTCGCAACACCTGAACAATCCGAAATGGTGAAATGACATTTTTAAATTGAGTGTTTTAAAATATTTCTCCTAACATAAGGCCACAGAATTATGAAGAAACTGGAAAATCTCCAAACAGCTGTATTGAGATTTTGTCATATTATATATAGAGACTACTTAAAATATAATTTCCATTTTAGTGAATAAATACAAAATTGAATAATTGTCCAATTAGCCATGTATCAAATTATAACAGTTATATTTTATTACTAATAGCTATAGTTGTCTCCAAAAATACCTAGTCAATGTTTGTCTGAACCAAAGTTCAGCTCACGTACAACAAGCTCAGGTAGTGCAACTAGTAATTCATCTTCATCCAGTAGTTTATAAATAGATACTGACACACCTAATGAGAAAATAAAAGATTCTTAAAAATATAGCGCAAGTAATTCATTCAATAAGGAATTTATTGATTCAACAAAAACTGAATACAGTTCTTTGAGAATATTTGAGTCAATGTTTTACCGATGAAATGGATATTGATTTAAATGATGATTATTCAACATTCGACTATAAACGATGTTTAAATAAATGTAAAACTGAAAGAAAACAATACTTTTTGGAATCCGTGGATTCTTGTTGCAATAGAGTCTGACAATGACATTTTTTTCAGGTTTTAATCTTACGTAGTATTGTATACTCTGAGTTTTAATAGCACTAAATAAAATCTGATATAATGTTGCAATCCCTAATATAATTATTATAAATTTAATTTTTTTATTACTGGTTAAGCCGATAAATTGAATGAAAATTTGTTTAAAAATGAAATCAGATTTTAAGCATAAGCTACAAAATAAAACGCAACATTTGATTTTAATTTGAAAATTTTTTATTAATAAAATGATACTTAAACCGAATTAAAATCAATTATAGTCCCATTTTAAAAAAAATATTAAACTGAATTATTTCTATTTTAATTTAATTTTATTTTTTTTAATTATTTTTATTAAATATTTTCTATTTATACCACGTGGTTACTTCATTCACAGACCTCAATTTTAATGACGAACAGAAATAAGTCAAAACTTTTTTTTAGGTCGGGATTTCTAAGTCAATTTAACTAATAAAATTTTTTTCACGCTGGCTTAGACAATAGTCAACATTTAACTATAAATATCATGAAAACATTTTTTGTATCAATATTAATATTATACATTTTAAATTTAACATTATTTAATTTAAGGCGGCCAAAGTGCAATACTTTAAACGATGATTTCCAAAATTCAGAAATTTTGAGAGGTCTTTTTTGACTACTTAAGCGCAATATATAAATCATTGCACCGGTACGTATAGTTTAAACGTATTTGATACTTTTTTTTATGTCATAAGGTAGCAAACAAGCAGATGGGTTTCCTGATGGGAAGAGTCAACCATCGCCTATAGACACCAAAGGTGTTAATGGTGCGTTGCTATCTTGGGGCGAGGTATAATGTCACACGCATAAGTTAACCGGCTACCTTATCCTCCAAACCGGAACACGACAGCGACAAGCACTGACGCTATTGCGGCAGGAATAGGTAAGGCGGTGGTACCAGACCCGGGCGAGACAATGCAGAACTCTACTACCTAGTGGCCACGATGGTGATGACGATGACTCGCATAGCCAATCGGTCGCCTTTTACGACCTGCCTGGCAGAACGGCAGTTGGTCTATTCTTCAAAGGAGCCCGGAACCAACACGGGGAAGATACTTAAATAAAACGTCTCCGTATTCTGTTTTTAACCGGTGTTTTATTCAATCCTATTTGGATACAAATTATATCAAAGGTATTAATAAAATTACGAAATTTTTTAGATTTAAGTCTTGACATTTTGTCAATTGTTGTGTAGACAGCTGTACTAAGTCCGCTATTACTAGTCACGAAATTACACGTTTTTTCTTATTTCATATCTAGTAGTAGTTTCCTTCATCTAAGGTTTTGACGACAGCATTTTTTTTGTTTACTTAAACGCCATATATATTTACTATAAGCAATTAAAATTATTTTTTTACTTACACAATCGATAAATCTTTACAAGATCTGTCAAGCAAAACTTATCAAACGTCGTAACTGCTCCGAGTAAAATATATACTTTATGCAAATTCTGTAACGCAGCATAAAGCCCCGTTTTCACTTTGATTAGTGCGCGTGCGAGTGTTTAATGCAGGTGCATTGTGATAAGCAAAAAACACGTGAGGATAGCCGTAAATCATTACGAGTAATCAGCATAGTAAAAGTGAATAGACGAACTCGCAGTAATCAACGGCTGTCTTCAACGTATTAAATGAAATGAAAATGAAAAAAATATTTATTTGCAAGAATATGGGTGTAACAAGTTATTAAAATAAGATAAATAACCATCTATAATATAGTATAATAAGATCAATTACTACCGGATCGGAACGCGGCCACACACTGAGAAGATCCGGCGGAAGAAACTCAGTGCGCTTCTTTTTTTCTATTTCACGTATTACAATTTACTAGAATTATTTCACATCAAAAGTTATTTTTACAATTTACAAAATATTATCTTATGCTCAATCCAAATTTTTAAAATTTACTAAAAAAAAAATTACCATTTTACAAAATTTGCACTCAGCTTTTATTATATTTAAATTTTAAGGTAAATTGTTCAAGCTTATATTTTTGTTTATTAACATTTAATTTTATCTGCTAAAAATTCTATTATTTTTTTGCTTAATACTATGCAACTGCATTAAACACTCGCACACGCACTAATCAAAGTGAAAACGGGGCTTAATTACCAAAACTGCTTTTGCGGGGGATGACGACGCTTCGTCCGCCATTACCCGCAAAAGCATCGTAGTCCGCACTTGACTTAAAAAAATCTTTGATTCTTTAGCTATCCAACAGTGTAATTAGATTTCGGATGTTGATAATTATGCAGCTATAGCACCAAATGGTACCGCCCAATTTTTTTGTTATCGGTTTTTTGAACCGTCCCTGACATGAAAGTAAATTTAAAGACGTATTCACACAGTCATAAAAATTTTATGAAATTTCATATTTTTCAAACATTTTGGATCTTGCCAAGCAGACGCTAATTAGCTTCGATCAAATATAATAAGATTCAGCGTTGCGAAAATGGCTTGGGCGTAGCTACTAACTATTATTCAGAACAACCTGAACAGAATCAAAAATCTTTAAGACACCGGTCAACGAAGAGCCTACGGAAGCAAATACGTCAACCACAAAAACTTACGTACAGTTTATTACAGGCCCAGTGATGGCTTGGGTCACACAAATTAAAATCTTAAAAAGAGAATAGCAATGAAAATACTACAGCAACGACTTCATAGCTCTGAGCTACATCACACAATCATTATCCTAACGATAAAATCAGGTTAAGGCTTTACGAGTACTACTCCTTTACTTAGTCTCAGTTAGACAGAGAATCAACGTTCCTGTTCTTTTATATGAATCAATCTTTTCATTGTATCTTCTATTCCATTTCTTTCGTTTTATTTGCCAATTTTACACTGCTCTTCTTGGTTTGATTACTCAAACCTGGCATGATCGGTGGGGGTCCTGATTACCACACCTTCTGTACCAAGGTGGGCGTGTAGTTACGCATAACTCGTTACAAGTTAAACGTTTTTTTGTCAGAATTGCAGCCCAGTGGACTAGCAGAGATCGTAACTGAGCCAAGATTTATGTTATAGATGTACATGACTGGACATATATGACTAATGCGACCATTTATAAAAAAATTAAAGAGTATAAGACGCTTAACGATTAAGTAATAAACCAAGCTTAGAGGAAAACCAGCTTGATTTACCTGTTTCCAATGTACAAATAACATATGAGTCTTATCATGTTATCATGTAAGGTGATATTTCTATAAACTTGGATTTTTTTGATAGATTATAAAAGTAAGAAATTCTGCTGAAAAAGAAATCACTGCAATAATTTTTCAATCTCTATATTTTTTCTAAAAATACTATACCTATACCAACAATAAAAAAACATTTTTACAACATCAAATAAGCACTTAATACGCAAAGCGCATATTTTCAGCATAGCCTAACTTATCCAAGGCTGGATTGCAGGCAAAGTTAATCATTGGAGGAGGTCCACACATGAGCACAATGGTGTCATCTCCAGGAGGGAACAGATGCTCCCTGATCATTTCATCGTTAATAAAGCCAGTGCTGAATTTCCATCCTGAAAATGATTACAATTATCGTCTAACGCTTTATCAAATAGTTACTAAAATATTATGAGAAAGTTGGTCGTTGACATTACCTTGGCTAACGTCATTTTATTTGAAATGTCAATGTTAAAATCAATAATGTTAAATAAATTTTTACAGACACTTTTGATGAGTCAACATTTTTAAAATTATGTGAAGATCAGCGGGCTACTATTTTTTTTTAATTTACATTACTCTATAAATATACAGCATGTAAGGGTGGTTTACCGAAAATCGAAACCATGGATTTGGACCATGATTCTGAGATACAAGCCGTTGGATATTCATGTGGGAAACTTTTGATTTTCTTGATTTTTTTACCTTAGCTATGTATAATTTGATTTATTCTATTACTCTACTACTACTAAAAATAGCAAAATTTAAGGAAATACACAAAATAAGTAATGTATTATGCGCCACATGCCGCGCAAAATAACGGGCTGGTTCGGGAATTCCGCGGACGCGAAGAATGAAAACATTGTACGCTTTACATTGCATGAAGTAAAAATAAAAAAAAATTATAATACGAATTTTTTTAAATATCATACTTAAATACCTTAATTTAGCGGGAAGTTTCAGGGATGGCCATTTACACCAAGTTACAGAGTCAACCATTTACACATATTCTTACATGTAACTACCCTTCAATGAATCTTCTACAGTATCTCCTATATCCGCTGGTTGTCTGGTAGAGACCAAAAAAATATGCGATAAGGCCACCAGATTGTAGACGTACATTATTTGATTTTTTTTTATGTCACAAGATAGCAAACAAGCAGATGGGCCTTCTGATGGAGTCAACCATCGTCTATAGACACCAAAGATGTTAATGGTGCGTTGTTATCTTGTGGCGAGGTTTAATGCCACATGCATAAGTTTACCGGCTACCTTACCCTCCAAACCAGAACACAACAGTGACAAGTGCTGACGCTGTTGCGACAGGAATAGGAAAGGCGGTGATACCAAACCCGGGCGAGACAATGCACTCTACCACCTCGTAGCCACGATGGTAGTGATTCGCAAAATCAATCTTGTTTCGCTTCCTCCACATTCATCACTCTTCATACACACACACCGGTCGCAGACTCTTGACAACATCTTTGGACAGTACTCAACCAATCTGATCATGGTATATCAGTCTTGGTCTTCCCCAGTACCTACGTCCTTCTAAATTCGCATTGTATATCTGATTTTTAACCTTTCATCTACCATTCTACACAGCATGTGGCGCATAATACATTGCTTTTTGTGTTTTAGTAATAATAATAATAATTCCTTGAATTTTAATAATAATAATAATAATAAATTTTATTTCTTCTCTTCACAAAAAAGATAACGTAAGACCTTGTTACAAAAACATACAGAAATATTTTTTTAGTTTTTTTTTGCAATGTTTTTAGAAAAAACCCTGTGGAATATAACAATAAATTATACAAAATAAAGGTAAAAAAGATAATAAAAAAAACCATACTAATTTCCAACAGTTTGCATCTCAGAATCATGGTCCAAAGCTATGATTTGGACCTTCGATAGACCGTCCCTTACACCCCGTATATTAGAGATAAGTAATGTCTAGACTTACCTTCATTTGGTCTATCAATTGTGTACCATAACTTAAACTGATTAGGATAGTCTCGCTGGTATTTTTCTAACTCTTCTCTTAATAAAATGTCTTCTTCTGTTTGGTTAGCAAACAACAAACGAAGCTCAGTGGAATCATTGGCATCATTGCAAATGTGCCTTATTAGTTGTAACATTGGTGTAATTCCCGTACCACCTGTAAAAATACTCTTTTAATAATAATAATAAAGTAATAAATAACTTTGACAGACTTGCCAGAAGGAAGCCAACCACAAAGTTATTAGTAAGAGGAAGCGGAGCTGCGGATATTAGATGATTTTTAGTTATAAAAACCGTTTTCCCGTCTGATCCTGCCTACACTTCACAATTTACACACACACGCCCGCGTCGCCACTAGCGGCGATTCGGTCCGGTAACACTCGAGACCGTAGTCAAAATTATTAATGAGTCGAAATCTTGATGTCATTTACTCTCCTACTTATCGTAAAACAAGTAAAGTACTACCTTAAGCCCACTTATCTTAAACTCTGGTTGGGCATTCTGCTCACCAAAAAACCCCAGATTTATATTAACGGACATGTTGACTAACTGCTTAAGTTCATTTCAAAAAGAAAAACCAATTTATTCAATAACGATGACATCACAAAAACAACCGCATGTAGTTGAAGTAGATGAGATTCAGGTTTTTTTCCTGGCAAAGGTAAAAGTGTAACTCATGCTTTAGCATGCATAATCATAATTTGCGATGACAAATGCTTATTAATAATATACTGTTTGTACGAGTTGTATCGTTTAAAACTAAAATTTTCTAAATGTTTAAAAAATATATGTGTACCAAATTTTAACTCAACCAGTCCATTACTTAGTTCAGTCCATTACTTAGTTTTTCCTATAAAAGTTTCCGAAGATTTCGCTCGAATTGTAGTAGGGACAAGCTTTTGTGTGAAGTGCATAAATGTATGTATTTCTGGGTATTGGGGCATGGGCGTGATTATTAAATATATTTTAGTATTTATACATAGTTATTTTTATGTATGTGATAAGACTTAAAACATTTTAGTGAACCTATATTCACTAATGTTTTTTTAATTTTTAAATACCTATTTAACATTTTAAAGTTCTTCAGTTTCAGCTTCAGAGCCTGCCCAGATAAGGCGTATAACGCGCGAATCCACTCGCGCGCTTTAATTTATATTGCGTCTAGATATAGCGATTTACGCTCGTCTCTACGCTAGTAGGGATTTTCTGACAGTTCATATATGTCCACTTGCCACGGACTCGAATGTAGAATAATTTTTAATGTGGTCAAATTGCAGCAACCAACTTCCCATTTTCTGTATCTCCTAACTCCTGCGTCAAATCTTCACCAATTAAAATGGGATCACACTGGGAGTATGATCACAATGGGATCACCTTTCCTAACATAAATAACGGAATTCTCATGTAACAAACATAATAAAATACAGGCGAATCGATAATATCCTCTCTTTGGGAAGTCGGTTGATAACTAGTTAATGACATAATGAAAATACTAAGTTCTTTTATTAAAAGTAATAATATTTAGAAAGTTGGACTTACCTGCGATCATATTAAGTTTGTTTGCAATTAATTTTACAGGTGGATCTTTCCTCATCTTCTTGATCAAGAAAGTGCTATTTCCAGCATACTGTAATCTTCCAGATGGTCCTCGTACATCTATAGTATCGCCTATCTTCATGTTTTCAAGATACTGGGACATTTTGCCACCCTCTGGGAATTTAGGATGGACATTTTTGAAGTAAACCTGAAAATAAATTTAATCTGAATTAGGTACATTTTTTGCCATGTATGTGTGTTTCGCCAATACTTTGCCATACATATTCATTACATCCATCAAATATTTTAAACAATAAAATACACAAGTATATTTAAAAATTATAAACTATTTTCTTTGTATTAAGCAATTAAATAGATTTAATTTAGTTCCCATCTTAAGAGTTAAGACAAAAACAAGCAGATGGCTTTCTTGATAGAAAGAAATTAAAAAAGGTAGGCAGAGGTACAACAAGTGTACCCACGATTAGCAGAAAATACTTATTACCATATGTGATAGGAGGCAAGTCTATCGCCAATTGGGTACTTTTTCAAGCCCGAGCAATGTTGTTGTTATCAGAAAACAAAAAAAAAAAACACATTTTATATGCCCGACCTTGGAACCGAACCTGGAACCTCATGTGGTCAACACCGTCACCGGATCATTAGACCACAGAGGCGATAGGGATAAATGTTTGTCAATAAAAACTGGAATTCTACAGTGTTATAACACAAAATCTTGGGTCTGATGCTAGAGAATTCACTCTACTGTAATGACATTATTGGCCAATTATTTCGCCTTTTACAAACTGATTGGTATAAGGACATTATACACATAATATACTACATATATATTTAAAGGGGCCCAGAACAAACCAAAACTCCCTGCACTTACAAGTAAGCCAAATACTACAAAATAATGACTTGTAGTGCTTTAAGAATATCAGAGTTAGAAATTGAAATCAGTATTACACATTTATAATCATTTTTCAGCTTATAATATGAATAATGAAATACAAAATGCATATCAGTCTATGAATATACTGCGCCAGTGAGAGCCGCAGAGTGTAGTAAGGAAATTAAAGAATTCAATGGAATGTGAACTTGTTGCATATTATGTAGGAAATATCACTATTAAACCATAAAAAAGTTTGGAAAGTCAAAAAAAAAAAACTACTTTTGCTAATTTTATCATATTAAAAATTATATTTTATTTAACTGAATCACATTAAAGTTTTGTGCGTTCACACTAGATGGCTGCATGAGAAATGAAACAAAATAAAATGAAAAAATAGTGATGATATGGAAAAAAAAAACATGATTAATTAACAACCTGCACATTATTCCTATCTGGTAGGACAAATGTTCTTTTTATTTAAGGGAAATACTAGATTTTTCATTAATTATAATTGAACAACTCATAGTTCGACAGCCATTTGAAATAGATAAAATGCAACCGACCTGCTTGTATGAAAAGACAAACGAATGTGGAGGAAGCAAGATAAATCTATTGTGACCAATTTATATATGATAACTGGAATTACTACGAAGCAATATTTGAAAAATAAAAATGTACTTTATTTCATTACTTATGAAGTTGACATTTGTTTCTTACTTAACAGAGGGAAAAAACGTTCTGAGCAAGACAACGACATGAGTGGATGTTGTCCCTTTCTTGCAATTGCCAGTGTAAATAAAACTACCTGATGGTATATTTTTATATATTCGGTAATCGTTAAATCCCTTTTATTCATACACGTCGATAAATACATTAGCATAAAATGTATTGTAATTAACACAGTGAGTTCTAAAATGTGTTTATTTTAATTATTACGTAATTACTTATGCAATGCAAAAACTGTTTCTCAAATTAGTAGAATTACTTAGTAGTAATTTGCAAACTACGCATGCCCGCACTTATATATGGCGATTGGCGCTTTATTTAGTAGAAAGAGACACACTCCACCCATGTCGTGGTACTCTTCGGAACGATTTTGAAGCGCGTGTGAACATTCCGGGTAGAATGTAACTTCCTTGATTGTGACATATTGCTATCATCGCCTACTCCCAAAGGATCTGGCACGAACACATGAACCTAAGATTTAGCATTATCACTATTAAACCATAAAAAAGTTTGGAAAGTCAAAAAAAATTACTACTATTGCTAATTTTATCATATTAAAAATTATATTTTATTTAACTGAATCACATTAAAGTTTTGTGCGTTCACACTAGATGGCTGCATGAGAAATGAAACAAAATAAAATGAAAAAATAG
Source organism: Apodemia mormo (assembly GCA_036924255.1). Taxonomy (NCBI): domain Eukaryota; kingdom Metazoa; phylum Arthropoda; class Insecta; order Lepidoptera; family Riodinidae; genus Apodemia; species Apodemia mormo. The sequence goes on from JAUPFN010000006.1 coordinate 30,763,414, forward strand.
TGATGATATAGAAAAAAACATGATTAATTAACAACCTGCACATTATTCCTATCTGGTAGGACAAATGTTCTTTTTATTTAAGGGAAATACTAGATTTTTCATTAATTATAATTGAACAACTCATAGTTCGACAGCCATTTGAAATAGATAAAATGCAACCGACCTGCTTGTATGAAAAGACAAACGAATGTGGAGGAAGCAAGATAAATCTATTGTGACCAATTTATATATGATAACTGGAATTACTACGAAGCAATATTTGAAAAATAAAAATGTACTTTATTTCATTACTTATGAAGTTGACATTTGTTTCTTACTTAACAGAGGGAAAAAACGTTCTGAGCAAGACAACGACATGAGTGGATGTTGTCCCTTTCTTGCAATTGCCAGTGTAAATAAAACTACCTGATGTTATATTTTTATATATTCAGTAATCGTTAAATCCCTTTTATTCATACACGTCGATAAATACATTAGCATAAAATGTATTGTAATTAACACAGTGAGTTCTAAAATGTGTTTATTTTAATTATTACGTAATTACTTATGCAATGCAAAAACTGTTTCTCAAATTAGTAGAATTACTTAGTAGTAATTTGCAAACTACGCATGCCCGCACTTATATATGGCGATTGGCGCTTTATTTAGTAGAAAGAGACACACTTCACCCATGTCGTGGTACTCTTCGGAACGATTTTGAAGCGCGTGTGAACATTCCGGGTAGAATGTAACTTCCTTGATTGTGACATATTGCTATCATCGCCTACTCCCAAAGGATCTGGTACGAACACATGAACCTAAGATTTAGCATCTAAGCTTCACAGTTAACAGTTTGATATAAAATGACACACCTTAACAACCAGATCCATATATCCTTTCTCTTCATCACTAGAAACAGGAGTGTATGCTCTGATAATAAGATCATCTTCCAATTTAACTGATAAATGAATGTGTTGACCAATAGGTAAACCTGAAACACAAAAAAGACATACAAAATGCAAATAATTTTGAACATGGATTATTTATTAGAGATAACATTTAATGAATATATGTCCCGTTTTGAACGGGACTATACCGGTTTCAACTACTCTGTCCCGGTGTCCCGAAGTAGATATATTAGAGGCACATGAAAATGTTATTTTCCGAAAAATATACAATATACTTTATTACACATCAAAAACAATATACAGGACTCATGGATTTACAGTTTTACTGATATAATAGCGTAATAGCGTCAGTGTTAGTCACTTTCGTGTTCCGGTTTGGAGGGTAAGGTAGCCAGTAAACTTATGCATGTGGCATTTGACCTCGCCACTAGATAGAAACGCACCATTAACATCTTTGGTGTCTATAGGCGATGGTTGACTCTTTCCATCAGGAGACCCATATGCTTGTTTGCTATCTTGTGACATAAAAAAAAATCAAATAATGTACGTCTACAATCTGGTGGCCTTATCGCATATTTTTTTGGTCTCTACCAGACAACCAGCGGATATAGGAGATACTGTAGAAGATTCATTGAAGGGTAGTTACATGTAAGAAAATGTGTAAATTGTTGACTCTGTAACTTGGTGTAAATGGCCATCCCTGAAACTTCCCGCTAAATTAAGGTATTTTAAGTTCAAAATAGTGAAAACCATAAGCATAGATTTTTCAGATCAAACATCTATTTTTAATTTCCCACTAAGTATGTAGATAAGAAAGTTCCTGATTTTACCCCAACTTTCGAAAATCGAGTTTTCACCAGATCTCCACATTTTGAGGTCCTAGGAACCTTTTCCGACTATTTTCACGATGAAGTCAGTATGTCTGTAATCTGTATGTATGTATGTGTGTGTGTATATGTGTATATGTGTATATGTAAACATCTCATAACTTTTGAACGGCTGGACCGATAGAAACGCGGTTGATGGCATTCGATTGGATTTTGCTCAACTTAGACTTCCTGAAAATTTGAACAAAGTCGGCCTAGGAGATTTTGAGAAATTTTGAACAAAAAAAAACCAAAAATAATGTTGGTGAAACAGTATTTTTAAAATATAACTTCCAGATTAATGTACAGATTGAGTACAATGACTAATCAGCTCTATTCCTAAACTCTACGTATAATGTATATATGTAATGTATATGTACGTATAATGTATATGTACGTATAATGTATATTGCATCAAAATCGGTTAATCCGTTTGGGAATAATTGTTAACGTTACTTTTTTGAAAAAAGTGCTTTTCGACATAACTTCGAAATTTTTCACTCAATCATTTTTTGTTATGCTATGATATTTTGGTTTTTAAAAAAATTATATCGAATACTGTTTAAAAAATCAAAATCCGATCTAATTTTCAAAAATTACAGCTTTTCAAATATTAAAATTACGTTGTTTTTAGTAAAATTAGGTACTTAATATTTTTGGGTTAACTTTCAGGCTAATAGACCGATTGACTTAAAAAATAATCAGCTTTTCTCCTATAAAAACTTCGTCAAATACCGTTAATTAAATTCGATCTATTCGTTTGGGATTTATCAATGACAAGAGATTTAAAAAAAATGTTTTTTTGACATTGCATTGAATTTTTTTCAATCTATCCATTATTTAGCTAAAGCAATATTTTAGAGCTCAAAAATTGAATTAATTGCCATTCGTAAGATCAAAATCGATCATCGTTTCCCAAATATCAGCATTTCAAAAATCAATATACTGTCATTTTTAACTAAAAATATGTTTGAACTAAAAAAAAAAAACAGTAGCAGTCGTGGGACTGCCGATAGAAGTGAAAACGAAACTATTAAGTTGAGAGTAATTAAAACTATATAACTATATAAAGCGTCCAACGCGCACATAATACAGTCAGAAATAGTCGATGTATTAGTGTATACGTGTACACAGGCTACTGCGCGTGCGCTAGTCTGGCTCTCCATAGCTATAGATATACTATTATCATTAGCATGTCGGTGACGCGAACCGAGGATTTTACACTCTACCAAAACGCTCAACGAGCCTAAAGAAGTTTTCACTTCAAAAATCTATGCTTACGGGTTTAATTACCTATACCTTAATTTAGCGGGAAGTTTCAAGGATGGCTTGTAGGGTCAACCGTTTACAGATATTTTTTTTAAATGCCAGTATATTAATTTTTGAAAAGCTGTATATTTTGAAAACGATTATGGCATTGAATTTAATTTTTGAGATCTAAAATATTGCTTTAGCTAAATAATCGATAGGTCGAAAATGTTTGAAACAATGACAAAAAACATTTTTTGAAGTGAAAACTTCTTTAGGCGCGTTGAGCGTTTTGGTAGAGGGTAAAATCCTCGGTTCGCGTCACCGACATGCTAATGATAATAGTATATCTATAGCTATGTTTTGCATATAGTTTTAATTACTCTCAACTTAATAGTTCCGTTTTCACTTCTATCGGCAGTCCCACGACTGCTACTGTTTTTTTTATTTTTAATTTTTGTCATTGACAAATCCTAACCAAATTGACTGGTTTTGATTTAATTAACGGTATTTGACGCAAGTTTTTAAAAAAGAAAAGCTTATAAGATTTTAAAGTCAATCGGTGTATTAACCTGAAAGTTATTTCAAAAATGTTAAGTAAGTTTGCTAAAAACAACGTAATTTTAATATTTGAAAGCTCTAACTTTTGAGAATTGGATTCAATTTTGACTTTTAGAATTGACGTACGGTAATAGACGTAGTTTTTAGTACCTACTAAAATATCCCAGAATACCAAAAATGAGTTGGTTGAAAAATTTCAAAGTTACGTCGGAAAAATACATTTTAATTTTTTTTGTCAACAATTACTCCCAAACGGGTAAACCGATTTTGATGCAATGTAACGCGTATATGTCGCGTTCCCTATAATCGAATGGTGAATTCATATAAACCTTTGTTTTTCCTCCTAAAAATTATATCGATAATTCATTCGTATAAATATTTTTTTTCGTAAATTACAATTTTTTTTCTTAACTTAGATTCTCGAAAATAACAAATGGGTGATTCTCTGTAAGGACGTCTTAAATCTGTACAAAACTGTCCGACCAATTTTATTAGAAAAAAAACTAACAAGGACTATAAAACTATCAGCTTAATCGTAATAAATAAACAGCCGAATTAATTTTTGCTTTTTCGATATTTGTGTGTCTTTTGCATGCGTAACATGACAGGGCACTGATTTTTTTTATCAAATTGAGAAAAATGAAGCAAAATATTTCAATGCATTCAACTTTTTAAGTTCTCAATGAATGTTTACATTAATTAGAATAATATTAAGACTTATGGATCCAATTTTATAAATAAGCTAGCTGTTGCCTGCGACTTCGTCCGCGCGGACTTCGTTTACTCCGCACTGCTCCTTCCCCGTAGGTGCTAGCGTGATAATATATAGCCTATATGTTGATCCGACCTGTTAGTAATATTCATGCAAAATTTGAAGTAAATCCATGCAGTACTTTTTGAGTTTACCCCGGACATACATACAGACAAACAGACATACAAACAGACAAAAATTCTAAAAACTATATTTTTGGCTTTGATATCGATTATAGATCACGCCCCAAGTATTTTTAAAAAAAAATATTCAATGTACAGTTTTGACTTTCCTACGATTTTATTATATATATATATATATATATATATATATATATATATATATATATATATATATATATATATATATATATATATATATATATATATATATATATATATATATATAGATTATAAACAAAAATAGCTGCCAGAGGACTGAGTTTTGAAGTGGCCCAGACACATATTTCCAGCACAAACGGTGCTTTGACACTAAATAAAATGGCGATAAAGCGTTAACAGCTCTATGGTTATTATTATTTCTTCTCTATCTAGATCCATATCTATCTAGAATCTATCTTTAGTAAAACATCCATATCATTACTAATCTACATATAAATAAAATTGTCTGTTTGTAATATTAAAATAACCGGTTTTAACTAAATGCATATGGATAAATGTATACACGGTACACATACCAAAATAACACTTTTTACGATTTTTGTCTGTCTGTCTGTCTGTCCATCTGTCTGTTTGTTCCGCTTAATCTCTGGAAAAGCTGGACCGATTTTGACTGGACTTTCACTGGTAGATAGCTGATGTAATAATAATGAGTAACTTAGTCTACTTTTTAAAAAAAATCCCACGCGAACGAAGTCGCGGGCACAGCTAGTCCATATTAAAATCTAAAATATATCTCTTTTAATATTACATTTGGGACGTTCAGTTTGATTTTCCAAATACTACATTTGACATCATAGTATTATTAATCTTTTTTATTTTTTTTTAATACTACAGCAATCTATGCATTAGACATAGTTTTTTGAGGAATAGAGCAGGGAGGGCAGTTGCCCCCCAACCCCTAGATTTTTTTACCTCCCTACAAACAATCTACTGTTGTAGATGAAAATAGACTAAGATTAAAATATGGTGTTAAAATGTTACATTTGCCCCCCTGGCCTAGAACCTGGTTATGCCCATGGCTAAATATATAACTTTTAATAATGTACTTGTTTATAATAATAAATTATAATGATACGTAATATATACATGTATATACATAAACATAACATACATAAGTAGATACATCTCAACAATATATATAACAATATATATATTACTAGGGTAAGTTCACCTGTTCGCGTCCATCGCCCAGTTCGCATCCATTTCTAGGTTCTCCTTTTTATAATACTTAAAAATAAGTATACTAACACACTAATTAAAGATCAAAATTAATTTCTGCCAATACCTGAATGTATGAGAGGCACGTACACATAGAAAAAAGTTTTTCCAATTTAGAAAAAATAGTTAATCTTAGCTGTACAACAAAATATTGTGGACATGCGAAGTTTGTAAAAAAATAGTGAGCAGCAACGCGTTTGGCGCTAAGTTCGTTATTGTTTTATGTACAATTTAGGTTAATATTTGATTCTAGATCTTGATAATAAAGTAAGAATTAAAAATAATTATAAAGTTGTTTGATTTTTTTATTGTTAACACTTAAAATGAAGTGGACGCGAATTACTACACCAAATTTATAAATCTTCCACTTTGCGTCCGCAATGGATGCAAACTCGTTAATCTATTTTGTAATTGGTTGTTTAATTTTAAGTTATGAAACATGAAAGAAACATTGGGTTATTTTTTATTTGGACATTATTAGTATGCATATTATAATAACTAATTTGCGTCCACATTATTATGATTGTAGAAAAAGATACAGATGTCGATAATCACTAATCACACTAAGACGCAAACTATGCCTATAGTGGATATTATATATCAGATTGCGTCTGTCTATTAACTAAATACAAATAATAGCGTAAATATTATATATGATATTCACGTCTGCCTCGTGGTCTAGAGGATAGCCTTCGGCTAAGATCATGAGTGCCCGGGTTCAATCTCCAGGTGGCTCAAAATTGTAATTGAGTTTTTTCAAGGTTTTTCTCGAAAATCCAAATCTCGGTAGCAATACGGAATCTGGCGGGAAGTGTGTTACTACTCTCGTGCTTTGAATGAGCACATAAAGACTTTGGTCATTTTTATCGCTAGAAATAATCGATAATTGAAATCAAGTCAGTAAAATGCGTCGAAGTTGATCACAACTCGTCCCGCCAAGCGATAAACCGTTGATTCGCAGTTAACTGGAAAGTCTATAGACCTTCATTTTACTCTGCCTGCTATGCAAGGGAACCAGGCATGATGAGACTTAAATGTATAGTACATTGATTAAGACTATCTTCACGCCCGTATCCCCGAAGAGGTAGGCGCCGAAGAGGTAGGTACAACCAGTGCGTTCACGATTAGCCGTAGCTAGTTCATCCTTCCCGTCGTTCGAGTGATAAGCGAACCTAACTACGAATCGATGGGGTTCGGGTTCGATTCCCGACAGGGAACACCCATAACACAAGTAAATAATTTGCTTAATTTGGGGTAGATCAAATCGTGTAATTTGTCCAGCGATATTTATTCATAATTTTACTTAGTCCCACAAATATGATGGATGGCAAGCCTATCGTCAACCCGGCTTTTATCCAATCCCAGACAAGATTGTTTTTATCAGAAAACTAAAAAAAACACATACTCGAAATGCCCGACCCGGGAACCGATACTGGTTCATGTGGTCAACACCGAAATTGGACCACTAGATCATAGAGGTAATTGATTAGTCTTAATCAATCTCTATTGAATTCAATGGATGGAGGGGGGTGGGGGGGGACTCGAATATTTACTGGTAGTGTATTCCAAAGTTTTATTGCCTTAACAACAACTGAAGTATTACAAAATTTGATCTAAAGAATGGGTATTTCCAAAAGTAGATTTTTAGATGAACGGTGGTCATTATAAATAGAAGTGAGGAACGTAAATTTACTCTTAAGATACAATGGTGTTGTAGCATTAAACAAAATACTATACAAAAATTGTAGTACATGAGTATTTCTGTAATAGCAATTGGGAAGCCACTTGAGTTTTTCCAGAAATTAAAAAACATGGTCGACGGTTATATTTACGCAAATCAAATATGAACCTTATGCACTTATTCTGAAGGCGCTCAAATTTATCTAGTTGTGCTTCATTGAGATCAAGGTAGCAGACATCTACATATCAATATAAGATAAAAGTAGAGATATGCTCTATCTGGTTTTAATTGGTAAAAGATTGCATAATCGACGAAGCAAATCGACTGATTTTATTACTTCCCGCACATGATTTGAACATGATAGTGTTATGAATGTGAATTCCAAGGTTTTTAACAGAACAAGAGTAAAGTATTGCAGTGCCATTAACCTTAATATTTGGCAAAATTTTCTGGGAAATTAATTATGTAATCAATCATGGAAGTCATTTTACTACTTCTTATTTTAGCATCCTGTTCAATGACTTAGTTACTTGTCATACAAAACAACCGTCTCCTAACACTATATCTAGTCGTAAGAATCTAAAAAAAAATTTTAAAGCTCAAGAAATTATTAAAAAATTATCTTGTAAATCTAAAAACTTTAAAACAATGTATAAAAATTATAAATCATTAAGAAAACAAAACCGCACTACACTTGAGAAATTAGATTTGTATAAGAATAAAATGAATGTAAATTTGGCCAAATATGATTGTGAAACATCACGCATGCAAGCTGAATTGGTAAAGCTGCAGGACGCTCTTCATAATATTACAATTAAATACAATAGTGCACAGAAGCAAATTCAAGATCATATTTCAGCAGCCAATGAACTGCTAGATCTCTGTACATATAATGAGGAGCGTTTTCACTCTCTTGTCAATAGGAATATTTGTAACTGTGGTGTCGGTCTGTCTGCCAATGACAGTATGAAACAAAATGTGTTGACACTTTGTAATCCTTGCCCTACATCAGTCTCTACTCTAATTACACCATACGTAGATGAATGCGATATAATTAATGTTACAAATCCTGAGGTTATATCATTCTCTGACGACATAGGCATTGGAATGGGATCAAGATTGTATAATTATACAAAACTGAATATTTTAAATAACTGTTCTCCATGTACTTCATATGCAAAAATTATTGAAAACCTTATAAATGTAAAAACAAATGATGACTGTACTCTAATTTTATTATTAAGCAATTACGATAATTTAAAAAAATCTGACATTCTAAAATATATTAACTGTTTATCGGCCAAAAAGGCAAAGAAAAAGTACTATGTGCCTTCCCTTATTCTTCTTCTTATTCTAATGCAAAAAATAAGCATATTTATTATATGAATAATTTTATTTACCATTTGACTTGTCATAGTGACAAATTTTTTTTCTTTGACATTAATAAATTTATTACTAATTTAATAGTTACAAAACACTATGTACATTTGCATAAAAGATATAAAGATAATGTAGCTAAAATATTAGCATTTAATATTGACATGTTCTACAATAACAATTGTAACTCTTATACACTTTTGACGATGGAAATGGCATTAAAATTAAAAGATAGAGACAACAAAAACCCACACTGCTCATACGCAAACGGAAAAAATATTGAGGGTGAAATTAATTTACTGTCAGATAGTATGATCGGAAACAAATGCCATACTCCTGATTTAAACTAGATATAGCGACAAAGGCAAAACTTTTTTTTTATGTCATAAGATAGCAAACAAGCAGATGGGTCTCCTGATGGAAAGAGTCAACCATCGCCTATAGACACCAAAGATGTTAATGGTGCGTTGCTATCTTGTGGCGAGATCTAATGCCACATGCATAAGTTTACCGGCTACCTTACCCTCCAAACCGGAACACGACAGCGACAAGCACTGACGCTATTGCGGCAGGAATAGGTAAGGCGGTGGTACCAGACCCGGGCGAGACAATGCAGAACTCTACCACCTAGTAGCCACGATGGTAGTGACTCGATAGCCAATCGGTCGCCTTTTACGACCTGCCTGGCAGAACGGCAGTTGGCCTATTCTTCAAAGGAGGCCGGGACCAACACGGCTTTTTTATTTATTACTAATTTTCTAACAATATTGATTAATAAGAAGCCATTGTTGGTCAGTTGCACCCGCGATATAAAAGAAATGAAAGTTTAGTTTTATTAAAGAAATAAATTGGTAATTTTTTGAAACTTTGTAGAAGTAAGAAGAAATCAAAGTAAAACTTGGTTCAGTCGCAATAAAAGGTATGTTATCATTTAAATTAAAAATAACGTTGACTAAAATTAGTTGCACCCGCGATCACAATATCAGAATCGCGGATGCAACAGTTATGACTCTTACGATTACATTGTTATATGTCATATATTTTTCATTTATTAAGTTTTTGATAACTTCACATCTTATGTATAATTACTGATTCCTATTTAATAAGAGTTTATTGTTAATTTTTTACTTTTTTGTGTAAATAGATCAAATGAAATGGCAGATCAACAGCAAAAAGAGACTGCTTCTCAGAAATATAGGCGGAAACTAAAGGAAAATCCTGAACTTCTTGCAAACCATCTCTGTCGAGAAAGGGCTCGTGATTTAAAGCGAAGAGAAGTTATAAAAAAAAATATGGAAAAAAATGAAGAGTTAAAAATTCTGGCTAGAATGCGTTCAAAAGAAAGAATGCGGGCGACAAGAGAACGTCGTAAAAAAGCCAAAATTGGAAGAACAAGTGTTACATATGAGAATTCTCGTACGTTGGGAAAAGCAGTAGCAAAAGTGAAGCGTAATTTACCCGCTAGCCTTACTAAAGCAGTTGAAGTTGTAAAAAAAATTGCTGCAGAACTTCAAGTTGCTGTAATCGATCGTCCTAAAACAATGCCTTCTAAATCGATAGACGAAGTCAAAGAAAAAATTCGTAATTTTTATGAAAGGGATGATATTAGCAGACAAATGCCTGGAATGAAAGATTCTAAATCAATAAAAACAAGTACGGGAGAAAAAATAAGAATCCAGAAGAGAACGATGATTATGAGCGTCCGTGAAGCTTTCGAGCTATTTCAAATAAGTTTTCCCGAAATATCAATTGGTTTTGCTTACGTTTTGCCAGCCAATGAAACTCCTCATAATGTTTGTGTATGTACAATACACTCAAATTATATTAATCTTATTACTGCTATTTCAAATTATGTGACAGATTTTCCCAAAACACACCGAGAGCTACTAAATCAGGTATCGTGTGATATCGATAATGAAAATTGTATGTCAAATGATTGCGATGTATGCAAAAATTCCAATATTTGGAGTACTACCCTAGATTCTAATCCAAATGTTGAATGGAAGACTTGGATTTTGGAGCACCAGAGACCAAAACAAATCGAAATAAGCAAACCTTTCAGGGAAGCGTTAAATGAACTACGTGAGAACACTGCGAAATTTAAGCTGCATTATTTCATTAAAAATGTCCAGTCTGAATACTTTCAAAGTGCAAAAGCAAACTTGACCAGCGAGGAAGCTTTTGTACAAATTGACTTTGCTGAAAAATATGGATTAGTTAGTCAAGACGAAATACAATCAGCTCATTGGTGTCATGGGCATGTGACACTTTTTACGTGCTGTATTTGGACAGCTGATAAACTTCACTCAGTGGTTATAGTAAGCGATGAATTAAGCCACAGTAAATATACAGTTCATGTTTTCTTGCAGAAAATTTTTCAGTACATTCAGTCAATAAATAATAATATAAAATCTATACGTATCTTCAGCGACAATTGTGCTGCTCAGTTCAAGAACCGATATGTAATTGAGAGTATGAATACTCTTAAAGCAGAACACGGATTTAGTCACCTTGAATGGAATTTTTTTGCTGCCTCACATGGCAAAGGTGCCGTCGATGGACTCGGAGGAAGTGTGAAAAGATTAGTGTGGACTGCCGTTAAAGCTCGGAAAGCAATTGTTAACAACGCTGAAGAATTTTATGATCTGGCTCGTCGTCTTTCTCCAAAAATTTCTTTTATATTTGTATCCCAAAAACAAATTGAAGAAGGAAAAACCATGTTAGATGATCGGTGGAAAGGATTAAAAAATATACCAGCCATTCAATCGAAACATTTTTTCCAATTTGAAGAGGGTAAGAGCATTTGTGTTGCACGAACGTCGAAGTCTGATTTGAAAAGCAAATTAGTTTTGACAACTGCTACTAAAAAAAACGTGAAAAAGTTACCAAAAGAGTTACCAAAAAAGTTGCGCAAAAGTTACGCGTTTCTGATGTTTACAGCGATTCTGAAGATGAACCTTAAGGCTGATAAATCGCCGAGTATTCCAAAAAAATAATTTATTTAAGTTAGATAAGAAAGTGCTAATTAGTGATACAGCATCTACGATCTCATTTCTTTAATTTTAAGTTACATGGAAACGTTTATATTCACTACAGTGAGACGTGTTGCACCCGCGATAATTTGACGTTGCACCCGCGATTGGATAAAAAGTGAATAATTTACAATATTTATTTCTTTTAATAATTTTATTTAAATTAATAATTTGATTGTTTCCTATTCTTTCAAAGAATGTAAAAATAATTTAATAAATATTTTATAATTAACAGACTTTTTTCATTCTAGCTTCATGACCTTTAATGGTGGGCCGATTTCGTTGCACCCGCGATAGTACTTTGAACCTCTCCTGTGTCTATTCATACATTTTTTAAAAAATTTTTTAGATGAATTGTTGTAAAATAGATTACAATGTAATCCTGCGACCAGTCATTTCTTTAAAAAAGTATTTATTTTCTTAGTAAGAAGCCGTGAGTTAGTCTAAATGATGTACCCGCGAGTACGGAATCGCCCTATACTTAGAAAATTTTAATATAGATGTATTTTGTGTCACCGAACATTGGCTAACGGAGCAAGAAATTATGTTTTCGTTTAAAAGTTACTCTGCCAGTAGTTTTTTCTGTAGAAAAGTAAATAAAAGAGGTGGTTCGTTAATTTTATGCAAAAATAATATTAATTTTAAACAACGTAAAGATATTGTTTCAATGTCTGTTGAAAGGAGTGTTGAATTATCGTGTGTGGAACTGAAACACCACATTATAGTTTGCGTTTATAGACCTCCAATGTGTGTGAATGCAAAAGAAAATTATGATACATTTAAGTCAGTAATGGAAGATGTTTTAAAAATATTAAGTAAATGTCAAAAGCTCCTAATAGTATGTGGAGACTTCAAAGTAAATGTATTATTAATGGATAGCTATTACGGACAATACAGCAACGTGTATAGATAATATCTATTGTAATTTTGATGTCTCTGAAATAGCTTTAATAAACTACTTAAAATCAGATCACAGAATCACAGAAATCTCCTTTCGACAAATAACTACGATTTAAATAGTCCAAATATGGTATGGTATATGGTATATAAGTAATATATATATAATAATAAATAAGTATGGTATATAAGCAATTTTTTAACATATTAAATAACAAGTTTAACAACATATTTAATCTAAAGTCAATACCTGTCTGTAAAAAACCTAAGTTTTGCCATTGGGCAACACCTGGAATTTATAAGAGTAGGAATACACTTTACGATCTCTATTCACAAAAACCTTACAACAATGATAAGAAATTTCGAGATTATGTAAGAAACTATTCAAAGTTGTTCAAGAAAGTTTGTTGTACAGCCAAATCATTACATATACGTAGAGAAATTATAAATTCCGATGACAGACAAAAAACGGCATGGAGAATTATAAACAGAGAAATAGGCAAGCTGAAAGTTCAACACTCGGATTATAAAATAAATACTGATAATAGTAACTTGTTATATTCTGATGTAGACATTGCAAACAGATTTGAAATTTTTTTTTACTAATGTACCAATAAAAATTACTCACAAACTTAATTCTTCAGCTAAAGTAGCCGAAACTATATTAAAACAAAATATGGAACCATTAAAATCTTCATTTTCGTTTAGACATGTTAATTCTGATGAAATACTTAGGACATTTAAATCATTAAAATTAAAAACTAGTGAAGACATCTGGGGTATGTCAGTGAAATTTGTGAGTTCCGTTATTAACATATTAGCACCTTATCTTTGTAGATTATTTAAATCGGGTAATAAAGAGGATCCTAATAATTATAGACCCATATCGATATTGCCAGTTCTAAGCAAGGTTTTTGAGAAAATCATGTATAACCAAATGTTAGCCTATTTAAACCTTAATAAAATATTAGTTAATCAACAGTATGGCTTTATGAAAGGTCAATCTACTATAGATGCGGCAGTCAAATTGATAAGTCATGTTATAGGCGCGTGGGAGAAACCCTGTGACGCAATTGCTATATTCTGTGACTTATCAAAAGCATTTGACTGTGTAGACCATCGTACCTTGCTTGCTAAATTGACACATTATGGTCTGACTGATAGAGCATTAAAATTAGTAAAATCATATTTACGAGCCAGGTTACAAAAAGTACAAATAAATAGAGCTCATCTGTAGGTTCACACGTGGAAATGGGAGTACCTCAAGACACTCAAGGATCTATTTTGGGACCTCTTCTCTTTTTAATATATATAAATGACTTACCTTTGATTGTTAAGAACCTGTGTGAAATTGTGCTATTTGCGGATGACACATCTTTAATTTTTAAGGTAGATAGACATAGCCCTAATACTGACGAAGTAAATAGCACTCTTTCACGAATTCTAGAATGGTTTAGTGTTAATAACTTGTCATTAAATGCGAATAAAACAATATGTTTAAAATTTTCTCTACAAAATGTGAAGTCAAGTACTGACAATATTACTATTAAATTAAATAATGTAAGTTTAGAATATGTAAATACCACAATGTTTCTTGGTTTAACCATTGACTCGAAATTACAATGGGTACCACACATTTTGTGCCTGACAAAAAAGCTTAGTTCTGCCGCTTTTGCAGTTAAGAAGATAAGAGACTTGACGGACGTACAAACTGCACGTCTAATATACTTAATAATTTTCATAGCCATATGGCATATGGCATTTTACTATGGGGAAGAGCAGCTGACATTAATATAATTTTTATTCTACAGAAAAGGGCGATACGTGCAATATATAATTTAAGTAGTAGAGCAACATTGAGACAGTTATTTAAGGAAATAAATATAATGACTGTGCCTGGTCAATATATTTATGAAAATATTATGTACGTCAGGAAAAATATTCACACATTTTCTAAAAATAAGGATATACATAGTGTCAATACAAGAAATAAAAATAAGATAGCAACACAAAAATATAGACTAAGACCTCAAAATGTTTTATAGGTGTTGGAGTACGCATGTACAATAAATTACCCGAAGAAGTTATTAATTTATCCGAAAAAAAAATCAAAACATATATAAAAAGGGTTCTCTGTAAAAAGGCATATTACAGTATTGATGAATATATGAATGACAATACTGTGTGGGTGAAAACCACTAATATGATGTATAATTAAATATTATTTTCTGTATTATTTTAAGCATAAATTTGTGTCTGACATTCAAAAAATGTATGTTAATACTTACTTTGAATAAAAATATATTCTATTTTATTCTTCTATTCTATAAATGCACTCTTCTGATCAATAACTATATTGTGAACAAATAATAAGTAGGTATAACTATTGGCTTATTGAATTTAGTGGAACCAAGCATACAGAAGTAAAATTTTTATATACTACTGTAGAGCCTCTTTAAGTCAAACGTTCAAAAGTTCTAACGTTCAAAACGTTCAAAAGTCGAAAGCCTCCTTAACCCTAAAAAAAGCTTTATACTCTTCCTTTCAATCCCAACACCTCTATTTCTCGAAATTTCAACCCTCTGTCAAAAAAATCAGTGAGCCCATACAAGCCAATTTGGTATATATTTTGCCTCTAAAACTTTGACCTCTGTATCTCAAACACAGAAATGTTTTCTATTTTGGTATTAAGTAAGCTCTTATGCATTGGTGGTTGCAATAATAAAATTACAATATAAAGTGTAGCCATTACTTGTGAGGGCATTTATTATAACAATTTTTTGATGACGTTAGGTCTACTACCCCCTTTTTATAAAAAAACTTATAACCAAAACCTAACCTAACCTCAAAAGGTATGCAAATCTTTATAAACACTTGTCTTGTGGTCCAGAGTGAGCACTGACCACATGAGGTCCCCCCTCCCCAGTTTTATTTCCGGGTCAGGCAATCCACATGGGTTTTTTCAGTTTTCTGTTAAAAACAAAGTTGCCCTGGATTGGATAAGTGGCTGGTTGGCGATAAGCTTGCCACCTATTACATTGTGGGACAAAGTATCTTTGGCTAATCATGGGTGCATTGGTTGTACCTCTGCCTACATCTCCAGGCATATGGGTGTGAAGATACTTTTTTAAAACTACTAAGTACCTATTTCTGTAACAGGTAGGAGCTAGTTGATAGAGCCCAGCTACATGGAGCTTCTATTTCTGGAAGTGAGATATAAAGATATAAAGAGAACCTAATTAACCTACTTCAACTGTGGAGTTAGATGGATTACTTTCTTTGGGATGGGCCTTGAGCCCTTCACCCTCCAGAATGGGAAACTCTGCCCCCTTGTGGGTGGCCCTTTACACATTTCTGTTTTTTTTTTTTTATTTATAACCTAACCTATACAGGGAGTTTACCTTTGGTATGATCTACTTTAACTTAATTACACTATGCTTTTACTTGTTTACTGCTGCTGGAGAAAGAGAAAAGTTGAAATTGTGCAAATTTTGTTATTATCACATCATTTTTACTGTAAGCATTACATATTGTAGGTACCGGGGAAGTCCAAGACTGACATACCATGATCAGATTGATTGAGTACTGTCCGAAGGTTGTGTCAAGATTCTTCGCAACCGGGGTTTGTGTATAAAGCGAGTGATGAATGTGGAGGAAGCAAGACAAGCCTGCAAGGATCATGATGTAGTTTACTCGGTTCTCTCTGTCTACCCCGTAAGGGATCTGGCGTGAAGATATGTATGTATGTATGTATGCATTACATATTGTTAGTGCTATTGTTATTGTTAGCACAATGGTGGATTTACATACAAATAATTACAACATTAATTTTAAAATATTACTGGCCAACTGCATTTAAACAAGGTGCTATTAAGAAAAAACAATAGTTATGTTTAAAGAAAAATATAGGTAGGTAATCAATTGCATGTTTTTTCATTAGTCATTCCATTACCAGTTCAGAAAAATAAGTATTAAAACAAAACTAGGCATGTTGGTGGGATGGGAGTTGTATTTTAGTAAAAGGAATCTAACTTCTTCAAAATCCCAAAAATGTGCAGCCCGTTTCTAATGTCAACTCACAAAATAAAGTGTGGATTAATGATGAATTATATTATGTATCTACCTATCAATTAAATAGGTACTACACTTAGCCACACTTTGGGCCATTAAGAGGACTATCATACTAGTTAGCTGTCAAAAAAAACACTGCAGATTAACAATGATTTATATGATGTAGGAAACATACATATATAAACATAAAAACTTACCTAAAACATGTTCAGGAGATGGCAGCCCAAATCTAAATCTTCTTGTATCATGACTAATTTCTTCTTTTTCAATAAGTGGTAGAGCATATTTTGTATTTGGGTCTACTAAAGCCACAAGCTTCTTCTTGCTCTTTGTACTTTTACCCCACAAACAGTTAGCTATAACAGTTGTTAAAACTACTACTGATCCAAATCCAACAACTAAAGGTATAAGCTAAAACGAATTTCAAATAATAATTAGGTAGGTTCAATGTAACAATGTTTTTACAACATAAAAATGTACGTACAGATTTTTCTTCAAATATATCAATTATTGCTGCTTTGAGGTTATCCATTGTATTGGATTAATTTACATAAAGACACATCACACCACAATCACGCGAGATAAAGTAATAATATTTGACCTCCAAAGCACCTCTTTATAACTTAATATTTTGGCTGGAAACTATTTATCAAGTCTGTTTTGTGTTAGAATAAAGTACGCGCCTGATAATGAATAGTGATATAAGTGATCATTTACTTATTGCAATGAAGAATTTAATAACTTGATTGTCATGCAACACCGGACTTAACAGATAAAGCGACGTAGGTTTAAGAGGGGAACGTCGGTTTTTATTAAATAATTGAAATGAACACGTAGTAAAACGTAGTGATTATATACTCTTTGACATAAACTTACAGCTGGACTCATGTTTAATGTTACCTTCAGGTTACAACTTTGAAGGAACTCGTACAACTCATGTTTTTCAAATAAACATACCTACCTACATTTATTTTATCACGAAATTTGATAAATGTACTATTTATCAGTTTATCGTTTGTTAGTTATCAAACATAAAAACCAGATAGGTCTTTGATAATAAATCAACCATACCTATTTACATAAATAATTATTAGTCACGCTTCATTCAACTTACAATTTTCAGATTAATTTTATTGTCAGCCAACATTTTCTTTTTCTAAATTTAAGTATTTTCTTGAAACTTCAATACATTAACCTTATTTTAAATAGTGATATTTATTAGAATCAACTTGCAAATATAATTGTAGACTGTAGACATTAGACAATTTTATGTCTACACTGTACGAACTATATTTTCATTTTTCCACTGTACTCAATACTCTCACTTCATGATCAGCTGATTGCCAATGTTGAAACTTAAAAGCTTGAATTAAGCGGATAAAGTGCAAATATAATAGGTAGGTAACGAAGTCTGCTAAGCACACATCATATACATATTAATTTATGCAATATGCACACATCACACATGTGACAATTCTCGAAATTCTGATGAAACTAAATGTGTTGCCAGATCGTAGACGACAGTCTCAATTTTCCCTCGAAACCTCGCTCAGCCGTTTTTCGACTCGCCGGAACGGCACCGGTGACGCGACGGTCAGCTGTCGGGGAGCAAAAATGTATGATTAATATTATAATAATACTAGCTGTTGTCAGTGACTTCGTCCGCGCGGACTTCGTTTACTACGCACTGCTCCTCCCCCATAGGTGATAGGTTGATAATTTGTAGCCTATATGTTGACCCGACTTGTTAGTAATATTCATGCAAAATTTGAAGTAAATCCATACAGTACTTTTTGAGTTTACTCTCCTCCCCTCCCCCGGTTGACTTTTACACGTTTTTATACATATTACCTACCTAGCCTGCGCAGGTAGTTTACTTACTAGATCAGAAAAACAGGTATAAAAAACTAGGTGTTTCCGTGTCGCGGGAGTAGTATCAATAGAAAGGGAAGTCAACTCTATCCAACCCACCACTTAGAAATCCAAAAGTCGTGGCGCTCGTTTCTAACGCCCACCCAAGTATCTTTTTTTTTCCATTTTATTTTCCGCACTTAGCCACTTGAGCCTTTGTACGTAGCTGGCTATGTCTATTCCAGCCATCCTAACTTCTTCCAGAAGCTTATAAGACGGCTTATGTTTTCAAATGCTTCTTTAGGAGATTTTGGGTTATCTAGGATACGTGCTCATTGTTCAGCCACGCTCCTGCACTCAAGAAGAACGTGAGTGGTGGTTTCCTGTTCCTCTATGCAGCCGCGGTATAAAGGGTTGTCTGTTACACCTATGTTAAATAGGTGCCGGTTTAAATGGCAATGTCCTGTTATTGTGCCCACAACTTTTCTTAAGTCGTCTCTTTTGAGTTTCATTATGCGTTGTGTTAGGTTTTTCGAAAAGGTTGGTACAATTTCCTTTGTTTGATTACAGTAATTTGTGGCTAGCCACAACGCTTCATGTTGTTTGTCAGAAAAACAGGTATAAAAAAACTAGGCGTTTCCATTTCGCGGGAGTAGTATAAATAGAAAGGGAAGTCAACTCTATCCAACCCACCACTCAGAAATCCAAAAATCTTGCGGTTCGTTTCTAACGCCCACCCAAGTATCTTACTTTTATGAGTGGATCAATACAATAATTCAATTCTCTCGTTGATCGTATTTGCGCCTTAAATGACAATGACAATGATAATCTATACATATAACTAGCAAAAAGTAGAGCTTTGCAAGGGCTCACAAAATTATAATCAGAAATCAGAAGTACTTTATTCAATAAAACTTTTTACAAGTTACTTTGACACGTCAACTTATTTTATAAAAAACTACTACGGAAACGCGGCCACTACCTAGTAATATTATTAGGAAAGTATTTTTATGAGAATTAAATGTACGGACTTTATTTATAATTAATTATCCAACCTAAAAAAATCCAGCGTATTTTCACCCAAACATTATATTCGTATCAAAGGCGTCGTCAGGATTTGGTCTAGGGGGCGCAGCAAAATAAAACCAAAATAAAGAAAAACATGTTTCTAAGACTAAATTTTTTTAGTACTTACAAGAAAAATTCATTAATATTTTCTTGATTTATTAAAAACACCATTTTTATTATTATCAATGTTACCTGCACAGAACAAATATGAAGGTTATCTACTAAAATTTTACACCATATTTTCTGGTCTACCTATAATATAGTATGGTCTACCTATAATATGTAGCAACTCAAGATCAATTTCGCACTACCACTTCGCTCTTACAGGCTAATATTCATAGAAATCAATTTTTATTTATGGTAGCTTTCTTGTAACATAGTTTTCAAGAAAAATTGGGTATTAAAATGTAAGTTGATCTTATAAAGGAAAACACATTTCTTTTAGCTTTTTACCCTCGGGCTAAGATTGGAAATTGATCTCAATATAATATTAATCAATTAATACACTTGAACTATTTCACAGTAATCATATTGTGAAAAATCTGTAAACGGTTGACCTTGCAGGCCATTTCTGCAACTTCCCGCTAAATTAAGGTATTTTAAGCTCAAAAGAGTAAAAACTATAAGCATAGATTTTTTCAGTTCTAAGAAATATTGAAATGTCTCAATTGCTAGGTCGCAAAAAACACTTATTTACGTTACTTACTTACTAAATTAGTAACTTCCTTATCTACATACGTAGCGGGAAATTAAAAAGTACAAGTGTATTAATAGATTAATATTGTATTAAAATGGAGTGAATGAAAATGAATTAAAACTACCAAGCCAAAGCTCAAACCTAAAAGTGCGATATTTTTTCAGTATTATGTACCACAAAAGCGCATTAATCGTCGCCTAGTGTAGCCTTGTAGCATTTTAATTCGATAGTTTTATAATAGATGCCGTTAGTAGTAATAAAATTCTAATACAACATGTATCTTCTATTTTTTTTAATTTTTATAAAATGGTATTTTAATGGTAGAACATATCTCCACATGAATTTAAACTACCACGTCAAAGCTCAAACTTAAAAGTGCGATATTTTTCCAGTAAAATGTACCACAAAAGTGCATAGAAAGTCGTCTAGTGTAGGGCTCGCTTCGCTCGCCCTGATAAAATCGTAGGAAAGTCAAAGCTGTACATCGAATATTTTTTAAAAGAATACTTGGGGCGTGATCTACAATCGATATCGAAGGCAAAAATATAGTTTTTAGAATTTTTGTCTGTTTGTCTGTATGTATGTCTGGGGTAAACTCAAAAATACTGCATGGATTTACTTCAAACTTTACATGAATATTACTAACAGGTCGGGTCAACATATAGGCTACCTACGGGAGGGGAGCTGTGCGGAGTAAACGAAGTCCACGCGGACGAATTCGCTGGCAACAGCTAGTAACAAATAAATACGTAGTCTTGTTAAGACGAACGGTCTTGTACTTCATGTCAGTACTGCCGTGTCTAACAGAGACATCGGACTAAAGGAAGAGCAGATTGCTCAGTTAGAGTTTAAATTTGGCCAATTAGCGCCCACACTAGTAGTAACATTACGCTCCGCTCTAGGCGGGTGAAATCGGGGTCTTCGTCACCGTTGAGACCGGTGGTGGTGACAGTGTGGTAATATAATGTATGTGAGAGTGTTTTGTAGAGGGTTGGCGGCGCGGCGATAGCCAATGTTATGGGATTGTTGGGATCAGTTAGTACATTGTAGGGCCTCCTGTATCTAAGGACGTGATCTGCATCGGTGACGTATCTCGTGTTAATTTATCACCAATGTTCCATGATCTTGTTGCCATAACATGAGTTACTAGGTACTAAGTAGATATCGAGTAACTGTTGTTTGAAAATTGAAATCTTGATTTTGTAGAAGAAGGTATTGATTTTGTAGAAGATGTGTTATATAACGTTTATATTATAAACGTTATAAAACACATCAATACCTTGATACGTTTAAGCTACTACTAATTTTATCGTAGTTGTGCAAATTAGTGAAACACATAATAAGTATAATATGAAGTGCGGCTATGATTTTAATTTATAAAACTCAACCCAAGTAGTGACTAATTAGAAACAATTTTTCAGCCGATACTATCATGGCTTATTCGTATCTATTTTCTGTGAATGTATTGGTTTGACAGCACAGACTTTACTTTAGTCTGCCTTTGAACGCTCAAACGTAATATCTAAACCGGTTTTTATTTCAGTAGTGCCTTGACTGTTATAAGACGTGTGTATTGCATCATAACCGGGGCGTGAAACAATAAAAAGTGAAGAGCTGTTAACACAAACTTTTACTTTTTTTACTCACTGGGCACATTGGGGCCACCCAATGTATTAAAAGATTTTCTTCGAATCTATTTGATCGTAATTTTTAAACTCAGTTACCAAACTATAATTTAAATTTCTTGTTTTACCTCAATACCTTAATTTACCTTAAAGGTAAATTTCTTTAATTTTTGGAGAGTCATTGTTTAGAATAATTTTAGAGGAGTTTTCATCTCGATTCTTATACTCAAAAATATAATATTATGAGCTTTACCTTCAGCTTCATACAATTTTTCTCCTGAAGAACTTTTCAGTAGTTTTGACCTTACCTTCATTTGCATTAATATCTCCTAAATTTAGGGATATGAATTTAATATGGTATTACTAACGCCTTTGCGATTACTACCATCTACTGCAGCGGAAGTAAACTATGTAGTTTAGCTTAGTAAAACTAAAAATAACTTTTACCACAATGAAGAAAGCAATTGAGCATGTTCTAAATATTTTAGGTCAAATTATATTAATTAGAAATAGTCTGGTTAACAAGTGCTTTTTAGGTCAAAACTTTCTAATTTTCCAAAAATTATGATTTAGATGTCATTCGATTCGGAATGGCACGTAGAAACTTTTTGAGAAAATTGAAAGGCCGCTTGCAAAAAAAATGCTAAAGTTATAAACAATTACGTGAAAAAAACGGTTTTTTTTTTATAGAAGAGGGGGCAAACGAGCACGAGGTGCACCTGATGGTAAGTGATCACCGCCGCCCATGGACATCTGCAATACCAGAGGACTTGCAGTTGCGTTGCCGGCCTTTTAAGAATGAGTAAGCTCTTTTCTTGAAGGTCCCTATGTCGTATCCATTCGGAAATACCCCTGCCGGTAATTGATTCCACAATTTCCAACGCGTCCAAAGCGCTGGATAAGTTTTTAAAAAATATTGTAATTTGGGAAAACAAGTTTTCGATTAAGGACTCGTTTGTAAAATACTAAGTTTTTAAGTGCTAATTTTGTTAGAGTTAAGCCCTTTGCAGCCTAAACGGTTAGTTTTGGGGGTGAAAAAAATCGTGGTAGTAATAAATATAATGAAGTTAAAGGGAAAACTGTCACGGCTTCGAAGGCTTTACAAGTTTTTGAGTAATAGTCGACCAACTTATAAAATGTACTTAGAGTTTTTACAGGCGGTGAACCTGTGGTGCGGATATACATTTGTCGTTGACGTTGAATAGCTTAAATGTTCACAGTATGAAACAATAAAAACCCTCTTCTTAGCCATTATTGTGATGGGTAACTTCGGAACCCTACGCTGTGCGTGCTCCAACACGCACAGTGTAGGGTTCCGAAGTTACCCATAGCGAAAAGCTTAAATATTCACTGTATGAAACGATAAAAACCCTCTTCTTAGCCATTATTGTGATGGGTAACTTCGGAACCCCACACTGTGCGTGCTCCGACACGCACAGTGTAGGTTTCCGAAGTTACCCATAGCGAATAGCTTAAATATTCACAGTATGAAACGATAAAAACCCTCTTCTTAGCCATTATTGTGATGGGTAACTTCGGAACCCTACACTGTGCGTGCGTGGTCCGACACGCACTTTACCTATTTTTTATTAATTTATGATACTAAATCCATACCACTTTATAATAAATAGAGTAAAAATATGTTTAACCCATGAAGTATTAGCTATAGGTGGAGCTAGCACTCGTATTAATCAATTGAAACAAATATTTATGTTATATCTCTGTCTCTGAGGTCTCCTCATCTCTTTTTATACAGCTGTGTTAGAAAGAGAGGGTAGGACCTCAGAAGATGGCAGCAATATTTAAAGTTGTGTTTCAAGTAGGTGTTAGTAATGCTGCCTCCAGATATAATACAGCTTCATGGTTTAACCTAATATCAATTATGGTATTACATATAAATGTATCTATTTGTACGACAGTAGGTATATAGCACAGCTACATTATATTACACAGCTAATTTTATAGTTTTCAACGGCAGTAGACAAAAATAATCTTAGATAAAAAAATGCATATTACTAAAAAACCTGGATAAGTACGAGTCGAACTCGCCCACCGAGGGTTCCGTAAAAATTTGTAGGTACTTACATAATATTATAAAACGAATTTTTTTAGGAATGCAAGGAGTCTATGCATTTGAGTGATATGCATCACACAAATGTTTGATCCTGTCGGAAATCGACACCGAGCCATAGCAACTATTGTATAACAAGCCCAACCGATTCGATTCGAATCGATAAAAAAATCCAAATAATGCTTTTTTGGCAAGTTGACTTTTATTTCATCTTTTTTAGGTTCTTTCAGAATTAAAAAAAATATTCCAGACATTTTTGTCGGTTCTAAAGTATTCCCAGACACCTTGTATTTACATTTTACGAAAGTTTTCAAATTGTTCATTTAATACTTATTCATTTATTTAGTATTTTATTGTACACTACAAAATATAAAATAAATAAATAGATCTTTTTTTTACACCCGTGCTCCTTTGAAGAATAGACCATTTTTTTGCAAATATAGTATACTGCCCAGTACCGAACTAACTGCGAATGCTCTGCCATTTATCCGTGCCGTGCCTGGTACCTACATATATATATATATATATATATATATATATATATATATATATATATATATATATATATATATATATATATATATATATATATAATATATGCGAGTGCGATCACTCGAAAATTATAATATAAATATATTGTAATATGCCTTGCTATGATTCATAAGAATATAGAAACTGGGCTGGAACTGGACATTAGAAGTGTTATGTCTGTGATATAATAATATTTGATCAATCTTTTGTTTCCGTACCTATGTATTAATTTTCTTTTTGATCTTTTGCATTCGACGTACTGACTGGCAGGAATGTACACGAGCTATTCTTTAAAACGGGCCAAGAACAATATAGGGAAACTTATTCAAATAATTCATGAATCCCATTCATTCTTGACCAAAAATTTTTTCTGTACCTCATTGTATTTTGTAGGAGTGAAATCGTTGAGAACTCAATATATGTTTCTATTAGTATCTTGTAGTTTTATGTTACACCGACCTTGTTGAAGACCAAATTATCGTCTGTCCGTTCAAAGTTTAGTCATGGTTATTTTTGAAACTGTTTAACAGAAACGCATAGCCGAATAATTTTATTTATTAACATCGACTAAAATTTAGTTTTAGCAATACTAAATAATCTAGTAAGGTTTAACATTCGATATTAGGAATATGGAAATTTTATGAAACAAATATAGAATTGGGTATTTTTTTATTAGTTTTTTTGTTAGTGCAAGTTTGTAAAGTTACCCAAATAGGTACCCCAATAATAAAATGAAATTATGCGACACAACAATAATTAATGTGATGTCAAGAAAAAATGACGCATGTCATGTCACGCATTTATTCATCCCAGTATTAAAATGAGAGATATACATATAAAGAATTTAAAAGCTGAACATTTTCAGAACATGTCGGGATAAAGGTATGTTAGGTTTTTATTTAATAAAGCAGGATTTTGCCCGACATCGTTGTTGTGCGAATTAAAATGATTTACTCTGGTAACACAGAGCTTGCACGAAAACAACAATGGCGGGTAAGACGGGTTGAAAACTCGGACATTCAGTCTCCTGCATCGGTCAGGGTAACACACATTGGCCTCCGTTTAAAAGTACGATAATATTTAAATAATTCAGAACGTGCATAAGCAATTTAAGGTACATGTATTTGTTAATTTATATTATTATATTATATTATGTTTCGTTATTTCATCATGATAATTTAAAGATAGAATGTTTGTAAAATAAAATATAAAATTGTAAGAACCGATTACGTTTGTTTTAATTAGATTAATATTTAATACAAGGGCGGAATCTGGCCATTGCCCATTGGTATTCTCTCATGCACCACTTTAATTGTCAAATGTAGGGTATTGATTACATTTCAGAAGTGGTCTACCCACAGTTTACACAAATCAAAGGTTACATTATATAACTAGATTATCAAATATTAATTAGTGACATTCTCTCATATCGATATTCTATATTTCGTGAATCTCATGTCATATAACATGTTTTTTGGTTAATAAAAAGTAGACTTATTATAATTTTTGCACACTGGCATTACCGGTAGACTATTTCAAAATACGTAACACCTTTGTAACCGATTTTTATATATAAAAAAAAAAAGAAATTCTATTCTTCTATATTTTAAAGTACCAAATATTACTTTAAAATCGATATAATTTAACAGTTAATTTAAAAAAAAAGAACGTTGTTAGATATGTAGGTACGAAGAATATACTATGCTTTGTCGTTTTAAGTTTCAGATAATTTAAATACTTGAAAAATCACTCGTAACACTGGAGCGGTCACGTGGTAACGAGTGAAAGAAATAAGTGCCTTGCCGTCAACGAAGCCCGTCTTCCTCGTGTAAGCAGAACGTCTTTTACTACGGATGACCGAGTATGAGTGGAGTTTGATACGACAGGTAACACTACTTTGCAAATTCACCAGGAAACGAACTTACTTTGATACTTCAGCAAAGAGGATTATTAGGAAACATAATTGGATTTCCCAACAAGATGGCTGTGAAGCTGTGAACTGTTAGGCAATTCGTCACCGCGCAGTATCCGTTTTTATGACCACCGCATATATTACGTTTGATTTAAGATATTACATGAATGTTTTATTTAAAATTAAGATGCTCCGTAGATTGGCATAATTTAATACAGAAGACAAAAACAGCTGCTGGAGGGTTAAATAAATGTGAAAATCATGCATTACGTGTTAGTGCCGTTTTTCTGTGATGGAGTAGATGACGATTCTGGTTATATCTGGAAATTCATTCGTCTTACGATATTATAAAAAAAAAAAAATAAGTAATGGAAACAAATGTTCTTTTAGTAACAACTTCACTAAAAAAAAAATTACTTGGCTGAGCCTAGAATAATCGGATTTATTGTTAAATATTCCTGTTTACCTTTGTATAGGGTAATAATTATAGTAGTCAATTTTAAGTGCTGCTATAAAAATGATTTTAAAAAAAAGAGGGTACCTTGGAATATCGGTTTAGTGATGTCGCATATTACATTGAAGGTATATATAGTTTAAGGGGTAAAAACTAAATTTTTTTGAATATTGTAACTGGCTGAAGCACACCTGTGCAATAGTTATATTTTTTCGTCTGCCCTAATGACTTACTACCCGTAAACTCTATTACACATAAATAAATTTTACTACATAGGTACTGAGTACGTGGGTGATTGGCAAGTACATTTTAGAATCTATAGGTTTCAATGTATCATGTGTACTGATTTTAGTCCTGGGCCTGACGTGGTATTATTTACAGCCCAGTCTGGGTTCGGCTCAAGAGTATAAATGTTCAGTTGACTGATTAATTTATTTTTAAGTCTACTACAATATCTAAGTCAGTGTAGCTATCTTTATGAGCCAGATTCAAAATTTGATACAATCGGTGATGTTTACATAAGATAAAGAAAATTTTGAAATAATAGTACAGGCAAATTTGACTTTTGACTTATTAAAATATTGTTATTTTAGTTACAAAATATATATTTCTTTTAAGGTTGATTAGTTGAGTGATAATTCTAATATTTGAAATTACTGACAGAAAACTATAATTATTATCATAAGTAGGTTCTCTGCGCACCGCATTTTAAATATTTGTCTTAAAAACAATTTCACCCGTGATTCAATTAGTACGAAATTAGGTCACAATGCATACAATGTTTTTGGCAATTATACGTCTCGTTGAATTCTTGGAAGACTTATAGGAAATTGCACAACTTTATGTTGTCTTCTTAATAATTATGAAAAGGAATGGCACGAGTGGATGAGCTATTTGCAAAACAAATTATCTGAGCTACTATTGCCTATGTATGACCCAGCGGTACAAATTGAACTATTTGTAGATGGGAGTAAACTAAGCAATGATGGTATATTGCTCCTGAGATGGTGTGGTTTAAAGCCTTGCCATCTAGTAGTTTTCTTTAGTGTTAAACATCGTAAGAATATATATGAAAAATATAGGTTTTTATTTGTAGGCATTGGCAGTTAATTGTTTTACTAAACCCAAAATACAGAGTATATGTGCTGGGCCTACTGTATAGAATTAAAACTGATTGCAATATTCTGTTTTCAACATTTATCCATACTGAATTAGTCTCTCGTACAACAAGATGGTATGGCAGCCTGTTGTTATAAATGTCTGTGTAGTACATGATATCAACTGGAAGTAAAAATATCTCACGTGAACTCCCAAGTACCCAGTATACTAATTATATTATAGACTAGCTGACCCGGCAAACGTTGTTTTGTTTGTTTTACTACTATTCTATTTTTTTTATGTATATTTTCTCACCTTTTAAACCTTTCCTGGACTTCAACGATTAATTCAAAACCAAAATTAGCCAAATTGGTTCAGCCGTTTTCGAGTTTTAGCGAGACTAACGAACAGGAATTGATTTTTATATATTAGTTCGAACAATCTTCACCAATTAATTCATTGCAAACTAAATTTTTTTTGGGCGGCGTTTCGAAATGCATAGTATTTAGGAAACCTCATGTCTTTCAGACGATATCAAGAATAGGAGATAGAAATAATAATTAAATCTATTATGTAATAGATAACATAACTTATATTAGGCTCAACGATTGTATAAAGTAAATTGTATAAAGTGTAAATAAAGCTGTATAGGAAGGAAACATTTCGTCGGATGAAATATAAAAAAGGGACTTTCAAAAATACGGGCACTATTAAATTTAAGTCATCGGGAACATAATATATCTCTGTAGTAAAATGCTTAACTGGTTACAAATTTGGTATATGTATAAGTACTGTGAATTAATCTCTCGCTGTCCCACTATTTTAAAATTCGGTAGTGCAAAGTCCAAGTAACGATGAAGGGAAATCGGATTCATCAGGTATGAACAGCACTAATTAGATTATCGGTAAGACCCTTCGGATGCAATATGAGTTATTCAATTGGTCGATGAGATCTTTTGCACTATATCTGAAGAAAATTAGAGAATACCAACTTAACTGTCATAAGGTAATAGGTTTACAACGATATAAGTTTGCAATTTGCATATCAATGCATCCGATTAAACACATAGAACTTTACAATTGAGATAGCAGTTTTTCCTCCTCGCTTTAGCGAGAGAGATCTAATGGAAATCACGAAAATTATGTTCCGTTAGAGTGGCAAGAATAAAAGGGACTTTTATACTTCACATAAAATTCTTTCAAATGTTACTAGGTAATGAACCAATATGATATGATAAAATTAGTGAAAAAGGCGGGGTTTTCACGTAACTCGCAATGCGAAATTATCGTAATTGTTTAGTTGTTGCAAGTGACATAACAGCCTTGTACATTAGTGGCAGTTTTTGCCACATGATTAGTTTTGGTGCTGTGACACTGCAAAAGTGCATCTAGTGACCAGTAAGCAATTAGCGACGTTTTAGATGATTTTTTTTCGTTACGCTTAAAGGTCATTGCTAATCGCTGGCGAATTGCAAACGTTAGGTGATACGCCAGCGGTTGATTACTAATTCAATTAAAAAAGAAAACATAGCGAAAGTATAAGGGTTCCTAGTGTAACAGACTTCATCTACCCCTTAAGAGGTTTAGTGTAATAAAAGAAAATAATAAGAATCTATACTTTTTTTTTTTTTTTGTTAAAAATATGTCTGAATTATGTTTAATAAATAATATCAATGGAATTAAAGACGAAAATAAATAAAGAAAACTAATTCTCAATAATATATAAGACCTAAGAGATAAACATATAAAACCTTAAAAGTGAATGACAGGAAAGAAAATTGGAGGATAGAAAAACGAATGGGAGGATGGAAATAAAATGAAAAAATGGAAAGAAAACGGGGGATTTGTTTTAAAAGTTCTAGACGTTATAAAAGAGATTCTTCGTTTGAGACAATAATATAGATATATCAGGGATATTCCGGAGTGTAAATAATAATATAAATACTCTTAATGTGAGAAAAGAGATTGGTAAAAACTTGATTGATCAAAAAAAACCGTGAGTATGTAGAATAGAGATTTATTCAGGGATTACGTATGTATTTATGCAACTTCGTATTTGATATGTAGTCGTTGAGTTTATTTAAATCTAGCAGTATTGGTAGAATGTAGTTTTATTAGAAGGTAAATCTTTTGAATGTTGAATATACAATTTTAATAAACATATTACCGATAAATATGTGATTAGGTTTACAAGAATGAAATTGTGCAAAATGTTGTGTAAAGGTGGATCGATCCTAGACTGAGTGAAGAATGTTTGTTGTATGAAGAAAGGAAATTATTTATTTTAAGGAATAGCTGTTGAAAAGGAGTTTAATAACATAGGAGAAACGTGGACTTGTTTGCTTTATAGAAATTGTGTGATATTATTATTAGGGAAGTCTATTTTGATTTTAGGAAAATAAAACCATAATTTTTGCTGTTCTAATTGTTCTTTTCTTTCCATAAAAATGTGAACAATGGTTGTGGAGCAATTGCTGTCTTACAGTTTTGCAGCAGGGCTGCTAATCAAGACGAGGTTAAATCGGAGTCCTAAACAACACAGGTGATGTAGTTTTCCAATTTAAATTAAATTAAGTTTGTATAACTATACAAGACTACAATTTAAGTTTGTATAACTATACAAGACTAAGTAATGGCTTTACTTTATCAAATTTCAGTGCTTGACGGATGACAGTTTATTAATTAATTAGGAAATGGATTTATGACTTAATTATATGTATATAGATTTTCACCATCGGTATTTAAAGGAAACCCATTGCCTTTAGACACTATTATTATTATACCTATACCTTGCAAGTGACTAAGATTGCTATGTTTGTTAGGTTTCATATAATATAAAGAAAAAGGCTTTATATTATCAAATTTCAGGACATGTTGGCAAGACAGTTTATTATTTAACTAGGAAATAGAAATAAATGACTTAATTACTTTATATTATACCTTTATCGTCGGCATTTGGAGGAATCCCGTTGTCTCTAGACATTTATTATTGCATCTATACCTTACAATTGGCTAATATTGCTATGTTTGTTTATTTTTCATAGGAATAAGTAATGGCTTTGCATTATCCAATGCCAAAAGCATGTTGGCTAAATAGCTTATTAACTAACAAGGAATAGATTTATGTGCTTTAATTGTTTATACTATACTTTTACCATATGCATTTGAACTATCATTATTGCATCTTTACCTTACAAATGGCCGATATTGCTATGTTTGTTTATTTTTCATAGGAGTAAGAAATGGCTTTGCATTACCAAATTCAAAAGCATGTTGGCTAAATAGCTTATTAATTAGGAATAGATTTAGGTGCTTTAACTACTTTAAATTATACTCTTCATCTTCGTCATTTTGAAGGAATTCCATTGTTAGATACTAATACTACTGCACCTGAGTTAATATTATCAACTAGTTTCAACGTACAACCCGCAACATTATAGAAGCGAATCCCGCTGGATCACTAGATTTTCCCGGGATAGTAAATAGCCTATGTGCTAATCCAAGTCATCAACTATCTGTGCGTAAAATTTCATTCAAATCCGTTTCGAAGTTTTGCGTGCGGTTTTATCTTTTAAAATCTACTAACTGGTGATAACTACCACATATCTTTATAGATGAGAACCGGCTAGGAAGTTCCTAGAATAATTTCCATAGTACAGTTGATCCTGCTTGTTATTTAAACTTTAGGGATCGAGAGCTGATTCCTTTGGAGCCTTCGAGGCCGCGTGGGGGTGACTTCTTAGCTGTCTTCGGAGCTGAATGCAGAGTTACTGTAGGTTTGTTGCAGAGTTGGAGGTATGGCAAATACGATTTTAATTTCTGCATTGTTATAATTTTGGGCAGTTATAATTTTTTATGAAGGAACAATTAGGTGATAGGATAGGGCGTGTAGATATTAGGTGGAAGAACTGATGCTTTAATATATTGAGGAATTAAGGAATACTTTGTTTATTATTGACTTTCAATTAAAACTAGGTGATTCAAGCTTAGGAAATATTTATTATAGAAACTTTCTCTAGTTAAAATGATTACTTGAATTAATGCTTCAAATTGGATTAGGAGGGAATAGGATCTTTTAGGAATTGAAGGCAGACGGTCTGTTACTGTAGGAATAATATATTACAACCAATAAGTGGGGGCATAAATCTACACAAATTCACACGAAAACCTACCTTAATATGAATTATTAAAATTATGAAATGTTAATACGAATTATTATATCCTATTATAAAACTAAATATTAACTAATACGTAAATTAATTACATAGGCCAGTCCCTTAAAATCAAATCTTCATAAAACATTATTTTATTTACAATCAAATTTAAAACCGAGTACAAATATTAAACGAGATAATCACAAACTAATACAAATTACTCTCTTCGTATTTAACAAAGGAATAATTAATATAAACTGAATTGTTGAATTAAATTTGGAGCGAAAATCTTAAATGACTTTAATAAAGCTTCAGGGAGTTAGAGTACAAGAGAGGAATGAATGAACTTTAGTCCAAACGTATTATGTTTATTTAACCATATTTTGTATAAATTATTTACTTAATTTAATTAATTATTTATTTATTTTATTCTTATTTTATATTATTTATATAGGGATTTAGGAGGATAGGAATTATAATATTAAACTTCTTTATCAAATTATTTCTTTTGGATAATTGAAATGTTATTGTTTATAGTGACAGTGCATAACAGATCTTTTAGTAAGATAGGAAGTTTACTAAATAAATCTGAAATTAAGGTTAATTACTAATTTTGGATTAGATATTTTTACCTTTTACCTTGGTAAATAGATCATGTCATCTTCATCTCACGGGAATATCGACTTTACGAAGGCAACAAGTTGTGCTGGGTGTATCTATATAAGGACATACATGTAATGTTGTCATTATGGTCATCTTCTCTTTACCAGTGCAGACACACGGTTCATATGCCCCTCTGTCGCAAGCATGGTATTTGGGGCGATAACCCAGATAAACACCCAACTATACCGCCAAGCAAAGTTGATCCATTTTCATATCTAATCATCTCAGACATGAACTATTTTACAGAACTAGAGTTATTTGTCTAAATTGTTTATCTGTATATATTCATATATTAATCTGGATTCCATGATTGAATCTATACATCATAAGGATTGTACAAATGAACTTTACTTATGATTATTCGGGTGGATAGATGTTTCATAATACTGTTCACTTAAAGCAACAATAGATCTAATAAGCGTTGATTTCTAAAAGTTCAGACCTTATTAAATTCTGAAATTTGATTAAAGAGAAATTGAAATAAGAGTAATAGAACTCTAATAATCTGGAGAAGACATAAATAACTTAGTTTCATTAGAAAACGAGTATAAGACGAATTGTTTGGATTCTAAGATGTATTGAGTATTCAATCACAATATTAGAGAGTTCTAAGATCTTACTAAATTTCATCTATAACTTCAAATTCAATTAATAAGTAATATTTCATTGCTTGTGGTGACTATAAATTATTAGGGTTATAGGAGGAAATTTGACTATAATAACTTTAGAACAAAGGTTAATTTCTAGTTCAGTAATAATTTATTTTAATTATTTGGCTTTTTGATTGGACCATACCTTCGTCACAAGATAGTGTCGGCTTTGCGAAGGCATCAGGGTTGTATGCATGTCGCATGCATTGTGTATATCTATATAAAGGCACACATGTAATGTTGTCGTTATGGTTATCTCCTCGTTACCAGTGCGTGGTCCTCGGATAAGCCCCACCGCAAACTGTGTATTCAGAGGGTTAACCCAGATAAACACCAACTATCTATCGCCTAGCAAAGTTGAACTATTTACATAATTAATCAAATCGTCAACCAGGTATGAGCTACATCACAGAGCTGGATATATTAAATTGCTTGTTTTAATGTATTTTTATACATTAACCTGAGTTCATTTGACTTTCGTCATAAGGATTATCTTAATTGATTTTACTTATGAAATTTTTATGATTTGGATTATTTGAAGTTCATTGCGAGCAATGATTACTTTTATATATGTTTATTTATCGCGTACCGATTATTAATGTTTCGGTATTGTGATTGAAGACAACATATTATCTGTCTTAGTTTTGTCAAGTAATTGTTAAAACAAACTTGCACAAACTTTAATTGTAAACTTGAGAATTATATTTATTATTTGGCTTTTGACTGTGCTCAATACAAATGATGCACCTTGGTCATGCCAATATTTATTATTACTGGCTGTTACTAAAATAACAACAGTATATACCTTATCAACATTTATGTACTCCAAGTCAATGCTATCGCAAACTTGAGTACTTTATATATTATTTTAATTATTTTACTTTGATCAAGTCAATGCTTAATCGTATACTTGAGAATTATATTTATTGTTTGGCCTTTTGACTGTGCTCAATACAAATGATGCACCTTTGTCATGCCAATATTTATTTATTATTTTGTTACTGTTTGTTACTAAAATAACAACAGTATATATTTTTATCAACATTTATTTACTTCAAGTCAATGCTTAATTGTATACTTGAGAAACATATTTATTATTTGGCTTTTGACTGTTCTCAATACAAATGATGCACCTTTGTCATGCCAATATTACTTATTATTTTGTTACTGTTTGTTACTAAAGTAGCAACGGTATATATTTTTATCAACATTACTTACTTCAAGTCCATGCTTAATTGTATACTTGAGAAACATATTTATTATTTGGCCTTTTGACTGTGCTCAATACAAATGATGCACCTTTGTCATGCCAATATTACTTATTATTTTGTTACTGTTAGTTACTAAAGTAGCAACGGTATATATTTTTATCAACATTACTTACTTCAAGTCCATGCTTAACTGTATACTTGAGAAACATATTTATTATTTGGCCTTTTGACTGTGCTCAATACAAATGATGCACCTTTGTCATGCCAATATTATTATTTTGTTACTGTTTGTTACTAAAATAGCAACAGTATATATTTTTATCAACATTACTTACTTCAAGTCCATGCTTAACTGTATACTTGAGAAACATATTTATTATTTGGTCTTTTGACTGTGTTCAATACAAACGATGCACCTTTGTCATGCCAATATTTATTTATTATTTTGTTACTGTTTGTTACTAAAATAACAATAGTATATATTTTTATCAACATTTACTTACTTCGAGTCCATGCTTAACTGTATACTTGAGAAACATATTTATTATTTGGCCTTTTGGCTGTGCTCAATATTAATGACGCACCTTGGTCATGCCTATACTCATCAACTTCCAAACAATGTATTCACATGTTTGGACATTAAACTATATGGCTATCACTTGTGACCCCACAATAGTAAAGCCTATCTGCCAATAACTTGGTTCTTCATAATATATTGATTTTCTCTTTGAGATTAAGGACTTTAGTTCCTTTTAGTTTCAATATACTTCTGGGGGATACGCTAGGAAGGCCTTCAGCCGGCTTGGTATCCACACATGTGAGGCGTGGCGGCGCCTCTTACATATCCCACAATAATAAAATTGCGGCACTAAAGTGCTTTACAACTCCCAACCTAAATATTACAATAATTTTATCCATATATTCCATACTGCCGTACTTCTTTCCTTTAGATGAAGACAATGTAATTATTAATATCATCATATTGCTTTCTTAAGCTATATATTTTATTATGTATTTTATGTATATATTTAATATGTTATTCCCTTCCTTAAAGTCAAATATCTTTATTATGTACTTATGTATCTATGTAATGTATTACTCCTTTTCTTAATTCAAATATCTTTATTATGTATTTATGTATTTATGTAATATATTACTCCCTCCCTTAAGCCAAATATATTCAATTTATTAAATTTTAGTCCTTTAAATCAATCTATAGTATACATTTCCTGATAAAGTATGGTTGTTTATAAGAGATGAAGTGTACCTTTGAAAAGAATGATTGGGTAAACTATATAACACAAAATGAGTCCTCAATTTAACACTAGATGAATCATTTGGCCAGATAATATGATTATAACTCTGTTGACTCCTTTATAAACGAAATATAACAGACAATTTTGTTATATTTAAAATGTGCGTTTAGAGGGTCTTCGGGAGAGTTTGTTACACTAGTTTACTTCGGAACCCTAAAGAGGGTAATTTAATATTTATTTACTTTGTTTTGAATTCATAGTAACATTCCAATATAAGAATTAATGGATTTTATTGGTTCCACGTATATATAAAAATACTTCAATGGGAGAAATGGTCGTGATTCAGGGCGAACACGATTATTATGATAACATTTAAGATATTTTGGTTACAGTGGTGAAACACGGGAGGTTCACTACAATATTATGGAATTACTGATATGTATTACACTATGGTTTCGGTTGTGAAAAATGATTTGCACCAAAACCATAGACAGAGGATTAGAGATATTGTTGTGAGTCGGAAGCCACAATAATATTATAATTGAAGAATGTACTATAGTTACGGTAGTAAAACCCAGGAGGGTTATAGCAGTGTTAGGGATGGATGGATAGATTATTTTATTTAAAGACTAGCTGTTGCCAGCGATTTAGTCCGCGCGGACTTCGTTTACTCCGCACAGCCTCACTCCCGTAGGTGATAGCGTGATATGTAACCTATATGTTGATCCGTCCTATTAGTAATATTCATGCAAAATTTGAAGTAAATCCATGCAGTACTTTTGAGTTTACCCCGGACATACATACAGACAAACAGACAAAAATTCTAAAAACTATATTTTTGGCTTCTATGTCGATTGTAGATCACGCCCCAAGTCTTTTAAAAAAAAATATTCAATGTACAGTTTTAATTTTCTTACGCTTTTATTATATTTATAGATTATCGATATGTATGATACTACATATTGTTTTGGTTGTCAAAAAGAAACTCGCCACTAACAAAAAAACGGTCGTGGGTCGGTAGAGTCGCAATAGTATATTATACAGGTATGAATAAATAAATAGAAATTTATTTATTTGATTAATAGGGTTGATTGTAATATATGAATATTATTTAATTTGAAAAAAAAAAATAGTTCTTGGGTTAAATTGGATATATGTATTGGATAGTTATGATGGGACTGGGAAAACTATATCTATATATTGTAATAAATTGTATACATGATAATAAAGGACACGATCAGTTGATTTTGCTGAGTTTAGAATTAAAGAATAGAATTATATTAAAAATAAATATGTGACAAAATTTATATATTTATTTTTATTATAATACTAGCGACCTGCCCGCGGTTTCACCCGCGTAGCTTTTGTTCCCGTGAGAATATCGGAAAGGTTTATATACCAAAACCTTCCCCAAGAATCAGTCTGTCTATCAAAAAAACCGCATCATAATCCGTTGCGTAGTTTTAAAGATTTCAGCATACATAGGGACATAAGGACATAGGGACAGACGGAGAAAGCGACTTTGTTTTATACTATGTAATGATTGGTCTTATCGGATATGTATGTTCTGGAATCTGCCAATTTTGTATAAGGAGATTCTGATGTATGTAGCAAAATAATAAAAGAA
Organism: Apodemia mormo; assembly: GCA_036924255.1. NCBI lineage: Eukaryota > Metazoa > Arthropoda > Insecta > Lepidoptera > Riodinidae > Apodemia > Apodemia mormo. Next base: position 30,801,053 of record JAUPFN010000006.1, read on the forward strand.
ATAAAATACATACATATCGATTATTTGAGTTATTTGGTAAGCATTAAAATTTATTATGAAATTATTTTACATCGACAAATACCAGTAAGTGTCAGAACAATTTGGAAAAAAAAGATGTTAAAACACCAGTTTTGTAATATAAAAGGATTCAATAATTTAAAATATGGTGTTACTGTATCGCTTTTAACTCTTACTTCTTTTTACTTTCACATGGTTTACTTAGTCTGTTGTTACATAAAGTTCTTGCTTACTAGAGAATACGAGAAACTTGAATTATAAAGAAAAATATTATTTATTTTATTAATAATATGAAAATTTGTAATATAGTACAGACACTTTTATTGACTTTGTTTTACATCATTTTGAATGATTTTTTTTTGTATATGTATTAAAATTCAACCTAATTTAATTTACAATCAGTGACGTATTAGAACTTTGTTATTAACGAGTTTTGAAAGAACTTAAATTTAATTAAAATATGTTTCAATTTATGCAAGAAAACAAAATGAAATTGTTTTAAACTTAAGTGTAGATCGATTGTAATCCTATATTGGTTTAATTATTAATTGTAAACCTGCTTTAGGTAATATTTGTAAACAAATATAATTGATAGCTAAATAAATGACTATGGAAATGGTTATGAATATGCAATGTTCTAGTGCATTCTCCAAACAACATTGTAAGGCAAAGATAATAAAGAAATAAAATAGTTCTATCTAACAGTAAACATTTAGATATTAAAAACAAACAACTTTCATCAAAGAAATTTGTATGTGGTTTTTCGAAAGTTTGCTTTATTCATTCAAAGAATATTTTTTTTCATATAAAAAGGGAACCATAAAAGGTGTAATCTATATATGGTATAAAAACATTGTAATGACTAATAGCTCTGTTAAGTAGATATCGATATAAGAAATAATGTGGATGTAAGTATAGTCATATATTTAAGATATTTTTCGTTTAACGTTATAGCTCAAACGTAATTATTGATCAATCGTAATTATCGACTATTTAACTGCTATAATTTATTGGGTTTATATGTATGGTTTTCAGTCGCTAGTAATCATTAGCATACAAATATGTAGTGAAATTATTGCATTAAAACATAGTAATTATCATTCTTGCAAATCTCCCCGCTGAGTAGAAATCAGTCGAACTTTATTGAAGAAAATATTAGATGTAAGCCAAAAAAGGATTTTTGTAAGTGTAGACATATTTAGATATTTTTCGCTTAACATAGTTCAATTGATATAATTTGATTGATTATTTATTTGATCGATTATTAAATTGTTATAACATATTAGGTTCATACGTATGGTTTTAGTCACTCATAATTATTAGTGCCCAAATACGAAAAAAAATATTACGTTAAAACATTGTAATTAGCATTCTTGTATGTTTAATATGTTTCGTTTATTTTATAATTCAATTTTAATTATTGGTCAATTGTAATTATTGATTATTAATTGTTATAATGTATTAGGTTTAGATGTATGGTTTTAATCACTAGTAATTAGTAGTATATAAATAACTTGTACTAGTGGACAACAGATAGCAGAACATTGAACCTTTCTTTTAAGAATTAAAATGTTCTGTGCAATGTAATAAATAAAATAAAATAAATGAGAAACTAAAACATTGAGGCCAAGTGTTAGGTTTTGAAAAACGAGCGTGCATGAGGACATGCACGAGATCAGGATGGTCGAGTGTTAGGTTTTTATTTAATAAAGCAGGATTTTGCCCGACATCGTTGTTGTGCGAATTAAAATGATTTACTCTGGTAACACAGAGCTTGCACGAAAACAACAATGGCGGGTAAGACGGGTTGAAAACTCGGACATTCAGTCTCTTGCATCGGTCAGGGTAACACACATTGGCCTCCGTTTAAAAGTACGATAATATTTAAATAATTCAGAACGTGCATAAGCAATTTAAGGTACATGTATTTGTTAATTTATATTATTATATTATATTATGTTTCGTTATTTCATCATGATAATTTAAAGATAGAATGTTTGTAAAATAAAATATAAAATTGTAAGAACCGATTACGTTTGTTTTAATTAGATTAATATTTAATACAAGGGCGGAATCTGGCCATTGCCCATTGGTATTCTCTCATGCACCACTTTAATTGTCAAATGTAGGGTATTGATTACAGGTAGGTACCGACCTACCTACCTAAGTTAAGGTTAAGTAGGGGAGCCTGAGAGGGGATTTTTTGATTTATTCGAGCGCGGCTAATCAGCATAGGGGAATAACCTTGCATGCTGTTGAGGTCCCCCTGAGGCTGTATGAAAATATATACTCTTCGTCCGCACGGACTTCGTTTACTCCACACTGCATCTCCCCCGTAGGTGATAGCGTGATAATATGTAGCCTATATGTTGACCCGACCTATAAGTAATATTCATGCAAAATTTGAAGTAAATCCATGCAGTACTTTTTAGTTTACCCCGGATATACATACAGACAAACGGACAAACGGACGAACGGACGAACGGACGAACGGACGAACGGACGAACGGACGAACGGACGAACGGACGAACGGACGAACGGACGAACGGACGAACGGACGAACGGACAAACGGACAAACGGACAAACGAACAAAAGGACAAAAGGACAAACGGACAAACGGACAAACGGACAAACGGACAAACGGACAAACGGACAAACGGACAAACGGACAAACGGACAAACGGACAAACGGACAAACGGACAAACGGACAAACGGACAAACGGACAAACGGACAAACGGACAAACGGACAAACGGACAAACGGACAAACGGACAAACGGACAAACGGACAAACGGACAAAGGGACAAAGGGACAAAGGGACAAACGGACAAAGGGACAAAGGGACAAAGGGACAAAGGGACAAACGGACAAACGGACAAACGGACAAACGGACAAACGGACAAACGGACAAACGGACATCTGCCTGTTTGCTATCTTATGATATAAAAAAAATCCTTCATAATAAAAAAAATCCAACCCATATTCAACCGCGTTTAAGAATGTCAAGACAACGTTATCTTTTCAACTTTGTGACCTTTTTACCTTATAAATCGTCAGATTTTCAAAATATATCTACATTTTTTATGATTTTACGCACTTTAGTAATTCTAGGTCGGTATTTTTTTTTTACCCATTTTGAACATTTTGTAGATGCTTTTCTTCTATTAAATTAAAAAACATTATAGATGTTATAACTTCTTATTTTTTCTATTACCTATATTACAATATCCATTAGGTCTCCACGACGTTCGAGTAAATACTCATTTAGCATCTTGAGCCCCCCTAGTATTTTAATTGATCATTAGTTTTTTCATTACGGCTCATAGGAAAAATCATCGTGTATATCAATAGTTGTGTAGCTGTCGATGCACCTCCCTGAAAGTTATCCAGCTTGTCAGCAAATTTATGCTGTATAAGGTATTAAAACAAGCCAAGTGCAAAACATATTGCATGTACATTTGAGTTTTGGAAGCTTTGGATGCGGTATTCGCGAGACTAACGGAAGATATATTTTAAACTTTCTACCTTCGACACTTAGTGAAGTTCTTTGATTATTCGATAAAAATACTAAATAATGCATTTATACTTTTATTTCATACGCACATAGTTTTGGTGAATCAGTCAACTAGTTTCGCTTTTCAAAGCAATTTCAGAATTACGTCCTACCAAGTAATTTTCTGGGAAACACGATTGCAATTTGGATGTAGTTGTCTCCTCCGCTGTGAGCATGTCTATCACAGGGCTCTACCTCTTGAATGGAAATGTAAAGAAACCTAAAATTTTCACCGAATGCGTATGATTGTGGCCTAAAAAAGTCGAATCCCAAAGGTATTCCGTACAAGTAACCTAAGTAAATATTGCTTGGGCGTGTGGAGCCGTTCGAGTGCGAATCGAAGTCGCACTTGTTTTAGAGCATTGATATAAAAAACCCAAGTCCCGAACAAAATTGACACTTAAAACTGTCCCTATTTCACATAGTAGTTATAGATATGACAAAAACCTGTGGCAAAAAAATATTTTTTGCATATCCAGCTTTAAGCGCAAGATTTATAGTTATTTTTACAAAGCAATGTACAAAAAATAATAAAATTGACAGTATCGCGATCGAAGTGATTCAATTTGAAATGAGCGCAAAATTTGAAATCGTGCACTCATTTTTAGAAGACAGTTTTGAGACACTGAATGTGCATCTTGGTTTTCTTATATCAATGCTTTAGAGGCACTGCATTAGTTACATATCCGTCTAGAATCCGTGGAAACGTTTTCATTAATTTAATTTAATTTCTTTTTACAACAATAATTGTTTATTACTTACTGATAAGTAGATACACTAATAATATTTAATCTATTTATTCCAAAACAGATTATTAGCCTTATGACATACAGTAATCGATTTGGCACACATGAGGATCACCAACAATATTACTAGCCTTAAATCGGCGAATCTTAATTTTAGTTTATTATGCCTAGTACGCAAAGGAATCGGAGTTATTACAGTCATTCACATTCTGATAGTGGTCTATTAAGTCACCAGCTAACTAAAAGAAAAATACATCTTGTCCTTAAAACCCAACTTTTGCAAGGCTGGTATACAAGCTTGGTTGACCATTGTGAGGGGACCACACATGAGCACGAAGACGTCAGGTCCAGGTGGAAACAAATGCTTCGTTATCATGTCTTCGTTGACGAAACCAGTACTGTATTGCCATCCTTAAAATAAACAACTAAAGTTTATTTAAACATGTAGGTAGGTATCACTTTTAATCATAAATCAACAAAAACTAACTCCTAATTCTCTGTATCTCTAAAACCCTGAAATTATGGGATTTAATGGGCAAAATAACAAACATAAAAATATACTTCTGGATTGTGAACCTCTTCCTTTCCGGAAAGTTTCCAGATGCCTGTCTAAGATGCCTGTAAAAATACGTATTTTTTTTAAATTGCTTCTCTAAAATATTACAAAGATATCATAAGCAAATCGTATTTGTATTATTCTTATTCGCGAAAAGAAAGCGCACTTCTCTACAGCCCTAGATTCAATCCAGCCCTCTCCAGTCTTCAGGGGTATGATTTAGCTAAGACAACTCAAATTGAGTCGAAGCACTTAAGGCTCTTACATATTATATTTTCTCAGAGAATTAGTATCTGAGTTGGGCATAAAGTTTTATTAAGGTTAAAAGTTAAAATCTTCGTGCAGCTTGGACTGTGGCTATGTGATACCACACCCACTAGGGTGACAGATACTTCTCGAACGAACACCAAAATCTGTCGGTCCCGGTTTTCCTTATAAATAAGCAGTAATAATATCAGATCGATAAAATTCTGCGATGGGGATTCATCTCACCAACCAGTGAATAATGGTAAATCAGAAAATCTATAGACGTTCGGTTTAGCCTGCCTACCTATCCTACAAAACCAGCGAGATGAAACTCTCAAAAAAGGGCATATTGTTATCACTTATCATACATATTGAAATTAAATCTTATACCTTTATTTATTTTATCAATTGTGTACCACAACTTAAACTGATGCGAATATTCCCTTTCATATTTTTCTAACTCGTCCCTTAATATAATATCTTCTTCTGTCTGGTTGGCAAACAACAGACGAAGCTCAGTTGGGTCATTGGCATCTCTACATATTTGTCTAATGAGTTGTAACATTGGCGTAATGCCCACACCACCTGTAAGTTTGTATATTATTAATAAGTATATCAATATTTGACAGTTGGTTTAATCTTTTGATTTAGTGCAGACACCCGGGTTGTAATGATTAATAGAGATATTTGTGCTTTGTTTAATTAAACAATTAAGGGATTATACAGTGTTTTATAACTCTATTAATTAATAGTCCCTCTCTATTAAAAAGTAAGGCATCTGCGTTACTACAAAGCAGTTTGTGAAAAGTGTACGAATGGTCAAACATAAGTTTAGTAAAATAGAAGTACCGGTTTTGGCCATCTTTGACGCCAATTGAAATATAAAATATTTCATTGGCGTATAATTTTACTAACTTTTTAAAATTTTGCACTTAGATGAATTAAAATGAGGATTTGCATATCTACACATTATTTTTATAAAAATGTTGACATGAAATGTTCAGAAATAGTACAATGACCACATCCGGTACATACTTCCACCCTTAATACTACCGTTTGTGATTACTGGGCGGTAAAGTTCTGCAAAGTCTCGCACGGGTTGGATAGAACTAGGGATGCAAACAATACATCCATTTTTTTAGACATCAATATATCGTTTATAAACATCGATGTAGAAGCTCCACACATCAACGATACACCGTTCTTCGTGAGCGATGTTTTATAACGATGTTTTATCATAGTACCATCTTCTCCCCGCTCTCGAGTACCCCCACAAAATATTCAATACAAGTAATTTATATGGCAAAACATCGAACACAATCAACATCAATGTATCGTTCATAAACATCGAGGTTTTCCCCTACGCACTTACTTTAATAGGCACGTAATTGTTTATCTCACTAGTGAAATAAACAATTACGTGCCTATTAAATATTAGTATATTATCTTCGTAAGGAAAATGTTTATCTTGTCACCATGATAAAAAAACATAATATCATGCGTTTATTAGAGGTTATAATATATGATACTGAGAATTACGTATGCCTGTTTTAGACATGCGGCGGCGCGCGTATCTAGCCAAGTTCAGAGAAGAAACTGGTCACGCAGCACCCATGTGTAATATCCTTAATGCTACGTACATGAAATTTAGCACATTTATGAATATCTCTTTTAACAAAACAAGCAGCTATTGATATTATTAATAATTAAGAACCATAATTTTTGTGACTAACTGACATGTCCATCTATATAAAAATAAAAACTTAACTCACTACCAGATGAACTTGAAACTTGATATTTGATACCAAGGTAGACTTTTAGAAATATACAAATGAAAAATTAAGAAAAATTAAAATTCTTGATTGCTGTTGCCCGCGACTTCGTTAGCTTGACACAATAACATTACTTATTTTTACTTATTCGGGAAAAAGTAGATTTAGTAGCCTAGAACTTGCATTGTGTAAATATGTAATCGTCTGTTAAAAAAAATTAAGAACCTACATTACTTTTAAAGTAGCTAACATTGTGATAGTACCAAGAAAAAAGAAATTGTTATATAAATTTATTTTAGAATGTTGCATGTTCCTGTCACTTAAAATTTTTGGTGTTTCTTTGCAAAACTTGGCACCCAAATAGATCCGAATTTTTTTGTCTGCGAAATCGACAGAGACGTATACTCTTATATTAAACTTGGCTCTCATTTCACATTTATATTTGGACAGGATAATAATTGTAAGTGCTACAGTTAAAGTTCCGTAAATTGCGAATTATTAGCACATGGCTCGAAATACAAACGTAATAGCGGCAAGTCAGTTGCTGCCGATTTGTTTATTAATATGAACAGTTAGCTTTTAGTTTTCTTTCCTAGAAAAGTTGCCTTTCACAGCAGGGCCCCGTTGACTAGGACCTTATTTAAATTTGTGAGTAATACTGCCATGACACTTGATATATACTTCTTACATACATTACATATATTTCTTTAACGACAGTAAAGGCAGTTTCAACTCGGTGTATATTATGAAGAATTTCCTTGCTGTATGCTAACTGTGCGGACGCAGCCGGGATGTGTAGCATTAGTTTAGGAAAACGCAGGTATTTTTGCTAAATTGCAATGTTACATGCAATTTTATATTAAAGAAAGGAAATAACGTTCATTTGCGGCAGCACCGATATTTCTCAAAAAACATCGTTTTACAGGAGCGTCATTACTGTGCAAATTACCAAAACAGAAGATTCAATACTGTAATGGCGTAACTCTTAAGTAATTTCCTGTCTCACTTACTTTAAGCCCTAAAGAAATCACGCTTGTGCAATATACGGAGCACTACTTTACTACACGAATGTATTATTAACTTAAAATCGACAATTTTGAGTTATGCCGACATTATAGCAAATGAGCGATAAGTATTGTATCACGTCGTTTATATTACGGAGACAACTTAAGATGGTGCTATGTTGGAGTTTCCCTAACAGGAAACTTCTACATAGCACCATCCTAGGTTAAGTTGCCCGTTGCCTGTATCTGTGCTAATCGCAACGCAATGGTATAGAAAAAAAACATTTGGATTTGGAGGTATGGAGGTCCTGGGGAAGGGTGGTGGTGTTTTGTGTGCTTCAAGAATCATACAGTTGATGGATTTCCAGACATCGAGATGGTGATGAAATTTTGAATTATATCAAGATGTCCAATGATGAAATTCTACAGCAGGGATTAATCTAAACAACTCGTCGGAACATACCCCATGACAGAAGATGCAGAGTTAATTCATATTTCAATACAATGGCAAAGAATAGCCCAACAGGCGATTTTTGCATTTACTCGAGCGCGTCAGATTAATATGGGGGTGGGGGGGAGGTACCTCGTTTACTGTTGAGGCTCTCCAACAAATATAGCAAAAAATGAAAAATAAAATTCCAATAACTTCGGCTTGTGGAAATTGTCAGATTATATTTTTTTGTCATCCTTACATCATTTCCTCTATAATAAAAGAAAATTCAGACGCGCTCGAGAATTTCAAAACAACGTTTTCTTTGCAACTTTGTGACCCTCCCTCCTATCACTCCCCTACGCTACGCTACATTTGAATCGTCAGATTTTTTTTAATTTTATCTAGCAATTAACCCAGCATACCTCAATCTGATGCAATTTAGCGTTTCCATGTCACAGTTTTTTAAACATTTTTTTTATCCATATGTCTATTATATCTGTAGATTTTTTTGCCACCATTGAAATAAAAATATTATTATAACCTTTTATTTTTCCTATAATTTAATCTACAAAATCCAATAGGTCCCTACGACGCTCGATCCCCATTTAGCATCTTGGGCTCCCCTACTACTACGTTGAATACGATTAAAGCGACAAACAACATTCACTAGACAAACATGTCCGTGGGCAAGTCTGCAGACATGCCCGCCGGACTTTGCTTCTATAGGTCTGTGAAAATGTCTAAGATTTTTGAAGCCAATATAGCTTTCTAGCTTTACCTTTCATGAGAACACGGAACTAAACATCACTCACTATGTCGTCTCCAAAGATTCCAATATTGGTTAAGGATATCAGTATTCTCAAAACGACGAAATACATAGGATGATTTGTAGCGGTAAACAAGAAAACTTAGTTCTTCTTGGAATAAAACGACTTAATTTAGTCTACTCTCCTCGGAAAATAGGGAAAGTTGTCACTCAATTTTTGACACAAGATTTTCCGGCACTTATTGACTAGTTTCCGAGAAACATCGCTGCGGCCAGAGAATAAAGCATTATTAGTAATGTTGTTTCACATATCATTAATATGTAGAACAAGCAGTATAGGTTAGCCTTAGGAAGCACCAGCAATGATGAGTGTAAGGTTAAAGGATGCGCTGTCATTGGCGTCTTGATGCTCTGATCTGCCAATATACTGGTGATCTAATTGTATAATTTTTTGAGAAACCCATTGAAAGAATGCTTTGTGCTATATTTGATCGAAGACTTTTGCTATTTTCAAACCAACTGCCACAACCTACCCTGGTTTTCCACTGTCTGCACCCACCGGTGTGTTGAATAAACTAAAAAAAAGTAAATAAAAACCATACTGACTATCGCTAATCAGCTTGTGCTTGTCTAGATATCTCAAAAGTTGGCGATTCCATTATTTTGGAGAACAAGGAAGTTATTGCTAAATGCTCTTAGTTTGACGGATCTAAGTAATCGCCTTTTTTGGGGATTGGGCGCACTAAAGCGTTCTTTCAAGTTGTTGGTACAACGCCAAATAAATAGGAGAGCCGGAAAAGACGTACTAACATCAGTGCCAACTCAAGTAACAAATCTTGAAATTTGAGTACGATTGGAGAGATGTCGTCAGGCCCACTCGACTTATAGACGTCTAATGAAATGTTTTACGCACTGTCGTTTGGAAAACTTTACCTCAGAATAGAACAATGACGCTACGTGATGATAGAGGGTATGATTCCTGATCGTCTAGAGTCAAATTGGCTGCTAAGAGTGAATTCGAAAGATTGACCTTTTCGTTTAAGATATGGTGTATACGCGTAGAGATATGGATTTTTTTACAGTGATCACAACGCATTGTAGGCTATTTTTATGGTTAATGAGAGTTTTTAGTCTCGAAACGTAACGCATAATATATTATGAGACAATATTGGTTTGAACATCCAAACCAAACGAAGTAGGCCAAATCTACGTTTTAAAATCAATCTTTCTTCATTTGAACTCCAAATAAAATGATACGAGGAGAGTCCTATGCCTAATTTATTTGGTCAGATTTGTATAAGTTAACCCACTATCGACAGTACAATATTAAACGTAGATAAATAATTATTCATACCAGCGATCATATTAATTTTTTTAGCGATAACTCTCGTCGGTGGAACTTCTTTGTCTTTTATGATGAATGTCCCAATATCAGTGTACTTTAGTCTCCCGAATGGACCAGTTACATCAATTGTATCACCTATTTTCATGTTTTCGAAGTGTTCAGAAGTCCTGCTACCGTCCAGGACACCATTTTTAAAGTACACCTGAAAGTGGAATTACTATTTGATTAGTTGATAAATAAATAAATTACCTAGCTTCTTTACAGCCAAAACTGTGAAATCCGATTTGTGGCAACATAATCATGGCAAATATCTCAACATTTTTTCCATGAGGTTTTAAAGAGAGTGACATGAGATATTACGTGTACATTTAATGGTCTAGCGGTCAGCCTAAAAGGCTTTGATTGTGGCGCTTCAGGTTTTATCTCCGGTCGGAACAAAAGTAGGTAAGTGTATTTGAGGTTATTTCAGCGGTTACCTTGAAAACTGTTATCGCAGTAGTAGCTCGGATTCAAATTAGCTCAAGCTGGTGATCTGGTTATCGTACAGACACGATCAATAATCTTTAATAAGTCGGCAAAATTTCGGCGATGAGGATCACGGTCTTTCTCGCTAAGCGACAAACCTTAGTGAAACAAAATGTCTAATCACTCTGCCTACATTGGAAGGAAACCCACGTAATAATATATTTTACATTTTTACTAGGCCAGTATAGTTTACTTACTTAGGTAAACACAAAATGAATGTGATATAAAGTCTGTAAACTGCAGATTAAGAGTCGATAGAGCCTTCTCTATAACTTGCTAGAAGACAGACAACCTAAATGTTCGGAAAATAAAATGTATTTTGTACAGGCGATAATGATAAATGGCTCACTTAAACAACAATATCTTACCTTTACAATTAATTCAAAATAACCTTTATCTTCGTCGCTGGAAATAGGTGAGTAAGGTCTTACAACTAGACTATCTTTAAATTTAAACGATAAATTGATGTACTGGCCTATAGACATACCTGAAATAAATTAAGTAAATCTTATTAAAATACTAATAATATTATTTTCTTTTAAGAAGTTTAATTAGAATCAGCAGCTGTTCCATACTTTAAAAAGAAGTCTGTGTACAGGAGAGTCATCTGCTTGTTTGCAATCCTATGCTTTAAAAAAATCTGTTAATAATTACTCTTTAAGTCATTTTAAAACATTTTATACTATTTACACTTTTTAGGATTTCGCACCTCAAATGGAAGAAACGGAACCTATATAGAATGACTTGTGTGTATGTCATATACAATGTCTTAATGTCTGTCTATCTCTCTGTCATATACAATGTGCTCCGAAAGCGCTAATCCGAATGAAATGAAATCTGTTACACATATAACATTACGTGACGTTATATTATGTGTAACAGATTTTATTACGTACGTTACACATGTAACGTTAATAAATATATATTTTTTAACTCAAAAAGTTCATAACATACAGAAGCCAGAGTAACGCTTGTATGGCGGTAGTTATAATCTAAAGTTTTAAAAGAATTGGAGTTTGCTGATTCGGATTTTGGGTGTCTAAACTTTAGCTATGGTTGTCGCTTTCTGTAATTAAATAAAAATAATCCGATTACAGCGAAGCCATTTTTCTTGAAAGCGGTTTTAAAGACACTTATTTTACTTTGAGAGTGTGCTTATGGTCTTTTCATAATGCATAATTAACATGGGATACAATATGTCACTATCATGTCACCCAATAAATTTGATTGATTGGGTTAAGATTCTATGGTTGGTGTCAAGCAGGAAGCAGGTAAGTCTGCCTAAACCATGGTATATATAGGAATCGGTTTTTTGGCTTAATCGTTTTAGCGTGAAAACATATTATATACACAATATGTGTACATTAAAGTATTAAATAAATAATAAATACATAAGTGTACACAATATAATAAATAGTATAAGAGCAATATTATGACGTTGATATAAGAAAAATTGTGAATATAAACAAAATTACCCAAAACATGTTTAGACGAAGGTAGTCCGAATCTCAATCTTCTTGTGTCATAATTAATTTCTTCTCTTTTAATGAGTGGAACAGTGTATCTTGTATTGGGATCTTTTAAAACAATTATATTTTCGCTATTTTTTGAACTTTTTCTCCATAGACAGTTTGCAAAAATAGTTATCAGAATTAGTAGTGAAAAAATTCCAACTACTATGGATATTGTCTGAAAAAAAAATATATTTAGGTACCTGCTATTTTTTGGACATTATTCTTTAAAAAAAACTTAACTCTGGGTTAGTGTCTCTTTTAAAAAATAGTTCTACCATCCTAAAAACAGTTCCTAAAAGGTGATCTTGTAATTGTAAAATAAATATTGCCCTCACTGGTAACTACTTGTGATTGTAATAGAGTTTGGCTACGTCTCACCGGTATTTTGTATCACAGATTTATCATATTCTTTCGAAATAGCATCAGTGTTGTTTGATACCATCGCTACTATACTATAAAACATTTGCTTCATTAGATTATTTTATAACTCCACATTGATCCGGGGCCCTTATAGACCAATTATTCTTCTGACAGGCAGTCCAGGCGAGGTGTTACTATTATCATGGCTACAAAGTGGTTGAATTCTGCGAGGTCTTGTCTAGCTGGCTATTTCTGCCACTCTAATATTAGTCCTAGCAAATGTTGCAATTAATTTTGAAAGATAGTCTTATTGATAAAGTTACGAGCGTGGCCATATACCAACTTAAGGGTTTTTTCTTGCCGCCACTATAATTGAATGGGAAATTCAAGATACCCCAAAGAAGGAGAAGGAGATTCAAATAACTATTCAAACTTATTTAGGAATAGTCTTTTGTATCTAGGGACACAGTAGTGCCCCTGCCACGACAGCCAAGTACCAGTCAAGTGAAGCGTATGGGCACTACGCACATTCTCTTGAAACGCTTCGTTGTTTTTTTGAACCCTCATAACTTGGGTTTGGATTATACTAGATAAACAAAATTCTTGGAATATGATGTCAGTAGACTTTTTTTATATATGATGAGCTGGCAGACAAACAAACGGGTCCCTGATTGGAAGCGGTCACCGATGCCCATGGACATCCACAGCATAAGAGGAGATGCGTTGCCGGCTCTTAAGCCTCATAAAAGATCCAATGTTATACTTTTTAGGAAATAGACTTAGGGAGTTCATTCCATAATTTGGTGGTACGAATTAAAAATTTCCGACTAAACCGTACAGTTGATAAACACCATGAGTCAAGGTTGTGTGGGTGGAAGTTCCGGCCTCAGCGAGTGTTGTAGCGATGGAAATAACTGGTATCAAACTAAATAATTTGTCATTATAACTTTATAATGACAAATTATTTAGTTTGATGGTAAAATACACTCAGAGCACCAGGGTGATTCTTCAAAAATGTGTTCTCCGTGTAATTTTCAAGGTATTTTTTAAATCGCTTAGTTAAAGTAAATTACACAAACATTTTAAAAGTTTATGCAAATTTAAAGAACATATGAAAATTCGACACATAGTGGATCTATAGTTTTCCTAAAAAAAATATTGAACATTTGCGGGCCATGGAAATTACATTAGAAACCACGGAAATGACCCAGCAAGTAAAATTTTGCTAAATACCGTATCAGATATGAAAATAAGATTAGATAAAAGTGATTTGGGGAACTATGAACGGCTGTAATATATGTTAAAACCATATTAGGCAAATTTTTTTCAGCAATTCTTTTTTTCTGAATATCTTCTCTCCACTTAACTTAGATACAGCAAAACAAATTAGTGATAAAGTGCGTGTGCTACATATTTCTTATTACCTTTTGCTTTTCTAAGCCATGCAATTGAAAGTGTGTGAAAAACTTAGTGTTCGTATTTTCATAAAAATCATTATAATTGTAGCGACGATATAATTATATCGGTACATTAGTAAGTAGTCGAGTAACGAAGAATTGCAGGATTTGCGAAAAATATGAATGGATGCTCAACCGAGTAGTTACCTAGCCTAGCTTATGCGTAGTACTATAGTGCGCGCGGAACTAGTTGGCCGCGCCTTAGGTGGTGACAGGGGTAAGGGGGCGGGTTGTCAACTGCTCGCAATGCACATGAGCTTAGACAGTGATGACCAATCTGAAGATATCGTGAACAATATTTTTTCATTTATTGAAAAGAATAAATAAAATACAAATTGAACTTTGTAATGTTAGTTCAGTAATTTGGTAGTTTTACCTGGAAAGTTTTCCGGTAGTTTTGAAAATTGCTTGTTTTATGGATTTCGGTATGCTCTTTTTGAATTTCAACTTTGCCACCTCGTATCTCCGCCACTCGCGCCGCCATATTGAAAAATGGCGCCTAAAAACGGTTTTTTGGGAATATCTCCTTTACGACGCATTTTACGATAGTACATTCGTGTACTAAATTAAATTAGAGGAAATTTCCTACACTTTATGTACTAATATTTTTTTTCATAAAATCAATAGTTTTGGCGTACGAGCGTCAAAAAGTATTATTCGTTCCGTTTTCGTGCACCACCACGTATTTTTCGTATATTTTTCTAAAATATTCTACTATTGCCGCCGATATTAGAAAAGCAGGTATAAGGGTAATGTGTCGCCTTTGTGTTGGGTCCCTTTCTCTCTATCTATGGGTCTCTTTCTATCTCGACCTTCAACGAAACACGTGTCAGTGGAAGTTACGAAAAGTATTTAGTTCAGGCTGAGTCATCAGTATACGTTTATCGTGATCGGCATTGAAGACACTCTGCGTTGAATGCGTTCAAGAGGAAGGAGCTGGTATTGTGGAGCCCCTGGCCAAAGATGAGAACAGTACTCTTATGAAGCCTGATTTGTGACTTGTAGAGTCGCAAACAATCGACTGTTTTGCCCTGTTCAGAACAACAAGTTTCTTGGACGAAAGCTTTGCTTTTGCCTCCAAATGACCACGAAACGAGATAATGATGAGTTATGGATGTGTATTAAATATGTGTATTATATAATAAAAATCAGAATTATTCAAATCGGTTTAGTAGTTTTTGGGATTACCACGTTCAAACAAACAAACAAACTCAATTCTCAGAATCACTTGATTCTGAACTCTCTGAACTTGATTCAGAACCATCTTGTAAACTTATAATGATTTGGTCCATCATAGTATCAAATTTCATATCATGATTCCAGTATTCCTGTTCATTTTTTTGTACGTGGTCATCGCATTTTTGCCATTGTTCGGCAGAGAATTCGGAAAATAGCCTTGTTAGTATTGTCATTTTCTCGTCCAATGTAGCATTAATGTGATCTCTGGCCAGGCAATTTTTAATATTTGCCCACACAAGCTCGATCGGGTTGAGGTCTGGATGATATGGAGGTAGTCTGAGAACAGTATGACCTGCAGCTTTCAGAAGTTCGTCAATCTTGAATATTTTTTCTGATTGGGTCGCATTAATCAACCTCAGGAGTTCAGCTTTGATCATCGTGGGAGAAAATGTTACGTTATGATTTTGCGACCAGTTCTGCATATTAATTTTCAAACTGGACATAGTCGGTTTCTTCTCAACTTGCACACAATGATAGGCAGCATTATCCATAACTATGACTGAGTTAGGTGGAAGTTTAGGTATTAATTTTTGATCAACCCAGTTGTAAAAATTTGTAGAGTTCATGTCTCCATGATAATCCCCCGTTTTTGAATCTGATTTAAAAATTAGCAAAGCATCGTCAACTAACCCGTTCCGGCTACCAGCGTGAACTATTATCAAACGCCTTCCTTTGCCTATATCTGTATAAATTCCAGGCTCCGACGAAGATTGCCAACATTTTTGGACATTGTGACTTTGGTTAACGTAAGTTTCGTCCAAAAAGAATATATTTCGTTTGTCTTCTCTGAATTTTCTTATAGCCCTCATATATTTCACTCGCCATTCAACAATATTTGGTCTCTCTATTAAAAGGCATCTCTTCGATTTACATTTTTTAAATGAATATCCCAGTTTGTGCAAAAGTGTTCTTAAAAAAGTCAATCCGCAGTCTAAAATATTATCCTCTTTTAACACAGCATTTAGTTTTCGTAGACTTGGAATTTTTTTCTCTACCGTATAAAACTGATTTATTTTTCTTCTTATCACTGCTAAATCAAAGTCATCAACTTGTATTTTCTTTTTTATTTCTTTTGGTCTACGTGGAGAACTAAATCTTGCTTCCCCTGTATTTTGCAACGATTTTTTACTTTCAGCAATCACTCTCCTAACACTTCGTTCTGATATCCCTGTTGCTTCTGCTACTAGTTTATGTATGTTCGCATCAGTTTTATATTCTAAACTATTGACATCGGCTTTCCGTTTATTAAAAAATGTATGCACTTTAAATATTATTTCCTTAGATTGTCTTTTTATCGGCGGACTCATCTCGCTATTGCAATCTTATGTGCGTTTTGTCTAAACTAGCCGGAACTTTCAACGCGTGTTGCCGTCGCAAAGTACGGCGCCGCACTGAGTAATGACAGCAAGCGCCCCTGCCTCTCCGCCCCACCGTTCACATACCTAAGGCGCGGCCAACTAGTTCCGTGCGCACTATACACTTTACGTTGAATACTTTTCTTTACATCAAAACATTAATAGTAAACTCATTTTTGGGCACTTTGAGCGTGATAATTAGACAAATTTAAATAAAAAAGGCAGATGAAACTGAACGTCTATAGACTTTTTGGTTCACCGTGAATCACCGGTTTGTCGGTTGGCGAGGTAAGTGGTGATCCTAATCGCCACATTTACCGACATGTTAACGATTATCGACTATTCCTAGTGATAACCGGGACCGACAGTTTTACGAGCTCATCCGAGCCACGGGAGCGGTAATACACAACTCCGTCAGACTCTGAGCAGCTATTGAGGTTTAAGATTTTTGAGGAAACCTCAAAAAAATTTGAATAACACCTTTGCCTGACCTGGGGATCGAACCTAGGACTATGAGGCAGTCTAAATTATAAGCTTTGGATTAACAGATTTAAATTTTAAAAAAATAACTGACTAACAATATTTATCACTTAATCTGATAATTGCATGAATTACAGTATAAATATTAAATATTTCATTTTAATTATTGCAAATAAAATGAAATAGAGTAATTTTCATGAGTTTTATGTAACTTCCATGGTGTTTTATACATGGAAATTACTCCATGGAAATCACAAAAAAGCATATATTTTGAAATTTCTCGCCAATGGAAAGATATAGGCTACTAGTTTGTTATTGGCTATCTACGTTTGGGAGTTAGGTATAAGACCGTAATACCGGTTTACTAAAAATAGTAAGATTATGTTCCAAAAATGTGACATGGAAATTCCTAAAAATTGAGAACCAAAAATTGAAAAATTGAAGAACTTACTCTTGCAACGAAATGAAGGGATATGGGGCTATGAATACCTGACCCATAAGCTCTAGCATAAACGCAGAATCAGAAAAACCGATCCCGATACCTCTAGACCTTACCAGTTCAGAGTAGTACCCGTCGCAATAAGCGAAGCTAAAATTTTGCCAAGTGTGTGACATACTTACTTACACCTATAAAATAAAAACTTTGAGTGCAATTGGATTAGAAATTTGGTTAGGATATAAAATGATTTGTATTTTTGAATTTTGTGTATAAATCTGATTAAAAGCGTTTGTGAATTAAAAAATATCTGCGATTGATCAGAAGACGGCGCACGTGTTACGCGTGTAAAACGTGCAAAATTAACCGGATTTGAGGTGCTGAGGGCAAATAACTTCTATATAAATGGTTATTACATAATAAAATCTATATGACACGATGCATATAGAATGTATAAACAATGTTATAGTAGATTTATCCAAACATGATTTGTTTATATAGGAGATAAGAATCTGTTACGCTCAAAAAATGTACTCCGAAGAATAAACCACCAGCATTTCTTCTCAAATCAAAAGGCATCACATATTTGGTCAGATTGGAATCGTATATAATGCGGGAAGTACGTTTCTGAATGCGGTCAAATGGAATAATTTGATGATTGGGTGGACCTGAGCTTTATAAAGTAAAAAAAAGACCTATTAAGCATATAAAGTTCCAATTATATAGATCTTAAACCTTAGATTTTATTGATACTTAAGAAGCCCCCATTTCGTCAATGACTCACTCACTGATGACCATCAAAATTCTTAGGGTACTTCCTGAACTTCCAGAAGGTGAAATTTGGTATGTAAGCTATACAAAGAAATTATAAAACTTGGAACATTTATTCCCCAACCCCTTAAGGCGATTACATACGCCAAACTACGAAATATACTTCTCTTTGAAAGTCTACTACTCCTAAACGGTTAATCCAATAATTAAAAAAAAATATACATTATACGTAAAATATAATTTACTTTAAATTTTAAGTTCGATTTTTCAAATTTTGTTGTTATTTTTGCCAAAAAAAAATTGAATATCTCTCTTATTTTTACGCAAGAATTTTCTTATAACTTTCAAACTACTGAAACGATTTTGATGATTTTTTCACTTTATTACAGACAATTTATTGCTTTATAAAACTTAAGTTTAACATTTTACATAATTATTATACCGTGCCATTAAATCAATAAAAACCTTATTATTTCATTCGCGGACAGCGCTCGCTCCGCAAGTCAGTCTCTCGGTAGCGTTCGTACGGGGAGGCTGTGTCGCACGTTAGCGTACTCCGCTCTCCACATTCGAGTCAAAGAGTAATAATACAGATAGTACGTTTGGCACAGTAATAAGGTTGTGCTGTTTGAAAATTGGACATTTCGTTTACGCTTGAACGTTTTTTATAGTAGATAAATAGTTTGGAGCAGAAAGGCTGTTTCTTTACAGAGGTTGTCGTTATGATGTAATTTAAACCTTTAAAGAGATAAAAGGGATGTTAATGATTGTATTAAAATAAATTGTTTATTACATAAAATTTAGTACTTATGCTTTTTAATACGATTAAAGGAATACGCATATTAGAATTTCATCCCATAAATGGGTAAAAGGAGAGTTAATTTTTGTATGAAAAATTAATTGTTTGTTGTAGAAATTACTTAAAATTTAGTATTTATGCTTTTCAATACAATTAAAGAAATTTTTATTTTAATATTTCTTTTAATTTCATCCATTAAAAGGGCAAGTGTATAAATTTGTATTAAAAATAAAAAGTTTATTATATAAACTCTCATAAAATTTAGTACCTACTTATTCAATTCAATCCAAATTGAAGAAACCCTTAAAGGAGTAAAAGTGGGAGTTACAATTCACCATTGTCATTCATTCATGGTCAACATAACTTGAAATTTGTTAGTTATGTTCTTCAACATAATTTAAGAATTATATGTTTAGGGATTTTATAAATTTTATTCCTTAAAATGGTAAAAAAAGTGTTTATGTTTGAATGAAAAATAGATTGTTTATTGTAAAATATTGTAGAAATTATTTAAAACTTATTATTTATGTTTTTTAACACGATTAAATATGAGTTTAAGGTTTTTTAAATTTTATCCCTTACAAGGATCAAAAACATCAAAACTCTGAAGAAAAAAGATAAAAAACTGGTACTATTTAAAGGTAGTGAAGTCTTCGCAACCAGCGTGTTTGCATGAAGAGAGTAATTAACGTGCAGGAAGCAAGAAAAAAATGTAGGGATCGTGACATATTGCACTCGGTTCTCTTTGCCTACCTCGTAAGGGGACTGGCGTAAATATATGTCGTTGTTGTTGTTTTAACAATAACCAAGACCGATGATTTTACATGCTCATCCGAGGCACGGAAGTGGTAACACACCACCCGCCAGAATCCAAGTGGCTACTGAGATTTTTAATTTTCGAAAAATACCTTAAACGTTACTTTAGGTTATCCCCTAGACTACGAAGCAGTTATTATAATCATTAGTTATTTTTTTCAACCTTAGTTTTTTGCAACACATTAACCCGATTTTGGAACTACCGCCTTACATATTCCTGTCGCAATAGCGTCTGTGTTTTTAACTGTCGTGATTTGGTTTTGAGAAAAAGGTAGCTGATAAACACATTCTAACCCTGCTAGATGAATAGCGATGCACCATTAAATTTTTTAAGTGTCTATAGGCGATGGTTATATGTTTCTATCAGGAAAACTGTTTACTTATTTGCTGTCATATGAAATGAAATAAATATAAATAAATTAAATTAATTACAAATAGTCTAAATTAATCAACCTGTTTAATACCATCCTCTATAAGCTTTCAATTAAATTGAATCTCTACTTTTTCTTACGAAATTTTGAAACAAAAAAAAATATTTTTTAAAAGTTTATTTAAGAGATCACTTTTTACAGAATCACATTTTGAAAGGTTTTTTTAAATATTAAAGGTTAATTGTATGTATTAAAATAAAGTGCTACACAATATGTATTGTATATTACAAAAAAAATAAGATACGTAACAGTCATTATTGTGTAAAATTATCATATAATTTTTTTGTCGATTTTCGATATTTACTGTTTTTTCTTTCGATATTGATCGTTTTTCTAAAATGAAAGGATAATCGATAAATGACCGATTATCGATTATGAGTTTTGAGTTAGCCAACATTCATTTGATTCATGATGATAAAAGTTCATATAGGTAAACAAATATGTTAAAACGTATCTGCTTCCACTGTATATATTCTTTGACGACGGGAGATCTTGGCGTGCGAAATAGTATTTACGCTGCGCCTGTCACTAACTCAAGGTCGTTCGCAGCTGTAATCGCCTTAAACTAGGGAATAGAATTATGTATGAAACTTTCGCAAATTTTAATACTAGAGGTCTAAAAATTGATAAATATTAAAATACGTTTTTGAGGATTTTTATTATATCCTACCCTTTAAATGAGGGCTTGGAAGTTAAAATGGATTTACTTCCCATAGAATTTTAATTTCATGCTATAGACCTGAAATCATACAAGTCCAGTTTATTATTTCAAACTAGCTGACCTTTTTAAATACTCTAATTTTTTTCTATATTTTCTCACCTTTTATACCTTCCTTGTACTACAACGATTAATTCAAAACCAAAATTAACCAAATCGGTTCAGCCGTTGTCGAGTTTTAGCGAGATTAACGAACAGCAATTGATTTTTATATATAAGATTAAACAATAGATATTTATAAAATACTAGTTGTACCGTGCAGCCCGCTGCATTATAAAAGTTTTTGGCGAATCAACTCATTTTTCCGGTATAAAAAGTAGTCTGTGTGCTATTCCAAATCATCGTCTACCTGTGTGCTTAATTCCATTCAAATCTGTTTAGTAGCTTTTGCGTGATTGAGTAACAAACATCCATCCAAACACCCATCCATCCAAACCCACCCATCCATCAAAACTTTCGCATTTATAATCTATATTAATATTATAATAGCGAAAGTTTGGATGAATGTTTGGATGCACATAGGCTACTTTTTATCCCGGAAAAATTTGATGATTCGCGGGATTCATAAAAAACTTTTATGATGCAGCGGGCTGCACGATGCAGCTAGTATCAATATAGACTTATAAAATATTTTCATAAGGAACTTACAAAAATCTGTGAAATCCCACCAAAAACATTTTCATGTTGCCACAACTACGACTTGAAGCGAGGCTTGTACTGTAAAAAGTATCAGCTTGTACAGTAGCGTTACGAATAGGATCGTCAGTTTTTTCCATGAAGCTATATTATATCTGGAGGCAACACTTCTAATACCTACTTGAAACCAAATTTCAAATACTGCTGTCATCTTCTGAGGTCACCCTCTCTTTCTAACACAGCTGTATAAAGAGAGATGGAGAGACCTCATAAGGATATAACGTAAATATTTGTTTTAATTGATTAATACGAGTGCTAGCTCCACCTATACCTAATACTTCATAGTTTTTTCACATAATCGACTGTTCCATAAAAAAATATACTTAACTGTTCGATAACATGGTTCAGACTTGCTTGCATCAACACTATTTCCTTATTTTATTTTGTATTAATGATTATTATCTAAAGATATGCTAATGTTTTTTTAATTAATACCTTTTTATTGATTTGACCTGCCATTAATATTTATGATAAAACTATTGTCATGGTTAATGTCACCGTTGTTATTTCTAGATTTCTAGTGTTATTCAAGATTTTATTGCAAAATATTGTTACGTACTCGGGTTCGCAATTGTAAGAAAACACCACTTATATTAAATCCGTGTATTTACACAATACAACACAACGTAATACTCAATACACTCTACACAATAGAACACTTGCTGTACTATCACTGAACTTAGAACACTACACAAACAAACACTTCTCGCTTCGCACTAGTCACTTGATGTATCGTTCTCGATCGCTTGATAAAAACTGACTTGTGTTTGTCAACATCTCTGTATTTATAGGCAGGGGAAAGCCCTAGCTGGATCCAGAAAAATCTAAATGTATCGGGAAACAATGAATCACTTCTTATCGTAAACATGTTATGAGTCATAAATCCTAGTACACGCTACTTTCAACCTTATGCCATATCCCACAAAGTCCATTATGGCATAGCCCCGGTCAACTATTTGTTTGTCAATAGGAGTAGCTATCTCTTTCTTTTATTTCTATTTGTCATTCTAGCGCGCGCGCGCTCCAATTCCACACGCTTCTAGATTATTCGTAACAATATATTTGCCATAAATATAATATCCTTTATTTTCGTTTGTGGAGATATAATGGTACGAGATATACCGAAGGCCATGTAGTGCCGAATTTCAATTCTGGGCGAATCTCGGCCAATATGTAAGGGTGGATGTCAGCGGATGGAGTGGGCGAGCTCGTTCTTCTTCCTTCAAGAGCAAACGCAACATATTATCTGCCTGTATTGGAAAATAGTATGCTACTAAGTGCACCGTGTATCCAGCCAATGAGGTGCCTCAGATCATCTATGTTCATGACAATGCTCGTACGCACACCGCTCGTATTATAAATGAGTGTTTCATCCGGCAGGGTGATATAGTGGTGATTCCCTGGCCAGCAAAATCTGCAGATATAAACCCCATAGAAAATCTATGGGGTTTAATGGTTCAGCGATGGGGAAACGAAAATGAAAGGATAAAAGAGGCCATAGAAAACCACGGCCGAACTATTTGGGAAGATACAAGAGGGTCTGCCCCCCTAGACAAGTGGCAAACGCTCAGTAACTATTCAAATATTACGCTTTGGCGATATTTAGGCCAAATTGGTAGCCAAGTGGATCATGGCTTGTTCAACGTTCGTTCCATACGAACTTTACGAATTATATCGAATATTGTCTCTGAATTGACGGTAAACGTCACTTTGAAGTATTATTTTCACCGAGGTTATAAGTTTTATTTATATGAAAAGTG
Organism: Apodemia mormo; assembly: GCA_036924255.1. Lineage (NCBI taxonomy): Eukaryota > Metazoa > Arthropoda > Insecta > Lepidoptera > Riodinidae > Apodemia > Apodemia mormo. The sequence goes on from JAUPFN010000006.1 coordinate 30,824,852, forward strand.
CATTAAAAGCAAAAAAGACTTGCCCCCCAAGATGTGGCATCAACGTTAGTACAATAGAAAGAGAAATTTATGGATTTGTCATAAGCTGTTGACACGAGCGTAAACGAATTTGTAATTGGTAGCCAAGTGTCATTCGTGAAACGAAACGTTATATTGCATCGATCATTTTTGTCAATTTTCGTACAAGACCGTAGCCAAGTGGCACTTTTGACAAGCAAAATAGTAGCGAATTATTCGATAATCAGCGAACGCTAGAACCCTGCAGATTACGCTTAAAATGGCGGTTGATCACTATTATTCAATCAGCTGTTCTAAAGCGTGGATAACATCTGTGAGAATTTTTGATAATTTTAAAGTAAAATTAACGCAAATTAAGAAGGCTTTTGGTGGCACATTATTAATGGTGCTTTGATATCCTTGTGGCGGGGGGGGGGGGGGGGGTATTAATGTCACATGCATACATTTACCGGCTACCTTACCCTCCAAACCGGAACACGACAGTAACAAGCACTGTTGCTATTGCTGCAGAAATAGGTGGGTCAGTGGTATTAGACCCGGGCGAGACAATGCAGAACCCTACCACTTAGAAGCCACAATACTAGTGACTCGTTTACCCAATTGTTCGCTTCTAACGAACTGCCTGTCTTAATGATGATAAATATAATATTTCGTCTTTAAATATTTTACAGACACTATAAGTTCAAGTTATAAACACTATATTCTTGTTACAACCCTTGTATTTTGTAAATTTAATGAAACAAAGAAAGATAGTCTATTTTTCAGTGTAGCAATAGATTTCGATCAATTTTACATTTCTCTAAACATGTATGCCAAAAAATACGTAAAAAAGAAGTTTAGAATATGTTCAGTTTTGCATATTTTTGTTCATTTTTAATAATAAATTTATCATCAGCTTTCATAAATCTGAAACATAAGTTTTAAAATGTGACTATCGATAACATTTTGCACAATTCTACGTTCACTTGTAAGGTAGGTAAAGAGGATTTACTTAAAATATGTTAAAACAATCAAATTTGATAGCAATGAAGATAAATACATAAATCTTGGTGACAGTGTTTAATTTTATAACTCTTTAAATTGGTAGTCCGTAGTACTGACAGAGTTCAATTAACATGTTAGCTATATAGAAACTTACGGCATGACAGTAATTAAGAAGAAAAGATAGTATATTTTATCTTATTCGTACTCACGCGGTACATACAATCAAAATTGAATCAGATATAGCGACTCTGTTCTTATTTTTATTATATTCAATTCAGAGACAATATTCGATATAATTCGTAAAGTTCGTATGGAACGAACGTTAAACAAGCCATAATCCACTTGGCTACCAATTTGGTCGAAATGACGCCAATGCGTTATATTAGAATGAACAGAGAGCTCGGTTGGCGGTCAGAGCGTGCGCAGGACTTAGAAAAATTTTGATGGAAAATTTCAACCCTATATAACACCCCTTTTTTGTTGCACCATTACGTGGAGGGGGTAAGGGACACCAACTTTTGTCAAGGTCACTTTGCTCTGAGTTAATTCCCCGTGGAGTTAGGGGATGAAAACCGAAATTCATTACAAAGGCGTCTGCGACTTAAAAAAAGAAAATGTATTGAAAACCCCCTAGTTAGGTTAGGACTCTTAAATTATGGCAATTTGCGTTCATTTTACTTTAAAATTATCAAAAATTCTAACAGATATTATCCACGATTTATAACAGCTGATTAAATAATAGTGATTATCCGCCATTTTTAGCGTAATTTACAGGGTTCTAGCGTTCGCTAATCATTGGATCACCAATTTTGCTTGTCAAAAGTGCCACTTGGCTAAGGTTTTGTATGAAATTGATCAAAGATGATCGATACAATATAACGTTTCGTTTCACGAATGACACTTGGCTACCAATTACAGATTCGTTTACGCTCGTATCAACAGCTTATGTCAAATCCATACATTTTGTTTTCCATTCTCCTAGCGTTGATGCCACTTGTCTTGGGGGGCAGGTCTATGCTCTCGTCTCGTAGGTTCCATGAGAAATAGATTACAATGTGTCATTGACGTTAATGGTGGCTATATCCGTTATTAATATATTCCTTTGTTTGTAGCTTTTATAGAAATTTGCTTGTTTATTTGACTAGTTGTCAATTCAATATATAATTTTTTGAGTTAATCTTCCTCTTTAGTTACATTTCAATTGTGCATTATACCTATTATGATAATTGATACGGCCATCAAGGGGCTCGAATAATTTTCAAATTAGCAGTATAAGTTAAATCTATTCAATTGAGATAAACTTTATTTGATAGAAAACGTCACCTTTTTATGTTATAAGATAGCAAACAAGCAGATGGGTCTCCTGATGGAGTCAACCATCGCCTATAGACACCAAAGATGTTAATGGTGCGTTGCTATCTTGTGGCGAGGTCTAATGCCACATGCATAAATTTAACGGCTACCTTACCCTCCAAACCGGAATACGACAGCGACAAGCACTGACGCTTTTGCGGCAGGAATAGGTAAGGCGGTGGTACCAGACCCCGGCGACACAATGCAGAACTCTACCACCTAGTAAACATTTATTTAATGTTAGTAGAACTGTTTTATGTACTGGTATGTTGGCATGATTGATTCGTACACTAGTGCAAGCGAAACTAGATCTTAAGGTGACGAACCTATTTTTACCGTGACTATACCTATAAAGAACCAAGCTTCTAACTCTACACACTCTAACTTCACAAAGTCTACACTTTTGTCAAAGTATTTAGCTTGGCCGTTTTACTACCGGTAGCAGGGCGTAAGGTGAAAAATATATTATCGGTTCATTACTTTTCTGTTATAAAATAGTTCTTGTAGTGACGAAACCGTTAAGCTACATATTTAAATAAAAGTGTAGAGTTTGTGAAGTTAGTTTGTGAAGTTGTAGAGTTAGGACATGAGGAGTTATAACTTATAAGTTTGTTTCTATACAAGATCTGAAAACTTTTTTATAGTGCAAGCCTCTCCTTAAGTCTCGTCGTGGCAACATTTTATATGAAAATGTTTTTGATTAGATTATTATTTTCTAGTTCAATTAATCTATTAAACCTTAATTAAAGTTTATATTATTTTCTATACTTTTAAACTTTAAATCAAATCTCAACTAAATTTATGAATTATGGAGCCAATATTGCAAAAAATAATATATATTTTTTAAAAACACATTGAATTTGCAAATCAGATGTGGACATTAAAAAAATAGTATGTCTCCAACCGCAAAATATATCTCCTTTCTACAAGTCTGTTGAAAAATTTGGACGTGTAATATATCTATGGTTGAAAATAAAGCTGTTTTGCTTTGTTTTTACGTAAATGAGAGCGATCAGTAATGCGTAGGAGTAGGTAGTAGTGTTTTGTAAAAAATATTCTATTTTTGTCTCATGCTAATCTATAAATAACGAATCTATTATTTCAAGTAGAGCCATTGCAGTATATCGATTATATATACGTCTATACTAACATTTTAACGAGTTAAAGTTTGTAAGTTTGGTATTTTTTTTGTAGGAAATAATCTTTAGAATCACAGAACCGATTTCGAATATTCTTTCACCGTAGAATGTTACATTATTTCTGAATGACATAGGCTAAATTTTATCTTAATTTTCTCGCGGAATTGAGACCTACGCGAGTTATACCAAGGGAAACGGTTCGTATTATAAGATTTATTTGTTTATTTAGTACGACTAAATAAATAAACACATCTTAGAATCATATTGTATCCTAGATTTGAATTTTTGTATCTTTGTAATTTGGTAACACAAAAATGACTATAGAATTAAATTTTACTTTTTGGTTATTTGGTATACAGGTATATAAATAAGTAATAAATCATCAGTTGTGATCATCAAATGTTTCAAAAAAGCAGACTGTCCTCGTACCTACAGTATTAAACGTCACACATGATTTCTGTGACCCACCGAATTAATATCTTAGGAAAGTTGACATTTTAGTAAACTTATTCCAATAAAGTCTTCGTAGAACACTTACGAGTCTTACGATGAATCGATATGGCAGATTCCCAATTACCACTTACTTGATAAGCTTTTCAAGCTAATAAAAATAGATGGTAAACGATATTTCCTTTTGGAACTCTTTTGGAGAATATACCATTTTCTTTTCTGCCACACAGTTCGTAAAAATCGGATGAATGGTCAGACGTGTCATTACCATCGTGATTACTAGGTGGTAGAGTTGTGCAACATCTCGTTTGGGTTTGGTATAACCGCCTTAAATTTCTGCTCTAATAGCACATTTAATAGTGTCATAGTGGCTTCCCCGTGTTGTTTCCGGGCTCCTTTGAAGAATAGACCAACTGCCGTTCTGCCAGGCAGGTCGTAAAAGGCGACCGATTGGCTATGCGAGACACTACCATCGTGGCTACTAGGTGGTAGAGTTCTGCATTGTCTCGCCCGGGTCAGGTACCACCGCCTTACCTATTCCTGCCGCAATAGCGTCAGTGCTTGTCGCTGTCGTGTTCCAGTTTGGAGGGTAAGGTAGCCGGTAAACTTATGCATGTAGCATTAAACCTTGCCACAATATAGCAACGCACCATTAACATCTTTGGTGTCTATAGGCGATGGTTGACTCTTTCCATCAGGAGACCCATCTGCTTGTTTGCTATCTTATGATATAAAAAATAAAAAAAAAGTCAATGCCTGTCACTATCATGTTTTAGTTTGGAGGTTAATGAAGTCGGCTATCTTATGCGTGTAGCATTTTATCTGCGCCACATTAATTACAACGCACAATTAACATTTTCAATGTCTATAGGCGATGGTCGTCTTTTTTCCATCAGAATGGTCATATTTTTTGTTTGATACATCGTCAATAAAGTAAAAATTATTTAATATAAAATTTGGTATCTATTTTAAATTCTCTTTACTGAAATATTATACACAAGCTCATAGTGACTATGTAGTGTTGACATTGGTATGAAATTTATGTTCATTCTAACTTTCTTGTTTTTTTCTGTATATAATATAAATTGTAAAGACACTTTTCGTCATGAAAAATATCTCATAAAAACCAAGAAGAAGAGAACCAAGAAAAACGAACCAAGGATAAATACCACTGACGCTATTGCGGCAGGAATAGGTATGGCGGTGGTACCAGACCCGGGTGAGACAATGCAGAACTTTACCACCTAGTAGCCACGATGGTAGTGACTCGATAGCCAATCGGTCGCCTTTTACGACCTGCCTGGCGGAACGGCAGTTGGCCTATTCTACAAAGGAGGCCGGGACCAACACGGCGGAAAATTAATCAGAACGTAACGTAATTAATCAGAACTATATAGAAGGAGTAAGAAAATACATAGAGTTTCTCTCCCTTTTCAGCTGGAGACAACAAAATGGTAAAAGCATGAAAATGTTACGAAATGAAACTTTTGCAACCAGGTTAAGACTGATTGTTAGGAAATTGAGGACCTACTTGGGACCTATCAAAACAACCTAATTAATTCTACTTCGTAACTTTAAGTAAGTATGACAAAATCTCTTGACGGCGCGGAGGTTCCTATTGCACGCCGCGGCGAAGCTGTGCATTATTATCGGTTGAAAAAATTTGTGACTCAACCAACTTCAATCACACTCATTATTAAATTCACACACTAATTTTATATAAAAAGTATATGATTATAAAGAAAAACCTTAATTCTTCAAATTCTGTGTAACTTTAAACCTTTGAAGAGAGTTACTCGTTATTACTCTAAAAAAATCTCGTTGAAAAAAAAATTTGATGGCAGTTAGTTGATTATTTTATGTCTGTAAACACGAAATAGGTTGATTGGCTTTTGAATTCACTTTATGTTATTATCAATATTATCTAATCCATTCAGAATAGATCCCTATTGAAAATCAATTCATTCGGATCTGTTTTTTTTATAATAAATATTTTAAAGAAAAAACAAATCGTTGCGGCGTGCACTTTTAGATTTTCCAAATTTTTGGATCCACTTTCTACTTATTTCTAAATAAATACTAACTATCTACTTACTGGTCTACGAGTCTACAGGTAAACCTTTTAAGCTGACACCATAAGTTACTGGCTTGATTCCTGGGTTAGGCAGTAAAAATGTTTTTTTTTTTTTTAATATTATAAGATAGTGAACAAGCAGATGAGTCTCCTGATCTACCTTACCCTCCAAACCGGAACACGCTATTGCGGCAAAAATACGCAAGGCGGTGGTACCAGACCAGGTCGAGCCGATGCAGAACTCTACCACCTAGTAGCCACGATGGTAGTGACTAAAATAGCCAATCAGTCGCCTTTTACGACTTGCCTGGTAGAACGTCAGTTGGTCTATTCTTCAAAGGAGCCCGGAACTAACACGGGGGGGAATTATAGTAAAATTGCAGTTGTTACTTAGTGCTGTACATGGTAGGGGTAGTCAACCTGTCAATCGTGAACAAACGGGTAAATCACTATTTTAATCTATAAGAATTAGTGTAAAAGTAATTTTTTACTTAAAAATTACTATAAAAGAAGTAGTGGCGTCCATAAATAACGTGATTTAAATAAAAATATATATTTATTAACATATATATTAAACATACAGGCTGATTTTTTAGGCGTGGGACGTAATCAAACCCGTGGAAATTCGCGCTTATATATAACGAATAAACATATTCAAAAAGATAGTGTTAAATAACCAAGAAAACTGAAATATTGTCAAATGTCTCGTAACCCATGGTTACCCTAGTCGTATTATCAGTATCTGGAAGTTTATGATAGAGTTCTTAGCGCTTTGGGGAGAAATTCCCGGTTACTGAAATTGAGAAATCAGTGATAGTCAGTGAGGTTGGAGAATATGGCGATTGAGATACCTCCCAATTTGCCAGTTGGCAAAAAAGGTGAATAATGGTGATTCAGTATTTCTAACAACGTTCGATTTATTCTTCAAAAGTTTAATTTTTTTTTCATTTAGTAATATGAAGTAGTAGTATTAAGTAAAGTACATACCGACGTTCCAGTTAAAATGTCAAATAACACACCTTGAAGATTATACATGATTTCAGCAAATAAATAAAAAAATCAACGCACTAATACTATTAAGATTAATAGATAAATAAGTTTTGTTTATAACTGTTCAGTTATTCTCTGAGGTGCTGATGGACTGGATATGTATTAAATAACAAAAATTTATGATTTTAATAATTATTACTACTTGATTATTATTGTGACGTTACTCGCCCGGTTCCAACGCTTATATAAAAATAAATATTTACAGTTAAGTAAAATACAGTCACGTTCATTAAACAATAAACGGTTATTTAAATTGTATTTACTTACTTTGTAGTTTTAGGATGTCTAGAATAATACTAATGATATTAATACATACGAGTTAGTACTCGCCACGTAGCCGTTGAAAAAATGCTTTTTCAATTAATACAATTAATTACTTTTTCGGCACGCGCTCCACTTGTAGGTTAATAGTACTATACGTTCAATATTCCTAAAAATTAAAAAAAAACTAAAAAAAGAAGAAATCTCTACAGAGATGAGATTTTTTATCTCTCTTCTCTAAAGAGAATAATGAATGGCAAAACGTAATATTATTTTTGGCTTATTTTAATTTTTTCATTGAATTTTCGAATTATCAAAAGCCCGCGACAGCCAAATATTTGAATGTGTGTAGGTAATTCCTAAATTACGTATAAATATTATTGACAGTTTACAAAACATAAATTATTACAAGATAAAGTAATCAAAGGAATAGTTCCGAAGAAATATTTTTTTATTTCCCGCTACGTATATACCTAGCGATAAGGAAGTTACTGATTTAGCTCCTTATTTTTGAAAATCGAGTTTTCATAAGGGTGCTAAAAGTGTGAGTTTTTCTTTTCGTATTCGATCGTGTTCGTGAGCTAGTTTGGCGTTTACTAGGAATTTGTATGTGATTTGAATAGCGCCACCTAGTTCTAAATGTGAGAAACAAAACATGCGAGTGTGAATTTTTTTTTACTTCATATCGAATACGGCCTTTGTTTACTCCTAGGCATCGACATAGAATACTCTAGACTCGTAACTTCAAACAAAATGTCTTTCATTTGTTTTTTTTAAACAGCTAGTTTGGTTTTTATTACCATCAAGTAATAATGATTGGCAGTATGATCAATGCTCGTTCCTGATTGGGTAAACATCGCAGTGTTATATTCAAATCAGTGGTGCGTGAAATGTAAAATAAGAACAACAATTTGACGGCCTGAAAAAGTAGTTAGGGAAGGTGCTATATGAAAAGTAGCAATGAAAGATTTGATTTAATTTTTTAACCAATCGATTTTCAATATTTTACATTTTTTAAATGTGTACCTACTTAAACTGCTAAAAATCGAATTAAGTTTTGTGACATACAGCTTTTTAATTATAAAAATTTTGCCATTTACAACAAATTTTATTTATTTAAAATATTTATTACACAAAATGTACAAAAGGTGAACTTAATCTCTGAAGACATTTTCTACCAGTTAACCTTAAAGTTTTAACTATATATTCTAGATTGAAATATATATATTGATGGAACCACTTGAGTATAATTTGGGAGATAATTCCAGAGACGTATTGCTGTAAGAGTAAAAGATTCCAAATAACTTTCTTTAAAAGGGCATTAGTGTATATAGAGCGCTGAATACGACCCTGGGTATAAAAGTAATGAAACCGTTTACGTAAATATGATGGAGAGAAAGGATCATGCGTATTTAAAAAAAAACAATATAATAATATGATCGTTCCGACGGTTACGCAAGTCTAACATTTTAATTGAGATCGAAACTGACTTACTGACTGTGCCATCTGTTGGGTATTGTTATACAACTTTGGTAATAAATTGCAACAGTATATGCCAGTTAAGACAATGTTGCTATTTTTCAATTAATATTTACAGCGTACATCAAATGGCTATTCAAAATTATGTGACTAAAATATGTGTTTTTATTAATAGTTGGTGTCGGAATCAACCAAATTATTAGTGGCACCTGTTTGTTGTATGCTCCTACTGATCCAATTTTTTATTCTGATCAATTTTGTAAAGATGGCGGCCGGTGGATAACACTAGCGATCCCACAAACTTATACTAAGCCTCTCTACATATCAAAAAAATAAAATTGCGTCCAATGAAAAAGGCATGCTAAGGCCTAAACAATGTAACATTTCAATGGGGTAAGCGAGTATGTGTATAATTAGAATATTTAGATGTTTGAGATATTTGAGACATCACGCATTTTTATAACTCGAAATTGATTTTTATATATTACATTTATAACATATTTTTCACTTAACCCGAAATTTTACTGCGGATTCCTGATCTTTGGCTTTTATATTTTTTACTTGTCTAAGATGTTCTGGTGATACTAGAAAGGCAAAACAATGTGTTAAAATCTGAGCAGCTCGAAATCTAAAATAGCAAATGTCTTGAAAAGCACTTTGTGTCTAATTTATCGCCATTAACGTGTGAATAGCCATTAAGGTTGCCTAATGAGGCATTAAAATTTCTTACTCGTCACACAAAGCTAAGGTGAATCGACGGGTTAAATGACACTAAATTTGATCTATCTACATTTCAAGACTATCACAAATTACGTATATGTAGACATATACATGTAATATTATAAAATTATTCTCAAAAAAATTTCGGCGAGTGTATTTCCATAGTGCTTGGAGTAGATTCGCAGTTTATACGACCTATGGGGTTACAGGTCATCCATGTCAGATTAATCACATAAAATATTTATGGGTTGATTAGAACTACGTCATAACTATCATAATGTCAATCTATTATATCATATTATTATTTTATCATTCAATATCATTGATTTTAGTTTTTTTTTTAAATGGCGATGGGATCACCATTTATTTCGCTAGTCGATAAACCGGTGAATTGCGGTAAACCAGAAAGTCTATAGAAGTTCGGTTCACTGTACTTACCCTGAAGGAAACCAGCGTGATGATAACTATATTTTTGGTTTTCTAAATGTTTTTTATATGAGCGTTTTCACTGGAAAGAGATATTTGGAAAAAATCGTTAAAACTATTGAGTTTCAATCATTTCAATCTAAAAAGTATTTTGAGATATTAAGTCACTACAGAATACGTGAACTGACCGTAAACTTATGCATGTGGCACTAAGCTTCTATCACAAGGATAGCGACGTACCATAAACATCTTTGGTGTCTATAAGTGATGGTTGTTTCTTTCCATCAGGAGAACCATCTGCTTGTTTGCTATCTTATGATATAAAAAAGACCAACTTTGTGATTCATCCCAGCAAAAACGTCCCCGTGGGACTAACGGTACACAATTTAAATGGGTATTAGCAGCCATGAGGTTTTACTGATATCATATACATGCTTATAGGTAAAACACTCATGATTATATTACCAATATTATAAGGTCGGGGCAAAAGTATTTCCGTATTGTTCATACAAAGGAAAATATTTTTATAGGTATAATTTTTTATCTATTTATAATATGTATGTGCCGTTTTGATCGATGACTTGTTGCCATCTTGTGGATAGTACCATGATCCCATTTCTGTAGAGATTTTGAGATTTTTGATTTAAAAAATCTGACAGGTAGTATTTACAGTATTCTTTTGCGGTTAGCTTTATGCTTTCTAAACAGTTCTGCAATGGCCGAAACAGGTGGAAACGTGATGGAGCAAGGTCAGGGCTATACGAAGGATGCATCAACACATCCTAGCCAAGCTCTCTCAATTTTTGCTGCGTGTATGATATATAGATGAGTGCAGTCTGGCGGTGTCATGGCGGAACACCACGCCCTTCCTATTCACCAGCTCCGGCTGGTTTTACTCAATAGCTTTTTTAACCTCATCAGTTGCTGACAGTAGAGGTCAGAATCGATGGTTTTACCCGGTGACAAAAGCTCATAGTGGACGATTCCTTTCCAATCCCACCATACACATAGTATCACTTTGTTCCGAGTCAGGCCGGGCTTTGCCACGGTCTGTGGGGTTTCCATGTTTCGACCATGATCTTTTTCGCACATTCTTATCGTAAGTCACCCATTTTTCATCACTCGTAATCAATTGTTTAAGAAATAGTTCGAAATTGTGACGTTTCAACAAAGAATCGCAAATGGAAACACGTTGCATTAAGTTTCTTTCAGTGAGATCATGTGATATCCAAATGTCAAGTTTTTTCTTGTACCTAGACTTTTGTAAATGACGTAAAACTGTTTTATGATCAACATCCAATTCTTTAGCAATGTCTTAGCTACTAATATGTCGATATTGCTCCACTTTCTCAAAAATGGCACTGACTTTATTTGTGACAGGGAATCCAGAGCGAACCTCATCTTTCATACTAAAATTTCCAGACTTGAAACGTTGTAACGACATTTGTGCTACATCTTATTGTTTTTTGTAATAAAACTTTAAAATGTACCGAATTTCTTCGTCACATACGTTCATTTTGCTTGCTTGAAAAACAATTGAAAAATGGCGGGAGCTAGTTTTTTTTATTTATTGCATCTTCAGAATGTCACAATTTAATGGTATTAAAACCAGCCAGTTACATTCAGTACAACCAAAGAGGTTTGATTTTTTTTAAATCATAAGACAGCAAACAAGCAGATGGGTCTCCTGATGGAAAGAGTCAACCATCGCCTATAGACATCAAAGATGTTAATGCTGCGTTGCTATCTTGTTGCGAGGTCTAATGCCACATGCATAAGTTTACCGGCTACCTTACCCTCTAAACCGGAACACGACAGTGACCAGCACTGACGCTATTGCGGCAGAAATGGGTAAGGCGGTGGTACCAGACCCGGTAAAAGTAGATGGTAGTGACGCGCATAGCCACTCGGTCGCCTTTTACGACCTGCTTGGCAGAACGGCAGTTGGCCTATTCTTCAAAGGAGTCCGGAACTAACACGGGGATAACTACTAATTATTTTCGTATTTTAAATGTTTTACTAATCATACATTCAAAATACGAAAATACTTTTGCCCCGACCTATTATAAACAATAACTTTTGTTCAACGACTTTTTCAAAATGTAATAAGGTCATTTACTAAACTTTACTGTTCTTGTCGTAATCTACACCTCCCGTGACGTGCACTGATCTGATACACGACATATACGTAGCCTACAAGGTTCTATCTGCCAATCAGAATATATTTAATGATAATTACATCCACCCTACCGAATATAACAAGGTAGATTATAATCTAACGGCTATTGACAATATATATATATATATATATATATATATATATATATATATATATATATATATATATATATATATCACATCACAAATCACATAAAAATGAACTTCCGTCTATCCTTACTTAATATTTTATTGGATAATTAGGTCAAAATTTAAATACCGGTTTTTTACATATTCGGTGCCAGAATCGACTACTGAATGGAGGGTATTCAGTAGTCGATTCTGATACCTACTATATTTACTGATATCGACTACTGAATACCCTCCGTTTTTATCAGTCAGCCTGTCTGATATAAAAATAATCTTTTGAAATATTGCATCAAGATCCTTATTAATTTATAAACCCACCTGTTATTTTCTTCACTTCTACTTTCTTAAAAATGAAATAGTAATTTTACAAATTTCACTTGAGAAGGAATAGTAACACACAGGTACGTACAAAATTTGACAGTTTATCCAGAATGGATTTCTAAAAATTATGCCTGATTCTACTAAGCATAACTTAAATAAAATATAATCGACAATTATTTTATGTCTTGGGAAACAAAAATCTTTTAAGATTCCGGAAAATATTAGTTTATTTCAATAAAACTTAAAAAATTTAATATATAATCTATAATACCTTTATTTACATATATTACATTAAAAACCACTAAATTGTCAACAAATTTGTTTAAAGTCGCACAAAGCATTTCTTTTTGACGTAACCACTGCTATTGATATAACTTTGCTTATTTCTAAGATAATACAAAAAGTAAAAATGTTATGTTGTATGTTTCTACATAAAAATGTCAGTCATGGATTCTGCTAGTTATGTATCAACAACTTCTTATCGCAAGTAATAAACGGTAGTTATTAAATATGGCAAAATCAGGGATGAGTATAACCATCCGTCTTAAAGAACAATTGGTAAATCATGGTGAGTCAAAGCGTTTGAAGGTGATTGATATACACTATCCTATTCCGCAAGAAATCCGGCGCATTTATTATTTATTTAAAGTCCTCGTTATTTCTCTAATACTTTGGGTGACTCCAGTCACAAGCACAAACGTGCCAAATAAAATTAAAATAATATCTTTTATTAAATGAAAATTGTATTTGCCTAGCCCTCTTTCCCATCTGAAGATTAGATCTATGATAGTGGGGGCAATTAGTCCTAGAAATGAATAGAAAAACGCTCCTTCCAATCCGATTACTTGTTCTAATTCGGGTAAGAGCGCTGCAGCAGCCACTGTAAGAAATAAAATATTAAAGGAAAAATTCACTACAAGAATCTTACACAAAGTAGTAGTCAAAGCAGGCCATACACGCCAGAGTAGGGGTCGGCAACTTGCGGCTTACGAGCCACATGTGGCTCTATGGATGTGAAGCTGCAGCTATATATATATATATATATATATATATATATATATATATATCCTCCTCTTCGCCTAATTTTTTCTTCACTTGTGTAATTTGCATAACATGTTCTGTGCCACGAAAATGTTTGTTTGTCGAGAGAAGAATTAAACAAATTTTCAAATCGGATAGCAGCCTCATCTTTTCGTCGATAAGCTGCACGTTGTACAGTTATATATGTATCAGGCTTCGGATTTTTCACTACATCGTTTTAATTTTCACAAAAAATACATGGTAGGATATCATCAGAATATTTTCTTTTCTTGGGAACAACTAAAAACGACATGACAGTCACATTAATTGTAACGAAAAATCACAAAAACTAAAAATATATCCATCTAATAATGTTAATAATAAACAAAATCACTGAAATGGGTGCAACAACGTTTAACAATATTAAATCTTGAACGAAATAAAAAATACTGAATAACTATGAGTAAAAAACAAAGAATGATCAGTTGAGAATCAACATGCACTAACTTGTATTTTTATTTTAAATGTTATATATAATCAATAATTTTGTCACAAGAATAAACAAAGATATTGAGGTTTTATACAAAGAGGTTCAGTGATTTCGTGTATTATTAACATTATTAGATAGAGATATTTTTAGTTTTTGTGATTTTTCATTACAATAAATGTGAGTTTCATGTCGTTTTAAGTTTTTTTAAATTAAATAAATAAATTAATTGTCTTTTAAAAATATCAAAATCGAAAAGACAAGTATGTACGTGTATTTATATTACTCTATAATTGCAATATAAATATTATAAAAACATTTTTATTTCAGAAAGTTGCTTGATTTTTATAAAGCAAGGGTAGAGCATCTTCTTATCTTACACTTAGTGTTGAGGTGTGTAAAAATATCAACCAAATAATATAACTCACAGAAATGAAAAGAAGGACAAATGAGAACCGAAGATTTTTATTTGGAGGGGAAAAAAGTTCTCGACGAGCTTATCTATAGGGACTAACGACCTTAAATCCTTCCAATAATTTAGACCATAATTGGAGGACTAACAACAAAAAATATAAGGGAAAAGTAAACATCTATTCATTCATCTAAAATATCTATAGAATCAAAGTAATCACACCGATTCCCGAATGTTTATATATATATATATATATATATATATATATATATATATATATATATATATATATATATATATATATATATATATATATGGCTACCAGGTGGCAATAGCGTCAGTGCTTGTCGCTGTCGTGTTCCGGTTTGGAGGGTAAATTAGCCGGTAAACTTATGCATATGGCATTAGACCTCGCCACAAGATAGCAACTCACCATTAATATCTTTGGTGTCTATAGGCGATGGTTGACTCTTTCCACCAGGAGACCCATCTGCTTGTTTGCTATCTTATGATATAAAAAAAAGATTATAATCTACCTAATTGATATTATAATTTAACTGCTAACCTAGCCTAACCAATTATAAATATATATATATATATATATATATATATATATATATATATATATATATATATATATATATATATATATATATATATATATATATATATATATATATATATATATATATATATATACCTATATATAGTATAGTCCAGGGAATGTTTAAAAGGTGAGAAAATATACTATGAATAAATATATTACTTTTCGATTATGTAAAATGCTTGTACTATTTCACCACTAACATTTAATTACTGTAAAGCCAACCGGTTTCGCCTATTATGGCATCATCAGGGCTTTTAGTTTGTTTACATATTAATTGACTGGTTGGCTTTACAGTAAATAAATGTTAGTCGTGAAATAGTACAAGTGTTTGATAAAATCAATATGATGCAGTTTCACCAAGTGCCGACGATGAAAAGTATAAATGATATTACTTTTCTTTATTAAAAAACTTTATTTATGCAAGCACTATTTATTTTTGGAAAGAACAAATTTTGTAGCTTTTTAAAAACTTTAATATTTTGTAAATTGTAATTTTTGAATCTTCCAAAAGGTTGCCGACCCCTGTGCTAGGGTGTAGCTGACTGGATTGCTTGCACAGTTTAACTGCACAGGTAAACCGAGTGTATGTCACACAACTGTGCAGGTCATGTTCTCTACTCATCTCAAGTTTTCCTGTACCATTAAACTGTACAAGCAAACTGTAAACCTGTAAGGTATACCCTGGCGCGTATGACCTGCAAAATATGTAATGAAAAAAAAAACTACCAAGTGCGTGTTAATAATATATAACATTACCTTCATGGACACAACACACACTTGGCTAGGCAGCGTATGTAAGCCATAGTCGCATACTTAAGTGAAAATGTCTTGTCGTTAAAGGAAAGAGAAAGAAAGTAATATTTGGTATCGGTGGTTCTTTTTTATAATGTATGCGTATTATGTAATTTCAATTTTTTTCTCTGCCTATTGATGGGATGATTTTTTGTTTGGCTTACCCCCTCTACCTATATATTATCTCTATGGTTGGGCCACGCGAAATGTAGGGTTCCGTTGTTACTCATCACTAAAGCGCAGACTAGGAAGAGGGCTTTTTTATTGTTTTATGCTATGAACATTTATTCTTTTCAACGCTAATGGGTAATGACGGATATTTCCGCTCTTACTTTTCCGAGTACAGTTTATGAGTTGGTCGACTATTACTCGCAAACTTGTAAAGTTGTAAGTTTTCTTTTTAAATTTGTTATATATTTCAACACACATCAAAAACCAATCACTTAATTGGTAGGGGATGGACACAAAGTCTTATCCGACGATGCTCCAACCCATGGAGTACGCAAGATTAAAAAAAACCGACCGAGTCGGTCGCGCGCACGTAGGATTCCGTACCATCATAGCAAAATATACGAAAAAAACACTTTTATGGTATAGGGCCTTAATATTTTTATTTTTTTATTTATAGTATTTGTTGTTATAGTGGCAACAGAAAAACAAAATTTGTGAAAATTTCAGTTTTCTAGCTATCACAGTTTATGACATATGGCCTGGTGACAGACAGACAGACAGCGAAGGCTTAGTAATGTGGTTCCGTTTTACCATTTAGGCACGGAACCCTAAAAATATCTAAATATATCTAATACTAAAAAAAATCAAGGTTTTATTACATATATTTCTGGTTATATCAATTTATCAATGTGACTAATATGAATATTTATGCCATATTAGGTACAGCTGTCTAGAACTGAAAGTCTTTGAGCTAAGCTATGGCAGACAAACAGATGACCGAACATGGTGAAAGTGAAACTATAAAAAACTAGCGATCCCATAGTGGACGAAGACCATAAAGTTTTAGGTAATGCATTAAGAGCCAGTTCACACTTTAGACCAACTTTTGACGAGAAATCAAAATTTTCCAACTCCTAATTTTTCATATTATAAGGTACTTTTATTTAATTAAATGGTACCATTAGATAGTTAATTATTTTAAATATTGGCTCAATGAAATAGATTTTTTAATCGTCAATTGTATTTCTTATAATAAATGTTCTCCAAAATCATATTTCGACAATTACGCAAGGAAGCTATTTTTCCAAAAAGTATTGCTACTGCTAGAATCAACAAACTTAATTAGAAAAAATACTAAATTACCAGAAACATCCAACAATTGCGCCTGAATGGATTACTTTTTTCCTAAAAGATCTTTAACTATCTTATTAATTAAGCAAATATGCCTATTTCAAAGAAAATTAACGAAACATTAACTGAGTTTTTTGTTATCAAATAATCATATTTTCCTATAGAAATTGGCATAGAATAAAACGATATTCTATTTTTATGCAAAGGTAAGTTACTTAAATAATATTCATTTATTTTTTATTTCAAAAATAAATAAAAGAAAATACTATAAAATCCGCTACGTCCATGTGCCAAAATTAGTACCGCATAGTAATAATTAAAATATTAAAAGTATCAATACTTATTTCATTTTACCAGCACTAGGTGCACTATATGAACGACGACGTCCCGCTCTCGCAGCAATTAGAAAATACCTAAATTTCAGTTGGGCGATTTTGTGAAATGGCTCTTAAATGGCGCTAGAGACACTCTATCGCCTCCAGTTTTAACTTCAATATATGGTTTAAGTTAAGTACGATGACTCGTCATCGGTGTACGTCGATGTCGACTAGTAAGATTTAGAACTAACTCTACACGACTTGTTACAGAAATATGCAGTAGGTTCATTAGGTTGCCTCTAGCTCCGACACCGCAAATTATAAATAACACTGCAATCTAGAAAAATATATTTTTACAGTACCTACACGTAAAGTGGAGATGTTTATTTTTTTCCGCGTGCTCCATAGTGTGAGGAACGTAGAATAGGTTTGTAAAAAAGTTTTCGTTAGTGAAAACAATTTTTAATTAAGGGATCTTTCTGTGAAATATTAAGTTTTGGAGTGCTAATTTTTGCTAGAATCAAGTGTCCCGCCCTCTCAGCCAGATAAACGATTAGTTTTGTATGAGTAAAAACTATCACATAATTTTTTTTTTATATATCATAAGATAGCAAACAAGCAGATGGGTTTCATGATGGAAAGAGTCAACCATCGCCTATAGACACTAAAGATGTTAATAGTGCGTTGCTATCTTGTGGCGAGGTCTAATGTCACATGCATAAGTTAACCGGTTACCTTACCCTCCAAACCGGAATACGACAGTGATCAGCACTGACGCTATTGCGGCAGAAATAATAATAAAGTTAAAAGAAAATTTCTCACGATTAATAAGCTTTATAAGCTTATGTATAAATAAATTAAATTTTCATAGTATAAAAAAAAATAAAGAAGTCCTCTTCTTAGTCCGCATTATTATGATGGTCACCTCTGAAACCCTACATTTCTTGGACAGTTATTGCTTTATAATTTTAGTTATCTAAACTTTCTTCCCTATAATGTGAAATCTCATACTACTACATGCGTCTCATGCTTCACCTTTTAATTTACTGATTATAGCTTAGAAAGTTCTCGTATCGGTACACCTAATTTTATCTTCAAAGTAACTTAGATAGTATAAGATTAAGTTGACAATTATCTCACCAGTAAGTGTGGCAAAGACGGCTCTCATAATTCCTTGACCAAGATTGTGATGTTTTTGCGAGACACGTTGTTTGATATTTCTCCAAACGATTTCCATCGGTACGTAGAATTGTAAGGTGTAGGTGAAGAATATTGCAAAAATTATGGCAACTTTCGCGATTAAAGCTGGGCTGCAATTAAATAAAAATTTAAAGAGATAAAATATGTATTTAAATTTCTAGTGTTGATTGAGCGATGAAAGCTGAAAGTGTCACTTCTATCCTCATAATTAACTAACAATTAGGTACTGCAAACATTAACACCAGCCTGCTTATTACTTACTACCGCTATGTCGTCACTGTCGTGTTCTGGCTCGGATGGTAGGGTAGCTGGAAAATTAAAGCGTAGGGATTGACATTCCAGCCAGGAGGTGCGATTATAAATATACTTATGTTTACTGGCTATATTATCTTCTAAATCGGAAAATACATGACGTTAGCGCGGCAAGAAAAGGTAAGATGTTGGTACCAAACCCGAACGAGACATTGTAGAACTTTACCCCATAAGAGTCACGATGCTAGTGATATTTTTGGCTATTAATTCACCTTTAATGAACTGTCTGGCTACAAGAATAACCATTATAGGCAACGGGCATGGTTTTTTTCATATTATTACATAGCAAACAAACAGATGGCTCTCCTAATGGAAAGAAAAATCATCGCTTATAAACACCAAAGATGTTAAGGGCGTGTATTCGTTTCGTAACGAAAACCTGATGTTTTCAATTTTTTTTCAAAGCAATAGCGTAATAATGTGAGCAGGTTATACGAAGGATATTACAGTTTTTGCAAGATTAAGTCTAAATTATTCGATTTATCGTGGGTTCAAAATTTGATCGGCCAAAGATTATGCGCGAGGATTTATAGTGTTTTTAAAATAATTATTCTTAATAAATGAGTTCATATAACGGACTAAAGAAAATCAGTATGTTAAACATTATCTTAATTTACATATAATAAATATTTTAGGTTTCTATTGAAATACTTACTGGTGAAAAAATGTTAAAGTGAGCTGATTTTGTAATTTTCAATAGTTTTTTTTAATATCTAACAACAATATTTTCATCACTTTGGCTCTGAAGTGCACTTTAGGACCATATATCCTGTTGGAAAAATGCATAAAATAAAATATTTTGGCATATTACAATGGTTGTATTCGTCTTGAAATATAACTCTGACGCCTATTTTCGTAAAAAGCTATGCAGGGATTGTCTTCGTTTTAAAAAACTGTTATCAAAAATTATATTCTTGCTCTGTAGTGTATTAACTCAAGACTTAATCTTACAAAAACTGTAATATCCTTTCAATAAACCTATTCACGTTATTACGATATTGCTCTTGAAAAAACTTGAAAACATGAAGTTTTCGTTGCAAATCGAATACACGCTCTTAATGGTACGTTGATATACGTGTGGCAGGATGGCAATGCCACATGCATAAGTCTACCAGTTACCCTGCCCTGCAAACCGGAATACGACAATGAGGTTATTGCGGTAAGAACAGAGTGCTAACTGTGAGTTTTCTTTTTGCATTCGATCATGAGCGTGTTAGAATAATAATAATATGTATGTTTAAAATTACTTTGTAACTAATTTTATGATCAATAATCATCGACCGTTATAGCAACGGTTTCAGTTATTATCGACAATTCTTTTCAAATTTAAAGTAAACAACGGTCGTTTGTGATTGGTCGAAATATTAGCTCTGTGAGAGTATAAAAGGCCAAGATATTTCTTGGGGAAACCATTCTTGTTCTACACGGCAGACCGGACAGATGTAAGTAATACCTTTTGCTAAATTACTTTTAAATTCGAATATTTTGTGTGTACTTTTGTTATTATGCTTTATTTTTAAATTGAAAAATGTGATGGTTGATTTAAATTATTTGCTGTGATATAATTTTCTTATTGTTGTGAATACTATGGTGATATTAACTATTCCAAATACGAAAATAATGATAAAATATGTAATGTGTATTGAATAATACCTCTATAATATAACAAATTGTAAATTATTATAAACACCTCCTTTTGTTATTCTTTTATGATGATATTTTTAATATTTTTAATTAAAATATAAATATCAAATAAAAATATGAAAAAAATATATTTTATTATTTAGAAATACGTAGTTTCCGATCAAAATAAAACAATGTGTAAATAATACATATTTTTATTTCCATGTTTTGATAAACTGGCACCAATAACATTAGGGACTGTATTATTTCCCCTTTTTAATTATAACATCAGATAGTGGGATCCTCAGGCCCTTTCATTAATACGTATTTGTACAAGTTTCAGAATGGATGCCGAAGCTATGACTGAACTTCTCCGGGCAATCCGCGACGCAGTTACCACTACACATCAGAAAGACGATGATCTGGCGCTGCCCCTATTTGACCCCGAGCGGCATGACTGCGGAGCTGTAAGCTGGTGTAACAGCGTGGAAGCCCTGGCCAAGGAACTGAAATGGTCAAGTATCAGAACAGCTGCTAAGGCCGGTAAGGCCCTTAAGGGCTCTGCATTATTATGGTATGAATCTTGGGAACCCTCGGAAGGCAGGTCATGGGAAAATCTACGACAAGATATAATAGATGCTTATCCCGAAAAAAAGAACCTGTCTGAAAGACTTTCTAAGGCAGTCCTTTATACATCTGATTCCGTTGAGTCATATTGCGAATATGCCAGAGAAAAATTAAGACTGTTACGCAACACTAAAATATTATTTACGGATAAACAGCTAATTGAGCTAGTTTGTGGTGGCATAAGTGACATTGACGTCAAAATGGCTTCCTTAAATAGTTCCGTTAAGTCTACTGCAGCTCTTATCACTTTACTGACAACATACACTAAAAGTAGAAAAAGATTCTTAGTTAATGATAATAATAAATATGACAGTGGTTCAGGACCCAGTGGCGTCAAGCGACCAAAGCTTAATACAACTAAAAAGTGTTTTAACTGTAATCAAACTGGACATTTCCAGACTCACTGTCCGAAAAATCCCATTTACCAAATTAACCAAGCTCCACAGGGTTCTAAACCAACTGACATCCAAATAAAATCTTGTACTTATTGTAAACGAGTAGGTCATACTGAAAATATTTGTTATCATAAACAGCGTGCCGAGTCAAAAAAAAATTTTACGCCGATTCCTACTCAAGAAGTTAATTTTTTAGGAAAGTAGAATTAAACCTCACGCCAGTTTCTATTAACGGTTTGTTAGTAAAGTCACTTGTAGATACGGGAGCAAATTGTAGTTTAATTAAAGAATCGATAGCGAGGAAACTGGGATGTTGTTTAATTCCGATATCATTGTGCTTAAATGGAATTGGAAATAATAACGTACATGTGTCTGCATTTATTACAGCATGTGTACAGTTTGGAGGTATAGGCTTAGAACTTGATATATACGTAATTAAAGACTCTGATTTTCAGTATGACTTGCTTATAGGCAGAAATGCTGTACAATATCCGGACATAGAAATAGTAATAGATTCAACTAGCTGTCGTTTAGTCAGGAAACCTATCTTGAACAAAACAGAGGTGAACTTCATTTCTCCAAAATCAGAATTATCTGAATTGACTTCACGAATTGACCATTTACCTTTAGAATTACAAGATAAAGTAAAAAATATATTTCAAAAATGTCCCTCTATTTTGAATGACATAGGCACAGTAAAAACAGGTGAACTGACCCTTCGGTTGAAAAGGAATGAGAATGTCTATTATCGTCCTTATCGATTAGCTCCAGTAGAAAAGCAGAAAGTAGATGAAATTGTAAAAGAACTCTTGGACAAAAACATAATTTGTGAAAGCAACTCTTCATTTGCAAGTCCCATCATATTAGTTAAAAAAAAAGATGGAAGTGATAGATTGTGTGTTGACTATAGAGCTTTAAATAAAATTTTAGAAAAAGATCGTTATCCACTTCCTCTCATCGAGGATCAAATCGATAAGCTTGGTAAAGCAAACTATTTTATTTCAATTGATATGAAAAATGGGTTCTATCAAATTCCAGTGGCTTTAGACTCTAGAAAATACACAGCTTTTGTAACGCCGAGTGGACATTATGAATTTATTAAAATGCCGTTTGGTATTTGTAATGGTCCGGCTGTATTTCAAAAGGCAATTACAAAGGCTGTTCAGCACCTAAAATTTCTGTTAGTTTATATTGATGACATTCTTATTCCATTTTCAACCATAGACGAAGGATTAGATTATTTAGAGCAAACAGTTCATGCTCTAAGTACTGCAGGATTTACAATTAATTTAAAAAAATGTAAATTTTTTGTGGACAATATTGAATATCTCGGTAGACACATATCGAAAAATGGTGTAAGACCTAGCGAAACAAAAGTGGCTGCCTTAGTGAATTCGCCCGTCCCTAATAATGTTAAGCAAGTACGCCAATTTATGGGTCTTGCTAGCTACTTTAGAAAATTCATTCCAAGTTTTGCAACTCGTACGGCTTGTATATCAAAATTAACTAGAAAAAATCAAAATTGGCAATGGGAACATGAACAGGATGAGGCTAGGAATTATGTAATCAAACATCTATCGTCTAAACCCCTTTTAACTGTGTTTGACCCAAAATATCCGACAGAGCTTCATACAGATGCTAGTTCACTCGGCTATGGAGCAGTTTTAATACAGCTAGTAGACAATGTAAAAAAAGTGGTAGCTTACTTTAGTAAGAGAACGTCTCCAATTGAAGCAAAGTATTGCTCTTATGACTTGGAAACTTTAGCTATTTATAATGCCCTAAAACAATTCCGTGTATATCTTTTAGGCACAAAATTCAAAATTTATACAGATTGTAATGCCATTAAGGCTACAATGAACAAAAAAGATTTATCCCCACGTGTTGCTCGTTGGTGGACGTTTATGCAAGATTTCGATTTCGATATCGTATATAAAAAGGGCAAGTACATTGGACACGTTGATTTTCTAAGCCGTAATCCTGTCGTGGACCCTGTTTCCACTGATTTTTCTGAAAAAACTACCATCCCCTCTTCAGCAGGAATTTTCTCAATTCCAAAGCCATTAATTAGCCAGAAATTACCTACAGGTAACGT
The DNA here is from genome assembly GCA_036924255.1 of Apodemia mormo. Classification (NCBI taxonomy): domain Eukaryota; kingdom Metazoa; phylum Arthropoda; class Insecta; order Lepidoptera; family Riodinidae; genus Apodemia; species Apodemia mormo. The sequence goes on from JAUPFN010000006.1 coordinate 30,848,623, forward strand.
TAATGTTATTAATGATTCGCCATCATGGTTAGAAACTGCTCAACAGAATGACCCAGAAATTCAAAATTTAATTAGTCAAGTTGTAGCAGGAGATTTTGATGATAGCCGATATATTTTACAAAATAATTTATTGTTCTATAAAATTCCATCTGGAGAACCAAAACTATATGTCCCTAAAGGATCAAGATTTAGTCTTCTACGACTTTTTCATGATAAAAATTGCCACGTAGGTTTGGAAAAGACCTTACACAAACTTGGTGAGCACTTTTGGTTTCCGAAAATGGCCGCATTTGTTAAGAAATATGTTAAACATTGTTTAGTTTGTACTGAAAGAAAAAGCCACTCTGGCCCAAAGCAGGGCTTCCTGCATCCAATCGAGAAAATTCCTATTCCTTTTCATACAATTCACTTAGACTGTACAGGCCCATTTACACAAACAAATGAAGGCTTTAAATACATTTTGTTGCTTATAGACGGATTTACTAAGTTTTGTTTATTAAAACCCCTTAAAACTCTTAGCGCTGCAGAACTAGTACCACTTATTAGAGATAATATAACGATATTCGGCACTCCTTCAGTAGTTATCACAGACAGGGGAACTAACTTTAGTTCCATTCAAGTTAGATCATTATTTACTGAATTACAAATTGAACATCATATGGTTGCTACGGGTACCCCAAGGGGAAATGGTCAAGCAGAGCGATATGTAGCAACACTTGTTAATATGTTAAATACTAGCTGTAATGGTTCGTCAGACTGGCCAAGCGGGTTATGGAAAGTCCAACAATCCATTAACACAACTGTACAAAAATCGACAGGATTTACTCCAATTCGCTTGCTTTTAGGTTGTAATGCGAACATACCTTGCATCCAAGCCAGTTTAAATGATGTTCAAATTTCAGAAAATAATTTCGATGTAAGGGCAGACCGCGAATTAGCAAATAGACGATTAATATCCAATTCCGAAAAGCTTAAAACCCGCTTCGATAAAGTAAGGCGAGATAATGTGTCTTTCGATATAGGCAATGTAGTCTACGTAAATCAAGAACATAGACGTTGTGACAAACTAAGTCCTAGATTTAAAGGACCATATAAAATTACTGCAATACTTCCAAATGACAGATATTTCCTTCGAGATCAAGGTAATTTGCGAAATATTATTGTAGCTAAGGACAAATTAAGAAAATGGCATGGAGAATGGATAGATGAACATGCCATGTTTCAGGAATCCCTGTAAAGAATAATTATACCTAGTCTTAATAACATTATTTTTGATTACTATTAAATTGTTTTATAGAGTAATAAATATATATAATAATGTAAGAATAAGAGGTATACTGTTGACTGTTCACCTAATGTGAAGGGTGGTACACTAACAGGAGGGATACTGTTAACTGTTCACCTAATGTGAAGGGTGGTACACTAACAGGAGAGATACTGTTAACTGTTCACCTAATGTGAAAGGTGGGACACTAACAGGAGGGGAACTGTTAACTGTTCACCTAATGTGAAAGGTGGGACACTAACAGGAGGGGAACTGTTAACTGTTCACCTAATGTGACAGGTGGACACTAACAGGAGTATACATTGCTAACCGGTCACCTAATGTGAAAGGTAGACCGATGGCAAGTGTTTTCACTGACTGGCCAATCTAATGTGAAGTTTGGCAGCAGTAACTCTAGGAATCATGTCATTATAAATTCGTATTATTAATTAAGCAAATGTAGTATTCCTTTTATTGTAAACTAAAATCGTAATTGTAATTTTAGAGTTAAAATTTATAAATACTAAAAAGTTATACTTCGAGAGCGAAGTACTGTCAGTCTGGCCGTGTTAGAATAATAATAATATGTATGTTTAAAATTACTTTGTAACTAATTTTATGATCAATAATCATCGACCGTTATAGCAACGGTTTCAGTTATTATCGACAATTCTTTTCAAATTTAAAGTAAACAACGGTCGTTTGTGATTGGTCGAAATATTAGCTCTGTGAGAGTATAAAAGGCCAAGATATTTCTTGGGGAAACCATTCTTATTCTACACGGCAGACCGGACAGATGTAAGTAATACCTTTTGCTTTTAATTTAAAAAACACAAAATATTCGAATTTAAATTACTTTTAAATTCGAATATTTTGTGTGTACTTTTGTTATTATGCTTTATTTTTAAATTGAAAAATGTGATGGTTGATTTAAATTATTTGCTGTGATATAATTTTCTTATTGTTGTGAATACTATGGTGATATTAACTATTCCAAATACGAAAATAATGATAAAATATGTAATGTGTATTGAATAATACCTCTATAATATAACAAATTGTAAATTATTATAAACACCTCCTTTTGTTATTCTTTTATGATGATATTTTTAATATTTTTAATTAAAATATAAATATCAAATAAAAATATGAAAAAAATATATTTTATTATTTAGAAATACGTAGTTTCCGATCAAAATAAAACAATGTGTAAATAATACATATTTTTATTTCCATGTTTTGATAAACTGGCACCAATAACATTAGGGACTGTATTATTTCCCCTTTTTAATTATAACAAGCGCGTTTCGAGTTTACTAGGTATTTGTATGTGATTTGTACAGCGCCACCCAGTGGTAAACTGGTTTCTCACGTTTACCACTAGGTGGCGCTGTACAAATCACATACAAATTCCTAGTAAACTCCAAAGGCGCTCACGATTGAATGCGAAAAGAAAAACTCACACTTAGCACTCAGGTGTGGCGGTGATACTATATGTATACTCGGGCGAACCCATAGACTAGCATATAATATGCTGGCGAACCTTTGTGAGATTCTAGCATCTAGAAGTCACGATAGTTGTGACAGGTATAGACAATCGGTCCCCTTACGACCTGCCTGCCAGAACGGCAGTTGGTCTATTCTTCAAAAGGATCCCGGACCAACACGGGGGGAGGGGGGTAAACATCTTAATAAACCTAATCAATATAGCAAATTTTCTACCAATATTATTTATTAAAATCTTAATAAACCTAATCAATATAGCAAATTTGCTACCAATATTATTTATTAATATGGCAATTGGAACTATATTGCTATTCGTATTAGATGTGCGGTTCGTTTGAGAGCGACAGAAACCATAAATTAAATCCATGGTTATGTAATTTATTTCGTATCCGTCGTTCATCAAAGTGACATGTTACGAAGTTTGAACGTGACAGGTGTGACATGACACTGTCATTCTTGTGAAAATTAACACTTGAACGAGACTTACATGAATGAAGACGGTGAAATATGAATTAAATTACTTATGTGTGGTTTGCCAAGCGGAATGCGATTAAATTGACTGTTACTGATATTGGCTATGTGATATTTTTTTAGTGTAATTTTTATGAGAGATTAGTTCTAGCGGGAAACGTCAAATAGGGTGGTAGGTAGTCCAGAATAAGAATAAAAAAGGACTTTATTGCTTTTAGAACATTAGATAATTAATAATAATCCAACGGTCTGGCGATCTGTAATTTGCCTTGCCTAATTTTTTTAGAAACTTTTTTCCCTATGTTTTGCACCATTCTCTACTAACGTGATAGACGAATTCCATTTAAAAGAAAAAAAAACACAAATTTTGACGTTTGGTTTTTTCGTATACCTTATACCCATGAAACAAAGAAAACAAGTGGAAGTGAAAAGTGGGCGTGCCGCGTGCATCACTATTACGCGCTGTTACTCTAAATTGCCTTAGTGATACTTACCATATCTTTAGGAGATAGTCGTCGTGCAAAAGTCTATTATTATACACTGAATTATGCGGATTGTGCTATCTTTGAATGCAGAAATAATAGTAGAATACAGATGATTAAAAATGGAGATATTTCATATCATCCGAAAGTACAATTTTCATTTTATTTTAATAAAATTCCTGATTTAATATAATCTCTAATGATATAATAGAAAGTCAAGCTAAAATCAGCCGTACATCTTACATATAAAGTTCATTTTAGGTTGACCTAATTTTTCTAGAAAGATATACGTAACGACAGTCATTACGTATATCGTTCTAGAAAGTTCTCTACTCAAATATGACCAACTGAAAACTACGGAAAAATCAATACTGCCATCTATTTTGAATAGACTACAAAAGGACGTAAATACTCTTTTTTTTTGTCGCAAAATAAAATTTATTGTAACGCAGTTTGGTACATTTTTAAATGTTCTGTTTGTGTGTTTCGGTTTGTTTATTATTGTTGTTTAAAATGAAAACGACCAATGAAACAATGTTTGCATTAGTAGTTTATATGCAATAATGCTTATTTTATGTGTGAGTTGGCGATCGCGGTTCTGATACAAATGTTTGTACGTCCCACTTCCGTTTGTTTTCTGTGTTCCATGCTTATACCATAGAAAAATATATTAAGGGTTTAGTACCAGTTGTGTCAAGAATGGTGGTGCCAAACTTAAATTGTTTTATGACTAAAAATTTTTCCCTATGTTGATTCTGGTCCCTGTGTTGGTTCTGGGCTCCTTTGAAGAAAAGGCTAACTGCTGTTCTGCCAGGCAGGTCGTTAAAGGCGACCGATTGGCTATATGAGTCACTACCATCGTGGCTATATCTATAAAAGAGAAAGTGTGTGTGTATGTTCCGTATAGGCTCCGAAACGGCTGGACCGATTTCAATGAAACTTTCAGGGAATCTCCAGATTGACCTGGCGAGTAATCCTGTAAAGTTTGGTGACGATCGGAGCACTCCTATTTTTGAACTGTCAAATAGAGGTTTTATTTACTATGATGATATTCTATTGTTTTATAACCCAAATTTGTATTGACACATGCGTTGTGTATATTTATGTAATTATGAACCATGTAGAATTATAATGGAGTATATTGAAGTATAATGAAGCATAATAAATGTTAAAACTAAAAATGTAGTGCCTATATGAATTTAGATATTTCAAAGATAGCAGGAAATCTTCATGGTATAGGGAAAGGGGAATTGTTACACGCTTTTTTTTTTTTTTTTTTTTTTTATTAGCTTCACCTGTATGTTTGTATGTTTGTATGTTTGTTTGTAACCGACTTCTTTGGGCGCGATTTTGACCCACTTTAAACGGCCAGATTCCGTTCAAACTTTGTAGATTTATCGAGGACCGATGACAATACACTAATTTGATAAAATTATTCCATTTTTAACCGACTTCAAAAAAAGGAGGTTCTCAATTCGGCTGGTATATATTTTTTATGTATGTACACCGATTTCTCAGAGGTTTCTGAACCGAATTACGTGATTCTTTTTTGTTTGATGCGGAATAGTTTCGAATTGGTCCCATAAAAATTTGATTCAGGTAGGCCCAGTAGTTTTTGTTTTATGAGCATTTTTTTTATTTGTTGTACCTATCTCGATGTCTGAAATCAAATCTCGCAAGTAAATTTGATCCACTTCCCGGTTACCGATTGAGCTAAAATTTTGTATACGTATGTTAATTGAATGACAATGAAACCTTATTATGACATGGAGCTGATCTGATGAATCTGAATCGGAAGGTGACCACAGGAACTTAATAATAAAATGGTTAAAAATCGGTTAATAACAAGACTATTGAGTTTGGACTCATTTGATTCATGTTGACGAGCACTTTGGTGCTTGGTGGTGACTAGGATCCTGCAGGGTCCGATGATGGAGCTAGAAGATGGTCATAGGAGCTCAGCAATTAAATGACACAACTTTATCGAATTTGGGCTCATTTGATTAGTGTTGACGAGCACTTTGGTGCTTGGTGCTAACTAGGATCCTGCAGGGTTCGATGATGAAGCCAGAAGGTGACCATAGGAGCACAGCATTAAATAACACAACTCTATCGAGTTTGGGCTCGTTTGATTCGTGTTGACGAGCACTTTGTTGCGGGTTAAAACTAGTTATAAAAAAAGCGTGTAAAAGGAACTACTCTTAACAAAAGTCTTTGTTCTACGACTGTCAAGTCGGTCAGTTCAAGAGGTAAAGATATAACTTTTTTTTATGGTAGTCGAGCAAAAAAAAATCAAAACGTGCTTTAACTAATGACGTCTGTTGTTTAGGATATAATAATTTCTTACAGATTGTACATGTTACTTCAGCATATTGATTTAGTTACCGACGCGCTACCGCTAGGCGGTTCTCACGTGGCTGAGCAGACTCGATTGCTGTACGGTTTCGTATCACTACTAATCCACGAGCTCTCTGCTCGGCGGACTCCTTAGCTAAACGCTCCTCAATGAGACCAATTCTATGAGCCTTCTGCTCGGCAGACTCGTTCGCTAGTAGTTCTCTCGCTAGTCGCTAGTTCGCTAGTTCGCTCAATAATGAGATCAACTCTAATAGCTTTCTGCTCAATAGACTCATTCGCTACACGCTCTTGGATCTTACCGAGTCTACTTCTACCAAGGCTGGGCCAAACCGGGTTTACAAGCATGGGCCAGAGATAGACAGCATTGCGCCAAGCATGGCCCATATCTGGCCCCGTCGTATTGTCATGTATGGGAGTACGACAGGAACGCCTTGCACACTTACACACACACACACATACACACACACACACATACACATACACACACACACACACACACACACACACACACACACATGTTTATAAGCGTGTAAGTAGTTCCGTGCTTCTGCCGCGGCACTCGACTAGGTATGCGCATTAGAGTTTGCAACTGTGTCTGCGCATATAACTTAGATTTCACGAGCCACGAAGAGTTCGCCACCGTCTCTGTGACTGAGTTTAATTGACTGAGTAAAAAAACAAAAAAAAAAACAAAATAAATGTACATAATATTTATAGATGTAGATATATCACCATCCATGTTAATTTTACATGGATATATATAGATATACAGTCTTGTAGTTTTCGTTTTTTTATTAATTGTAATTAAACGACACTGAATTTATTAGCCATTCGCATTCGATGATCTACAATTGCCGATTAGAATTAAAAAAATAACTCAAATAATTGATTTTTTCATAAGTTACAGTGTTTCCGGAGTTTCATACATGACGGACAGGAAATTTTTTGACCTATTTTCATATTTTTTTCCGTTTCTATTGCACTAAATTAATTTTTAGCAAGTATAGAATTAATCTCTATTAAATTATCTCGACAATAGTATGCAAAATATCTTGATTCCGTTAACTAACAAGGCTATAATACTAAAAATAGTTGCCAAAATAAGGCGAAAAAAATTTCCGAAGGTGGTATCAAGAGTCTTCGCAACCGGCTTGTGTGTATGAAAAGAGTGATGAATGTGGAGGAAGCGAGACAAGCCTGCAAGGATCGTGATGTATGGCACTCGGTTCTCTCTGCCTACCCCGTAAGGGATCTGGCGTGAAGATATGTATATATGAAAAAAAATTTTCGATCGTAAAGCACTCCCTGATGCTTCGCATCATGAGTCGTGCAACATTTTAAAATTAAAAAAAAACAAGATATTATAAATAAACCAAACTAAAAAGTAGAAAATAAATAATAGTTTAAAAAACTAAAAAACACGCTTTTTATAGAAAACCACAAGAACTAAAAAATAGAAAATAAATCTTAATAAATTTAAATTAAGAATAGTGTTAAAAATTTCAATAATTATAAATTAATAATAGTGTGAATAAAAAAAATAATTTTATTTAAAAAAAAGCGTGGGGTGCTTTTTAAGATATTACCGAAATGATAATCACTCTACTCATATGTGTCAATAAAATATTTATAACTATTGACACCATGCACCCCACGCTTTTTTTTAAATAAAATTATTTTTTTTTATTCACACTATTATTAATTTATAATTATTGAAATTTTTAACACTATTCTTAATTTAAATTTATTAAGATTTATTTTACTCCAAATTTAACGCGTGCGTGCCACGGGCAGTAACGAATAAATCAAAACTACTGGATCGATATTAATCATTTTCTTCCCGTGCGAAGCCGGGGCGGGCCGCTAGCGTAAATGTGGTAAACGGGCCGCTATCTAGCGTACCCAGCCCGCTTCGCCGGGCTTTATTTAAGCATACAGGAATTGAATTATTAACTAAGGGCTTAACCAAACTTATCTTTTTAATACACTTTGGACCGATTCGAGCCGATAGATTTTAAGAAATCTCAAAAAAACTACAAAATTTTTTTTTTAAATGGGGTATTTTTCGATTTATTTTCAAACGGCTTTATCGATCGATTCTAAAAACTAATCAGCTTTTAACATCGAAAGACCACGTCGATTGCCGCCAGTTCCGTCAAAATTGATTCGTTCGTAAGTTATCGTTGTCGAAAGAAAACTGAAAAAAGTGTTTTTTTGAAATCACTCTGAAATTCCTAGTTCAATCAATCCAGCTTCGCTGGGTGTTACATCAGTAAACGGATACATTCGCGGCACTATAACTTACCTTGAATACTTCAAAATCCATAATTATTATCTTTAATGTACTTCAGTATACTTTATTATGCTTCATTATACTTCAATATACTCCATTATAATTCTACATGGTTCATAATGACATAAATATACACAACGCATGTGTCAATACAAATTTGGGTTATAAAACAATAGAATATCATCATAGTAAATAAAAGCTGTATTTGACAGTTCAAAAATAGGAGTGCTCCGATCGTCACCAAACTTTACAGGATTACTCGCCAGGTCAATCTGGAGATTCCCTGAAAGTTTCATTGAAATCGGTCCATCCCTTTCTGAGCCTATACGGAACATACACACACACTTTCTCTTTTATAGATATAGAATCTTAGTTACAATCTTAGTTTTTATAAAAAAATATTAAATTTCTGCAGTCCTCCGCAATATAAGCTTTAACTATGCCTAATTTCATATTCCACCGTTCACGGAATTGTCTTAAAAAGGGGACCAAAGTTTTCTCTTCACGTATTAATGTATATGTGACCAATATGCACGATATAGTATAATTACATACCAACCTACTTTGGTAATAGTAGGCTCATATTTTTGAAAATAGTAAATTGGATACTTTCCATCGTCGTCGGTATCTATACATATAATAAAATCGTAGGAAAGTCAAAACTGTACATTGAATATTTTTTTAAAAGAATACTTGGGGCGTGATCTACAATCGATATCGAAGCCAAAAATATAGTTTTTAGAATTTTTGTCTGTCTGTCTGTATGTATGTCCGGGGTAAACTCAAAAAGTACTACATGGATTTACTTCAAATTTTGCATGAATATTACTAATAAGTCGGGTCAACATATAGGCTACATATCATCACGCTATCACCTACGGGGGAGGTGCTAATCGGAGTAAACGAAGTCCGCGCGGACGAAGTCGTGGGCAACAGCTAGTTACAAATAAACTCACTTGTACTTCCAAACTGGTCAATGACAAATTATCACTCGGTGTTCAAAACCAAACTGTGAAGAAACAATCCTGTGACATACTGAAGTTGTTAAAAAAATGGTACCGTTTCTTTTATTATTTTGAATGTAATTGCGGTAAATTTATATAGACATACAGACATCCGGACATCCACATTTTTTTTATATATATTATACCAGCTGCATTATAAGCCCCACTGTATTATAAAAGTATGTGAAGCCCGCGGGAACAACTCTTTTTTCCGGCATAAAAATCCTATGTGCTATTCCAGGTTTTCATTTACCTATGTGCCAAATTTCATCCAAATTCATTTAGTCGTTTTTGCCTGATTGAGTAACAAATATCCATCTATCCAAATATCCAAACATTCACATTTATAATAATTTATACATTAATATAGATATAGATTCGACAAATAGTTTTCTAAAGTATTAGGTCTAGTGGTCTGGTGTCGGAGTTGACCACATAAGGTCCCGGGTTCGATTCCCGGGTCGGGCACATGAAAAAAAAATGTTTTTTTTCAGTTTTTTGATAAACACAAAGTTACCTGGGATTGGAAAGTGCCCGGTTGGCGATAGGCTTGCCACCTATCACATTTTGGGACCAAGTATCTTCGGTTAATCGTGGGTACACTTGAATTAATAATATGGTTTGCTGAATTTGAGAGAGGTCGAGTTTCTTTACATGACGAATTTCGTGAAGGGCGCCCTTCAATTGCCGTCAACGAAAATAATGTGGCTACTGTTAAGCGGTTAATTGAAGAAAATCCCCGGATTACCTATGAGACAATTCGAGGACTATTGGAGATTGGTATGAGCCAAATTCAAAAAAGTTTACACGAAGAATTGAATGTTCGGAAACTTTGTTGTCATTGGATCCCTCATGAACTGACAGCGGAGCAGAAGCAAGCTCGCGTGGAATGGTGCTCACAGATGCTACTGAAGTACGACCACGGGCATTCTAATGTTATCACAGGAGACGAAACGTGGATTTATTGTTTTGAATTCGAAAAAAACAGCAATCTTGTGAATGGGTGTTTGAAAATGAGAACAGGCCAACAAAAGTGAGACAGGCGAGAAACGTTGTTAAAAAAATTATAGCGTTTTTTTTGTCAGCTACGTGTCCCATCTGTATAATTCCACTTAAAGATCAAAAGAGTGTTAATGCCGAGTATACCACTCGGCATTAACACTCTTTTGATTCTACCATTTGTTTACAAAGGCTGTTAGAAAAAGTTCGCGATAGATGACCGATTCTCCTACTCCATTCTCCTACACCATGATAATGATAACGCTTCTTCACACACGGCCAACAAAACAAAGTCATTTTTAGCTTCCGAAAAAGTACATCTCGTCACTCATCCTGCGCATAGCCCCGACTTAGCACCCTGTGATTTCTGTATTGTCCCCAAAATCAAAGATTTGATGAGAGGTTTTACTTTTACCAACTCCGAAGAGGCAGTGATAGCGTTCAATCAGCACGTAGAAAACAAGCCTTCAGACCTGTGGTCCTCCAGTTTTAAAAAATTGTTCGATCGCATGAAAAATATTTAAAATGTAAAGGAGATTATTTTGAAAAGCAATAAACATAATATTTTGGTTATAACATGTTGTTTTCTTAAGTTACGCAAAACTTATAGTGTGACCTACGTATACCTAATAAGGTTAAGTATCAAATCGTTTTTAAAATTTAATCAACTAGCCTATTTACAGATCGCCAGTCTAATGGATTATTATTAGCCCAAAAACCAATTACCTTCATTTTTCTTCTTATTCTGGATCACAACACTTCACAGGACCTGGTTGGACTAGATATTTTTTTTAAAATGACAGAGCAAAAAATTGGAATGACGGTTTGTACCTAATATATTTCATATCTGCAGTTTAAATATAAAGTTTTTACATGCTTAAAACTCACATTTCTTTTGTTGGAAGATTTAATGTGATACTTCCCTCGGCAGCTTCTCCGTAGCGTAAATACCCTAAAATGCCCATGATCATATAAAGCATGACCACAATGGTCATTGTAACGTTCAGCACTCCTGGACAGTGAAGAAAGTGTTGAGGCTTAGCCATGGTATTTTCAACTGGTAACACAACGCCGATGCCTTCCATTGCGAATATAACTGTACTGGAACAAGTTAGTTTTTTGTTAAGACATTTTATAGAAATAAAACGGATATGCGTATAATGCGGATAATCTCCGATAAGCTTTTTTGTGATCATCGTGTATGTATGGATTTTGCACGCACCATAATAAGAGTGGTGAGGAAGTGCCCTACTCTCAACATTTCAAGTATTTTATGAACATAAACTGTATTTATTGTATTCATATTTCACTAATACAAAAGTACACGGATATAAAATAAAGATATGAAGAATAACCCTTCTATAAACACATTTAATACTTTAAAAGTATCTTCACGCCTGTATCCCCGAAGGGGTAGTCAGAGGTACAACAAGTGTACCCACGATTAACCGAAGATACTTGGTCCCAAAATGTGATAGGTGGCAAGCCTATCGCCAACCGGGCACTTTCCAATCCCAGGTAACTTTGTGTTTATCAAAAAACTGAAAAAAAACATTTTTTTTTCATGTGCCCGACCCGGGAATCGAACCCGGGACCTTATGTGGTCAACTCCGACACCAGACCACTAGACCTAATACTTTAGAAAACTATTTGTCGAATCTATATCTATATTAATGTATAAATTATTATAAATGTGAATGTTTGGATATTTGGATAGATGGATATTTGTTACTCAATCAGGCAAAAACGACTAAATGAATTTGGATGAAATTTGGCACATAGGTAAATGAAAACCTGGAATAGCACATAGGATTTTTATGCCGGAAAAAAGAGTTGTTCCCGCGGGCTTCACATACTTTTATAATACAGTGGGGCTTATAATGCAGCTGGTATAATATATATAAAAAAAATGTGGATGTCCGGATGTCTGTATGTCTATATAAATTTACCGCAATTACATTCAAAATAATAAAAGAAACGGTACCATTTTTTTAACAACTTCAGTATGTCACAGGATTGTTTCTTCACAGTTTGGTTTTGAACACCGAGTGATAATTTGTCATTGACCAGTTTGGAAGTACAAGTGAGTTTATTTGTAACTAGCTGTTGCCCACGACTTCGTCCGCGCGGACTTCGTTTACTCCGATTAGCACCTCCCCCGTAGGTGATAGCGTGATGATATGTAGCCTATATGTTGACCCGACTTATTAGTAATATTCATGCAAAATTTGAAGTAAATCCATGTAGTACTTTTTGAGTTTACCCCGGACATACATACAGACAAACAGACAGACAAAAATTCTAAAAACTATATTTTTGGCTTCGATATCGATTGTAGATCACGCACCAAGTATTCTTTTAAAAAAATATTCAATGTACAGTTTTGACTTTCCTACGATTTTATTATATGTATAGATACCGACGACGATGGAAAGTATCCAATTTACTATTTTCAAAAATATGAGCCTACTATTACCAAAGTAGGTTGGTATGTAATTATACTATATCGCGCATATTGGTCACATATACATTAATACGTGAAGAGAAAACTTTGGTCCCCTTTTTAAGACAATTCCGTGAACGGTGGAATATGAAATTAGGCATAGTTAAAGCTTATATTGCGGAGGACTGCAGAAATTTAATATTTTTTTATAAAAACTAAGATTGTAACTAAGATTCTATATCTATAAAAGAGAAAGTGTGTGTGTATGTTCCGTATAGGCTCAGAAAGGGATGGACCGATTTCAATGAAACTTTCAGGGAATCTCCAGATTGACCTGGCGAGTAATCCTGTAAAGTTTGGTGACGATCGGAGCACTCCTATTTTTGAACTGTCAAATACAGCTTTTATTTACTATGATGATATTCTATTGTTTTATAACCCAAATTTGTATTGACACATGCGTTGTGTATATTTATGTCATTATGAACCATGTAGAATTATAATGGAGTATATTGAAGTATAATGAAGCATAATAAAGTATACTGAAGTACATTAAAGATAATAATTATGGATTTTGAAGTATTCAAGGTAAGTTATAGTGCCGCGAATGTATCCGTTTACTGATGCAACACCCAGCGAAGCTGGATTGATTGAACTAGGAATTTCAGAGTGATTTCAAAAAAACACTTTTTTCAGTTTTCTTTCGACAACGATAACTTACGAACGAATCAATTTTGACGGAACTGGCGGCAATCGACGTGGTCTTTCGATGTTAAAAGCTGATTAGTTTTTAGAATCGATCGATAAAGCCGTTTGAAAATAAATCGAAAAATACCCCATTTAAAAAAAAAAAATTTGTAGTTTTTTTGAAATTTCTTAAAATCTATCGGCTCGAATCGGTCCAAAGTGTATTAAAAAGATAAGTTTGGTTAAGCCCTTAGTTAATAATTCAATTCCTGTATGCTTAAATAAAGCCCGGCGAAGCGGGCTGGGTACGCTAGATAGCGGCCCGTTTACCACATTTACGCTAGCGGCCCGCCCCGGCTTCGCACGGGAAGAAAATGATTAATATCGATCCAGTAGTTTTGATTTATTCGTTACTGCCCGTGGCACGCACGCGTTAAATTTGGAGTAAAACAATTCCCCTTTCCCTATACCATGAAGATTTCCTGCTATCTTTGAAATATCTAAATTCATATAGGCACTACATTTTTAGTTTTAACATTTATTATGCTTCATTATACTTCAATATACTCCATTATAATTCTACATGGTTCATAATTACATAAATATACACAACGCATGTGTCAATACAAATTTGGGTTATAAAACAATAGAATATCATCATAGTAAATAAAACCTCTATTTGACAGTTCAAAAATAGGAGTGCTCCGATCGTCACCAAACTTTACAGGATTACTCGCCAGGTCAATCTGGAGATTCCCTGAAAGTTTCATTGAAATCGGTCCAGCCGTTTCGGAGCCTATACGGAACATACACACACACTTTCTCTTTTATAGATATAGATTGGAAATATATTAAAATAATAAAAATAAACATTACACACACTACATTCATGTGACATACATAAAAAAAATGGTTTATGCTCATCACATAAATATTAGTCCCTGTTGGGAATGCAGTCCGAACCCAACCGATTCGCTAACCACTCGACTATCGAGGCGACGTGAGGATTAGTTTCACTTTTAATACATATATTGCCACACACCACATACCTACGTGTCTTCACACACCAAATATTACGGAGTAAAATGAGTAAGTATACTGTATAGTGTATAATATTTATATAGACGTTATTGCGGTAAAACCAGACAAGCCACGAACTTTTGCGAGACTTGACAAAAGTTTATCACCGCACACCATGAAGAATAAAAATTATCACGCCAGTTCCCTAGCAGGAGGGGCAGAGTGAATTTGTTGGTGTTGGCCGGTGAGATGCTTCATCGTTGCATTTTACTAATTAGTAATGACGACTAGCATCAACAAAACCAATAAGACTGAGTTTCTCGATATTTTTGTCAACCCTAAGGTCAATTTCTGGCGTTGTCATTTGAGACGAACAGTAGCTTATTTTAAATCATAAGGACCGAAGTCGACCTTCAGGAAACCAATAAACATTAAATACATTGTCAATAATATTATAGATTGGATTTACCCGATAAACAGCGGCAGTCTCCCAATTTCTACGGACATTGGTCGAGAATCGAAGCTTGGAAAATCCTGACATACATAATATATACATATCATAAATGTCAGAACTAATAAAAGGTTAGCAAATCCAGAAAACGGCGCCAGATATTTAAGATTTTTGATTTGCGTAAAAATTAGTAGTGGAACCAGAAACATGAGGCAGTACATAGTTGTACTTATTCCATTGTGAGGATTGAAATGGTCCACTATCTGAAACAGAAAATAAATAAAATAAATATCTTCCATATTATTAGCAAACAAGCAGAGACTAAAAATATGCTGCGTTAAAATTGGATTCTTAATTATCGTCTGATATCGAGATATCTCTCATATATAAGGATAATTTTTATAATTACTAGCATTAGGTATTGGAATTTTACAAATTATTACAAAAATGTATTTATTTTGCTTGTATTCTTCAGCATTGACTGATTTGATAAGAAGAAATGACGATGACGAATTTGTGCCTACTACAAATAAAATATAATATGTAAATCTGTTGACCCTGCCGGACATCTCTGAAACAACGCGTTAAATTGAGTACACAAACGCAAACAGTGAGTTTACAAATCAGGTACACCTTCGCAAACCATAATAAAATCATTAAATACTGCGTAGATTTCTAACTATGATACCTAAATTTCCAAAAATACGTAATTAATTTTAAACAATCATGTTCTTAATATAATTGTTTTAATTTCCCTCTAAAGGATTTCGCACCAATTTTTTTACCACCCCGTTAGTCGAGTGGTTAGCGAACCTAACTGGGTGATTCCGTTCTAACTGTGATATAATGTCAATACCGTGTCATGTCTATTTTTAGAATTTATTTATAAATTGTTAGTTTTTTTTGTCGTAAACATTAGAATTTATGAGGTAATTAGTTTAAATCATTTATTACGACAAAAAAACTAACAATTTATAAATAAATTCTAGAAATGGACATGACACGGTATTGACATTTAAGTGATATATTGTAAGTTTTCTGTAAGTGGCAAGTTATATTATATGAAAATAATGTTGAAATATGTTTATTATTTTCCAATAAGTACAAAAATTTCATAAATTAATTATTAATTAACGACCTGTGAGAACAAACAATACAGGACATTAAATATCACAGTTAGAACGGAATCACCAACTACGAATCGATCAGTGTTGATTCCCGTCAGGGACAAACATTTGTGTGACGAGCATATACGTTTGTATTTCTGGGTTTGGGTGTTTATTATGTAGGTATGTAACAGCACTTATACAGACTGACTGGTTTGTAACTGGTTTCATTATAACGATTCTCGTTATATTGTAAAATTAGGGGCTTAATTTTTGACCAATATTTCTCTAAAAATAAGCGAAATGTGGATATTATACTCTTTAAGCACTCTGCGGTACTCGCTAGTCAACATCAAGGTCACGCCGCCGCCGGCCACCGCTATTCTGTGTTAATAGCGCGGTACGCGACACTTGCGTCCGCGCGGTGTCCAAGTATGGCGTAGGTAAATATAGGATTCTCGATGTTCTGTTTACTAAGTTTACTAAGATGTATTTTAATATTTATTTTTAATGTTATTTTTCGCATCTTATATATTATATATTATGATCACCAACTATCACGTCCTTAAATATTGAAGGTAACTTACCAGTCAGTCTGTAGATGTATTTTTACGTATTAGTATCGTTGATCAGCACCCATAACACAAGCAAATAATTTTCACTTTGGGGTTAGATCAATTCGTGTCATTTGTCCAGTAATATTTATTTATTTTATTTATTTATTTAAAAATTTTGATCGTCAGGTCATTAATTAAAGTTTTTATCAGATTTCTACGTTACGAAATCTTAGGAAGCGATGTGCAATTTAGACTTCCTGAAAATTTAGACCAATTTAGCTCGTAGATTTTGAGCAATTAAAAGAAACTATAAAAAAGTTTTTTTTTTTTAATAAATTAATTTTAAAAATTAGGTCAATGTTGGTTTTTCAATTTGAGAGTTTATGAAAAAACCTTTTTAACATGAATTTGAAATTTTTCGACAAATCCATTTGAATCCACTATATTTTTTAGTAAAACATGGTGTCACAGTCTGATTGAAAACACATAATCAATTCAAATGTTCAAAATTACAGAATTTCTAAAATTTATATTGTGCTGTTATCAACAAACGTACTTTATTATTTACCTTTTAATAACTTTTAGACTTATGTACCAATTAATTCAGTTCATCACCTTTAAAAAAAACTACGTCGACTGTCGTACATCGAATTAATATTGGTTGATTAGCTCAAGAGTGGTATTGTCTACGAAAATTAAAAAATCAGCTAATCAATTATATAAAAGCCGTTTAAAAGATAAAAATCGATCATCGCATTCAATAGTGAAATTTTTGAAAATTTTCAAATATTTATCTAAATAGTTCTATATTCAACACACCTTGCATTTTCTATTAAAAATCTATGCTGCTATGCTGCTTCGAGCTTAAAATATCTCAAACGAGAAATTTTAGTGATAATCTGCTGGGATTTTAAACAGTTAACAGATTTTTTTCTACTACGCCACAAGCGTACAGCAATGCTTTGCTGCGCCTAATAATATGCAAGTTCACTGCCAACTTTAACCTGCTAATCGGAACGCGATTTGTGATGACTGTGTCACCATCAACCAAACATTAAGATCTTGTCAGTTCAAGCAGCATGAACCGCAGTTAGCAAAGAGGACAGTAAAATTAAAGATCTTTTCTGCCGTGTTGGTCCCAGCCTCCTTTGAAGAATAGGCCAACTGATGTTCTGCCAGACAGGTCGTAAAAGGCGACCGATTGGCTATCGAAACCCTATTCTATCCGCTGTCGGTTTGTACTTCTGTCTGTCTGTCACCAGGCTATAACCTCATAAACCGCGATAGCTAGAAAGCTGAAATTTTCACAAATTATGTATTTCCATTGCCGGAATAACAACAAATAGGTACTAAAATTAAAAAAAAAAAAATATTAAGAGGGTCCCCATAAAATAAACGTGTGTTTTTCGTATTTTCTTGCTATGATGGTACGGAACGCTTTGAGCGCGAGTCCGACTTGCACTTGGCCGGTTTTTATGTTCCTTTGGTCTAGTGATTAGCCACTTTGGCTCAGATCTTTAGATCCCACGGATTACGTAAAAACGGATTATCACGGAGATGATACTTACCTAGATAAATTTTAATAGTAAAAGATTATCTAAATACAAATTTGTAAATATGGATATGTTATTAGAAACAGATTAACTGACAAATCTACTCTAATAACGGAATGGGCGTGATGATATTCATTTTTCATGCCTACCAATTTTTTGCATGTGAAGTTTAAGTTACATTTCCTGCAAAAACTTCAAGTTCCAAATCGTATTCTTAATTTGTCGCGTTCTTTGTTATTGTGTATATTTAAATAAAATACTAATTTATAATATTTAATTTAACCTTTATCTTTTTTATATTGAAAGCAAAATATCAAAAGACTTAGAGCTACTGCAGTAAGTATACAAGTTACACTCATTGACATTTCACACAAGCAGATTTTTTTGAAAACGTTTTAAATGTCATTTGCTAAAAATTAACATATCTAAACGGTTGTATAGTCAAAGTAATATGCATTTAACACACATTTTATTAATAAAGTAAACGTTACTATACCCCCTTGTTGGTCAAGACTCCTTTGAAGTAAAAATCAACTGTCGTTCTGCCAGGCAGGCCGTAAAAGGCGTCCTATTGGCTATACTCACTACTAGGTGATAGAGTTTCGCAACGTCTCGCTCGGGTATTTAATACCACCGCCTTACCTATTCCTGTCGCATAGTGTCAATGCTTGTCATTGTTGTTTAGAGGGTAAGGTAGCCGATAAACTTATGCATGTTGCATTGCCATCCCGTTACATGGATAGCAACACACCATTTACAATTTTGGTGTTTATAGGCGATAGTTTCTCTTTCCATCAAGAAAGCAATCTGCTTGTTATCTATCTAATAATATATAAAAAATACTTGTATTTGACATACATCATAATATTCATACATATACATGATTTCGTTTATGGTGTAAGTCTGTTCTCAAACTTAGAAGATATTTATTACATTCTATGATCAACCTTGCGGTCGAATTTCGACCAGCGATCGCTAGTATATACAGATATATAGAGGTCACTGATGTTTTGCTACAATATTGTCGAAAACCATAAATACCTGTTGCACGGATTCTACCAACAGTATGACGTAAACTGCACAAGCGCCAAGAATAGTGACAGCCATTGCCCAATCTATAAATATTCTGAAACACGTTTACAAGATTATTAAGCGGCGGCGTTACGATTAAAGACGGTTTAGTATTATCTTGTATCTCTCGTGGTTTAGGAGAAAGCCTTTTCGACTTAGATCGTGAGGTCCCGGGCTCAATCCCTGGGTGAGACAAGAATGCTATTTAGGTTTTTCTAGGTTTTTCTTGAAAATCCAAAATGTCAGTGGTAGTTTGAAGTCTGACGCGTGGTGTGTTTTCACTCCTTTGCCCCGAAAAAGCACCTAAGGCCGTCGGTTCCGGTTATCGCTAATCACTATTAGGTTGGTAAAATGTGGTGATGGGGATCACCCACGGATTAAATGGATACGCCTTTCAAGGTAATTTTTAGGTTGTCACCGTAGCTTACATTTACACACAGATATACAGAGCTATAGTACTTACCAATGAAATAAAATCACTCCAAGGATGATATTTAAACCTTGTCATCTCATTCGGTACGATAAAATTAAACAACATTGTTTATTTCTATTTTTTCATTGTATTATATAATATAATATATATATATATATATATATATATATATATATATATATATATATATATATATATATATATATATATATATATATATATATATATCTATAAATATTAATATATAATATAATATATCTATAAATGTATGACACTTTTGACAGTAATAGGAGCGTTTGCTCATATGCACGGCGACATCCCTCATAACCTTATTTCCGTGTGGCGTGAGGATATTGATAATGACTAAGCTAATATTTTTAAATAATACGCATTAGAAACACATTAAATTAATAAATATGATCATAACACATTCCTACTACCACAGCCTTCTACATTTATTTGATATACCTACATCAATTACATTTGTTTTACAGCTTTTACCATGGAGTATTAGGTAAAGGGTTGGGTTATCTAAAAAAAAATTTTTTAGATAACCCAGGGCGTGATCGAGAAAAGTTTGGTAGTGATCGGATTAACAGATTTAAAGAGTGTATTATTAAAGAAGTATTAATTTTTAAAAAAACTTATTTAGAACGATCCGTAAACAACTTAGTATCAAAATACAGTGTGTAAAAAAATCCTGTCCGATCGTCAAAGGCATTATTTGGTAGCTTAATACAAACATATCTGTAACATTATTTTATGGATATTGATACATAAATTTTCAAAATATTTGCTTGATTTAAGGGGAAGTTGCTCAATTTTAGTACTTAAATGAGGCACTACCATTGATATAAAAAACCCTAGATGCACAAAAGTGTCCCTAATTTCATTTAAGTAGTTATAGATATGGCAAAAACATATGTCTTTGCATATCCAACCTTAAGCGCACGACTTATAGTTGTTTTTACAAAGCAATGTACGAAAATAAATAAAATTGACAGTGTCGCAACCGACCCGATTCTATTTGAAATGAGTGCACAATTTAAAATTGTGCACTCTTTTTTGGAGGACGTTTTTGACACACTGATTGTGTATCTTGGGTTTTTTATATCAATGGGCACTACGATATTTTTCTTATTTTAATAAAAAGAATTATTTTATTATTTTTTTTGACAGTGTCATTGACCTACCTATACACCTCTTTTGGATCGGAGAGGGTTTTCTTTACACCCCGTATAATATATACAACAACCTAGTAAAGAGCTGATTAGACTAAATAATTAATTCGTTTATTATTCTGGAAGTTATTTTTTAAAAAATATTTTTTTGTTTACAACTTTTTTAAAATTTTTCAAAATTTTTAAAAATCTCCTTAGCCGAATCGGTTTACATTTTCAGGATATCTAAATTCGGTGAAATCCAATCAAATGCCGTTAGCGTTTCAATCGGTCAAGCCGTTTACGAGTTATAAGAGATTTACGCACACACACGTACACATACATATCTCGTCAGGAGAAGCCTCTGCTTTTTTGCTATCTTATGAATTATGTTATATAAAAATCATAGATCGCAGTAATTTACATTTTTGAAATATCTAATTTTTTTATGTTAAATATTATTTTTTTCTGTGTATGACTTTATTTAATAATTTTGCAAACATATATTGTACATTTTTGGTTAATTTATCTAAGTAAATTTTGAACGATTGTCCGTATATACACTCAATCCGTAGCCAAATACTTTATCTACTAGAGAATATTTCAGATTTTTTTTTTGTTATAGCACTCACCCCGTGCTTGGGAATCTCGAAAAACCTTAAAAACAACAAAGAAAAATATCGACACGCGGGATTTGAACCTGCGACCATTTCCCTAAAGCCGGGACGCTCTTCCGCTGAGCTAGTGTCGACAGGCTCGAGGCGAGGCTCTTTTTTCCAGGATAAAAAGTAGCCTATGTGCTATTCCAGGTCATCATCTACCTGTATGCAAAATTTTATCAAAATCTGTTGAGTAACAAACATCCATCCAACTATCCATCCATCCAAACATCCAGACTTTCGCGTTTATAATATTACTAGCCGCAACGTGCAGCTTGCTGCATTGTAAAAGTTTTTGACGAATCCCGCGTGATCATCTAATTTTTCTGGGATGAAAAGTAGCTTATGTGCTATTCCAGGTCATCATCTACCTATGCGCCAAATTTCATTCAAATCCATTTAGAAGTTTTTGCGTGATTGAGTAACAAACATCCAAATCCATTCCAAACATCCAAATTTTCGCAGTTATATATTAACTAGCTGCACCGCGCAGCTCGCTGCATAATAATAGTTTTAGCGTATCCCGCGGTAACAACTCATTTTCCGGGATAAAAAGTAGCGTATGTGCTATTTCAGGTTATCATCTCCCTCCGCGCCAAACTTCATTCAAATTCGTTCAGTAGTTTTTGCGTGATTAAGTAACAAATATCCATCCATTCACACATCCAAATATCCAAACTTTCGCATTTAGAATGTTATTAATTAATTAATATTAATTACCTAATTAATTAAATTAATTTAAATTAAATTATTAAATTGAATTGAATTCGATTGGATTGGATTGATTGATTGAATTGAATCGAATCGAATTTAATCGAATCGAATTAAACTGAATTGAATTAATTAAATAAATAGATTAACTAATTAATTATAAAACTTTACGTTTTATAATATACTTTCAAAATATAAATGGTATTTTCTAATATCATTCGTAATTTACTATACACGCTATTATAGTGTTTTTTCCAGTCTGCCAGAGTGTTTTGAGTGATTTTACTAAAGCATTTTCAATCAACCTCTTGCTATTATTACCTTCGCAATTGTCTTCACCGAATCCAACTGAGATTATGATAAAAATAAATAAATGAGCTGTCGAAAACACTTTAAACATTAATATTGAATACAATTTAAAAAAATAGATAAATGCGTGGGACTTCTAGTTCCATCATAAAATAATTAGTTAAGCGAAACTTTTAAGAGGTTTAATAATTTTGATTGAAAGTTGTACAACTAAATAAAAAAAACAAACACAGAAAACACTCACACTTCAAAATTGACAGCATAGATTAAAATGTGTACTGTAGATTGACTGCTAATGACATTTCAAAAATAGCAGCTGTAGTTCCAATTTTGCCTACTGACAATAAGATAGTGGCACTATAATGGGCACCTTTTATGTTAGTTTGGAATGTTAGTAGCTCGTTTTATTACGAACGCTGTTTTTTGTTTTAGTAAATACTGTTCGATTGGCCGTAAAATAATCTAGCCAAGGCATGATTGGTTTCAAAAATGTCAAATAGTCGATGATTTGTTTTTTCAAGCGAGGTTTTTTCTCGTAACTTTACATGCCGTATATGAACATTGCTCTAAGTAATTAATGTATTACGGTAGCTATAGCAATAAATAGTAAATATGAATAAAAATGTTTCTTCAGCATGTTTTGCTCTATCCCAATTATAGTAATACATAAAAAAATGTATTTAGTATAAAATATAAATAATGCACAAAAACAAAAATACTATTACTAAAACATTATTACGTGTTCTAAGTATGCAGTATTAGGAAAGGTGGAGCTAGCACTCGTATTAATCACTTGAAATAATACCTACGTTATATCTCATTCTATGAGGTCTCGTCATCTATTTTTATACAGCTATGATAGAAAGAAGGGTAAGATCTCGAGAGATAACAGCAGTATTAAAAGTTGTGTTTCATATAGGTATTAGAAGTGTTGCTTCCAGCCATAATACAGCTTCATGGTCCTAACATGTTAAATATTGTATGGTGTACGAGTTCCACAAAGTGACATTTATTTTATACTAGCTGATCCGCGCAGCTTCGCCCGCGAGTATATTAATAATTCGTCCAAGTAGCTTTTAATAAAAATTTCACCCCCTATTTCAGCCCTCCAGCGACTGATTTTTGAAAAAAAATTAGCCTATGTTTGACCCCGGATTTTCAACTATATCCATGAAAAATTTCGTGAAAATCGGTCTAGTGGTTTAGCCGTGAAAGTGTAACAAACAGACAGACAGACAGACTTTCGCATTTGTAATATTAGTATGAATTTAATAGTTTTGTTTAAAAACGTATTATTAATATTACTACTATTAAATCTCTAATGGCAAATGCAGTAAGTTAAAGTCAAAGAGCAAGCAATAGTTGTCCCATTTTTAGCTTGAAATGTTAAATCTGATGGTTATTCATTATAGTCCAACCTGCGCGCGTGAGGCATTTATAGTTATCGATGTCGGCTATTATCTCGTTTATCCTAATTATACACACAACGACGCATGTAAACATTATTATAATTTCACTTAAGTCAAATCATGTGTGCAGCCATGTTAGAAAACAAGTCGACACAACTTTCTCACATGCTGACTCACTATAAATGTTGTTTAATAATATATTTAAATAAATTAATAATAATATTGTTTAACAGTGTTTAACTATCAATCGATACCCCTCAAGTAGTAAAGCATTTTGGTCCCTGGCAAAGTCATTGAATCGAATTTCTGCCGCCCCTCATTTCCTTCACTGCTGAAACCACTGGCTCACACTGTCATAGAGAAAGCAAACCTATTCGCTATTCTATTTGCGGAAAATTCGCGTCTAGATCCCACCAACGTGAAACCACCCAGTCTACCTGGATGCGAGCAGAATACGCCGGAAATTCGCATCTGTCAGACTGAGGTTCTTAAAACGCTACGGAATCTGGACGTTAACAAAGCCAGTGGCCCTGATGGGATTCCAGCCATAGTACTTAAAACCTGTGCACCTGAACTTGCTCCTGTGTTGACACGCCAGTAACAAAATCATGGAAGCTTGCCAACGTGCAGCCTGTGCCCAAAACAGGCAGTCGTGCCGATCCCTCCAACTATAGACCAATTTAAGTCACGTCCATACTCTGCAAGACTATGGAGCGTGTACTGAACAACAATATGGGTTTCGCCGAAATCGGTCCACTGGGAATCTTCTAGCGTATGCCACCTACATCTTGAGCGCGGCCATCGAGAATCATGATGAAGCACTAGCTGTCTCCCTTGATATCTCGAAGCCCTTTGACAGGATCTGGCACGATATTTTTATTGGCAAGCTTCCATCGTATGATCTGCTTACTGGTCTCTGCGCCTGGATCGCAGATTTTCTGAGTGGCCGGTCGATTAGAGTAGTGGTCGACACTTGCTCGTCGGACCAAATGACAATAAATGCCGGAGTCCATCAGGGATAGGTTCTCTTCGCAACTCTATTCCTGCTACACATAAACAACCTGCTGAAGCCCGGTATCTATGGGTACGCAGACGATAGTACTGTTGTGGAGAGTTATGCATCCAGCACGCGAGTCAGTACGGCACAGATCCGGTCTCTCAGGAAGGCGATAGTCGATCGTTTGAACCTGTCCTTACAGGCAGGCTCTGATTGGGGCGATGTCAATCTGGTCAAGTTTAATGCGAGTAAGACCCAGGCGTATCTATTCTCCGCTAAACGGAGTCCATTCCACCTATCTCCGTCTTTCCAGGGTGTGTCCGTGCCGATAACTGACCACCGCAATATCCTTGGTCTCACCTTAAGGTGCCCCATAGACCTACTATAATATTCCAATATTACGTATTGTGCAATATTATTGACCGCTTAGCGGTTGTTTGAGCGGGTTTAAATTTTATTGTGCAATATTTTTTTCTTGCACTCTGTAGGCTTTATATTTTTTATTTCAGAGTTTGGAGCCGTCGCGTTCGGTCAGTCACGGTGTTTAATGTATGGTCGTGTCGTAAAATGGCGAGCAAAATGCTATAAAAATAAAGAACGGGAGTTTTACTTGTGTGTATAAAATTGTATAGAGATTTATTTAACAAAATCACCAGCATTGTTGCCACCAAAACTTCACCGTCAGACAGGTTGCTCGCACGAAAATATTGATCAGACTGGTTTGTCAATTTTATTGAGTGAATTTATTAAGCGATTGGTTTCAAAGGGATATTCAATATTATTGCACAATAAAATTATTGCGAAATATTATTGTAGGTCTATGGGGCACCTAACGCTTACTCTTAACTTTGGTTTGTACATCAAGTCTTAAGCCCAAGTGGCTTAAAAAAAGATTGGTATTTTGGCGAAGGTGAAACAGTATTTCAGCCCAGGACAGTTGCTCAACCATTATAGAGCACAACTCCCTGTTTTTCCTTGTGTTGGTCCCGGGCTCCTTTGAAGAATAGGCTAACTGCCATTCTGGCGGGCAAGTCGTAAAAGGCGACCGATTGGCTATATGAGTCACTGCCGTCGTGGCTACTAGGTGGTAGAGTTCTGCATTGTCTCGCCCGGATCTGGTACCACCGCCTTACCTATTCCTGCCGCAACAGCGTCAGTGCTTGTCACTATCGTGTTCCGGTTTGGGGGGTAAGGTAGCCGGTAAATTTATGCATGTGGCATTAGACCTCGCCACAAGATAGCAACGCACATTTAACACCTTTGGTGTCTATAGGCGATGGCTGACTCTTTCCATCTGCTTGTTTGCTATCTTATGATATAAAAAAAGTCCGTTCGTGCATGGAATACTGCTCTCACCTTTGGGATGGATCCGTCAAATACCAGCTGGAGACACTTGAGGTGATAGAGAGGCGTGTCAAGTGGTTCATAAATGACGATGATCTGATAAGCAAAAAACTCCAGAGCCTCGCTCATCGCCGCAAAGTGGCTAGTTTATCGGCTTTTTATCGGATACATTTTGAAGAGTGCGCTGCGGCATTGCACGACTTGATCCGCCATCCCTGTTTTTCTATTGATCGTAGAGGCGCATAGATTCTAGGTATCGCCATATGGTGGACGTTCCACGTACCCGGACAAAGAGGTTCGACTCCACATTTTTCATTCGAACCGCAAGGGACTGGAACATGCTTCCTGAGTCTGTGTTCCCCGACGAGTACAATCTAGGGATCTTCAAGAGAAGAGTGAACAGGTACCTTCTAGGGGAGCGCGTTCTATCTTAGGTCGCATCTTAGCTTACCATCAGGCGAGATCGTGGTCAAGCGCTGCACTATCGATAAAAAATCGGTTGTCTGTAAAGTTGGTTTACAGACGATAGTTGAACGTGACAACGTCTTAAGCTCTCGCTTGTACTCCAAGCCTTAAACGGAACGCCTCAGAGCGAGGTAACGCCGCATGAGTCATGTTTTTTCGTGCGTGCAGCCAGCTCTATCGAATTATAAGACGTTGTCACGTCAAAAAAAATTCACTCACACGGTTCTGCAAGTGTTTTTGTTTTTATATCATTAAAATGTATTGAAACGATGATGATATTATATGATGATACGACATTGACATAAATATCCAAACAGTATTTTTAGTATTATTAATAGAAGCTGTCATGCTTTACATGATAATTTGAGTGATAAATTTTGACTATTGTTTGGCTACTGTGTGTTCAAATTTTATTTAAATTTTATTATTCGGTTATAGGTATTTATATACATGATAGAAGCCAAAAAATTATATATTACTTAGATACTACGAAGTGACTTTTATTTATGTAGAGAAGGATTTAAAATGTACAAATAAATAAAATTGGAGTGTCTGTTTGTAATATTAAAATAACCGCTTTTTACTAAATGCATATGGATGCATACACGGTAAATATAACAAAATATTTTTTTGTGATTTTTGTTTGTCTGTTTCTTCCGGATAATCTCATAAACGGCTGGACTGATTTGGACGGAATTTTCACTGGCAGATAGCTGATGTAATAAGGACTGACAAAGGTTTCTTTTTTTTGCTTGCGATTATGTGAACAGCCAGATTGTCTTATTTGTCTAATGATTTGACTGCATTTTTTTGAAATATTTCCAAAAAAATATCTCAGTAGCTACTTGGTGTCTCGAATAAAGGTATTCATAACCCGAGACTCGATAGCAATCATTAAACACCTCCTGGTGTGGAGTTTTATTAAGTGTCAACTCTCCTACTACATTGATTTCGCTGCTCCTACAGGATAGATTTGTACAATATGCAATTAACTTTTCTTACCTCACTGCTTTTGATATTTTTCTTAACCTTGGCGGACCCGTTGCAAATACAGCTTCGACTGTTTCAGCGTAACCTAACGATGGAGCTTTCACTACTATTGAAACTTCTTGAGAAGTTCTTACCTGGAATTTATTTTAATTGAGATTAATTTTTATCGGTTTTGTAAGAAGTGATACTAGATGTAAAGAAGTACGCACTAGCACGAATTACTTATATGTGGCATTGCTATCCCGCCACACGCATATCATGCACCATATATATATATATATATATATATATATATATATATATATATATATATATATATATATATATATATATATATATATATATATATATATATATATATAGTTTTCAAAAGTTACAGTTTTTCAAATGTTATTATTTTGTTGCTTGCTTACTTCATATTTACCTAATTAGCTCTTCTACTTAAGTAGAAAATCCAAAGAGAGTTAAGATTTTGATCCAAATTACAGTATTTGGCACAGGTTTTAAAACCTGCGTCCAATACTGTAATTTGGATCAAAATCTATTGATTCGTTGGGGATTTATCAATTACGAAATTTTTTAACAAAATGTTGTTTTTTCACATTTCTTCGTCATTTTTCAAACTATCTATTTTGTGGGTAACAAAACATTTATGCTCAAAAATTGTGTTGAAAGGCATTTGAAAGATCAAAAGCGATCACAATCAGCTTTTCAAAAATTAAAACACTCTTTTCAAAAATTTACAAACTTTAGATTTTTAAACTCTGAGCTCAAAATCGCCTCTGAAGTCTAGTGGTCCGATGACAGCGTTGATTACATGAGGTCCCGGGTTTGATTCCCGGGTCGGGCAAATCATAAAATCTGTTTTTTTAGTTTTCTGATAAAAACAAAATTGCCTAGGATTGGAAAAGTGCCCGGTTGGCTGGCCACCTATCACATTGTGGCCTATCACATACGAGTGTAAAGATATTTTTTTTGAGCTCAAAATCTATGCTTAGATATTTTTTGCTCCTTTGAGCTTAAAATACTTGTATTTAGCGGGAAGTTTTAGGGATGACCTGCAGGGTTAACCAGTTTAGTTACAGATTTTTTATAGCATCCGCAAGCATACGAGCAAGAGCCTGATGGAAAGCAGTCACCACTGCAAAAAGTTAGTTGATAATGCGGTGCCGGCTTCTGAGAATGTTGTTGACCTTCCTTTTAAAAATTCTAACATCAAAGCTACTCGTAAAAACCTTGTGATTTTTTGAAATTGTTTTGGTTTACAAGAATTTGCCATTCCCCAAGATATTTTTGTAGTATGTTATGCTAAATACAAGCACAGCACTCTGGCACTCTGACATTAAGGAATATTCTTATTAGCTATAATATACGAGCATGTTTGTGTATAAGTGTAATACACACGACATTGTCCTGTTTTTAGGGTTCCGTACCTGGAAAGGAAAAAACCGAACCCTTATCACTTTGTTGTCGGTCCACCCGTCCGTCTGTCAAGACCCTTTTTCTCATAAACGCGTGGAGGTATTTAGCTGAAAATTATATGAAATACTCAAGTCTACTGTCCCTTGAAGCTGTGAAAAAATTAAACTTCTAAGCCAATGCAATCAAAAGATACAGCTGTTTATGCCGCAAATTTTCGAAAGTCGCCAGGAAATCGAAACCTTTAGGGTACTTCCCGTAAACTCAGAAATTTGAAATTTGGTACGAAACAACGTCTTATAGTACAGATAGAGGGAAAATTACGGAAACCGTAAATTATTAGTTACATCATGCAATAAAAATATTTTGGTTATTTTACGGTTGATATGTTGTTGCTATCATGTACACAGGTTTGTACGGAACCCTCGGTGCGCGAGTCCAAATCGCACTTGGCCGTTTTTTTAAAATAATAGTATAGTAATTTCCCCGTGTTGGTTCCGGGCTCCTTTGATGAATAGACCAACTGCCGTTCTGCCAGGCATGTCGTAAAAGGCTACTGATTGGCTATGCAAGTTACTAACATGGTGGCTATTAGGTGGTAGAGTTCTGCATTGTCTCGCCCGGATCTGGTACCACCGCCTTACCTATTTCTGCCGCAATAACGTTAGTGCTTGTCATTGTCGTGTTCCGGTTTGGAGGGTAAGGTAGCCGGTAAACTTATGCACGTGGCATTAGACCTTGACTCTTTCCATCAGGAGACCCATCTGCTTGTTTGTTATCTTATGATATAAAAAAATAGCAAATAAAAAGTATCATAATACCCGGTTCCCTTGCGGGTTAGACAGAGTAAACCGAATGTCTACAGACTTTTCAGTTCACCACGATTCACCGGTTTATCGGTTTGTGAGATGAGTGGTGATCCCTTTTGCCGCATTTTACCGACTTGATAACGATTATCAACTATTTCTCGATAACTGTAACTGACGGCTTTATGTGCTCACTCGAAGTACAGGAGTAGTAAAACCACATCCAACAGACTCTGAGCTGCTACTGGGATTTTGGATTTTTGAGAATAATCATGGAAAAACGTCAATCACACTTTTGCCCGCCCCGGTGATCGAACCAGAGACCTCATGAAATCTTGTCATTGAAAATGTTGTCTATACTTTAGTTTATCAGCTGTTACCCCATTATGCAAAATGTTTTGACGGATTTTTATGAAATTTAATAGGACGCTAACTGAATATCTACGTCAGTAGCAAAATAATTTTATAACGGGAAAATATCTCATCACGGTGAACGGAAAACCTCTCATTCTCACAATGTCTTAACTATATTATAACGGTGGAAAAGCTACAGGCTTTTCCTCGTGTTAGTCTTCCAGGCCATCTGCTATTCTACCAGGCAGTTAGTAGAAGGTGAACAATTGCTTATATGTGTCACTAGCATCGTGACTACTAGGTGGTAGAGTTCCGCAAAGTTTTGCCGGTATTTGGTATCACTAGCCTTACCTATTCATCACAAGCATTGTCATGTTCCGGCTTAGAGGGTAAGGTAGCTAGTAGAACGACGAATGTGGCGTTGTAATCTGACGACATGAATAGCAACGAACCATTAACATCTTTCGTCTATAGGCGAAGGTATCTCTTATCATCAGGAGAGCCATCTGTTGGTTGGCTATCTAGTAAAAAAACCGGCCAAGTGCGTGTCGGGCTACGTGGAATGTAGCATCGTTTCATATGTGCACATTATAATGATGCAGACTAATAACAGGGCCTTATATTGTTTCAAACTATGAATTTTAACGTTTGTAACGCCGACAGATATATATGCACTACAAGTTCACCGCTTGTGAAAACTAATTCAAGTACATTTTAAATGTTAATTGACTTATTACTCGTAAACTTGTAGAGCCTACTCAACCGTGATAGTTTTCCTTTTAAATTCATTATATATACTACTTTCGCGAATTTTACACACATTTGAAACCAACCGTTTAGCTGGCTGGAGAGTTTAGCTGACGGACACTTGACTCTAACAAAAATTAGCCATAAAAAGAATAATATTTCACAAACGGACCCCTTCACAAACCCGTAATATTTTTTAAATACCTTACCAACAATATCGCAAACTTTGGGGTGCACGAGAAAAAATAAACATCCCCACTTTACGTGTACACGAGGTACCATGAAATGAAATATTTTTCAAGATTTTATCTTACCTCATTTTCGGCGTCATTAATATTATGTATATTCAGATAAAATTACAGCTTTCTAGTACGAGTAATCTTTAAGCTGCGGACGGACGGACGAACGAACGGACATGGCGCCTACAGTTTCACCATGTCCGTCCTTTCCTAGTAAAATTCGAAACTCAAAAAGGCGACTCTTAGTAATGTATATAAAAAATATTTACCAGTAAATATACGCAATGTGTACATATGTAGCCTAAAATAATTGTTCCGAAAATTCCAACAATTGTTCCCGCATTTTTGAAAGCTGCTGGCATTGCTAGTATTCCAGATCCCAAAGACGATTTTAAAAGATTTGCGAACGACCTTATGTCCCTGTAACATCAAACAAAATCATATAAGCAAGAACTCTGATTTGATTAATATACTCAATTACATTTCTAAAACAGTAATAATAGAGTATTTAATTAAAATAATTAATGTATTTGTTATATTAATAGTTTAAATGCAATAAGTATAACTGCAGCAATCGACTTTCGATCTTCATCATCATCATCATCATCAGCCGGCGTTCGTCCACTGCTGGACATAGGCCTCTCCCAAGGCGCGCCACTGAGCCCGGTCTTCGGCTCTCCTCATCCAGTTACTTCCAGCCACCCTGCGCAGATCGTCGCGCCACCGGGTAAGGTGGCGTCCACGCTACGTTTGCCAAGACGCGGTCTTCACTCTAAGAGCCGTTTACTCCATCGGTGGTCAGATCTACGGCAGATGTGATCGGCCCATCACCACTTCAGCATGCTAACCTTCTGAGCTTGTCAGTGACCTTGGTCCTCATACGAATTTCTTCGTTTCGGATTCTATCCCTGAGGGACACACCGAGCATAGCTCTCTCCATAGCCCGCTGAGTAGCTTTGAGTCTATGAACCAGTCCCACCGTTAGTGTCCTTTCTCCTTAGATTCCTTTAGAGTCCTTTCGATCTTATGTATCTCTAAAACCCTTAATCATGTCTGGTGAAGATATGATTTATGGCATTAAATGAAAAATATGTCGATCCAGGTGTCTTTGAGTAACATACATAAAATGATTTTGATGAATTAAGAACCTCCGGTTTTCAAGTCGGTTAAAAATTTAAAAATTATGTGGTGTCGCGGGACACCAGGTAGGAACGAACTTCCTTCGGCTAAACGGCACTACTCGCTTGTGTACGCAACTGTCGCGCCTGCGCACGTCTCATTTAACGCTTTTATTCCACGCATTTTTCTTACGGTTTTACTATCACATTTTTTTCAGTTCGGTCGCGCAGCAAAATCCCTATCCCCTCCAAGCCTGCCGTAAGGAACTTCGTTCCAATAATATGATTGTTATTTTCTAAATAAAATACGCTTAAACGCTAAATTATAATTGGGTATTGTTTGCACGAAAAAAATCTTCATAGCATAGCATAGCAATCTGTATAAGCAAACGGTTCTGCAGACTACTTCTGCAGGACCATTTGTTATATGCTATTTTAATCTGTGCATGTGACCATCTATAACAATGTTTCGGTAACATTTTTGGTATTCGTAGGCAATAGCTATCTCTTTTCACCATAATCCATCTGTTTAGTTGCTATTCTAGAATTTTAAAAATTGTCGCCGTTGTTAGACAGTCCTGTTTATCACTATTTACCGGGTTGTATGCTGGCGAGTTTCTTAAAGCCACATTTTATAGTCTCTTTGTTACATGTGCTTATCGAGATCCATAGCTTCACGTGCTTTTCGAGGTAAGCAAAAGTAGGTTTATATTTCTGTAATCTGTGCTACTACTGATATTTTTCTTGCCAAAAACCACATTAACATTGTTGGTCGATCTATTAATCGAATCGAACACTACGTGCATATGTCCCCATTTGGACATATGCACGTAGTGTTTTGAAGACATCTAAATGAATAATGAGTATACTTACGAATTCGGATGTTCTAGTTTCCTATTTTGAAATGGATCATATGCATCTTCCACGTCTTTTGTTTTAGAATTAGTATTTGTGATAGTGTCAAGAGATATTGTGGATGGATATACACCATGTTCGGTTATTACCGCTCTGAAATTAATAGAATTTTTAAATTAGTAGCTGTATGAAATCTGTCACTGGGCATAGGGAAATTCTAGGATTTTTCCTATTTCACCCCATTATGGGGAGAATTAAAAAAAAGTGAAACTTATACAAAGTTTATGTTTCTAGCTCCTAGGTTCTAAGTGATTAGTTTTTAATTGTACTTTTTGCAGTCAAGGTTATTTAGTAAAGTTATTATTTCTTTACTATATTAAAATATACAAATATTATATATATGTGAATGGCTATTCTGATGGAAAAATACAAACATCTTCCATAGATATTAAAAATGTTATCCATGGGGCGGCATGGTAAAGCTTTATGTATAAGTTTACCAGTTGTCTAACCTTTAAATCGTAAAACAACAGCAACTAGCATGGATGCTATTGTGGCAGGAACAAGTGAGGCAATGGTAAATACCCCGGGCGAGACTTTGCAGTACTCTACCACCTAGACATCACAGTGGTAGTGACATGTTTGCCCAATCGTTCGTCTTTTACAAACTGCCTGACAAAATGGTGGGCAGATGGCCTGATATTCAAAGGGGGCCCGGACCAACAGGAAAGTATATTATGAAACTTTGTATGACACATTGTACAGTTTTCTAAAATTTTGTTCTATTTTATGGACTTCTATGTACAATATCATAGAAAAAAGGGTTGTTCCATATAAAATTTTGCAATAACTCTTAATATAAATACTAACAGGTTTTTATAGCATAGGATAGCAAACCAACAGGTGACTCTTCTCTTATACAACGATGAACATCGCCTACCAAATACGTTGCGGGAATGTATTTTCACAGGCCATTTAAGTTTATCGACTTACTTACCATCCTAACCAGAACACGACAGTGACAAGCACTAACGCCAGTAGTATAAGTGCTTGTCACTGTCGTGTTCGTGCAAGGAAAAATAAGTAAGGTGGTGGAGCCAAACTTGGACGAGAAATTACAGAACTCACTCACCTATTAGTCACAATGTTAGTGACAAGTTTGACTAATCATTCGACTATAAACTGCCTGGCAAGAACGTAGGTTGTCTATTCTTTAAAAAAGGGTAAATTGAGATGGCGTTGTTACAAGAATGAGATAACTTAAAATTTTAAGCTTAAGCAACTTGTTTAACAGGTAATATTTCAACCAGCACAAATGAGAAGTACGAACAATGACTCAATCAGCCCTGATCTATACGAGTAGGTACACTGCAAAGGTTACTATTGATATCATACAGAACCTGTTATGAATTTCCTCATAGTAATTTTTTATTTATTACCCATGTAAATGTAATTTATTTTATTTTATAACATACTGTCAGCATGGTTATACACAGTAGAGATCAGATTTGTTTATGTATAGTTCGTAATCAAGGACCTAACGTTTTTAACGTTTTATCGTTCAATATTATGAAAAAAATGTTTTCCATATATCGAAATGTTCTTTTTCTCTCATAATAGCATTAGTATTTGTTACTGTTGTGTTTTGATTTGCAGATTAAGGTAGCTACTAAAGCTATACATGTGGCATTACGCCTTATGGATGCCATTAAACTATTAACATCTTTGGTGCCTATAGATATTAGGTAATGGATTTCTCTTTACATCAAAGGAGTCTTCTGCTTGTTAAGTATCCTGATAATAAACATCCTGCGGCCCTACCATGAACTCTTATAGCAGGTCAATTTTAGCCGATAATTAAACTGTCCTGCTATTTCGTACCATGAAAGCGTTATCTAACAGGCCAGTCAGTGACCACGTGACCTATGCCGGCGAGCGATCGTTTTACTATTCAAACCAACTTCTGCCCTGCATTAGCGTACCATGAAGTGTTTTTGTCAGACCGAAATCGATATTTGAACTGCTAAAGTTTCATAATATTGCCGGTCACTTGCAGGTGGAAAAAAGTAACTTTTATTGGATTGCTTTGTCTTAAATATACTGTAAACGTAGGTATTTTTTTATTATTAGTGCTATTCCTAGCCCTAGTCCTATTTGGAATTTATACTGTATATTTTTGACATTAACTGTGTTTTAAAAAATATTGATATCGGTATAAAATATAGTACCTAATTCATTACTTCTATTTAAAGTTATTTATTTATTATTTAATATTTACTTACTTTTAAAACATTTTTTTATTTATTTTTTATTTTAGATAAAAAAAGTATCTTCACGCCCGTATCCCCAAAGAGGTAGGCAGAGGTACAACAAGTGTACCCACGATTAGCCAAAGCCTATCGCCACCCGGGCACTTTTTCCAATCCCGGGCAACATTGCTTTTGTCAGAAAACTGAAAAACACATTTTGTTGAATTGTCTGACCCGGGACCTCATGTGATCAACTCCGACACCGGACCACTAGACCACAGAGGAGATACACATAAATTTAGATGTGTGATGAAAATTAACGTTTTAAGTGTGCACTTTTATTGAATCCCGTTGCAATATCTTTATGAGTATTTAAAATACCTCATAAAACTTCCAATTGTTCATTGAATATATTGATATCATACGATCGTTTTGCTTCTGACATCAATCACGTTCATTAAATCAATGTGTAATTTTAAGCTTTAAAATAGTCACAAACTATTCTAAAACTCTAATCTCAAAAAATCAAGACATACTCAAGAAATTTAAAAACCGCGCTCATAACATAAATGTCTTTATTAAACAGTTCAAGGTCATGAGTAATATTCCCTTAAAGCTCGATTTCTTTTGCCAGTTTGTATTCTTAAATTCAAGATTTCTAATTAAAATGCATTAATAATAATAACTTTATACTAAAATTTAAAAATCGGCAAGTTATGTGTTTCTTAACGTTAATTTGATATGTTCTGCCAGAGATAATGTGACCGGCCAGAAGACGACGCATTGCAGTTCAACAAAAATTAGTTCATGGTACGATCGTAAAACCTGACAGGTTAATACTCGTAGTTGAACTGCCTGGAACTTAACAAGTATTATAAGAGTTCATGGTAGGCCTTCTGATCTTGATTATATTGGCGTTGAAGATGCAGCGAAGAGATTTTTCGAAAACACCGTCTCATTTGAAACTAGTAGGTTTATAGTAAATGGGACGGGGTTTTCCAAAAATCTCTTCGATGCAGTTACAATTCGAATGTAATCAATAATACTATTTGTTATTAATATGATCTATGCTATAATAACTACTTTCAAGTGGTGTAGTACAATAGTCCATCTACCATTCTGACAGGTAATTCGTAGAAGGTGAACGATTGGCTATACATGTCACTACCATGGCGACTACTAGGTGGTAGAGTTCTGTAACGTCTCGTCCGGGTTTTGGTACCACCATCTTACCTACTCCTGCTGCAAGCGTTAATGCTTTTCATTGTAGTGTTCTAGTTCAGAGGGTAAGGTTGCCGGTAAACATATGTACGTGGTATGGTCCTCTCGCCTTTTTTTATTATCTCTCGCTATATTTAAATGCCATAGGTGATGGTTTGTTTCTTTCCTTCAGAGCCACCTACTTGTTTGCTATTTTGTTATATAAAAGGTAAAAGCTGGTTTGAAAATTAAATAAAATCCTCATGCTGGTTTTGTTACCCACTAAAAGAGGAAAAATAAGGCTAATAATAATAATTTAAATGCAGTTAAACTGGGGTGACAACTGACTAACAATCGACTTCCAACCAATTTCCAACCTCCTGTATATAGTGAATCATGACCTACCTCTTCCCCAATTTATATGACCTAACGGGAAGTATACTCACTTAAACAAAACATGATTTTTCAAATTCGTATATATACCGTTCTATATATCCTGTTATATCCGAACATACATAAAAAAATTTAACATCTGAATTGAAAACCTCGTACTTTTGGGAACTCGGTCGAAAGTGCAATAATTTGTCCTATTACAGTTTTAGCGAGTATATATAGTCGAAATTAGTGATACTATAATTCTTTTTAAAGGCTTTGAGTAGTTAAAAGGATAATTAAAGTTATCGAACTATCTAATAAACTCATAAACGAATGGTAGCATTAAATTCATAATAGTAGAGGGTGTTCTGGGATTTACTCCAGCGCTGCAGATAAGCATATGCTGTTGAGGCCCTCCACCGTAAAATACCTTCATATAGATACGAGCATCAAGGACATCCCGTGGGATATTTGAAAAAAATATCATCAAAAATACTAAAGCACGTCAGATTAAGGTATGGCGAGTTGATTGCGAGTTAAATATAGTACGTGTAGAAAATCTGACGAGTTGAGCGCAACGTAATTGAGTGGGAGGATCACTAAGCTTCAAAATATATCTTCACGTTTTAAAGTGCGTATTATTTTATTTTTATTTCAAAAGAAATGATGTAACATTAACAAAAAAACTGTCTATACAAGCCAAAGTTATTGAATTTATCTATAATTGAAGCGGGTAGCTAAAAAAACATGCATTTACCATTTCGCGCCTCTCTTTCTCTTTTAATTTTTCTGTAAATATATCTGATGATTTTTCTCTAAATATATCTCTCGTGCCATTCCCAAACTGCTTTCTGTCGCCATGACATCACCACAGCTGATCACGTAATTAAAACGTAGTAAAACCTCAACTATTATTTTTTGAGTAATCTTAGGTTTATTTCTTGGAGGGTAGTGGTTATACTCTTCCACAGTGACTAGCCGGGTTGAAAGATATTTTGTGTTTTATCTTTGTTTACTTGCTGTAAAAGTATTTCTGTTTCTTTGAGAAAAAAATTATACTAAAGAAATAGACGAACACTCTTACGCACAAACACTAAATTCAGGTGGGCCGGTTATATAGCCCGCTACGTGGATAACAGGTGGTCCATAAATGTAAGCACATGGAAGGGCCCTCCAGACAAACGCTGAGTAGGGAGACCTTGCATGAGATGGGAAAATAACATAAAGAAAAATGCAGGAACAAACTGGTTGCAAACCTTGAAAATGGAAATGGAAGAGGCCTTTACGTGAGAGGGATTAATGCTGATTAAAATTAAACCATTTAAAGTCATCATTTTTTAATATTTCAATTTTTGAATTTTATTTTTCTCTAAAACATTAATAATAATAAAAATTGGCAAATATTAATAGGTTAAAATATTAATATATCTAATATATACATAAATAAATAAAAAGAAATATGAATTGTGTCTTATTAGACAAAATTCATAAATTTTATTTTATCAGAATTAAGGGAAATGTCATACACCTATAATTAATGTTATAATTATTGTTTAAAAAATATTCTGAGAGCTAATAATTTGATTTATGAAATAAAAATGTAACTCACTAATCTATTTTAAAATGTACATACAGCATGGAATTAAAGGCTTTTTTATATTATTTTATTTATTTAAAACTCTTAACAACCGGCTTCCGATTTCCTGGTCTCTGGAACCCTAGACAGATCGTCACTAAATTTAAATGGGACTCAAATAATAACTTTAAAATTGGTTCATGTAATATGACAATTTTATGTAGTAACAAATGTAAAAGTTGAATTGAAACCTCCTCCTATTTTGGAAATTGGTGTATATTAATAAACAATACCTACTGCCACTTGTTTGTGTTTTAAAGTTAGCTTTGTGAATAATATATTGTGAATTTGGCATAAATACGCAAACGTGTTGGAAATATGAGTCATAATAAAATAGAGTAGTTAGTTATGTTTTCTGTGAACAAGAAATAGATTAAAAAAAGGACGAGATTTTCATTTTTTTAATCAGTGGGTGGCCGTAAGGTCTGACAAAAATTAAAAGTTGTACCTTGACCGTTAGAGGGCTTCTTTAGGTAAAATAGTTTGATTTTTGTATTGGTGATTTTTATACTATATGAAGTGCCAACAATAACTAATTTACAATTTTACATTTTAAAAACAAAAATAGAAATTTTAAATTAATTTTTAATTTTTAGAATTTAAGAACGTTACTTTATTTTCCTCCTACATTAATTCAGTCAGTCATCAGCGTTACGTGATTGGCAATCACCCATGCATGTTTTTTGCTATTATTAGAACTCGTGGGAAGACATCTTGTAAACAAACATAAAAGGTTTAGGAGCGCTAGATTAACTCGAAAGACAAAGATTGAGTCAGAAAAGTTTTTGAATGACAGTGTGTCACGTAATAGCCATTCACTAGATAGACAATTATCTTAAAAAGGGTTCCAAAGTTAGTATATAGATTAAATAGATTTCACGACAAAACTAATAACTTAATTTTCATACAATAAAAACATAGAGACTTTAAAATTTTACTACCTATGTGAACCACCCAACCCCTACTATATAAAATCGTTGAGATAATCACAATTTACGGTAAATGTATGTATAATAGCTCTGGAATAAACACAAATTATGCTCAGAGTAAATGTGTGTCAATTATGCTCTCCTAAGTTGCTCGATCTATATCGGTGATTTTAAAATTTAAACCGTATACTCAAACCATATTTTTTAATAATGTGTTATTTTTTTTCGTTTTGTTATGCTATATTTATAGGTTTGAAATATTTTATGTCCTTAGTAATACATTTCTTTATGACCATGCATTATAGATTTTATTACATTTACATAGTTTCACGAGTAGGAAACATGACATTTAGATTTTAACGAATACAGAAATACAGATGAAGAACATCACAAAAGGATTATATATTTATGATGTTGTCTGTGTAAATATGATAAATCCTGTTTCACATAATGCAGCAGATAAATATCTGTTTATCTTTTTAATTATCTTTATGGCGTACATTTCTGGGACGTCATGAAATCTTGAAGTTTTTATGTCTTGCATATTTGATCTATACATATAATAAAATCGTAGGAAAGTCAAAACTGTACATTATAAAAAAAAAATACATTTTTAAAAGAATACTTGGGGCGTGATCCACAATCGAAATCAAAGCCAAAAAGATAGTTTTTAGAAATTTCGTCTGTTTGTCTGTTTATCTGTTTGTCTGTATGTTTGTATGTCTGTATGTCTGTATGTCTGTATGTCTGTGTGTCTGTGTGTCTGTGTGTCTGTGTGTCTGTATGTCTGTGTGTCTGTTTATCTGTATGTCTGTATGTCTGTATGTCTGTATGTCTGTGTGTCTGTATGTCTGTGTGTCTGTGTGTCTGTGTGTCTGTATGTCTGTATGTCTGTGTGTCTGTATGTCTGTGTGTCTGTGTGTCTGTGTGTCTGTGTGTCTGTGTGTCTGTTTGTCTGTTTGTCTATGTGTCTGTGTGTCTGTTTGTCTGTTTGTCTGTTTGTCTGTGTGTCTGTGTGTCTGTGTGTCTGTGTGTCTGTGTGTCTGTGTGTCTGTTTGTCTGTTTGTCTGTTTGTCTGTTTGTCTGTTTGTCTGTGTGTCTGTGTGTCTGTTTGTCTGTTTGTCTGTTTGTCTGTTTGTCTGTTTGTCTGTTTGTCTGTTTGTCTGTTTGTCTGTTTGTCTGTTTGTCTGTTTGTCTGTTTGTCTGTTTGTCTGTTTGTCTGTTTGTCTGTTTGTCTGTTTGTCTGTTTGTCTGTTTGTCTGTTTGTCTGTTTGTCTGTTTGTCTGTTTGTCTGTTTGTCTGTTTGTCTGTTTGTCTATTTGTCTGTTTGTCTGTTTGTCTGTTTGTCTGTTTGTCTGTTTGTCTGTTTGTCTGTTTGTCTGTTTGTCTGTTTGTCTGTTTTCTGTTTGTCTGTTTGGCTGTTTGTCTGTTTGTCTGTTTGTCTGTTTGTCTGTTTGTCTGTTTGTCTGTTTGTCTGTTTGTCTGTTTGTCTGTTTGTCTGTTTGTCTGTTTGTCTGTTTGTCTGTTTGTCTGTTTGTCTGTTTGTCTGTTTGTCTGTTTGTCTGTTTGTCTGTTTGTCTGTTTGTCTGTTTGTCTGTTTGTCTGTTTGTCTGTTTGTCTGTTTGTCTGTTTGTCTGTTTGTCTGTTTGTCTGTTTGTCTGTTTGTCTGTTTGTCTGTTTGTCTGTTTGTCTGTTTGTCTGTTTGTCTGTTTGTCTGTTTGTCTGTTTGTCTGTTTGTCTGTTTGTCTGTTTGTCTGTTTGTCTGTTTGTCTGTTTGTCTGTTTGTCTGTTTGTCTGTTTGTCTGTTTGTCTGTTTGTCTGTTTGTCTGTTTGTCTGTTTGTCTGTTTGTCTGTTTGTCTGTTTGTCTGTTTGTCTGTTTGTCTGTTTGTCTGTTTGTCTGTTTGTCTGTTTGTCTGTTTGTCTGTTTGTCTGTTTGTCTGTTTGTCTGTTTGTCTGTTTGTCTGTATGTATGTCCGGGGTAAACTCAAAAAGTACTGCATGGTTTTACTTCAAATTTTGCATGAATAGTACTATCACCTACAGGAGATGAGCTGTGCGGAGTAAATGAAGTCCGCGCGGACGAAGTCGCTGGCAACAGCTAGTAGTAATATAAAATAGGAAAGGATGCTTAATAATCGCACTTCGATCTGACTAATGTTTGATGTTGCGTGTAAGTTAACGTCTATTTTATCACTTTTATTCGTCGCGTCTGTGGTTTAGTGGTCTGGTGTCGGAGTTGGTCACATGAGGTCCCGGGTGCAATTTCGAGTCGGGCAATTTAAAAATAACTCTTTTTTCAGTTTTTTTATAAAAACAATCTGCCAATCGGGCACTTATTCAACCCCGTGCAACGACGGGGTTGAATAAGTGCCCGATTGGCGGATAGGCTTGTTGCTACCTATCATATTGTGTGGGACTAAGCATCTTCGGCTAATCGTGGGTGCACTTTCGTGTCTGCCTACTTCTTCGGGGATACGAGCGTGAAGATACTATTACTACTGCTTATTAAGAGGTGAAATTGCGAGTTAAAGGATCGAGCACACTGAGACGGCTCGCAACGGGTTGGCGCTGGCCGCATCGTAACGTAACGCATTTCCGTATTTATACCCAAATGTCATTCTGGATCCATCACAACATAGATCTTGCAAACTATATAGAGTGTAGCTTTGAACTAAAATTATTAATCGTTCTACATCTATAATTACGTGATTTTTTAAATCAATACTAGCGACAGTACCCTCCGGTAATAGGGCGCAGCGTACCAGTCTGGGGCGCTTGCATTCGCCAAAATCCGCCAAGCAAAAATCCACCCCAATGCGCCGTGCAATAGTTCATATAAATCTAGCTGTGCCCGCGACTTCGCCCGCGTGGAATAAAAGTAGCCTAAATTATTCCTTATTACCGTGGTTTAAAATATAGACAGTCCCGGGGTTTTACTTACATAGATTCCTTTCCCGTAAGATTTCTGGGATAAAAACTATCACATGTCCTTTCTCGAGTCTTAAACTATCTTTGTTTTTCATTAAAATCAGTCCAGTTGTTAAGGCGTGAAGAAGAGACAGACGGACAAACAGACAGAGTTACTTGCGCATTTATAATATTAGTATGGATGTATGAAGCGTTCAAGGCGGACTTGATCCGGTGCTTGATCCTTAAAACGACACAGAATGAGCACTGATTTACAAGATCAGTTTCGTTTATGAAAATACTTAATTTTTTTTAAGTATTGTTTTTTCTCGTATTAATCTTTTATCTGTCATAAGATAGCAAACAAGCAGATGGGTTTCCTAATGAAAAGAGTCAACAGTGACAAGCACTGCCGTTATTACGACAGGAATAGGTAAGTCGGTGGTACTAGACCTAGGCAAGACAATGCAGAAAGACGAGAAATCTACCACTTAGAAGCTACGATGGTAGTGACTTGCATAGCCAATCGGTCGCCTGTTGCAAATTGCCTGGCAGAACAGCAGTTGTTTTAATCTTCAAAGATGCCCGGACCAACGCGGGCGAAAAATTTAAATTATAGATCGTCTACTTCTTATCAGGTAATCCATGCAATTCGGAGAACTGAGACAAAACTTGTATTATATTTACTACAAAATTCAACTTTTTTGTGATAATACATGATACGGTGATGGACACATTCCGCTACGACTCACCCGAGTATGATACCGCCCCTATTATACTTGCCCCTGTCGTAATAACCTGTTGTGTTGGAGTTCTTTGAAGACGTAGCCGTTAGTTGAGAGAATAGCGAAAAAGATTACACAATCTATGAGGCTCGAGTTTTATTCCTAACAGGGACATACATTTACACGATGAGCATGAATGTTTGTA
The DNA here is from genome assembly GCA_036924255.1 of Apodemia mormo. NCBI lineage: Eukaryota > Metazoa > Arthropoda > Insecta > Lepidoptera > Riodinidae > Apodemia > Apodemia mormo. The sequence goes on from JAUPFN010000006.1 coordinate 30,892,130, forward strand.
TTTCTGCGTTTGCGTGTTTATTAAATATAATTTAATATTTATAAATGATTTTCTACGTATTAGTATTGTTTACTAGCGTGCATCTCACAATCAAATTATTTGCTTTCCTTAGGGTTAGATCAATTCGTGTAATTCCACACATCCATCGACTACTATTTATTATTTATTTTATCTTTGCCGGATTTAAAAAAAACTTTCATATACCTATAACCATACATCCCTTCCATGTTATCATCTCTATTTATAAATACACCTATTAATACTATCATTATCTTCCATGTTAGTATCTGTGCAATGAGTTAGGTGGCAATGGTCTCTTGCCATCAGAAGAATAGCCTGCTAGCTTGCTACCTTATTATAAAACAAAAAACAAACAAAATGAAATCGTGTATTTAAATCCATCAATTACTATTTATTGTTTATTTTATCGATACTATCATCGTCCATGTTAGAATCTATAAGTGTCAATGGTCTCTGGCTATCAGAAAAGTTGCCTGCTTGCTTGCCATCTTAATATAAAACAAAAACACAAACACAATAAATTGGTCTAATTAGTCCATCGATTACTATGTAAATTAATATACGATGTAAATTAATATATTCATTCATAGCTATGAGCATTAGAAAAGTGTAATGCAGTAAAAGCTTTCTCTTATATGATATAATTTTATTGAAACATTGATGTTATTTAGATAGCGAAAGTTGTTATGTTACATATTTTACGATATTTATATTTATAAAATACTAGCTGCTCCCGCGACTTCGAAATTTTATTCAAATCGGTTCAGTGGTTTAGGCTTAAAAAAGAGACAGACAGACATACATACAGAGTTACTTTCGCATTTATAATAGTAGTATGGATCATTACGCCAATTCACTTGCAAATTAAGCAGAGATTCTTCTCTTCCAATCAGCAATAGATGTTTAGATTCACCACTATATTTGAAATTCAAAGACCTAGTGCTCAAATAATGTCAATTTTTTATGTATAAAAGTCATCCTAGATTTCCTTTACTACTTCAATGTTACGATTTTTTAATTTTCTTATGTTAGAATCTTATTCTAACTGTAACTATAATTTTAAAAGATGTGCAAATATATATTTTTATTGGCAATTACAAAATATTAAATTCACGAGTTTAAATAGTTTGATTTAATGTTCAGATTAATATATTTAATAATAATTTATAATTTTGTATTAACTAAATTTTTTATACATAACATTTCAAGAATACATTTCTTTATTTTTCATCATCTTGCGCAATTTTAAAGTTTTTTATATAAATCAAGCTGGGTGGTCCTAAGTTTGTTAGCTTTAAGTGAAACAGGTAAGCAACACTTTGTGGAACTTAACAAAAGCATCCAGAAATAGAATACATTTTGGCGAATAATTTTTCTGTGTAAATTGACCGTTAATAAGATTAAAACTTAGTTTTCTGTTGATATGCAATTAGAGATTGACAACCAGGACCTATAACTTTACGTGCTTTCAAAGCACAGGAATATTAACAAACAATCAACATATATGTTGAAGGTCTGCGTGTCTGTGTTGAATGTCTGCCAGGAAGTTCTTAGGAGGTGAACGGTTGCCTATGTGAGACACTACTATCGTAGCTACTATGTAATAGAGTTCGGATACCACCGCCCTTCATATTCCTGGCGTAATAGCGTTAATGCTTGTCCCTGTCGTATTCCGCTTGAAGGGTAAGGTAGCCGGTAAACTTATGTATATGGCATTAAGACGTCGCAACATTACGTCATCAACATCTTTGTTGTCTGTAGACGGTGGTTGTCTCTTCCCATCAGGAGAGCCATCTAAATAGATTCAATGCTGCTATTTTTTTTTAATTAATTATATATCACATATCTACAGTACCCGGCGATAAATATTGCACATCGACCTTTGGAAAGAGACAATCGGCTAATTTCGGCTTCGTAGAGCGTTATCTCTGTCGCACAAAATACAAACAGTCCGGTACCTATTAGGAGCTGTTAAAACAAGTATGATTTGCTTCTTTTGATATTTTTATTCTTTGTATAAAATACACTAATTTTTCTATAAGTGATGGCTTTAGGTTGGGGTAAAATAAAATAAAAAAACATTTTTACATTATGTTTACGTATTTAATTATTTTGGAACATTACAGCTTTAGTGTACATAATAAACACCATTATACCTATTGCTAAAATGAGACATTGCAATAAAAATAATAATAATTCTAATTCTCAATTACTTCCATTTCACTATCTGTGCTCTCAAAGAGGTCAATATCACTGTCACTATCAGCCGTATTTATTACTAATCTATCAGTGTAATTGTCTAAACTGTGTTGAATGCTTCTATATTCATTCTCACATTTGATTGCATGATCGCAAACCTTTTTCCACTCTTCAGCGCCGATCATGTTTACTTTTTCAGTCAATAATGTTTTTACTGTAGTTAAGTTCATACCCACATTTCTAGAGGCTACATAGCCTTTCAGTTGAGACCATATATTTTCAATTGGATTAAAATCCGGATGATATGGTGGCAATCGCAACACAGTGTGCCCATGTTCGGCAAGTATTTTGTCCACAGAAAACTCTGTATACCTCTCCTTGTGCTGACATATAATAGCGTAAATCTGGGTTTTTGTTAATTTTGGATCAACTGGAATTTCATGTCTGTTTAACCAGTTGATCATTTCCCGTTTAATGGTGTTTGAGTTGGGGGGTCCCTCAACATACTTGTTGTGATAGGGTGCGTTGTCGATAACTAGAACAGAATCACTGGGTATATTTGGGATTAATTGGTTAACCAGCCATTTCTCATAGTTATCGTTATTCATTTCATTGTGATAGTCACCTGTAGTGTCCGTGGATTTATACGTTAAAAAAGCACCGGGTACAAAGCCTTTTTCATTTCCCGCATGAACTATTATCAAACGTTGACCTTTTGAAATTGGCTTTTTTACTCCTTTTTTCTTATCGTCACTCCAAGATTTCCCTTTAGTGTGGGATGCATGTATATATGACTCATCCATGTAGACGATATTTTTTCCTGTTTCGTGAAATTTGCGTATTTTATCAAGGTATTCCATTCGTTTGAGACTAACATCGTGCTTTTCCATTAGAATTTTTCGATTATCTTCCATTTTAGTGAACTGAAATCCCATGTCATGAAGTATTTTTCTCAATGTTTTTTCAGACCCATTGTAATTAATAGCTTCAGATAACTTAGCTTTTAATGATTTTATTGTTGGCAGTTCATTAAATCGTAAGTGAAAATCATACACCATTCTTCGAACAACATCGTAATCAAAATCGTCCATATCCAAACGAAATTGCTTTTTTGGTCTCCCTTTTTTTGGAGTGCTGAACTTAATTTCAGTCGAATGTGTTTCAGTACTGACTTCGTTTAATATATTGTTCAAAGTTCTTCTTGAAATTCCAGTGGCATTTGCAACTCGCTCTTGAATCTTCTTAAAATAACAACTTACATTTTCATCTACTTTTTTTTTAAATCTATCAGCTTCGCTTACAAAGTATTTATAAACATTGTAGATAATTATTTCACGTGACTGACCTCGTAAAGGTTTCCCTCTTTTTCCGAAAGATGCCATATTACAACTTTAAATTATTTAAATTTGTGGGTGTTATCAACTCTAAATATATATTTTTTTTCGGGACGCGACTGAACTCTATCGTACTTGAACAACGACTGACTAAACGTCACATAGGTAGTGTGGGACAGAGATAACGCTTTACGAAGCCGAAATTATCCGATTGTCTCTTTCCAAAGTTCGATGTGCAATATTTATCGCCGGGTACTGTATTATATTTTTCATATATTTTTAATACATCCTATGACTCAAATATATTAAACTCAAAAATGAAGTATGGTAATAAAAATATTTTTTTCCTTCTCTACAGACTTATAAATAATACTTAAATGACTAGTCGTGTTCTTATAATTGTCATGAATGCATTCCCCTTATATCAGTGATCCAGTTTTTAAAGGAATTTGGCTCGAGCTCATAATAACTTAGAGATTAGAGAACGAGCAATAATAACACCTACTTACTCTAAGAATAGCAAGCATGCAGACCTAGACATTGTTGCACTAACCCACTTTTAAAGATTATTTATCAAGCAACTCCATTTTGTTCAACAATTTGTTCAATGTACCTGTTCGCTGTTGTCACAATTTTCTAGTGATTTACATATTATCTAAATTTATACAATGGACTTGCCTTGCAGTCTAATGGTTAGGCGGTAAAGCACAGTTCATACGGTCACGAGTTCGATACCTACATAGCTCGATGATCACCTATAACTATCTAACTCCTAACTTATAACTCCTAAAACCCAAATTGGATGACATAAATTATTTTTAGGTGTAGTTCTCATGCGTTTATTTCAAATTAACATATTAATAGTGTATAGATATAAAAGAAAGCTTCAAAATCCTTTTTTAGTTCAATATCGCTCTGCTCATAAGTGGTTGCCTATACGACAGCGTGGACTCTAGAATGTTATACATCCTATTTTCTATATTGCACGGTCCGTGTGTTCCTGATACCTTAAGAAACTTTTTGATTGGCAGAGAGACACAGTTGACCTGAATCTAATCATTCTATTTTGTCGCACAGGGTTTCATTGTCAATCCTTTTTCCAGCGAGTGACCCATTTGTGGAATGTACTTCCTATCATTTATGCACAAACAAAAAGTACATGGGTGCAACTTAACATATATATATATATATATATATATATATATATATATATATATATATATATATATATATATATATATATATATATATATATAGGTTTAAGTTATACGGGTAGAGTTAAAATGCACAACCTCTTTTAATTATTTTCTTAATAAATGAGGCTGGCTAGTATAGAATGCCCTTAGGCGTTAATTTGCACCTATGTACTTTTTGTTTGTGTATAAATATGAATAAATAAATAAATAAAAATACTAGCTAGTTGAGCCCAGGTGTTCGTTCACGTGGAAAAAAATCTAAAATAAAAGTAGCCTCTGTGTTGTAGTGGTCTAGTGTCAGCGTTGACCACACGAGGTCCCGAGTTTGATCGCCGGGTCGGGCAAATTAAAAATGTGTTTTTTCAGTTTTCTGATAAAAACTACAAAAGTGCCCGGTTGGGCTGGCTACCTATTTTAGGACTAAGTATTTTCGGTTAATCGTGGGTGCACATGTTGTACCTCTGCCTACTTCTTCGGGGATACGGGCGTGAAGATACTTATTTAAAAGTAGCCCTTAGTCAATCCTTATTACACCAGATATCTACAGTGAAAGTCCCGTAAAATCCCGATCTAGCTGTTTAAGAGATTAGCCGGAACAAACAGAGACAAAAATTGTAAAAAAAAATATTATTTTGGTATATGTGCCATGTATATGTCTATATGCATTTAGTAAAAAGTGGTTATTTTAATATCAATAACAGACACTCCAATTTTATTTATTTTACTGATGTTGTACAGTTGAACTGTGCTAATATATTATTTATTGGTAGGTACATGGTAAATTTCATCCTTTGAAATTTTTCTAAGTTTAAGTCTCTATCTAGGTTCTATATTTTGGTTACAGCATTTAAAAGATTTAGGAGTTTTCTTTACGGTTAACCCGTTGGCAGGCGGACGATATTGGTGGCAATCCTCTTGCCTTGATTAAAGTTGCCACATTTGGCAACTTTAATCATTCTCGTTTGTTGCTTTGGAAACTTTCAAAGGTACTCATATGTAGGTTAGTGCTGATATTAATATGCTTGCACTGCTATTGATGATTGAGTTTTTAAATAATACTCGGACAGATCAATTCTAATAGCTTAATAGTTAGTGACTCTACTTAAAGAGTTACAAGACTGTACAATGTTTTTTTTCAGTATATATTTTTTGAAGTATTGTGTAATAAATGCGTGATATTGGTGTCGTATATATACGCCATGTTTAGTTGCTATACCACTGCATGTTTCTCTAAGCCTTCTCGACATCACCTATAAGCCTAAGAAAACCTTCAGAAGCAATTCATCTAATTTCAAGGAGTCTGTAGGTCTGCAAACGCTGGTCTACCGCCCCTAAACACCCCCGTCGTACCAACAGTGGTATTGCATATAAATTCGTCTACTTTATATATAACAAATCGGTGATTATTATCTCCTATTATCAAAATCTTATTTTAGGGTAAAGTCATAATTAATAATTTATTCAGAACAATAAAAAAATACTCACGTTGAACTAAATTCCTTCATGTTGTAACTATTAGACATAATCACTAAAATAACACAAAATCCGTCAGTTTGTTACTAATTTAAATGAGAAAACGCACATCATACCAAGCGTACGGCACATTTACTACACTGTCTTCACTCGCGTGCAGTGTCGCTTATAAATACCTATAAGACTTGACTGATTTAATTTTGACACGTGAATACTCATACCGTCATGCTAAGACAAAAGTTTATTAACGTAAAATAAAATGAAAAATGATAAAAACATGATGATTAAACAATATAAATCCCCATTAATTTTGTTTTATCGCACTCACCCCGTGCTTGGGAAACTGGAAAAACTTTAAAAACAACAAAGATAAATATCTTGAGCCTGTCGACACTAGCTCAGTGGAAGAGCGTCCCGGCTTTAGGGAGATGGTCGCAGGTTCAAACCCCGCGTGTCGATATTTTTCTTTGTTGTTTTTAAAATATAAAACCTATCTCTTTACTATAAAAAATTAAATTTTTTTCTTATTATTTTTTTCCGACTTATGCTGGTTGACTGGTAAAAGATTGACCATACTGAAGTACTTAGTACTCGATTCTGATACCGAATAGATATGTAAAATAAATAGTTCCCCAATGTTGGTCCGGGCTCCTTTGAAGAATAGACCAACTGCCGTTCTGTCAGGCAAGTCGTCGCGACCGATTGGCCATACGTATCACTACCATCGTGTCTACTTGGTGGTAGAGTTTTGTAAAGTCCTGTCCGGGTATTTGGTACCGCCGCCTTACCTATTTCTGCCGCAATAGCGATAATGATTTTCATTGTCGTGTTCCAGTATGAATGGTAAGGTATCCGGTAGAGTTATGCACGAGGCATGACCATCCCGCCACATGGATTGCAATGCACCATTAACATCTTTGGTGTCTATAGGCGATGGTTTCTCTTTCCATCACGAGAGGCATCTGGATGTTTACTATCTTATGACTTAAAAAGAAACTTAAATTTTCATCTGATTGAGGAATATAAATATTTAGTACAGACACCCTCGCACGGTGAATGAATATGCTTTGTTTACAAACAGCGATTTTCCAAACTTGTGATCTTCAGTGCGACCAAACATTTTGAATATTACTAGTTACTACACTTATTTCTTGAGATTTACTATGTAGTTAAACTATATTCTTTGTTTATTATATGTTTATTGGTTACATAATATGATCACTAACTATTGTGTCCTTCAATATATATAATCTTTTCACAGACAACCTGTATATTTAAATATGGCTACAAATACCAATTTAAAGTCTTTCATTGATTTATGCGTGAATAAAAATTGAATATGAAACATTTTGCTTCGCAAAAATAAATCTATCGTGGCACAATTTTTTTAAAATATTTAATTCAATTTGTGTTTTCTATCAGCCACTCTTGATTAAAAAGCTATATTTAAATAAGTAGACATTTAATGCAATATAATGTTGTGGTAATGTTATGGTAAAGTTAATGACAGCAAATAAAGAAAAATATGATGAATGGATGAATCTAGATTAGTTTCTGATGCTCTTGACATAGACTGGTCAAAACTTAGTTTATGTAACAATTTAGATGGTAAAGTGTTATAATTCACGGATTTAATTGTTAAGTTATGTGACACGCATGCTCCGCTGCGTCCAGTTCGTATGAAACATCCACCAGCTCCTTGGATAACTGATAATATCCGAAATTTAATGGCGCGACGCGATCGCCTTAAGCGTAAATTTATAAAATATCGCTCACCAGAACGTTGGGAAGCTTTTAAAATTTCCAGAAACAGACCAAATGGTAAGAAATGCGAAACAGCGCCACATACTATCGAATATAGAATGTTCCTCATCCACAAACATCTGGAAATTTCTCCGATCTCTTGGAGTTGGAAAGCAACATTTTGAACTGCCGTCCTACTTAAAAATTGACGCTCTCAACACAGCATTTTCAATACCATCTCAAAGAATGAATCCTCAAATCAAACTAAAACACTTCACAATTTAAGTTTGGCTCCTATTAAAAATATTACTGCTTTTAAATTTGAACCAGTTGCAGAGTACCTTGTAAAAAGATCGTACTCGCCACATCCACTACAGCTGTCGGCTGCGATGGGTTAGGTAGAATAATGATTTTACCAATACTGAACATAATCTTACCCCACCTAACTGACATTATTAATTCTTCTTTAAGTACCAGTATTTTCCCTTCTTCATGGACTAAAGCTTTCATTACTCCGTTACCTAAGAGAAGTGATCCCACAGAACCCTCTTATTTCAGACCCATTTCTATACTACCCTACCTTTCAAAAATTTTAGAACGCATTGCATACATCCAATTTTCTAATTTCGTATCAACACACAATTTGTTAAATTTGCTTTGTAATTAATTATAAAACCTTACCAGAATTATTACGGCCAGTACCATGTAGCGCGCGCATCACATTAGTATGTACTAACACTACTACACATGTATTCCCATATTTATATATTTTCACATATTTTACTACAAATTTAATTTTTATTTTTTGTAGCTAAACTAAAGCAGATAACAAAAAAATGAAGAGGAACTTTTTGTGTAGAATTTTTTTCTCTACAGCTTTTACTTGAAACTTTTTTTTCTATTTCCTACCGTTATTAAGTTATTTAAAAAAAGGCATTTTTCAACCCTTTTTTTATTTTTTTTTATCCCTTTCCCCTTAATTTTAATCAAAATTTCTTTCATAATATCATTATTTAAGTATTAATGAACACATTTTTACTCATTGCGCCAAAACTGGTCGATCATGGTTTCGTTAAACTTTTTACTGGACTAGAAGAACTGTTGAATAAACTTAATCGTCTACTCAACTTATGCATTCGATACGTTTTCGGATTGCGTAAGTATAACCATGTTTTTCAATTTCATTCACAATTGAAGTGGTTGAATGTCCGATTTCGGCGGGATGTGCATGTTCTTTCATGCCTATATAACATACTCCAGAACTCACTTTCCCCAGCTTATCTGAGAGAACGCTTTGAATTTATTTCTAGTCAAGGTAGGTCTCAGCGCTCATGACATCAAATTAAAATGTGGTCCCATTTTTTCACACAGGAAGTATACCTACAAAAACAAAACAAGTATTTCCAAAATCAGTTCATAAATAACCGAGTTCTGAGGAAACAAACAAAAAAAAACATGGTACAGCCGAATTGATAACCTCCTTCTTTGAGGTAGTTGGTAAAAAATGCTTTTTTATAACTCCTGCAAATATTATAAACGTGAAAATTTGTATGTTTGGTTGCTTGCATGTTTTTATTTATGATTTGTATGTTTTTATTACTTAATTACGCAATAGACGGTTGAATGGATTTCGAAGAGATTTTTGTGAAAGACTCCGATTACACTTTGGTTTGTGCGAATGCTTAGTATTAGGCAAAAAATACGCAAAGACAGCCTTTGATCATTGCGAGTGATTATTAATCAGTGTCTATTCACTTTTACTAAGCTGATTACTAATCACTCGCACTGATTAACGACTGTCTTCGTGTATTTTTTCTTAATACTAAGCACCTGCATTAAACACTCGCACTCGCACTAATCAATTGGGGCTTAAGCCTAGATGAAAAATAAAACATAACTTTTAGGCCGAAAACACATGTTTCCTTGAGATTCGTAAAAAAATCTCTTTTTACGCAGTGGGCCGCAGTGCGTCTATCTTTAACAAATTATTTATTCCCTTTCCTACTTACAAGTGAAAGAATTGGAAATGCAATAAGAAATGAGAAATGCAAGTGAAAGGTGTTAAGTAATACTTATTCTAAATAATTTAATTAACAATGGCGTTGAAATACTTCAGCTGTTGACGATGATCATTTATATTTTGATGGCGATGGGGTTGGCTCAGGAGACCCATCTGCTTGTTTGGTATCTTATAATATAAAAATAAAAAAGTGAAACGTCGTTACGGTCAGAATAAATTGCTTTTAATAAATAAGCTATTTAAGATATTTAACTTTGTAATTACCTGAGGACTAACCGTCAATTGCCTTTACTTGTAAAACCTAAACTATAAATTTTCCCCGTGTTGGTCCGGGCTCCTTTAAAGAATAGACTAAGGGCCGTTCTGTCAGGCAGGTCGTAAAAGGCAAACGATTGGCTATACATGTCACTGCCATCGTGACCACTAGGTGATAGATTTCCGCAACGACTCGCTCGAGTATTTGGTACCACCGCCTTACCAATCCCACCGCAATAGCGTCAATGCTTGTCATTGTCATGTTTCGGTTTGGAGGGTAAGGTAGCCGGTAGACTTATGCATGTGGTATTGCAATCCCGCCACACGGATAACAACGGACCATTAACATCTTTGGTGTCTATAGTTGATGGTTTCTCTCTCCATCCGGAGAGCCATCTGCGTGTTTAATCTATGAATACTAACGTGCTTAAACGATTATTCCAGCATACATTAATCACTGTATTTGTACACCGTAGAGTTGGGTATTACACAGAATTCAATTTATTATTCAAGGTAATTGAGTTACGTCGTCCGTATGATGTAAACTGCATAAACAATTTATCGAGTTTCCCGCCTATTTAGACAGTCAAGTAGTTGAGTTTTTGTAGATTAGGATAGTAAACATAGAGATAACCCTTCTGATAGAGTAAGATAATCATCTTTTGTAGACAAAAAAGACGTTAACATTGTCTTGTAATACGTATAAGTAGGATGAAATGCCACGTACATAAGTTACATAAGTTTACCACCTATCTTACTCTCTAAGCCGGAACAAAACAGTTATAAGCACGGGACTTAAATTAATATATATCTTCTATACAAATAAATATAATTGAAGTGTCTGTAACATGAAAATAACCGATTTTTACTAAACGCGTATGATACACATGGTACTTACATCAAAATAACATTTTTACTATTTTTGTCGGTTTGTTTGTCTGTTGGTTTATTCCGACTAATCTCTAAAAGGGTTAGACCGCTTTTGATAGGATTTTTACTGGCAGATAGCTGATTTGATAAAAAGTAACTTGGGCTACTTTTATTTCAGAATATTTTCTAATCGGATGAAGTCGTTAGCACAGCTAGTTATTAAAATAAAATGAGTTATTATTGATGATTAGTTTCTTCAACTGCTTCTCGATCTAATTGCTAGTCTACTTAGCTAAGAGCATGAGATCCAAGATTCGAACCCCGGAAGAGACAAAAGTGTAATTAAGGGTTTTCAGGGTTACTTGATTGTAGAGTTCTGCAACAACTCACTCAGGTTTTGTATTACCGCCTTACCAATTCCTGTCGCATTAGTACTTTGCCATGTACTACCATGCCTGGTACTGCCATGTTTTGGTTTTAACGATATGGTAGCGGGTATTATTATTTATAAGGCATTGCACTCTCATTATAAGGACGGGAGCGCATCATTAACATGTTTGGTTTCTTGATGATTATTTTTTTTCACCATCAGTTTACTATTCTATGATATACAACATTTCAGACGTAATTCCGAGTCTAATGGTGATCTTTTTTTTTTAGGCAATCGGCCTACCTCTCGTTCCCACCACTGTAACTTCTGTAAACCAGAATCAACAGCGGCAACCGACCTGATAAGCACTGAGTTGCGAGCTCAGGGTGCCCTGGGGAAAAGTTTAGCTGTCTTGGGACCCGCAACGAAATTAATCAGAAGTATATAGGACGAGTAGGAAAATACATCCTGTTTCTCTCCCTTTTAAGCAGGAGACAGCAAAATATTAAGCCTGATTGCTATTGCACCACGGAAGTTTGGAAATTGGGACCTACCAAAATGGCCTACTTAATTTCGCTTCCAGTAGTAAGTATGACAAAATCGCTTGAAGGCACGCAAGTTTCCACGTACTCCCACAAGGTCGGAGTAATAAATTACACCGGATATACATTGTATACTATCAAGCATTTGACTACGTTCATTTTTTTATGATGATCTATTAAAAATGTTAAAATTCCCGTGTCTTAAAGAAATAAAATGTGCTTAGTGGTCTTTAGGCTAATAAAATGTAGTAATGAGGATCACCACACATCTATTCAACTGACAAACTGGTGAATCTTTATGAACTGGAATATCTATTGACGATCAGCAAGAAAATCAATAAGATGATATTAATTTGTTGTCCCTCACTGGATTACCTAACGATCTAGTTAATGGCTAAAAGCAGTGAAGTAAAAATAGAGTCTGTGGTGGCAAAAAAATGAGAGTATTGTAATGAGTTTTAGGGTAATTCTGCTTCTTGTGGTGGGTATCATTGGTCTGAGATGGGATGATGATTTCTTTACTATTTACATTGTTTTTACGTAGCAAGTATAATTTTTTATTGGTATGTAATACATTTTTTATTTAAGTATATCATTAGATAACAAAAAAGCAGATAGCTCTCCCGATGGAAAGAGAAACTATCAACTATAAATATCACAGATGTTAATGATACGATGCTATCCGTGTGGAGTGATGGCAATGCCATATGCATATGTTTCTCGACTACCTTACCCTCCAAACCAGAACACGACAATGACAAGCATTGAAGCTATTGCGGCAGGAATAGGTAAGGCGGTGGTACCATATGAATATACTTGGGTGAGACGTTGCGGAACTCTACCATCTAGTAGTCACGATAGTAGTGATACGTATAACCAATCGGTCGCCTTTTACGACCTGCCTGGCAGAACGGCATTTGGTCTATTCTTCAAAGGGAGCCCGGACCAACACAGGCTGATAATACGATGTTACCCCGTTTCTAAAGTATCTTCACGCCCGTATCCCCGAAAGGGTAGGCAGAGGTACAACAAGTACACCCACGATTAGCCGAAGATACTTGGTCCCACAATGTGATAGGTGGCTAGCCTATCGCCGACCGGGCGCTTTCCAATCCCGGGCAATGTTGTTTTATCAGAAAACTGAAAAAACACATTTTTAAATTGCCCCACCCAGGAATCGAACCCGGGACCTCATGTGGTTAAGTCCGACACCGGACCACTAGACCACAGAGGCGATTAACCCGTTTCTACATTTATATTATGAAAGGGCAAGATATGTTTGTTTGTGTTTAATGAATAAACTCGAAAATTACGGGACCATACGGAAGAATATAAATCTCCATTTTAATGATAATTTGTTTACATTTTTGTTTAGCATTTCAGCTGTTAAAGCTTTACTAACAAATTTATATGCGTTTATCATATTAACTAGCTGATACGCGTAGCTTTGTCTGCGAGTATATTAACACGTCGCCGATACATACTTTTCCTCCAAATCGTCATCCCCGTTTTCAGTCCTTACAGGGGTTTTCAGGGGTTGATTTTTAATATAAAGTATCTCTTAGTCAATTTTCGTTACGATCTTTTTGCTCACGACTTCTATGTATTTATTTTAAGAATTTCAGTTAAATAACGCCTGTTTTAATTTTTTTTCTATAATAGACATATATGTACTTAGGTCAGATAAAAATAGCATAAAACTTAGACAAAAATATACTTCCCTCTTCTAATAGTTTTACGTCTAATTTTCCTGGTTGGCAAATATCCATTGTTAAAAACAAAATATTGAAAATAGTAACACACGATTTCATTTTCAATGTTACAATGTTAAAAGATGTTAATGTATTCGAAGGGCTACAACGCAGATGTTACAATGTGTTATGTGACCTTCAAATACTGCGAAAACTTAATAATTATGCATATATATTTAATGTTATAATGTTGTATGTTTTAATGTTATATTTCTAAGTTATACATTTAAGATACAGTTTTTTTTATGAAATAAAATAATAGTTTAATTTTATATTTGTGGAAATTGGTATGTTTTGAAATTTGTGATTTAATGAACGGCTGTTTGAGTGGCTGAAATATGTTAACTTTTATCCCAATAAAATACAGAACCCTCTTCGAATTCACAAAAAAATAAAATGTTTACTGTGCCTTTGGACGATTGGTTGTATGATACATATGTACTGAAAGTATCTTTACGCCCGTATCCCGGAAGATAAAGGCAGAGGTAGGTACAACAAGTGCGCCCAAAATTAGCTTAAGATACTTGATCCCACAGTGTGATAGGTGGCAATCCTGTCGCCAACCGGACAATTTCCAATCCCGGGAAACGTTTTTTTATTTATCAGAAAACTGGCAAAATGCATTTTTGTGTTGCCCGACTAAAGAATCGAACCCGAGACTTCATGTGATTAACTCCAGCACTGGACTACTAGACCACAGTGCCGATTATTTACTGAGTGATTAAAAAAGGCTTTAGATGTCTTTTCTATGATTAATTTGAGTTTTTAACAACAAAAAAACTCACTAAAATAACCTTCCACAATTTTAGTACAAGTTAGTACTTAGTTGCAAAATTGTTTTTTTTTTGGGGTTTTCGACGCACTATAAAAACTGAAAATAGCCATAGAAAACCTATGAAGTTCGCTTTCTGATTATGCTTTATTTTTTTTACAATAACACTTTTTGTAATTGCCTAATATATTAAATGCTTTTACCAGTTAAGACCAGCAGCCCGTTATGTAGTAAAAAAAAAACAATGGTTTTTTAAAAAAAAAATAATAGCTCTTACGCCAGAAAAAATTAACGAGGTAATAAAAAATCACATTTTTTTTGTTTAAAATAAAAATTTATTTTTTCAGTTTTCTGATAAAAACAACATTGCCCGTGATTGGAAAGTGCCCGGTTGGCGATAGGCTTGTCACCTATGACATTGTGGGACCAAGTATCTTCGGCTAATCGTGGGTGCACTTGTTGTACCTCTGCCTACCCTTTCGGGGATACAGACGTGAAGATATTTTTATTTTAATAAAAAATCCAGATGAGACATTACTCTACCCCACTCTACCACATTGTACAAACCTAGCATGACAATATGTTCATTCATATTAGCACGCTAGATAAGAGTTAATAAGCTATGCCTTTATAAAGATTAATGACCGCCTCGTTGGTTGAGTGGTTAGCGACTCTAACTACGCAATCGACAGGACTCGGGTTCGATTCTCGACGAGCGACAAGCATTTGTGTGATGAGCATAAATGTTTGTATTTCCGGGTTTGGGTGTTTTTTAAATCTATTCCAGTATTTACATAATATATGCATTTCTATGTATTAGTATCGTAGACTAGCACCCATAACACAAGCAAAATAATTTGCTAACTTTGGGGTTAGATCAGTCAGTGTAAGTTGTCCCGTGTATATTTATTTATTACTTTTACGAGTTAGATCAATTCGTGTAATTTGTCTGTTATACAAAAATATTCAAACTTATCGTTATATATTCCATTTGGTGTTTATTGTTATCTATGTATTACAACGTCATATATCTACTCTCCCAACAATTAATAAACGTTAAAAATAGTAATGGAGCGACTAAAAATACGACTAATATTTATTGTATCGGAAATGACGATTAAAAAATATATAGAAAAGTTTTTTCCAAGAAATGTAAAAATGTATAATATGAAAAAAAAACAAATGTAAGAATATAGATTTAATTTTATGGCAATTGCACAAAAAGTGTAAGAGCTATCAGAAAATTTAAAAAATTTTAGCTTCAAAAATTTTTTGGAAGAAAAACAAATTTAATAAACTTCATGTAACTCTATCTCATTACGCCGCCAATACCTTTTTTATTTCAGTGTTTTTAATGGTTGATTTGGTATAGAAAATACATTAACTAATTTTAAGAATATAATCAATCATCCAATATCTCACTTTGATTAATATTGTAATAATTGTATTGTTTATATTTATAATATTTATTTGATAGGCGATAATCGTTATCAGGCAGTAAAATACGGCGATGGTGATCATCACTCATTTCGCCAACCGAGAAATCGGTGAATCGTGGTGAATCAGTAAGTCTATAGACGTTCAGTTCGTATTCGTTTAAATATACTATACTATATTATAAAGAGATAAGATTTTTTTGTTTGTAATGGTTTTAAAATTAAAAACTACCGCATCGATTTTAAAAACTCGTTCACCAATATAAAACTACATTATTGTTGAGTAGCATTGGAGACATTTTATTACCCAACTAAACAAAAGGAAGTAATATTCTTGGGTCACGCGAAGGAAGTCTCGAACAAGAGCTAGTCAGAAATATAAAAAAAACATTAACAACAATAAGAAATAAATTACCTTACTGGAGTCTTGAAACTTTAAGAGACCGCAAGGCGTATAGGCTGTAATGTAATTGGTATCCTGTTCAATGGTAGTCTAATAATTAATAGTCCAAGCGGAGACTGCCAAAAAGGGTGGTGATTCATAATAAGAACAAAAGGAAACTGGTAAAGTGCGTGTCGGACCATGCGCAAAGTAGGTAGAGTTCCGAAATTGGCCATGACAATAATGCGACCTAAGAAGATGGCCTTTATTGTTTCATACTATGAACATTTAACCTATTTAAGTTCAATGATGAAAAATAAATCCACACTACAGGTTCACCGCCTATAAAAACTTCTCTAAGTACATTTTATAAGTTGGTCGACTATTTACTCAAAAACTTGCAAAGCTTTCTAAGCCGTGATAGTTTTAAATTTCATTATATTTACTACTATGGTGAATTTTTTCTCAACCCCTAAACTAATCGTTTAGCTGGCAGAGGAGTGAGAAGACACCATATTCTAAAAAAAAATTAGCACTTTAAAGCTTAATATCCAACGCTTTTATTACGTGGTAGAGTTTTGCATTGGCTTGCCCGGAGTTGGTACCACCGCCTTATCTATTCCTGCCGCATTAGCGTCAACGCTAGTCACCGTCGTGTTTCGGTTTGGAGGGTAAGGTAGATAGTAAACTTATGCGTGTGTGACATTAGACCCCGCCACAAGATAGCAACCATTAACAACTTTGGTGTTTATAGGCGATATTTGACTTTTTCCATCAGAAGACCCATCTGCTTGTTTGGTATCTTATGATATAAAGAAAATACACTACCCTATACACTACCCTACATGAGAAAAAAAATTAACATGTAAAGGAGCTACCCTAAAAAATGGTAGAGGAGACAGTGGGAGATCGTCCTTCACCGATCTGATAACCAGATGAGACGTATATTTTATCAAATATTATTTATAAACAAATATTCCTATAATTACTTGCCTATCAAAAAGTGCTCATGGCTATTTTTAATTAAATTAACTTTAATCGTTTTTTTCATCACTTTCATACTTTTGATAACCAAATGAAATTTATTTCGCTGATAATTTTTAACACACAGAATATGCCTAGGTAGGCTTGCCTACTCATTTCTGTGCATGGCTACCTAGCAAGCAGGTGTGAACAGGTAAGTCAATATAGGTAGGAACGTTAATTCAAATTTTAGATTATTTTAATACAAAATCAGTCTTGTTGCTTGCCTGCAAAAAATCGTACTCAAAGTACTGTTTTGAGCACTTTTGGATAGGCAAGTAATTATAGGCATATTTGTTTATAAATAATATTTGATAAAATATACGTCTCATCTGGTTATCAGATCGGTGAAGGACGATCTTCACCGGCTCTTAGACCAAAATACTTTTCATGATTTTATGTCATCAGTTTGTTACCGTGACTTATATGTATATTCATGCTATATTACAGCTTTCTAGTACTAAGGATCTCTGCGCTAGACTGCGGGTGGAGAGACGGACGGACATAGCGAAACTATAAGGGTTCCTAGTTTACTTCGGAATCCTAAAAATAGACTTTTTGCTTTTTTAGCATTACACAAATAAAATCGATCACTCTGGCGATCTGCTAATCGTCCAATTTTTTTTTTAGAAACCTTTCCCCTGATTTTTTCCTTTCCTTATTATGTGTCAAACCATTCCATGCCACTCAAAAGAAAAACACAAATTTCGACGTTTAGTTTTTCTTATGCCTTATATAGAAAACTTAGAATTGCAATGAATATCATCAGGATAGTCTAGTATTAGTTGTCAGGAATAGCAGTATCAGATTTAACAACATACAGATCGATATACCGATGGATTATTTTTTCTCTAAGTCTTAAAACCAATAAAATCCATTTTTGTTCTTAATCTAGATCACATCCTTTTTGACGTTCCCCGCTTGGACTATAGGGAAGTGATTTTTTTAGATTATTTTCTACAAAAATAGTTAGAAACCAATTTTATGAAAAACCTCCACAGAGGAACTGAAAGCTTGTTACACATGGTTAAGATATTATAATATTTTGTTTAATATAAGATATTATAGTATCTTAAGGTATCACACACGGCTAAGATACGATAATATTAAAAAAAACTGTTCAGTTTATTATAAGTCTGCCTCGTCGCCACACGTAGGAGTTCTACAGGGTTATATTTAAAGGTTCAGCCAAATTTTAAAATTAAGAAATAAATATTGAATTAAAAGTGCGTTTCAATTATTATTGTAAAAATATTGCAAGGTAATATAAAAATATTCTTTTAAAATGTCCCACTAAAATCAAGAACTTAATGCACCGAGCCGTGTGAATGAGTTGGCGGGCAGTTTAGGCGGCTTGCGACTACTCGAGCCACGCTCGATATATTTGTATAATTGAAATTATATCCAATCGTTATATTTTCTATGTCGGATAAAAATAAAATTTTGAATTTTTTAAATTATGTTTTTATTACATAAATCGAACATATTATTGATTCTGAACAACCCCTGAAAATTAGGCCGGACCTCTAAAAGTAACCCTGTATATACAGACTGATTGACTATGAGCCATAAGGTCTTACTTTTTGATTTGTTAGACAGCTCCTCAGACGACGCTTTTAGACGACGCATTCTAAAATGTAAAATGAAAATTGCAGAGGCACATTCCATACAAAGTTAACTTTGAATAAAAACTATCAAGATGTTTGTGGGTGGACACCTAGCTTATTGATATATAAGACAACAGCTTTCGTGTGTAGTATACCCCCCCTCTGCTACTTGACTGGGCGCGGCACAGACCCAGGAGCACCCCGAACTGCTTACATTTTTTTTAATATCATAAGATATCAAACAACCAGATGTCTCTTCTGATGGAATGAGAAACCTTTGCCTATAGACACAAAAGATGTTTATGGCGTTGCTATCCGTGTGGCGAGATACTTTACCCTCCGACCCGGAACACGACTATGAAGAGCATTGACGCTATTGCGGCAGGAATAGGCAAGGCGGTTGTGCCAAAAAACCCGTGGAACTATATTTGGTACCACGGGTATTTGGTTGTGGAACTCAACTACCTAGTAGTCATTGTAGTACTAACATATATAGCCAATCGGTTGCCTCTTACGACCTGCCTAGTAGAACGGCAGTTGGTCTTTTCTTCAAAGAAGCCCGGACCAACACGGGAGATAGTAACTATTATATTATCTGTGGCTCTGCGTTCGTCATGTATTTATATTAAGATGCGTATATTTGTCATCTTCAGGTGATATAGTAACTGATGTCTCAGAATGGGGTCGTCAAAACCTTATTACATTTAACCCAAAAAAGACGCAGCTCTGTGCGTTCACCGCAAAAAAAAACACCCTTTGTCGTATCACCTCGGTTCGAAAATACTCTCCTGACAGCCTCAACCAGTATTGGAATTCTGGGAGTCGACATATCGAACAACGTTCAGTTCCGCGGTCATTTGGAAGGGAAGGCTAAACTAGCCTCCAAAAAGCTTGGTGTACTCAGTAGAGCAAAGCAGTACTTCATGCCAGCCCATCGCCTCCAACTTTACAAGGCCCAAATTCGACCTCACATGGAGTACTGTTCTTACCTCTGGGCCGGAGCTCCTCAGTACCAGCTTCTTCCTCTTGATCGCATTTAACGTAGAGCGGTTCGAATCGTCGACGACCAGGCTATTTCTAATCGGCTTGACTCTTTGGCGTTACGCAGAGATGTAGGCTCGCTCTGCATCTTTTACCGTATTTATCATGGGGAGTGTTCCGACGAGTTGTTCGGACTAATGCCTGCCGCTAAATTCCACCATCGGACATCGCGTCAAAATTTAAAGTTCCATCCTCACCACCTCGATGTCTGGAAATCCACAACCGTGCGCTTTTGTCGACACCTTTTGCCTCGCATTACTCCTTTGTGGAATCTATTACCCTCAGGGGTTTTTCCGAATGGATGGATACGACTTAGGGACCTTCAAGAAACGAGCTTATTCACTCTTAAAAGGCCGGCAACGCAGCTGCAATACCCCCGGTGTTGCGGATGTCCATGGGCGGCGGTGATCACTTACCATCAGGTGCACCATCTGCTCGTTTGCCCCCTCTACTATAAAAAAAAAAAAAAAATACTAAAGATAAAATATATATTAACTTTGTCATGTGTTATAGTTCTATCTTTTCTATAGTGAGCGAAATTCTGAAATATGCTTTAAGATAATATATATTTTATATTATCTCAACCGTGTGTGACACGCTTAAATAATCGAAACGTTGTATTGAAATTACAAAGTGGATGATTATTATGTAATCAATGACCGTTATACTGCGCACTTGGCTCAATCACTGAAATGAGAGTACGTATAATTTTTATTACGACAATCAATGGGTGAGTTGTCTACATACTGGTATGTCTGAAAGCGTAATTGACTGTGATAAAATTGAATCATGTAAGTTTTGTTGATGCGATAATTCATCTGTAAATGATGTTAAAGTATTTGTTCCGTGTAGATTTTTGATTACTTCAATAGCTTGTCCGTAGATTATGTCTTGGATTCCATTTCTGAGCTAGGTAAACAATGTTTTGAGTATATGATAGTTGGCGTATGATCCAAATATTTATGTAAATAAACACTGTTCTGGCAAAGTATGTTAAGTACAATATTTAAAGAACGGAGACCGCTGGTTGACATTTTAATCACAATAGTGCTAAAATTTATAAAATAATCAACAACAATTTTTGCAACAGAACAAAAAACAGTTTGATGACTGGCAGTGGCGGATTTACACATTTGCCGCCTGTAGGTTATTTCAAATTGGCCACCCCTTACTTATACGACACCGTAAATCACAATTATATTAATAGCAAATTTCTGTCAATATGATTGTAAGTAATTTTATTATATGCGTACTTTCGTCCTCATTATACCACCCTGAGTTTTAGGAATTTTTTTATATTTTTGCGCGACTGTTTTTTCGCTAAGCCATTGATTATTTCACCGTATGAAATCTTGTTCATAAGTTCAGACATAATGCACAAAAGGGCATGTTTAGAATTTCGTAGCTTAAGCCAGCTTTTTGATATATTTTTACACGTTTTAAGTACGCTTTTCTTATTAATCAAACAATTATCGCTGGGGTACATAGAGCCAAGCAAACTATTACAACCAATTTGAGATATTTGTTTAAACTTTTGAAGTGAAACTTCTTTAGAATCGTTGTGATTTCAAACCTGATGCAACGGAAAAAACGACAGGTAAGAGACACAAATACAAAAATGTGTAGAATGAAGCCGGTAAAGAATGAGACAGAAATATACATACTATTTTATATTATCGGTCTCTCCTCTTTGTTCCATACTTTGTAGCGTCCCCACTCCCTTCTAAGCATAGTCGCCTGTAATTAGTGAGCCAAAGCGAGAGAGCAAATGTCGGTGTGTATGTATATTGCACACTGTTTAATACTTGCTTGTATTTGAGCATTTAACGTGTGTTAGTATATGTGAAAAGTACGTGAGCTAATACTATTTTACACTGTATGCGGCTGCGTATTACAGCTTTTTAGTAAGATGTCATCTCATTCTTTTCCCGATTTACTGAAGTTTCACTTCTATCGTGTGTGAATCGCACACACACATTTTTTTATTTTAGGAACTACAACAATTTTTTCTATTTTGAATCTCGTTTTGCCAAAATAATTTCAGAAAAAAGAAGACACTGCAAATACATGCCTAAACAAAGCTATATTTTATCCAAGAGAAGGGCTATTTTTGTGATGATGGCAATTGCCTGATTTTAGTCAGATTGGAAAGTTTTTTATTGAGTTTTTTTAATGCCCCTTGTCAATTTTCTTATTTGATTATGAGTTTAATATTAATGAGGATGAGAAATGAGTCCAGATATTATCACACGCGGTCATTTTCATTTCTTTATCGGGTGTTTCCATTTATCTATTTCAATGCTCTTTGCGTATACTTCCTTTGTGTCTTTGTGTATATTTTCACCGTGTTGGTCCCGGGCTCCTTTGAAGAATAGGCCAACTGCCGTTCTGCCAGGCAGGTCGTAAAAGGCAACCGATTGGCTATGCGAGTCACTACCATCGTGGCTACTAACTGGTAGAGTTCTGCATTGTCTGGCCCGGGTCTGGTACCACCGTCTTACCTATTCCTGCCGCAATAGCATCCGTGCTTGTCATTGTCGTATTCCAGTTTGGAGGGTAAGGTAGCCGGTAAACTTATGCATGTGGCATTAGATCTCGCCACAAGATAGCAACGCACCATTAACATCTTTGGTGTCTATAGGGGATGGTTGACTCTTTCCATCAGAAGACCCATCTGCTTGTTTGCTATCTTATGATATAAAAAAAATACTACTTCGATACACCCAATTTGATTGCATTTTCTTCTGAATGGAATTAAAACTGGACTTAGCTGGAATTAAACCGAACAGTCCTTCGGAAGATTCTGCACGATAAATCCGGTAGAAGACATACAGATATTCAACATATCTTCGCAAAGACAAAAAGTCGAGCCGATCAGAATTAGCTCGTTCGTCGATCATTTGAGTCGCTCTACTTTGTACGGGGTTAAGACAAAGAACTAGAATTGTGAAGTATTATGTACTCGGTAAGTAGTAGTTTTTGTGAGTCATTGACACTATTGCGGCAGGAATTAGTAAGGCAGTGGGTACCAAACCCCGATGAGAAATTGCAGAACTATACTATCTAGTACAAACAATACTCTGTGGGTTTTGTTAGCTGTTGATTGACCCTGATGATTAAATTATATTTGGTCTTAGCCTATTCGACTTAGATCATGAAGTTTGCGTTCAAGTCCCCAATCTGACAAAAGTATTCGGTCGTTTTAAAACTATATTCATGGGCTATTCAAAAATTTAAATCTCGCCATACCATTAATTGAATGAGTTAATTGCTCATTCGAGGTACGGGGAGACTTAAATTTTCTGCGGCCGATCCTGGATGAAAAGAAACATTTATTTCTTCATCTACACATATAAATAAAATTAACGTGTCTATAATTTCAAAATAACTAGGGTTTTTCAAGTGTAGTGTGTTATTTTGACAATACTAATAATACCTTAACATCCATTTTTACGCTTCTGTTTGTCTGTATGTCACTCTGTTTGTATGGGGTAACCTCTTGAACCGCTGGACTGATTTTGATGTAACTTTTACTGAAAATTGAAGAGTTGATAGAGCAGGACATAGGCTACTTTTTACCCGAATGAGCAAAAGTAATTAATGATTTTGGATCACACGAACGAAGACACGAGTAATGGCTAGCATTGAATAAATGCTAAGAACTTTGCACACTATAACATGGTTGAAAAATACGTTGGTATAATACATTATTAATTTTAACATAGTCAGCTTTTTCGCTGATCTGATGAGGTACCAAATAGTACGGTAAACTCACATGATGGATTTCGAAACTTACCAATCGCTAGGAACGACGAAAGAAGTTCCGTTGAAAGTGGCTTTCCCCTTGCCAGGTCCGACGACTAGATTATAGATCGAACTCGTGTTGATTTATAATACATGATTGCTTTTCTATGCACATTAGTCGATTGCGACGCAATTAATGTAAAGTATGTTATGTGTGTTAATGTGCAATTAGTTGTAACATCGATATTCTTGCAAATAAATATTGCTTTTTTCTTTCTTTACACTTTTTTAATAACTCGACTTAGAACACTTATAAGTAGTTAGTCATTTCGACTGCTACTGCAACACCAATCAATTTGGGCGAGAAATTGCTGAATCTAAAGTAAATTTGATATTGGGTTTAGAGGCCGAAAAAGAACCAAGAAAGTGTTTACTATGAGACCAAACTTCTGTTAAAGTAAAAAAGCTAGACGATGGGTTGGTTAGTGAGTGAGCTCGTGTATTCGACTTGTTACTGATTTTTGACTTAGGGTTTTTGTATCATAAGACAGCAAACAAGTAGATGGAACTTCTCTCAACCATGGCCTATAGATACCAAAGATATTAATACTGCATTGCTACGCTTGTAGCGGAGTTTGTAAGATTCGAATGATTTGCTATGCAAGTCATTACCATCGTGTCTATTAGGTGGTATAATTCTGCAATGTCTCACCCGGGTCTGGTGCCACCGTCTTACCTATTCCTGTATAGCCTCAGTGCATGTCACTGTTGTGTTTTAGTTTAGAGAGTGATGAATAAAGATAGATAAAAAAGAAAAGTTTAGAGTGTCGGACTAAAATAGTTTTCACTTTACGTGTAGGTACCACAGAAACAAAATTTTCAAAGCCCCATAACTTAGTTACCCGATTCGAGGTTTTTGGAAGATAGAAAAGATAGTTGTCAAAACGAAGCTGTTCACAAAAATTCAGTTTGTTATTAATCAAAAAAGTTTGTTCGTGGGACCACGGTCTACAAGGTATAAATTTTATTAGGTGCTGGTATATTTTACTACATTCCACTGGATTACCTATAGCAGAGCTCATGGATTGGGTTTTCTGGCTGGTGAATAGCTTACCTGGGATTGAATAAAAAGTTATTTTTCACACAAAAATCTATAAATTTGACTATGAAAAATACTTTAAGTCTATACTAATATAATAAAACTAAAGAGTTTGTTTGTTTGGTTGGTTGGTTGTACATGGTAATCTCTGGATGAAACAGACGAATTAAAAATTTTTTTTGTAAATATATGATAGCCACATTTAGGGTTGAACTACACCTGATAGCACGGAATCCAATTTTCCGTCGCCATTCTCTTTTTTTCCTGAGAATTGCCATTTGATAGAGCGAAAAAGGTAGCGGGAAAACTATCGCCTCAAGAGTTCCGCCGCATGCTATCGCTTTTCCATTATATAAAAGACGATTCCGTGCTGACAGATATAGCTCAACCCTTACGGGAACTTTTTTACTCGATTGACTCGATTGATGTTTTTGGGTCATGGGCCACTTGTAAGAAGTCGAGGAAAATAGTTAGTTAAATATAAAATCCGATCTTTTGACGCTAGTAGCATGGGATATATGGCAAATGACGTATATTGCACATACATCAGTTATAAGGAATTTAAATATATAACGAAATAGGCTCAAACGGCGGTTGTGAAATGCGGAATAGCGAAATCAGTGCGAAAATAACCACTTAATTTTCGCCATTTTTTATACTACTAGATAGCAAACAAGCAAATGGCTCTCCTGATGTAAAGAAACACTATGGTCTATAGATACCAACGATGTTAATGGTGCGTTGCTATGCATGTATCAGGATTGCAATGCTATATACATAAGTTTAACTAAAGTTTAACTAAAGGCTACCTAACTCTCCAATCCATAACATGACAATAACAAGCATTGATGCTATCATTACAGGAATAGGTAAGGCGGTGGTATCATACATCCGAACGAGAATTTCGGAACTCTAGCACCTAGTCTAAGCCACGATATTAGTGATATGTGTAGCCAATCTTTCGAATTTCACAAACTGCCTGGCAGAATGGCAGGTCTATTCTTTAAAGAAATTCTAAAAAATATTCATACTATTTATTAAATTTATTTGTAAACATAATTTAAGTTTTGTTTTTATTTATTTATATTATATATTTAAGTTCTATCACATTGGTGGGACCAAGATCTTCGGCTATTCGTGGGTGCACTTGCTGCACCTCTGCCTACTCCTTCAGGGATACAGGCGTGAAAATACTTTTTAAATTTAAGTTTTCTTTACAATAATTCAATTTTACATAAATGCTTGATTATTATACCACATGATTATGGAGTTTTCTAACAATATCCACTGCTGTTATATGACAGCCGGAGATCATGCAGCAGAATCCAAATAAAACAATGATTAAGTTTTTCCATAGAATCCATTTTCCAGGTCCCAAATTGTCCCACCTCGTGACAGTTTCCACGATTCCTGGTATTATGAGACCAAGTATGGAGTAAAATAAAGCACCCACGATGTTTATAATTTCTTCAAGCATTGGTAATGCTATTGCGATGGCACCTGCAATTAATTACGTAACAATTATAAAATAAAACTATGTAAACTAGATCACACTGAACGTCAATTATAGACGTTTCTGTATACATTATGGTTTAAAAGAAGTTTATTTTATTAGATTGTTATTTGCAGGCTACTGTTGAGCTAAAATTATGAGGTCTGTGTGGTCCAATTTCGTTCAAATTTTTTTTAGTGAATTTTATATAATATTTAAAATTATATATTCTCACTGTCTATCAATTTTCATTAAAATTGACCAAGTTATATCGGGACATACAAATATAAACTGAAACAAAATAGTTAAATTTATATCAGTGGGTTATAAAACAAATATTTATCACAATATGTACCTATGTGATTGTAATTATGTACATGACATTACACTACAGACTTCCCAAACGAAAAAGAATTTTCAAAATCAGTTTAAAAAATAAAAATGACCGAGTAACCTTAGAGTTACCCCGAAGTAACAAACTAGAATTTGATAGCCTCATCCTTTAGGACTAGGTTTAAAGGGTGGTGAACATAAGTCCAAAACTGAAACACTCCCATATACTGAACTAAATATATTGCAATACTCCAACAACAGGTATTAAAGGGTGTGCTCGTAATGAACAGTGGGCGATTAGTAAAATAAAAACGATGCTATCACACGATAACGCGATCTATAAATGACACAGCTCCATCATACAAGGTGAACCTAAACTAAATACAGTGGACATAAATTATGATTTTCGTTGTCAACAGGTGGAAAAGTAATTAGCTTTGTTTTCTAAAGAATTGACAATCTGCTATTATTGCATTTGGCTTCATCTACTCCCTATCCAAGGAAATTTCAAGGGTTAAATAATTTTTGACGCAGTAAATCTTTACAAAATTAAAATGGCACCACCCTGGAGTATATTATTCTCTCAAAAGATAAATAATTCTCAAAATCAGTTTATAAATTACCGAGTTATGAGGCAACAAATATTTAAAAAAGTACGGCCAAATAATAACCTCCTTTTGGGAAACCTCTTTGGTTGAAAAATATTATAATAATGCGGTGTTGAGGAGCTGAACAGTTTGGTTTACACTATCTTCCTGGCCAAACCGACGTAGTCAAAACCCCACCTACTCCAGTTCTGCGTAAAGATTTGTTTAATTTGATAATACTTGTCATCCTATATGTTTGCTGAGCGGCTAACTATTTTACCATTATGCTGCTATACATAAACATTATTTAATGTTATGTTATTTTTTTCATGCATGTAAATATGCTGTATAAATTGTAATTATCGATGTCTTTTAAATGTGTCACATATTTTATATTCTTTGTTTACTGTATTTATTGGCTTTTTTTCTTAGTTATACGCATGTTATTGTTATTTACTGTATATGTATTGTACTGTGTGGTAAATAAAACGATTTTTATTCTTATTCTTAATTTATTCAATCGAGATCCTAAAAAGATGGAGGTTCTCAATTCACTGTATTTTTTAAATGGTTGTTATCACGTGTTGGCCCGGGCTCTCTTGAAAGAATAGACCACCTGCCATTCCGCCCGCAGTTCGTAATAGACGAACAATTGGATATGCGAGTCACTACCAACATGTCTACTAGGAGGTAGAGTTCTGCATTCTCTCGCCCGGGTCTGATATGACCGCCTTACCTATTCCTGATGCAATAGCGTTAGTGCTTGCCACCGTCGCGTTCCGGTTTAGAGAGGCAGCATGTAGCATTCATCCCATTATAAGGAAAGCAACGCAACATTAACATATTTGGTGTCTATAGCCGAAAATCGTTTCTTTCTATTAGTAGAGCCATCTGTTTTTTGCTCTGTTATAATATAAAAATATACCTCGGAACTTGGAAATTTATTAACCCCATTGGAAAATTCTTTTACTGTTTGGGAGAGTATTTGTTATTAGTATTTGGTCCCCAAATAAGAAGTATATCCAGGGTATAGTTGAAGACCCCGAGGCTGGAATAGGGGATGAAATATTGTAGTTTTAATTATTTATTTTTTAATTAATGCCGCATGCTGTGCTGCGTTTACTAATGCAGCAACATTATTACATTTTTTTAAATGTATTGTTTACGTATATAGTATGTGTTTTTTTTTTTGTATGATAGATTGTTCCTCGTGTCATTCCGGGTTTTCTTTGAAGAATAGAACATCTGTCACTCTGCACGTAGTTCGTAAAAGAATTCGTAGAACATTTGGCTAACAATTATTTCTGCAACTTAGTATATCTATCACTGAAGACATTTAAAATGTATTTTTTACGTACCACAGAACCATACGACTATAAATCTTATTACGACGTCTATATAAGCTCTTCTTGATTCTCTTACATATGGATTAGTAAACTTAGTGAGAACATCCATCACTACGTAAAAATGAAGAGGATAGGTGAAGAGAATCGACACTGCAATGAATATTTTCGCAAATATTGCTGGCCTGCAAATATAAAATAGTTTAAAAAATACCTAATATAATAAATAAATGCGAAAGTAACCCTGCCTGTCTGTCTTTTTTTCACGCCTATGCCACTGAACCGATTTAGATGGAATTTGGTAAAAAGATAGTTTGAGATCTGGGAAAGGATATAGGATAGTTTTTATCCCAGAAATCCCACGGGAACGGGATCCATGCAGATTTTTATTTGAGATATTTTTTTTCACGTGGACGAAGTCGCGGGCACAGCTAGTTTGTAATATATCTTATCTATCTTACATAGGGGACAACGAAGAAAACTAGTTAATTTGCGTCTTAACTTGCGTTAGAAGTCCACGAACTTTACTTACTCTTACGATGTTAATGAAAAGTAAAGGTAAAAAGCGGTGTAAAAAGTAATAAAATATTTTTTTTCAGGCCTACGACGAGTTTATAAGGCTCAAATTCGGCCCCACATGGAGTACTGTTCTCATCTCTGGGTCGGAGCTCCTCAGTACCAGTTCCTTCCTCTTGATCGCATTCAGCGTAGAGCGGTTCGAATCGTTGACGACCTGGCTATTTCGAAACGGCTTGACTCTTTGGCATTGCGCAGAGATGTTGGTTCACTCTGTGTCTTCTATCGTATCTTTCATGGGGAGTGTTCCGACGAGTTATTTGGATTAATTCCTGCCGCCGAATTCCATCATCGGACATCGCGTCAAAATTTAAAATTCCATCCTCACCATCTCGATGTCTGGAAATCTTAAAAGAGTTAATTTTAGGCACAAAATGAAATGCATATAATGTGTATCTTGTTATGCTCAAAACTCGGAATAAGTTATAGGTGTAGAGATTAATGGACATTAATCCAAATGGACCAAATAAATTTTAATATAGTATAAAATAATGATGTAAATTTTAATAGCATCCCCACGTTTCAATTAAGTGAGCACGTATACCTGTCGGTCCCGGTTATGATAAGTAACAAGCGGTAATGTGAGACTAATTTCATGACTTTTTTAAAAATTTAAACAAAACTATTGCTTTTATGTGTTTGGAAAAATGTCCATTCTTTGTCAATTATTATGTATAATAGGTATATGCACATTGTACACACACAAAATACAGGTAATGTATAGGTAGATATATGTTAAGATATCGTAATATAAGATCCATTTTCCTTGCGCACGGGAACGTGGTAGGTACCTTCTTATCGCCTATTTGTCGGTATTTCAAAGGACAATGAAAGCGCTAATTATTTTAACGCTCAATTTTTTTTAATATTTAACGTTTTTCAAAGATTCATATAAAACTCTCGACTTAATTCTTTCGTATTTCATTTTCTGTTTATATGTTTTTATACTATTCATTATGACAAATACACTTGGTATACTTAAAGTAAATAATGTGTACACACATCTCGTATATTTTTGTGTATATGTGTAAAGATGCTGTGTCTTCATAAATAAAGTTAGGTAAAAACAGCTATTATAATATTTACCATTCATCCAAAGGAAGATTCAACGTTATTGAGCCTCGCAATGCGTCACCAAATCGGAAGTATCCAAAAACTCCCAATACAGTGTAGAGCATCGCCACAAATGCCATTGCTATGACCAGAATACCACAATAGCCCAGGAAGTGCTGAGGTTTCTTCATATTATTTTCAACTGGCATCACGACTCCAACACCTTCCATCGCAAATATTACTGTTCTAAATGAAAAAAAAAACGCAAAGTGACATATTACACCTTAGAAGATTCTTAAGCTTATCAATATAAACTTATGAGATTTTTAAGCACAAGAAAACAAACTAGTAGAAGGCTCCTAAATGATTCAAAAGTCGCTATAGAGATCAGATATCGAAAACGCCCGTATCTCCGAAGAAGTAGGCAGAGGTACAACCAGTGCACCTACGATTAGCCGAAGATACGTAGTCCCATAACGTGGTAGGTGGCAAGCCTATCGCCAACCGGGCACTTATCCAACTCTGGGTAAGCTTTTTTACCAGAAAACTGAAAAACACATTTTTGAACTGCCCGACTCGGAATTCGAATTCGATACCGGAACAATAGACCACAGGAGCGACAAAATATGTAAATAGTTGCTATCCTTTTGGCGGGGATATATTGTCGCAGGCTTAATTTTGTTGATTACTTTACCCTTCACACCGAAATACGACAACGACAAGTACTGACGTTAGTGAAACATTAAAAGATAAGACGGTGGTACCAAATCTAACGAAACATTGCAAAATTCTTCCACCTAGTAGGTATTCATAATTATATGACACGTTTGGCCAATCATTCGCCTTTTATAAACTGTCTTGCAGAGTACTAAATGAACTACAATCGTGGATCCAAATTTTTAACATAACAAGATAGCAAATAAGCATATAGCTTTCCTAATGAAAATATATCTTGGCTAACAGATTCATTTAAGCTATACCTGACTTCTGTATAGATACTATATTATGCTAGAATCATAAAATTGGTAACCACAGAAGCGATAAAAGATGTAAATATTTGCTGTCCTTTTGACGGGGATATATTGTCACAGGCTTAATTTTATTGGTGTCCTTCTTCAACCGAAATACGACAACGACAAGTACTGACGTTAGACTTTAGTGGGACATTAAAAGGGAAGGCGGTGGTACCAAATCTAATGAAATATTGCAAAGTTCGTCGACCTAGTATTATTCATAAAGATATGCATATGACACGTTTGGCCAATCATTCGCCTTTTTATAAACTGTCTTGCAGGGTACTAACTGAACTACAATCATGAATCCAGTTTTTTTACATAACAAAGTAGCAAATAAGCATATGGTTTTCCTGGTGGAAATATATCTTAGCTAACAGATTCATTTAAGCTATACCTGACTTCTGTATAGATATTATATTATGCCAGAATCATAATTCATAAAATTGGTAATGTAAGCTCCTGTTCAGTCGTGAGGATTAAGTAATTTTTGTAAGTTTTTGCAAACATAATAATTGCAGGCGCTATGCTATAAAAGTTGTTGTCCCTTGCATATTAATGTTTAAAATATAACTAGTGTTTGTAAAGTGGTCATTTGATTGTAATAATTTTATTATTATTTATTAATATAATATATAAAATTATATATAACTATTAGATACTATACTTCTTCTTCACATACGTACAAATTTTCCTTTCTTATTAAAAAAAATCTAAAATCAAAAAAATCTGTTTACATAAACACATGTGAGGCGATTGGTCTCCTTTTAAAGCAAGCCCTACACCAAATAGCAGAACGCTGGAAGAAATACTTTGAATAACTGTATAAGAACCTAAAAAACACTAGTATAACGGTACCTTTTACACACGTACCATAGTAAAACGGATTGGAGTTTCCTCATGTTACTTTTATTGTTGGATAGCTTTTTAAAAATATTGTAGCTTGTAAAATATTAAGCTTTGAAGTGCTAACCTTTGTAAGAGCAAAGCTAAACGGTTCATTTTGTATGGTGGTGGGACGGTGGGAAAAAAATCACCGTAGAAGTGAATATACATAATGACATCAAAAGGTAAATTATCATGACCTAGAAGGCTTTACTAGTGTTTGAGTAAAAGTCGATCAACTTATAAAATGTACTTGGAGAAGTTTATATAGGCGATAAGCCTGTGCTGCGGATATGTTTGTCATTGACGTTAAATAGGTTTTAAATGTTCATATAAATCAATAATAGCCCAAAAAGAGGGCCCAAGCCCTCTTTTTAGCCCAAATTATTGGAATGGGCAACTTCGGAACCCTACTTTGCGCATGGTCCGATACACACTTTACAAATTTTTCTAGATGCAAATCCCTGACTGCGTTGCTTGCAAAACGAAGGTAATCCTTTTGGTTTAAAGGACCGTCTAGGAAACAATTACAATTCTCAGAGCGTAATTTCACACACTTGGGGCTGGTTGCATGCACATGGAATTTATATAAACTAGCGATCACTTTGTGGTCAAAATTTGACCATAAAAATTACAATAATATTTTCTGTAAGTTTAACTTTTATTAATAATGTAAATTATTATTATTTATTTATTTATTTTTATCGTTTTGATATTGTAATTTAACTTCATTTAATTTTAATCTAAAAAAAAATATTGTTTGACATATTGTTCTGTAATCTATGGGACTTGGAACCTGAAATAAAAAAAAATAATTCATTCATTCATTAACAATAGACTTAACGCAATAACATAATATAAGATAGCAAACAAGCACATGGGTGTCCTGATGGAAAGAGTCAACCATCGCCTATAGAGACAACTCAAACAGTATTTTTTAAATATAATTAATGTAATGTAATTAATGTAACGATTACAAAAACTTATCAGCTCTATTCTACAAAACATTACGTTTAATGCATAAATTGTAAAAAGTATTGGTTTATCCGTTTGGGAGTCGACGTAAAATTTTGAAAAAAGTGTTTTTTCGACATAACTTCGAAATATTTCAACCAAAAATTTTTTTAGTATTCTACGATATTTTATTACTAAAAAACTGCGTCGAATGCCGTTTCAAAAATCATAATCAAATCTAATTTCCAAAAGTTACAACTTTGCAAATATTAAAATTACGTTTTTTAGCAAACTTACTTAATATTTTTGAAATAACTTTCTGGCTAATACACTGACTGACTTAAAAATCTTATCAAATTTTCTTCTTTAAAACTGCGTCAAATACCGTTAATTCAATCAAAATAAAATCAATTTAATCAAATCGTCAATTCGTTTGGATTTGATTAAATTGATTGATTTTTTTCAAATTTCATTGTTAAATACAATGAAATTTGAAAAAAATGTTTTTTGACACTGCTTCGAAATTTTTCAACCTATCCATTATTTAGCTAAAGCAATATTTTCAATCTCAAAAACTGAGTTAAATGCCATTCGAAAGATCAAAATCGATTATCGTTTGAAAAATATATAACTTTTCAAAAATCAATATATTTAAAAAAAAATAGTAGTTTGAACTAATAAAGTCTTTGTTTATACTTTTTACTTTTCTGAGCTTAAAATACCTTAATTTAGCGGGAAGTTTCAGTGATGGCCTGCAGTGTCAACCAAGAGTGTATTTTATTCCATACACCACCCGTGCGAAGCCGGGGCGGGCAGCTAGTGTATAATAATAATTATTCTACTTTGTATAATAAAAATGATTAATTATCGTAGAATGCCGACGTGGTAATGTCAATTATTACAATAAAATTGCATATAATAGCTGAGATATTATCAAAGTACTTGTATAATTTTTATTAGTTTATGTAATAGGTACGGTGTCGAAAAACTCCTATAGCAACCAGCCTGCTCTAGTGTTCCTAAGTAAACGAGGTTGAGTTATAGCAATGCGTGTTAGTTATTCAGTTTTTAACGTTTTATAAATATTAGTACAATAAATATTATGTAAAACTTTTAATGTTACGGCTAGCAAAAACAGACTGATAAGCTTTGAAGCTGATTCAAATTAACGGTTTTTTTTTTCTAGATTGTGCAATGTGCATTCGTGTGCACGAGGTTCGTTAATACGTCTGCACTGAAAAAAATATAATGTCAAGGAAATTTATTGCAATTTCATTATGTAATATTATTATATTGCGTTCTACTCCTCCTCCTAATTTTTAAGCATATGTCTCTAGTCTCTACTGAAGGAAGAGAAAAACATAGCCATTACAGGATCATTTTATTACCAGACTTAAGAAAAAAAGAAGCAGAAAATTTCAATTCAGCGTGATCTTTGATTTTTTATATGTTGAGCGAAATAACGAAAAGAATAGTAGGTGCTCAATTGTGAATGTGAACTAGTTTTGATAATTCTTTTTTCTTCAAAATATCGTAACTTCAAATTGATCCCATTTTAATTCGATTAATTTCTGCTGATGGGCCCATGAGTTTATTTATTTTATTTCATAGGATGACAAGTATCGCCTATACACACCAAAGAAGTTAATGTTCCGTTACTGTCTGTATGGCGGGGCTGGAATGCCACGTGCGTAAATTTACCAGCTACCTTACCCATTAAGCCGGAACACGGCAGCGAAATGCGCTGACATTATTGCAGCAGGCACGATAAGGCGGTTTTACCAGCTAGGCGAGGCGTTGCAGAACTTCTACCAGTTAGTTAAAACTTGAAAGACACATTATTTAATAACCTTTTCTTGCATTTTACGAAATGCCTAGCAGTAAGGTCATGTTCGACTCGGAAGTATTGTGATTAAGATTTAAGAATCGAGTTCTTGAGAAATAGGCAAATAGGAGTTGGTTGTTGCTGTTAGATTGATTTAATTATTTTCCTTAGGTATATAGTGTAAATAAAACTAATTGAAAAAATCCAAGCCTATCTGGATGTTTGTATGTACTGATATGGCATGAATACACTCGCAATACTTTACACATCGAGTTTTTTTTATTAGCTTCATAATTCCAGCGCGCAGTTTCCCATTGCAAATGGTTAAGTAATTTTGTGTCGTTTAGTTGTAATTAATAAAAAACTAAAAATGATTAAGTGAATTTTGGTACATCTATTTATAAATACTAGCGATCGTCTGAGGCCGAAATTCGACCATAAACTAAACAATAAAAAATCTTTTAAGTTTGACAACTGAATTAAGCAATAAAAGATAGTTTAGCAATATCAACATTATTACATATTTTATGTTTAACACGTTCGTTGCATTACGAGATCTATAAGATCTCTTGCAGGACTTTCGTATTGTGCGTCGACTAAAAGCCTGTTGTTTCACTCCTTGCGGGGAGCTCTAACTTGTAAAGTTCTTTATGTATGAATAAGACAAATATACGTATTTGTATTCTGCTTGTAGGTGAGTTCATAGACATAATAAAAAAAATAGGGATGTATTAGGTCCCTAACACACAGTACTGTATTTTTTTTTCATTACTTGCGTTAGGAGATATTTTAATACTCGTGGAATCGTACGCCTCTTAGACGCAAGAAGGGTAGGTGGACGGCGCAGGCGCTGCGTGTCATTTTTTAGTGTTGCTCATGTATCGACGTAAAGGGTCGCGCGCACACGTCGAAAATAACACTAGCGTAAATAAATATATCTACGTGTTTATGTTTTAAATTGTGTTGATTGTAGTTGATAAACAATGAGTTACTTTCAAAGAAAAAAAATGTAAAAAGTCAAATTACAGGATTCCCTGAAACAAAAAAGACGTTGCGTGGGTTGTTATAAAAATTACGACGCACGTTAAACAGCTCTTAAGCTTGTAAAAAACCAAGAAAAATCATTACAATTTGCGCGCAATGCGAAAAATCGATGTGCTTACCATGATTTAATGATAAACATTTTTCATAATTTATAAGAAATAACTACTTCGTAAATAAATTTTTTTCTATCGACAAATGACATTGTATTTTATTCTCATCACTAGTCGCTTCATATATTGATCTATCTCTGGTTGCGGTACGAGATACAATCGATATGTAATTTTTGATTTGTATTTGTGGCTTATTCTTACGTCATAACTGCGTGCGAACCTAGCATAATACAGAACAATAGACTATCTTTGATCCACGAAAGTTTTAAGTAGGTTTTTTTGAAAGATATAAATTATTTTCAGAATTGTACTTTTAGGAGACTGATTAGGTCTCCAACGCACCCAGGGATAAATTAGTTTGGAGATCTTTTAGATCTCTAGAGCACCAGTTGAAAGTGTTTTAAAAATGATGTCGCAGGGAACGTGTTAATATCATGTATGTCACACAACATTACATACTCTTTGATGTCACATAAATGTAGTGTGTGTAATTGTTGTATATAGTGAATATATTTCATACATTTCTAATATATTTTATTTAAAAATATTAGATTTCCGCAGTCCTTCCGCAATGTAAACTATAACTGTGCCAAATTTCATACTTCACCGTTAGCGCAATTGTCTTAAAAAGGGCTTAAAAGTTTTCCTTTCACGTATTATAGATTATAATTCATGATATTTCACAGTATTTTCAAGTAATTGACGTTAGTTGATCAATTTGTGACATTTAAGGGGCACAGATCTTTCAACAAACAGCCAAACTAATTCCTTTATGTTGTCACTAAACTTAACCTTCCTTACTAATACTTTGTGGTTCATAGCTATATTAAATTCTCTATTGATAATATTTTAATACAACATTACAAAAGTAGATCTTTAGCTGGTAAAATGTCGGTAAGCACTTAGCCTACCTATGAAACCTAAATAATATTATACTTCTAACATTCTGTTAGAATTCTGATAATTGTTGTGTGTGGGTAGAGGGGGAAGCGGTCCAGTTTTGTCAAGTTTTTACTAAAAGATCGCTATCACACATACTCTGGAGGTATGGGTGTGAAGCACCATGAAGTCGCTATATACCCATGGCTGTATTTTGCCTCAGAAGGAGCTTACTCGACCTACTGAGAGATGACAATCTGAGCCCCGAATGAAGGACAGAGGATCTAATGTTAGGTCAGTATGAGGCCACTAAACCACAAACTGGTAGATAAGTAGCAAGCGAAGTTTGGGATTACGCAAGATTCGGTACTCTTTTACCTTCGCCAATAATACGGAAAAACGCAAGATGGGTATACGCTGGCTACGTATATTTGAGCATAGAATAATAATGCATGCGTTATTCTTCTAAGTATTTGAGATTTTTTCTTAGGAAAGAAAAATACTTTCAAATAACGGACTACCAATTAAAAATGGCATAATATTATGTTATATGGTAGTCTTCCTGGTGGAATAAATACAATTTTTGTATTAAAAAAAGTATTATAAAGGCTATAAACCCTTTTCAAGAAAATGTATATGAAAAAAATTAATATTTTAATTTTAATAATAATAATAATAATAAAGCCTTTATAATTTCCGGTAAATTACAATGCCTTGAGAATTTTTTTAAATAAGAATATGTGTTCATGTTTACATAAAATCTCTGTAAGTGTGTTTTCTTATGATATTTTCAGTCTTATCTACGAGAACCCCATAATGAGTGAAGACCTCCTCCAAGGATGCCCATTTATCTCTGTCCTATGCTACTGTCCTCCAATCTTTAATATCACAATTTATATTTAAACCTTTATGTCTATTCGTAGAAATATTTTCTCATTAAAGAAAAAACAAAAGGTACTTAAATTAAATATAAATGTACTTAATTTACATTTAAATTAAATACATTACTTTTTTCAAATTTAAGGAAGAAAAACATTCTTGCTGTGACGTGTTACGTCTCCACAGAATAAGTAACTCTATTATGAGGCAGCCTATATTACTATTTTACAATAAATTTCCCAATGTTATTAAAGATCTACTAATAAACAAACTTAAGAGATGTGTAAAATCAAAATTTCATAAAAAGGATATTATAAAGATAATAAAGAACGGGTTTAATTGCTTTTATACATATCTCTTACAGTAATTATAATATGTTAATAAAATAAATTATTGAGCATGTATTATTTTTTAAAAAAGAGATGCAAAAAAAGACAAGCGCCCTGCCTCTTAAAAATAATTGTTGACTCATCAAAAGCGCCTGTAAAGGATAATTTAAATTAAAAAAAATTATTTTGACATATATTTCACTCAGCTGCCATCGCTCATATCGCAATAAATTCCATTGCATTAGGTGACCTTTGTGTTAACCTTAAGTTTTGAATGTTGACTTCGGATATGATTATTAGAAAAACCTTCGCGAAGTTAGAACCTGAAATTTTTATGAGTGATGCAGGTAAAACCTTTCCTTGTAGGTCAGACATTCTACTTCAGCCTAGAAATTAAATAAAAATTAAAATCTATATATCCTGCTCTATAATCAAAACTTTTAAACTTTTTGATACATCACACCGAAATAATATTATGCGCTAAAGTCGACTTCTTTCGCTTGTTAATGTTATAAAACTCTGATATACAGAGTTTTTTCATGTAATATTTTGTCTTATTTTTTTCTAAGGCCAATTATCTTAAAATTGTTTATTTTTTAACTATTGGGAATTGTCAACTCTATCTCTCTACTAAAATCCCATGATGGCACTTTTCAGGGTCTAAAAAACACCGTATTTATGTAAATTATTTTACGGATATTAATTAATAAGTTTTATTTTTGTATCACAACTCTTAAGATAACATACAAGCAGATGGCTCTCCCGATGGCAAAAGGTAACCATGAGGAAAGATGTTAAACCTCAACAAAAAACGTCCTTCTTTATTATGTCTTCACAAAAATCTGGAGACCCCACAGTATCTCATAGCACTCATTGAGTAATCACAATTATTCTTTTTTTACATCATAGATTGCTCCCCGTGTTGGTTCCGGGCTCCTTTGAAGAATAGACCAACTGCCGTTCTGCCAGGCAGGTCGTAAAAGGCGACCGATTGGCTATGTGAGTCACTACCATCGTGGCTACTAGGTGGTAGAGTTCTGCATTGTCTCGCCCGGATCTGGTACCACCGCCTTATCTATTCCTGCCACAATAGCGTCAGTGCTTGTCGCTGTCGTGTTCCGGTTTGGAGGGTAAGGTAGCCGGTAAACTTATGCATGTGGCATTAGACCTCGCCACAAGATAGCAACGCACCATTAACACCTTTGGTGTCTATAGGCGATGGTCGACTCTTTCCATCAGGGGACCCATCTACTTGTTTGCTATCTTATGATATAAAAAAAAGCAAACAAGTGAATGGCACTTCTGATGGAAAGAGTAACCATCGCCTATAGATACCAAAGATGTTAATGGACACAAAACACCATAGACACAAAAGATGCGTTGTTATCCGGGAACACGATAATTTCAAGCATTAACGCTATTATGGCAATAGGTCAGAATGTGGTACCAAATACCCACGTGAGACTTTGTCGAACGTTGTATTGACGATAGTAGTCACGATGCTAGTCATGACACGTATTGTAAATCGTTCATTTTTTACGAACTGCCTGGCAAATGGTATATTCTTCAAAGGGAGCCCGGACCAACAAGGGGGGATTCTTACCGATATCATAATTTTCACACGTAAACTTAATAAAATTTCATTGATTTTAACATAATATTTCGCAAAAAAAATCGATGGGTCCTACGTATATTAGTACAAGTGCAATAACATAACTTTACAGGAGAGCGGATTAAACGTTCTATAGCTTATAATTTTGACATAAATCAATAGAAAAATTTCAAAATTTGTTATTTTGTATTTGAATATAACATGAAAAAGACTGCATTATTTGATTTTATATTTTTTTTATACTTTAGAAAATAGCATGACTTGCATTGATGTAGTTTATTTTCTTTACCATGATAGAACCAGTAAACTGGTGCAAGTGGCCACTTATACCAGTATACAGTGTACTTGTTTGTACACATAATTTAGGGAAACTGAAGAAAATTACTTTGTTTACGTGCAATATTTAATCTATTGGACTAATATAAACATATACTATTAACAAAAATATTTTCTTTTAAGGACTTTTTGACACTTGTACTTGAAAACTATTTGCAACAGTTTTCTATATTATTATTTTGTTATTAACTAAAAATATTTAAATGGGTATAGGCGTAAATGAAAACAAATAATAAAACTCAAATAGTAACAACATACCTATTATGCTTAATAGGTGCTATTGTTCTCACAAAGAAGATCAATGGTATTGTAAATTAATAAAATTAAAAAAGAAACTGTCGTTGATGCTATTAACTACATATTTATTTATATTTTTATTTCTTGATTGATTGATTACTACTATGATTAATCAGTCATTCAGATTTCAGAAAATAATATTAAATTATTATCTGGCTCCATAATTATCCATTGAATCGACGATCACAGCCTGTAATGGTAAAAAGATATGATAAAAAGAGAAATAACTAGATTTTATAAAAATATAATCTAGTCAGAGAACCTCAACAAATCTATACTTAAAAGATTTTATTATTCTCACAGAGGAGAAATAAATTAATGACCTTGGCATTGTAAAATATTATATTATTAATTTGAAGTAGAAACTGTCGTTAATTAATTATAGAACCCTAATTATCTGGATCCCAGTGATACGGATTCGCGAATATGCGGACGAACCGCAAACAAATAATTAGTTTGCGCTAATACTATAACTAGGGCCCATAAAATACATTTTTGAGTTCATCTCATGCAAAAACGCTTGAAACCCTGAAAGCAGCCAGCAAATGGTACCAAAAATATACTTGGTGTATATTTTAAAGTCACACGCATAAGTTTACCGGCTACCTTATTCTCCAAAAAAGAATACACCAATTGCAATCATTGACGCGATTGCATCACAAATAGGTAAGGCTGTTGTAGCAGTCCCGGGTGAGACAAATCAGAACTCTATTAGAACCTAGTAGCTATGATGGAAGTGACTCGTTTAGCCAATTATTCGCTTCTTACGAACTGCCTTACTACTTATTACCTACTGCTTTATTCATCCGAGGGTTGGATGACTATATTTTTTGTTATCAGGGCGAGCAAAGCGAGCCCTACACTAGGCCACTTTGTATGTACTTTTGTGGTATCTGTTACTGAAAAAATATCGCACTTTGAGGTTTGAGCTTTGTCGTGGTAGTTTAAGTTCATGTCTAGATATGATCTACCATGAAAGTACCATTTTGTAAACATTAAGAAAAAAAAATAAAAATGTATTAGAATTTTATTACTAGTAACGCCATCTATTATGAAACTAACGAGTTAAAACGCTAACGAGTTAAAATGTTACTTTGGCGTGGTAGATTTAATTCATTTTCATTCACTCCATTTTAATACTATATTAATCTATTAATACACTTGTACTTTTTAACTTCCTGCTACGTATGTGGATAAGGAAGTTATTGATTTTGCTCCGATTTTCAACAATCGAATTTTCACCAGATGTCCGCGTTTTGAGGTCCTTGGGACCTTTTTCGCGATGAAGTCAGTGTGTCTGTATGTATGTATGTGTGTGTGTGTTCGTGTGTGTATGTATGTCTGTATGTAAACATCTCATTACTTCTGAACGGATGGACCGATCAACACGCGGTTGATGGCATTCGATTGGATCAACTTAGAATTCCTGAAAATTTGAACCAAATGGGCTCAAGGGATTATGATAAAATTTTGAAAGAAACCCAAAAAGAAATTTTGGTGAGTCAGATTTTTTTTAATATAACTTCTAGATTAATGTATTGATTGAGTACAAAAACTAATCAGCTATATTCTCAAAAAAAAAAATCTAATGCATAAATTGCATCAAATCGGTTTATCTGTTGGGAAGTAATCGTTGACGAAAATTTTGAAAAAAGTCTTTTTCGACATAACTTCGAAATATTTCAACCAATCATTTTTTAGCATTCTACAATATTTTAGTACTATAAAAAAATTACCTCGAATGCCGTTTTAAAAATTAAAATCAAATCTTATTTTCAAAATTTATAGCTTTTCAAATATTAAAATTACGTTGCAAACTTATTTATTTATTTATTTAACACTTTATTGTACACAGAAAATAACATTAATAAGAGAATACAAACGTAACTATAGTACAATGGGCGAGCTTGTCTCTACTTAAAGAGATTTCTTCCAGCCAACCCGTTAAAGGAGAAAAAATAATGGAAGAAAAGAAATGAGTAGACCTAGTGTACAAAAAAAAGATACAAATTACGTAACTAAACCTAACATATATTTAAGATTTAAAGAAAAAAGTAGAAAAATACAATACAAGATAAATTTAGACTTCAGCTAGAAAGTGTTCCTTAACTCGTTTTTTAAAGGATACTAAAGTCTGGCAAAGGCGAATCTCACTGGGCAGAGAATTCCATAATTTTACAGCAAGTTCTGTGAATGAGTGCGAATAAGCAGCAGAGTTAAAAGGAGGAAAGCCTAACAAGGTTCTAACATTAGAGCGACATGGGGACTCGGGGGAGTGCAAGAAACTAAAGGAATCACGAAGATACTTTGGAGATTGTGGAATGAAAATAATTTTATATAGTAAACAAAATATATGCATATTTCTCCGTTGTCTTATTGGAAGCCAGCCAAGCTCAGCCCGAGAACTGGAAACATTATCAACTTTTTTCATACCATAAATTAAACGGATACAGAGGTTCTGCAATCTCTCAAGCTTGTTTACCAAGTCTTCAGTTGCGTCAAGGTAACAAGAATCGGCATAGTCTATTATAGGGAGAATGAGGGTATGCATTAATAAAATTTTTGTATTAATAGGTAAAAAATTTTGAAGGGGTTTAAGGGAATGAAATGCATGATGTACTTTACGGCTCAAGTTATCTACATGAGAGTTCCAGGAATAGTCGGAGTTGAAAATTATTCCCAGATAAGAGGCAGAGGAAGAGAAAGGTATATGTGTATTATTATAACTTAATGTGGGTATGTCACTGCAGTTAATCAACGTCTTCATAGGTCCACTTCCAAGAATCAGAGCTTGAGATTTATTTGGGTTACCAGACCAAAAGATTTAGCCCACTTATATATTTCATTCAAATCCTCGTTTATTTCCCTGACAGCCTCAAAGTGAAATTTTTCTTGTAAGTTCTAAAAAAATTGTCTTAGAAACATGTTTTTTTATTTTGGTTTTATTTTCCTGCGCCCTTCTAGACCAAAGCCTGACGACGCCTTTGATGGAAATATAATGTTTGGGTAAAAATACGCTGGCATTTTTAGTCCGGTTAATCGAGTTTTTACTGTAATTATTTCTTTATATTTTCATTGTTACTTACGTAGGTACATGACTAATCTTTTCTTTTGAGCACATCTAGATAATGGAATAAACTAACTTTATATATTAAACAATCTAGTAACAAGTGGTTATGCAAAAAGAAAGTTCACGACCATTTAGGT
Source organism: Apodemia mormo (assembly GCA_036924255.1). Classification (NCBI taxonomy): domain Eukaryota; kingdom Metazoa; phylum Arthropoda; class Insecta; order Lepidoptera; family Riodinidae; genus Apodemia; species Apodemia mormo. The sequence goes on from JAUPFN010000006.1 coordinate 30,935,762, forward strand.
ACTTAACAATAATATATTATGATTTTAAGACCCATAAATCGGATTAAACACTTAGTTAATTATGATAGTTATTTAATATTTAATGCGTACATTTTAAGTATTGATAAGTATCGTATAGTATGTATATATTTATTATTATAATTTATTTAATATGTAGTCTATGCTATTATTTACTTATTTGATTAAGTTATTAGTTAGATTAGCATATTGAATACACATATAAGTATATTACTTTGTTAAGTATATTGTATGTTTTATTTATTGTAATATTTATGTATTATTATTTATATAATTATTTAAATATATATTTTTAAATACTTCTTTGTACCTACACATTATAATTACTGTTAGCCCAAAGGTTGAATGGAGAGAATGCATCTGGTATTAAGTCCGCCTTTTGTACAATTTTACTTAAGTGTGCAATAAAGTTTGAATTAATAAATTAATTAATTCATTTGCAATGGCCAACTCTTTTTCATTTGCAGTCCTTGTGGCATTCACCATTATGTAGGCTAAAGTTAATTTGTTGTAAGCTTCAAAATGTATTGTTTTACTAAAAAAACTTTTTCTAATATTTTTATGGAAGGAAAAATCATGCCGGTGATTCTGTTGCAGGATAGGAAACAAAATTAGTGCCATTACATACTCGAATTTACCCTAAACGCAAGCTTTTGTTAACTGTCTAGAAAGGACACGAGTCTGTCCACAGAACAAATTAATAATTCCATGAGTCTGTCATATTTACCAACCTCACGATCATAGTTCGCATTAATAATAATAAGCAATAATCGGGATCCATGGCTTAGCGTGTTGTTCGAAAAACTTATAAATTATAATTCATCAAACTGCTGTTAAAAAATATTACATGGTTATTGTAAATTTAGAATGTCTACATTTTCCGTACTACAAAAAACTACGGAGAGGTACATCCAAATAGTTTGATAACGATGACACATGTTTATTATATAATGGTCCAAGTAAATAGGTTATAACTAGACTATGATGTTTCGCAGAGTATTTTAAAATAAAATTTACTTTAAATGATGACTACGACTAAGACTTATATGACGACTTTAAAACGAAGACAATGGCTGCCACTAATCTTGCATTGCAACATCCTTAGTCTCTGAATTATAAATTGTTTAGTAGATCTATACAGAGAGTGTTTAACTTTGAAAAGAAAAAATAAACACATTTATATATTTATTATGATTGTTTGCAATCAAAGATCGGTAATCACCAATCGATTCGATTTTAATAATCGTATATCCCTTTTTTTAAATATTTCACTGGTTTGGTTAATAAACAAATTCCATACCAATCGAAAGTATGAAGCCTATAGAATATGCAAATGTTAGGTTGACTATTTTTTCCCCGTTATAACTCTTGGATAGGCAGGTATGGTAAAAAGATTAAGGCAGATAGTAGTAAGCTGCCTGCCCAAGAGTTGTCACGAAAAAAAATAGTCAACGTAATGTTTGCATGAATTAGAATTAATAGGCTACATAGTTTTAATTGGTATGGAATTTTTCTATTGACCAAACCAGTGAAATGTTTATAAAAAAAAAATGATGTGGTGTCGCGGGACACCAGGTAGGAACGAACTTCCTTCGGCTAAACGGCACTACTCGCTTGTGTACGCGACTGTCGCGCCTGCGCACGTCTCATTTAACGCTTTTATTCCACGCATTTTTCTTACGGTTTTACTATCACATTTTTTTTCAGTTCGGTCGCGCAGCAAAATCCCTATCCCCTCCAAGCCTGCCGTAAGGAACTTCGTTCCAATAATTGTTAATTAATCATATTCTGAACTGAAATGTTTTATTCAACACATTTTTCAATAGGTATATTTATTCACATTTTATTGAACATAAAATACTTTTCATCCATTATCTCTCTCTCGCTCGGTGATGTCCTAGACTACCGGATGATATATACATAGTTAGATTCGTTGTTAATTGGAGAATACAAAATAGCTATGCTGCAATGCGAAAAACCGGGTGGCGCTATTTAAAAAAAAGAATGAAAAAAAAATTGATTTCTAGTCGATAAGACTACCGAATTTCGTTCGTTCCTCCATATAAGGGAGGGGTAGGACTGTACGAAAATGCGGTGCTGCATGTCCCCATCCTGGCCCTTATCAGTGGCAGCAGCATTATAAGTGACGCCTTGTACCTAGGTATCTAGTACATCGGACTACCGAACGAACCAAAGCTCATCTGAAAGATCATCAATTTCTGTGTAAGAAAAACCACTGCTGCATCTTCGAAACAGTGGATGAGGTGGTTGCTGCAGCGATTGAAGGTCGCCCACTGCACAGCTGAAATCGGTGTTTCTACCCGGTTTTGTCAGCAATCGTCTGGTTTCTTTCAATTGGTACTGATTGAATACCCATGCCACGGTCAGATACGAATAATTTTACTGATCGCTGAATGTTTAGACGAATGAAACCGCATATTTTATGTAATATAGTTCGATTTTTCAACCGTTTTCATTAGGTTTGTTTAATTTTATGTACTACTTAGGGATTTGTAGGGTTCTGAAATCAACAAGAAACTGTTATCTCTACATATAATAAAATCGTAGGAAAGTCAAAACTGTACATTGAATATTTTTTTAAAAGAATACTTGGGGCGTGATCTCCAATCGATATAGAGGCCAAAAATATAGTTTTTAGAATTTTTGTCTGTTTGTCTGTTTGTCTGTTTGTCTGTTTGTCTGTATGTCTGCATGTCTGTATGTCTGTATGTCTGTTTGTCTGTTTGTCTGTTTGTCTGTATGTATGTCCGGGGTAAACTCAAAAAGTACTGCATGGATTTACTTCAAATTTTGCAAGAATATTACTAACAGGTCGGGTCAACATATAGGCTACATATTATCACGCTATCACCTAAGGAGGAGGAGCTGTGCGGAGTAAACGAAGTCCGCGCAGACGAAGTCGTGGGCAACAGTTAGTAGTTTCATATGACCGTCCATCCGTCTGTCCGTCCGTTCGTCCGCAGTTTAGCTCAGAGATTCTTAGTACTAGGAAGCTGTTTCCATTAGATTGTTTTAATTTTATGTACTACTTAGGGATTTATAGGATTCTGCAAAAAAAAAAGAAAAACAAAACAAATAAAATAAAATAAATATTCACAGAATAAATTACACTTACCGATCTAACCCCAAAGTAAGCAAATTATTTGCTTGTGTTATGGGTGTTAGTCAACGATACTAATACATAGAAATACATATATAAATACTAGAATATATTTAATAAACACCGAAACCCGGAAATACAAACATGTATGCTCATCACACAAATACTTGTCCCCGTCGGGGATCGAATCTGAGCCCCGTCAATTGCGTTGTCAGGGTCGCTAACCACTCGACCAACGGGGCGGCTTATTAAGATATATTTTAACGAAGTTAAAAGGATGTATATAAATAAAGCTAAGTACGCTTTGCAAGTTTACGAGTAATTGTCGGCCAATTGATAAAATATACTTAGATAAATTTTTATAGGCTGTGAACCTGTAGTGCGGATATATCATTGACATTATATAGGTTAAATGTTCATACTACGAAACGAGAACAAAAATGCCCTCCTTTTAGTCCACATTATTGTGATGAGCAATTAAGAAACCCCACATTGAGCGTAGCTCAACAGGCCTGACTTTTTTGCTGCAACAAGGATTTATGAAATTTTAGGGACAAGTATAACTTAATTTGATAAGTGATGACCCTGTTTATTTTATGCTCTATGCGCTATGGGATCTATTTATTAGGAAAATCTCCAATTTGGTTTAGTATTATTGTTCGAAGAATTAGGTCCCGGTTACACTTTGATTAGCGCGAGTGCGATTGTTTAATGCAGGTGCTTAGTAATAAGCAAAAAACACGTGTTTTTTTTGTTTTTTTTTATATCATAAGATAGCAAACAAGCAGATGGGTCTCCTGATGGAAAGAGTCAACCATCGCCTATAGACACCAAAGATGTTAATGGTGCGTTGCTATCTTGTGGCGAGGTCTAATGCCACATGCATAAGTTTACCGGCTACCTTACCCTCCAAACCGGAACACGACAGCGACAAGCACTGACGCTATTGCGGCAGGAATAGGTAAGGCGGTGGTACCAGACCCGGGCGAGACAATGCAGAACTCTACCACCTAGTAGCCACGATGGTAGTGACTCGATAGCAAATCGGTCGCCTTTTACGACCTGCCTGGCAGAACGGCAGTTGGCCTATTCTACAAAGGAGGCCGGGACCAACACGGCGGAGATGTTGATAGCCGAGTAATTAGTAATTAGCGTAGAAATCGTAATCAGTAATTAGTAATTGTAATTAGCGTATAATAGGACATCCCTCGATATTGGTATCCTAAAAATATGTTTTAACTTTTTTTTACCGTTTTTGATGGCTTGTATAGATATAAATGCTAAATTACAGCTATCTAGTGCTAAGAATCTCTGAGTTAAGCTGCGGACGGACAGACGGACTGACGGATGGACGGTCATATGAAACTATAAGGGTTTCTTGTTTTTTCAGAACCCTATAAATCCCTAAGTAGTACATAAAAATAAAACAATCATAAAATTAAATCAACATTGGTTCTTTCGGTAGCCTTCTAGATACAAGGCGTCACTTATAATGCTGCTGCCACTGATAAGGGCCAGGATGGGGACATGCAGCACCGCATTTTCGTATAGTCCTAACCCTCCCCTATATCGAGGAACAAACGTAGTCGTAGGTAGTCTTATCGTTCGATTTTTTTCCTTCCATTTTCTTTTTTTTAAAAGCGCCACCCGGTTTTTCGCATTGCAGCATAGTCATTTCGTATTTTCCAATTAACGACGAATCTAACTATGTATATACCATCCGTTAGCCTTATGAGACTAGGTTTTGTGTCGTGGGCTCTTAAACCATAGTAGGATCATATACTACATTTACCGGCTGCCTTATCCTCCATCCGTATCATTGGGATACGGTAGTCACAAGCATTTATGCTATTGCGGCTGAAATAGGCAAGGCGAAATTATATCCGTGCAAAGTGATTTCAGAATACATGTAAAGCTATCGATCGTCGGATCGATTTCGGCTTTAGTAAATAAAAAGTGATAGGCGTAACAGTTGACAATTGCTGCGACGAAGATCACCACCCATTTTGCTAGTCGACAAATCGGTGAGCCATGGTAAAGTTGAGTCTCTTAAAACAACTGGTTCGCTTGGCCTACTCCGTGAGGAAACCAGTGAAAATAATTTTATTGTAAATACAATTTAATATAGTCACAGATTTATTATATAGAAACTATTATAATTATGAATATGTATAATAAGTTAAGATATGGCCACGACTAACGACTTTCTAGGTACTATAAATAATTAAAGTATAAACAACTTTTAGATAAAATCGTTAATTTTCAACCGACTTCCCAATAGGATGAGGTTATCAATTCACCTTTACGTAATTTTTATGTCTGTTACTTCAGAACTCGGCCATTTATGAACCGATTTTGAAATTTGTTTTTTTTAACTTCCCGCTACGTATGTAGATAAGAAAGTTTTACAAAATCGATTCATTCGGATCGGACAGGGCTTTTTTACACACTGTATAATTATACAAGCTCTTCCCCAAGAATTTGTTCGCGTTACCCACACATATTACTTCCTATTACTCATTCGGGTAAAAAATTACCCGTTGTTACTAATAAATAACATAGCTTTATACTGGTCTAAGAATTTTTAAAATAGGTGTAGTAGCCTCCAACCGACGAATAAGTTATCAGTTTGAAGTGTATGTATGTTATATTGTTGGAATCGGATAATATCTTTGACTATGATGATCTGTTTAGACGTCCAAGTAGGACGTGTACTAAATTACGTTAATGTATGTGTGTTTGTATGACTGCATGTCTATGACATACAGATATACCTGTCTGTACGTTTGTATGTCTGTATCAAACGCCTATTTCAATTGATATTAAAAGAAAATTAGGTGTCGTCATTATTTTGAGGATGTTGTTACATATTATTTCTAGATCAAAATAATTAATAATAAACGATAACTTTAAATATTACCTATGGCAACGCAAAATGTGACACATGCAGTATCAGCAAAAAGGGCGACACAAAGACTCCGCTGCTGACGTGACGTAGCGTGGTTTACTTCAAAATATGTATTTGTAAAATTTTAGGGAAATTGAAAGATAATACGAACATTTCAAAATACCATAATATATTTGTCTTTATAAATAATATAATTTAAATAATTTTTAATGAAATTATAATATCATAGACTTACCCATATATAAATACGGTATTATCACTCCCGATTTCCTTGCATGGTAGGCAGAGTAAACCGAACTTCTATAGACTTTTTGTCGGTTGGCGAGATTCTTCGACTTTTTCTAGCGATAACCGGGACCGATTGCTTTACGTGATTATCCGAAGCACGGGAGTGATAAAACACGATCCACGAGACTCCGAGGTGTTACTGAGATTTTCTGTATTCGATAAAAAAGCTCGAAAAACCTCAACAACACTTTTTTTAAATACAACGAGTAATGAAAACTTAGTAAAAATCCAGTACGTCAAAGGAGTTATTAAAAAAAGTTTTATGGCAAAAAGAGAAGTATTAATCTTTCGGGAGACAACCTATTTTGCTTGTATTGAAGATTTTGAAAGGAAAGATTGCTCACATGAAAATTGGAGTAAGTCAGTTTCGGCCGCAATTAAAATTGTTGGACATAGACATTGTTGGATATAGACAACCGTAGGAATGCTCATGTTCTTATTTTACTATTTAATATACTCCATAACCCTTCCTCCCCATCATAGCTACGTGAGCGTTTCCAATTTCTGAATACCCAAGGTCGTTCTCAGTATGCTTTACACCCTTCTGGTCCCAGTCCATAATACAGCAAGTTGTTTGGATTCTTTTACACTTACAGCAATACGTCTCTGACATTGTTTCCCAAATCACATTCAAGAAATTACTTCATTCAATTATAATATTATCCTTATTACTATTATTATTTATTTTTATTTTAACATCATTATATTATTTTATTGTGTATGTGTGTATGTATATGTGTGTGTGTATGTATTATTTATTATGTTACTGTGTACGTTCATGCATATTTTATATGTATTTATTTGTATACAGATTATGTATACGTATTTTCATATTTAAATATATACACATATTAGAAAATAGATTTATCTGCCCGTTAATGTAAACAATAGTGTTCATTTTCATTGTTTAATGTAAAATAATGTACCTACAGTAGTTCCTTAGTACATTTCTTGTGCACTGCCCGTTACAAGTTTTCTACAAATATAGGTTAACTGGAAGAAAATGTCCATAGACGTTAAGTTCACCTGTTGTATATTTTATGCAATAGTTTTAATAAATAAATAATAAATAAACATTTTAACTCTATTTATTATCAACTGCTTAATATGTATTTTTTTTATTTTGTTATAAAGCTTCTAGTTACAAAGGTTAAAGTTGGCGTCGGCTCGGCCTTGTGCGGCGTGTGCTGAAGTGGTTAGATAAAATATACATATATCTACATAAACGTCTACTCTATAATAGATTTGGCGTAAAGATATGTATATATGTACATATATCTTAATTTAAAACAAAATACAGACTACTTACGATAAAAAAGCAGGAAATCTTGCAATGTTACCGGCGAAACGTTTGTCGGATATTACAATTTCGTCTTTAAATATATAATATATGCATATTGCAAACGTAGCCACAAGTAATATATTTGCTATGAGTGAGAGAGGTGCTAACCATTTTAAATATTTCAGCTGACATAATAAGCTAAGTGGAACTAATAATATCAAGCAATAATATTCCACTGATAATATATATGTCCGCATATACTCGTCTAAAAGCTGAAAAAGAAAAATAAAATGTCATTTTATTTTTGTTGTTAACCGTATAACTTATATTAGAAATGCGAAAGTTTGTTTGTTTTAATACCGTAACTATTTCAGAGGTATATTCCTTTCTAATACTAGAAATTAACACCAATGGTATTTGTTTATTGTCACAATACATGTTCTATTCCTAACAAATACCAAATTTTGAATATTTAAATAAATAAATTTCAACGAATACCAAAACATAACTTTTAGTACAGTCACAGAAACAATTTATTTGCATTCTAATAATTTAATATTATTATCTTAATACAATCCAAAGCTTCAATTCACTTGATTCCAGCATTTTAATTAACTTAAGCTAAAGTTAACTTGAGCTTAAGTTAATTAATAAAAGTAACTTAAGCTAAAGCTAATTAATAAAAATTAATTGGCGAAATTTTTTTACTACCATAAAATGTGAGTTTGTCCTTTTAAGGGTTCCGTACCTAAAAGGTAAAACGGGACCCTATTGCTAAGCCTAAATTATTTAAATACACTGCGTGAAAACATATTAAAAGCATTTTTATTACTGACTGTATCTCATACCATTTGATTTGTTTTGGGATTCGTTTACAAGTGGTATTCGTTCGGAATAAAAAAAATATTAACGATACTAAACTAATACCATTGGTATTAGTCTAGTATCGTTAATAAAAGTAACTAAAAAACACTGATACCAAAAACTAATACCATTCGTATTAGTTTTTGATATTAGATAGGAATACATCATTTAATAAACCATTATAGTAAAAAAAGTATCTTCACGCCCTTCACTTCCCTGAAGAGATAGGCAGAGTTACAAATAGTGCACCCGCGATTAGCCGAAGATACTTAATCCCCTAATGTGATAAGGGCACTATAGTAAAAAAAAAACATTCAAAAAAGAACTTTTTCTTTTTTGTGACACAAAATATAAAGCACTGTATCTTAAGCGGGAATTCGCTAGACGGCCCGAATGCCCGAATACATGCCCACCGGACTTTGTTACTATCGGCCGGACAGTCCGTGTCGTTAATATACGTACACTTGACAAACATTTGCACAGACCTATATTAGCAAAATCCGGCGAGCAAAGTCCTGCGGGCTTGCCCGCGGGCATATCCGTCTAGTGAATTGCCCGCTTTAGGGACAGAAAATTAACATTTAACTATAAAGAGCTAATATAAAAGTAAATTACAGTATATATATTTTTTTGGGTAACATTAAAAATTTATGAGAAGAGAATAAATAAAAAAATATTTCTTGTATTTTAATAGTCAAACTGTTGTGTTAGACACTGAAAAATTAAACAAATTTACCACATGAGATAAAAACAGATATGAAGCTTGTGGCTAATAAGATTTTCCGTCGAATCATCCTTTATTTTCTCAGTAACTTTTCTGCTCGACCCGACGATCAAACCACGGATCGATGGATCCAAGCCGGCTAGGCTAAAGTTATGGAATAAATCAATAATGTATTGTTTCACAATGAAGTAGATCTTATCAATATCTCATCGGTTTTGCTAATATAAGCATTTACAACTATTGACTTTGTTTTTAGTTAATAGCTCTACTGAAGTTTATATAAGCGAAACCGGGTGGACTAATAAGAACCACTTCATTGTGAAACATATTGCATAAAAATTGAACTAAGTTGGTCGTTCTGGCACGTCTTCAAGTTCAAAACTACTGTGGTGCAATAATAGTCAGGCTTAAACTGATTCTGAAAGTCTCATTTTATAGCATTTTTATATTTTTACTCTTTTGATGTCTTCTACTGATGAAGAAGGGAAATTAAAATGTATTTTCCTACTACTCTGATATACTTCTGATAAGACAGCTTAGCTTTTCCCCATGCACCCTGAGCTCGCAACTAAGTAGTTATCAAAATGTTTCCGGTGCAGTCAGTCAACCAAATTAGTGGTAGTGCCATACTGCTTTTGCAACTGAATAGGCCGGCACGCCCGGGGAGATACCACTCTCTCACTTAACACCGACGTAAAGTAGCAGCCCTGCTGCTGCGTTTCGTTTGGTTTGTGAGAGTCCCGGACGCCTAACCCCCCCCCCCCCCGCACACTATGAATGCGCAATCAAAAGAGAATCTACCCCAGGGGGGTACCACTTGCACCAGCAGTGGAGAATCCCCCCTGAGCGTCCGTGCTCTGGATTTCAGCCAGATCATGGATGCTCAGGCTGCCCTGCGTATTCTGGGGGGGGGGGGGCAAAATTGCGCTCATAGACAATACTGTCCGGGGCAAACAGGGCAAGAAAGCCATGGCACCCACTGCCACGCTTAATGTGGATCTCTGTAATGTCAGGGGGCTTCATTCCAACTTGAACGCCGTCCACTACCATCTCGAGACGGCGAAGCCAGATTTGCTCTTTTTGACCGAGACACAGATATCTTCTCCGGCTGATACTTCTTACCTCTCCTACCCGGGGTACAAACTGGAACATTCCTTTGTACCGCGGGCTGGGGTGTGCGCATACATCAGAGAAGATATCTGTTACCGGCGCCTCGGCAGACTTGAAGGTCAGGACCTATCCATCCTCTGGTTACGCGTAGCTTGCGACGACCATCCACGCAGCTACGCGTGCCTATACAGGTCCCATGGCGGGAATACTGAAGTTGACCGGTTCGTTGAGCATTTACAAACGGCTGTAGATTCCGTGTTAGAGCAGACCCCCTCCGCAGAGATCGTGATCTTGGGCGATTTTAATGCCCACCACGCCGAATGGCTTTGTTCGCGCACCACCGATCATGCGGGGAGGTCTGTTCACGATTTTGCCTTGGCGTATGGTCTTACACAACTGGTAACCTCGCCCACGCGAGTTCCCGATGTGGATGACCATACGCCTTCACTGTTGGACCTTCTGCTGACCTCTCATCCGGACCATTATCAGGTATCGGTGGACACCCCACTTGGTTCGTCAGACCACTGCCTGATCCGGAGTAAAGTGCCGGTTTCGCGCCTATCACGGCCTCCTTTAGCAGGCTGTCGTCGCGTTTGGCACTTTAGGTCAGCAGACTGGGACGGGATGCTGTCTTTTTTTGCGTCCTACACATGGGGGCGGTTGTGCTTCTCGCTGGATGATCCAAATGTCGTCGCTGACTCTATTGCCGATGTGGTGCTGCAGGGCATGGAACTTTTCATTCCATTTTCTGCGGTACCAATTGGTGGTAAGTCTCAGCCTTGGTTTGGTCGCTCCTGTAAAACGGCTTCGCGCCGCAAGCAGGAGTGCTACCGGGCTTGGGCTGCAGCGTCCACATCTTGTGATGAAAAAACCAGCACATTACGTAAGGAGTACAATTTCGCCTCGAGGTACTTCAAAAGAGCTATCGCCAAGGCAAAATCGGAACACAATGGCAGAATTGGTGAGAAATTAGTTCGCCTTCCTTCGGGCACTCGTGCGTTCTGGTCTCTCGCCAAGGCTGTCTTAGGAAATTTCTCACAGCCCTCTCTTCCATCCTTGCACGGAGACGATGACTCTTTGGCCCATACCGCAAAGGAGAAGGCCGATCTCCTGGGCTCCTTCTTTGCGGCCAACTCGACTCTGGATGACCAAGGGAACGCACCGCCTACCATCCCGCAGTGTGATAGTTCTATGCCAGAACCACAATTTCGGCAGTCATCTGTGCGTAAAGCACTACTTTCCTTGGACATCCACAAGTCGAGTGGGCCGGATGGCATCCCTCCGATTGTGCTAAAAATGTGTGCTCCAAAGTTGGCACCAGTATTAACACGCCTATTCCGGCTCTCCTATTCACTCGGCGTGGTACCGAATTCATGGAAGACGGCTTTGGGGCATCCCATCCCTAAAAAAGGAGATCGCTCTAACCCGTCTAACTATCGGCCCATAGCCATAACCTCCTTGTTCTCCAAAATTATGGAGACAATCATCAACTCTCAGCTCCTCAAGTATTTAGAAGAGCACCAGCTGATTAGCGACCATCAGTACGGTTTCCGTCGCGGCCGCTCAGCTGGTGACCTTCTAGTATACCTAACTCATCGATGGGCGGAAGCAGTTGAATCCAAGGGAGAGGCATTGGCAGTTAGTTTGGACATAGCGAAGGCCTTTGATCGGGTATGGCACAAAGCGCTTCTAGCGAAGCTGCCTTCCTATGGGCTTCCTGAGAAATTATGCGAGTGGATCACCAGTTTTTTGGCTGACAGGAGCATCAAGGTCGTTGTCGACGGTGCGTGCTCCGACCTAAAATCTGTCAATGCTGGTGTTCCCCAAGGCTGCGTGCTATCACCGACACTGTTCCTTCTGCATATCAATGATATGATGCGAATTAGCAACATACATTGCTATGCGGACGACAGTACTGGTGATGCTACATACTCCGGCCGAAGCGGTATTTCTCGGGAACACGTCGAAGAGTGCCGAAACAAGCTTGTGTCTGAAGTCGAGAATCGACTTACCGATGTTTCGGAATGGGGTCGCCAAAACCTGGTTACTTTTAACCCCAAGAAGACACAGGTTTGCGTGTTCACCGCAAAAAAGACGCCCTTTGTCGTATCACCTCGATTTGAGGATACTCTCCTGACAGCCTCAGCTAGTGTCGGAATCCTGGGAGTTGACATATCGAATTACGTTCAGTTTCGCGGTCATTTGGAAGGCAAGGCTAAACTAGCCTCCAAAAAGCTCGGTGTGCTCAGCAGAGCGAAACAGTACTTTTTGCCGGTCCATCGCCTTCAACTTTATAAGGCACAGGTTCAGCCTCACATAGAGTACTGTTCGCATCTCTGGGCCGGAGCTCCCCAATACCAGCTTCTTCCTCTTGGTCGCATTCAGCGTAGAGCGGTTCGAATCGTTGACGACCAGGCTATTTCGAAACAGCTTGACTCTTTAGCATTGCGCAGAGATGTTGGTTCTCTCTGTGTCTTTTATCGTATATATCATGGAGAGTGTTCCGACGAGTTGTTTGGATTAATTCCTGTCGCCGAATTCCACCATCGGACATCGCGTCAAAATTTGAAGTTCCATCCTCACCATCTCGATGTCTGGAAATCCACAACTGTGCGTTTCTCTCGACACTTTTTACCTCGCACTACTCTGTTGTGGAACCAATTACCGGCAGGGGTATTTCAGAATGGATACGACATAGGGACCTTCAAGAAAAGAGCTTACTCATTCTTAAAAGGCAGGCAACGCAACTGCAAGACCTCTGGTATTGCAGATGCCCATGGGCGGCTGTGATCACTTACCATCAGGTGCGCCTCTTGCTCGTTTGCCCCCTCTTCTATAAAAAAAAAAAAAATGTTGCTGCTATTGATTCTGGTTTATCGAAATTAGGGTAATGACAACGAGAGGTAAGCCGAATGCTCTTTTATTAATTTTTTTGTGAAACAGGAGAAGTGTAGGTACCTATATTAAAATATTGCATTAAATTGGAGTTTCATCAAGTGTTGACGACGAAGAGTGTAGAATATCTGTATTAATATTATAAATGTGAAAGTCTGTATGTTACGATTTCACAGCTACACCGCGCTGAACCGGTTTTGATGAAATTTAGAATGGAGATATTATATAGTCTAAGGTCAAACGTAGGCCGAACTTTTAAAAGAAATTAACCAATAAAGAGTCACTTTTTATGAATAGGTCTATTTCAAAAAGATGAGAGGAGGATCCTGACGTTAAGTTTTGTTGAAAAATATAACGTTTTGCTTCGATGTAATATTAAAAAAGGTATTTTATGCAAATCTACACATATAATAAAACTGCAAAAGGTCGAATCTTGTACATTGAAGATATCTTAAAAAATATTTTGGAAGGCACTGGAAATATTTTGGAACGGAAACTGTATTTTTTTAAAATTTTTGTCTGTTTGTCTGTCTGTATCAAGGCCGCGTATTACGCCGAATCTACTGACTGGATTCCAGTGAAATTTAGCATGATTAGAGTTCATACTCCGAAGAAGGTTATAGGATACTTTTTACCCCAAAATTCAGTCCGGTTCCCATGGGAAAGGAGGTGATGAAAGTTGAAACGTATATTTAGCTTTAATTCATTAATATTCGTACTATGATCTATGCATTTTAATTACAAAACACTTGTACTAGTTTCACTATACAGGGTTACTTTAAATAATTTAAAATTTCATTTTTATCCGACAGAAAAAGCAAAACCCATGGATACATTTTTTTTCCATTTCAATTATGCGAAATTTGAACTAAAATATTTTAGTGCCTTCAACCAAATTAAAAGTGATCGGTGACAGATAACGTAATAGTTACTATCGTAATTATAGGCAAATATAAACTGACATGCTGCCAGCTTTACAAAGTTCATTCACAAGACTCGGTGCATGCAAATGATAAATTTAGTGGGATATTTTTGAACGAATATTTTTATATTATCTTGTAATAATTTTACAATAATAATTAAAATGTACTTTCAATTCAATATTTAGTTCCTAATTTTAAAAACTGGCCGTACATTTAAAAGTAACCCTGTATAGTGAAACTAGTTCAAGTGTTTTGTAATTAAAATCAATTCATTAACCTGAAGTCCAAAATTCTTTGTTACTTTTTTTTCGAAAAAAGGCAATATAAATGTTGCCCTTTAAAAATTTCAAAGTCATCAGTTTTGTAATTCAGAAGTTACAGACATGACAAATTTTCAAGGTTTCCGGGTGGCAAATACAGACAAAAGTGATACGTAGAATGTGTAGAAACCTTTGAACGTACGGCTCATTATAAGTTAGCGTGTGCATTTCATAGTATTTGTTTTATGAATATAACCTGGAAGAATCAGTTCTAGAATATACCCGTTTTTACTAACTGCAATTTTCTGAGCTTAAAAATTGTAAAATATGTACAACCTAAGCCTAAAATCTTAACGTCGTGTAAGGCAGAGAACATTTTATTTATGAGAAAATAAAACAGGTCATTTTCAGTTTTTAATGTTCCGTACCCAAAGGGTAAAACGGGATCCTAATACTAAGACTTCACTGTCCGTCCGTCTATCTGTTCGTCTTTCACAAGGCTGTATTTCATTTACTGTATTAGTTAGATAATTGAAGTTTTCACAGATGATTTATTTCTGTTGCCGCTATAACAACAAATACTAAAAACAGAAAAAAAATTTTAAGGGTGCTCCCATACAATAAACGTGATTTTTTGCAATTATTTTCTCAATCTAATAACGACAACTGGTAGAGGCTTAAAATATTCATAGCATATTTAGTTATACATTTACTTTAAAAATATAAATGAAATTAAAATAAAATTAATATTTAAAATAATAATCGCCTCTGTGGTCCAGTGATCCAGCGTTGGCGTCGACCACATGAGGTTCCGGGTTTGATTCCCGGTTCGGGCACTTAAAAAAATGTTTTTTCACTTTTCTGATAAACACAAAGTTGCCCGGGATTGGAAAGTGCACGGTCGGCGATAGGCTTGCCATCTATTACATTTGTGGGACCAAATACCTTCAGCTAATCGTGGGTGCAATCGTGGGTGTAAACCTCTGCCTACCCCTTCGGGAATACGGGCGTGAAGATACTTTTTTAATATTTAAAATAAAATTACTATCTCATACGACAACTGTGATTTTTTACCGCTTTTATATATGATAGTACGGCACCCTACGTGCGCGAGTCTGACTTGCACTTGGCCGGTTATTTACCAATATCTCAGAAAATATGCGTGTAATCGACATTTGAATTTGTTCTTTATACAACAAGGCTATTGCTAAAATTTACAATTTTGTTTTTATATTGCAAAATTAGCCTAAAACGTAAAAAAGGGTAAAAATTTCAAAATCAGATAAATCAACCAGGTTTCTTTGGAAGTGAACGATACTCCTGCAAAGTGTAAATGTTGGAGTACCTACACTACTTATTATAGGTATCCACTCATTGAATCCAAACTCCAAAAAACAATGTGATGACCTTTTTAAGACTTATTAAGTAGAAAATAAAAAAGTATATAACTTCAGTCCAGGATAAGGTCAACGTCTTCTAGAAGAAAAATATTTAATTTTCCATTTTTTGTGAGAATCAAATTCTTTTTAAATTAACTTTGTAGTTTGTTATCAATAAAATCAAAAAAGCCTCACTGCTTATTTTGCTTATTGAAAATGATACAGATTAACATAAAAAAATATTTTTTATGTGTTAAAAAAAATTAAGGAAAGTCAAACTTGATATCTTTTTATTGCAAACCTTTTTAATTAACAAGATAAGCTTCTTAGTCAAAAGCTATTTTATTTTTTATTAATAACAAACTACCAAGCTATGTGTTAGTTTCATGTTTTTGGTTTTGTCTAATTATAGGTATTATTATTACCTTTTGATTACTTTTTATCTCATATCAATATCATATTAGAAAATTTATTATTATTTATTTTGAAGGTTTATATAATTTTGAAAAGTTTACCTTTTTTTTTGAAGGCTAATTTTGAGACATAAAAACAAAATTGCTAATTTTTACGAGAGCCTGCCATTAAATGAAATATTATAGACAAAATTTATTAATATACATGTCGATAACACGTATTTTTTCCGATATATTGGCAAAAATTGCAAAAACCCGTCTTTTCATTTTGTTATAAATAAAATATTGCACAGTTATAATGTTTACTGTAAGCAAACATTATTTTTCCCTGACTAATAGGCCTGTTGTCAAATTTACACCACTGCAAAAAAGTCAGATATGGTTAAATTATCAAAAATACATAATCATTGCCCATTAGAAACTCTAGGTAAAAGCCGATACTTTTTTCCTCAAAAAGTTGTAATGATAACAATATATAAAGGTTGTTGAAACCAAAAATACCTATTTTAATATTTTAAACCTGTAACCTTAGAACGCGATTTTATCGATTTTGATCTTTCAAACAGCATTTATCGCAGTTTTAATAAGCTCTTAAAACGTTGTTTTTGCAAAATTAACTGGTTGAAAAATATCAAAGTTATTGTTGAAATAAAAAGTATCTTCACGCCTATATCCCCGAAGGGATAGGCAGAGGTACAACAAGTGCACCCACGATTAGCCGAAGATACTTGGTCCCACAAATGTGATAGGTGGCAAGCCTATCGCTAACCGGGCACTTTCCAATCCCGGGCAACTTTGTGTTTCTCAGAAAACTGAAAGAACACTTTTTTTAAAGTGTCCGACCCGGAAATCGAACCCGGGACCTCATGTGGTCAACTCCAACGCTGGACCACTAGACCACAGAGGCGATTATTGTTATAATATTGTTGAAATAATTATTTATAAATTTTTCGTACACGGTAACTTCTGATTGAATAGTGACCGGGTCTATTGCTTTGAAACCGACTATGACGTGACAGACATTGCACATATATAATCTCGAATGAATAATATAATGTGTATAATATAACAAATATGAACTGAACCGTACAGCCCTTAAGTAGTGGACACCTTTCAATGGAGTAAGAGATAATGCCGTAATTAACTCGGCATGAATCGCAGCCTCTTTGTTAATTACGATTGCCCTGACAATGGCGTCGTGTAGTTGCAACATTTTTATCTGGTGGAAGGATAACCCCAGCTATGTTTAAGGTGACAATACATTTGGAGACGTCGCATCACCGTTGTGTGAAAATTTTGCAAAAATGTTCATTTACAGTCATAATATGGAATTACTATATAATGGCAGACAAAGAAAACTGTAAGCTTGAGTATAGAAAATATAAGGCGTTACGATAGGCCTATGTTTGGCGTTCCAATGTTGTTTTGTGGTGACTTCAGTTAAATACTGCCTAAAGCCCCCACAAGGTACAAGAGTAGATGACAAAGTCAACGTGTTTTCAAATTCACACAAAAAAAGATCCTTTCTTGATCAAAGTGCTTCGCTGTCTAAAGCATTGCTGAATATGAGAAATACTATGGTCAAATACGAATAATTACTCAGCAGGGATGGTAATCGCGTACAAAGTTGCAGATACAGCTAGTTCATAATATACTTGAGAAAAGTCACTAAACGCCAAACATGCTAAATGGTAAATTATCCAAAAACATGTTCAACGTATCCAGACATATTATTATGTAAAAATATATTTACTTTTACTATTCTTTGCGAGAATAACAGCCTGAGGTGCGTATTAACAAACATATATTTATGCAACATTTCAATAGTATGGTCGTTTGCTCACATCATAAATCATAGTTAAGGTTTAAATAAATATGACAAGGGCGCATAAATTAACTTGTTAATGTCTAATATGGTTACGTAAAAAATGTTGCCTTCATTTTAACACTTAATTGTAACTATAACTACTGTACTTGAAATAACTCCAACCTCGTTACAGCATATAACAGTGTTTTAGGACGCTTTCTATTTTTAATTTATATCAATGATCTTCCTGATAGTATACAACATGATTGCTTTTTATTTGCTGATGACACTGCTCTACTTATTAAATGTTTTTTTTCTATTTTTTTATTTTATAAGATAGCAAACAAGCAGATGGGTCTCCTGATGGAAAGAGTCAACCATCGCCTATAGAGACCAAAGGTGTTAATGGTGCGTTGCTATCTTGTGGAGAGGTCTAATGCCACATGCATAAGTTTACCGGCTACCTTACCCTCCAAACTGGAACACGACAGTGACAAGCACTTAGGCTATTGCGGCAGAAATAGGTAAGGCGGTGGTATCAGACACGGGCGAGACAATGCAGAACTCTACCACCTAGTAGCCATGATGTTAGTGACTTGCATAGCCAATCGGTCGCCTTTTACGACATGGCTGGCAGAATGGCAGTTGGTCTATTCTACAAAGGAGCCCGGAACCAACACGGGGAGAGTAGATGTAAAAATAAAAAAGACTTTGTAAATGAAACAACTGAAACCTTACTCCAAGTTTCAGACTGGTAAATTAATAATAATTTAAAAGTTAAAGTAACTAAAACAAAATTAGTTGAATTTCAGAACTACCACAGTAATATTAGTAAAAACACAAATATATTTTTAAATTAAAAAAAATTAATTACACAAAATATGACACTTGTAATTATAAAAATAACTTTTGTAATATGAAATCATCATTATACGTTTATAATAAGTACATAAAATAGAGAAAAAAGATCAGCCCGCTGAACTTCTTCCCGGATCTTCTCAATGTGTGGCCGCGTTCAGATCCGGTAGTAATTCTAAAAAATCGATAGAATGTTTTAAATGTAATATTATATAATGATATTTTTTTTAATATTTGCAGTTACCAACATATTCTACAATGGTAGAATATGTTGGTAACTTAATTTATTTTTAACAACTTGTGACACCCATATTCTTGCCAATAAATATTTTCTTTCTTTCTTTTTTTCTTTAAAATTCACTTTTTCTGGCAGGGTTTAGAAAGCGGTAAATTTTCTAAACCGATTTGGGTTATTATCTCTATACTTAAAATGATTGCGCTTAATGTCATGGTTACCGATATTTAACCGGTTAAATTCAGAAACTGATATTTACAATTTTCTCTCTTATTTAGCGAAATAAATCGGTTAATTTTGCTCTTTTTCAGCGAAATAAACTGGTTAATTTCATTGAAAGTCGATACAAGCTCGTCAACGGGGGAAAGGCAAACCCCTCAATTCACGTATCCAATAAAAAGGTTAATCGAATTTAAATGCTTAGCGCTCTTGCCTCTTACACATATAACCACGATATAACGTCGGATAGTGCACGATGCCTTGGAACATTATGTATTCTGTGACGATGCCGCATAATGAGTAAGAAAATGCGTAAGAACCCTAAACGTTTTGTTATGTAAATCAGCCTAAAAAGAGCTGCTCCTGAGACCATATCCGATCAAATACGAAGAAGTTGGGGAATACGCTGCGTCACGGGAAATAAATCCTGAGAACTAGTTAATTCAACTCGCGTGCAACTTTAACTTTATACTATATATGTTAACCGTTACACATTATGATTTTAAAAATTAACGAACCGCTCACTTGACCAACCGGTTAACCAATTAACGAAACTTAGCCGATGACATAAACGATATTAACTACTATATCAATACCAGTTCCATGCTACGCTACCTGAAAAGAACTTATACAAAGATTCCTAAGTCATTTTTGATATAGGAGAAAAAATTAAGATACCATGCCTTTTTTAAAGCTATTTTCGTCACAGTTAAGGGGCAATGAGACCATTTGTTTATTACCACTAAAATTTCTGCAAATCAGAAACAACAACAACCACTGAGTTTTAAACTCAGGGTGCTCTAAGAAAAGCTTTTCTTTCTGGAACAAAATCTATGCTAATATCATAAATGCGAAGTTTGTTTGTCTGTCTGTTATACTATCAAGGCTAACTCACTTAACCAATTTTGATTAAATTTGGCAAGGAGATAGGAAACTTCCGAGGTCAAGCATAGATTGAAATTTTTTTTTAAATAAATACCTAAAGGACTGTCATAAGGGATGAAAGTATGCATAAAAGTATCTTGCAGAGGTACAACAAGTGCACCCACGATTAGCCGAAGATACTTGGTCCCACAAATGTGATAGGTGGCAAGGCTATCGCCAACCGGGCACTTTCCAATCCCGGGCAAATTTGTGTTTCTCAGAAAACTGAAAGAGACACTTTTTTTTAAAGTGCCGGACCCGTGAATCGAACCCGGGACCTCATGTGGTCAACTCCAACGCTGGACCCTGTTCCCTGTCCCTGTCCCTAATTTCACACAAGTAGTTATAGATATGACAAAAATATATGTTTTTACATATCCAATCTTAAGCGCAAGACTCATAGTTGTTTTTACAAAGCAATTTACGAAAAGTAATAAAATTGACAGTATCACCCGACACGATTCTATTTGAAATGAGCGCACAATTTAAAATATTGTGTATCTGATTGTGTATCTTTTAATTATTATATCAATGTAACTGGGTCAGTCAAAATAAAAAATTGAAACACTGTGTCGTCCTACATTCCTTCATAGCTCGTCATTTTCATAGTAATAATTTTACTTACGTACTGATTAACTCACATAGAACGTAACAAAAACGGGCAGGCGGCTGTGCTGATAGTATTGGTCCGGGCCCTCTTTCGAGAATAGACCATTACTGTTTGCTATTCTGACACAAGGTCTGCCATCGTGACATAAGGTGGGAGAGCTTCATAAGTAGCGAGAGAGAGAGAGATGTGAGAAATTCGAGTGACAATTATCAGACAGAAGGAGAACATGCTTCGTATTGGATTGACAGGCATTGAACATCTGAAGCCGTGAGTTTTTCGTATTCAGGAAGCCAAATAAGCAAACAGCTCGTTTAATTTACGTAAGAGAATATTTCTACTGTGATAAGAGTAACGCAATTTGTGTCAACCATTTCAACTTACATAACCTTCAGATTTACTTTAGAATGTCCTCTAATAAATCATGCACCTACTTTTATTTACAAGAAGCAAAACAAACCTGTTTTATGGAATCCGCTATCAGTACTGTGAATATGCAACAAACTCCAAGATATGTTAAAATTAGAGCAAACTCTGCAAATATCCTGCAAACATCAATTGAAGTTAGTAATAAACTAATAATCAACTATAGACTAACTATATATAATAAAAAAAGTATCTTCACGCCCATACCCCGAAGGCGTAGGCAGGGGTACAACAAGTGCGGATACGACTTAGGGACCTTCAAGAAAAGAGCCTAATCTTTCTTAAAAGGCCGGCAACGCAACTGCAAATCTTCTGATAGTGTGATTGTCCATGAGCGGCGGTGATCACTTACCATCAGGTGAGCCTCCTGTCCGTTTGCCCCCTATTCTATAAAAAAAATTAAAAAAAAAGTGCACCCACAATTAGCCGAAGATACTTGGTCCCACAAATGTGATAAGTGGCAAGCCTATCGCCAACCGGGCACTTTCCAATCTCGGGCAACTTTGTGTTTCTCAGAAAACTGAAAAAACACTGCATTGCTTCTCTCTTATGAGATTAGCTGTGTAGAATGGAACGGGTTCCAATCCTAACCGCTGAAGCGGCCCTTGGTCTAGCGAGCGTTGCTCCAATAGACTCAAGAGTGGATGGTCCTTCCATGACGGGGTCCATTCTCACTTGTATACTATGCGGATAAGCATTTTTTTTTTTATAGAAGAGGGGGCAAACGAGCAAGAGGTGCACCTGATGGTAAGTGATCACCGCCGCCCATGGACATCTGCAATACCAGAGGTCTTGCAGTTGTGTTGCCGGCCTTTTAAGAATGAGTAAGCTCTTTTCTTGAAGGTCCCTATATCGTATCCGTTCGGAAATACCCCTGCCGGTAATTGGTTCCACAACAGAGTAGTGCGAGGTAAAAAGTGTCGGGAGAAACGCACAGTTGTGGATTTCCAGACATCGAGATGGTGAGGATGGAACTTCAAGTTTAGACACGATGTCCGATGGTGGAATTCGGCGACAGGAATTAATCCAAACAACTCGTCGGAACACTCTCCTTGATATATACGATAAAAGACACAGAGAGAACCTACATCTCTGCGCAATGCCAAAGAGTCAAGCTGTTTCGAAATGGCCTGGTCGTCAACGATTCGAACCGCTCTACGCTGAATGCGATCAAGAGGAAGAAGCTGGTACTGAGGAGCTCCAGCCCAGAGATGCGAACAGTACTCTATGTGAGGCCGAACCTGTGCCTTATAGAGTTGAAGGCGATGGACCGGCAAAAAGTACTGTTTCGCTCTGCTGAGCACACCGAGCTTTTTGGAGGCTAGTTTAGCCTTGCCTTCCAAATGACCGCGAAACTGAACGTAATTCGATATGTCAACTCCCAGGATTCCGACACATAACATACAGCGTAATTTGCTGTCGCCCTTCTGATGAGTACATGAAGTACGAAACGCTTTATCATAAGCTAACGATGTTGAGTTTCGGCTCACGCCTAGACCAGCACAGGGGCTGGATAACCTATTGGTCTAATATAATAAAATAGCTAAGAGGGAAACCACCGAATATCAAATATTCGGTGTTGAAACAGAAAGTGGAAACTAATTAATAATTTAAGAAAGAAATAATATGACAATTAATTACCGAGCAGAGTTTGAAAATGGTCTCAGTTTCTTTGGCCCAATTGTAAATGCAGCTTCACAAGTTTCTGCATATCCTAGTTGAGGTTTTTGTAGCTTTTTACAACATTCTCTAGAAACTTGAACCTGTTAAATCGGAAAAAATATAAGTACAAACATGATGGAATAGCAAAGTCATATTGTTTTCCCTTCATTATTAAAAATGTAGAAATATTGTGCCGTAAACTATCTAATTCCTTCCAATTGTACTCTAATTAATGTTCTTCTTAAAATTACTTTTGGTATTCGAAAGTAAAAGTATTATTGTGTCAGTTTTCTTGCGGGGTAGGTGACTTTCCAATTCACCACAATTCGCCGTTTCGTCGGTAGTCGAGATAGATGGTCACCATCGTTGTATATTATCGACTTGATTACGATTACTGCTTATTTCTAACGATAGCTGGGAACTATAACTTTAAAAATACTGAATGTTTTTCTGACATTCATAGCTGATTATGTAGACAATCAAGAGCATCGCTATTGCGACCTTATACATTTCAATGTTAATAACGACCTTATTAATTTAACAATGTATTTTTAATATGCCCAGCTAAAGTTAATTGGCGATATTTGTTAATTTAAACATAGGTAACAAAGAATTTGTTTCAACAGGTTTGTTTAATTTCATAAATAACTATCTGCTGGCCCTTACATGCTAGAAAAATATTGCCGACTGCCATACATTAGGCAGATTTTCTTTTCATGTCTCACATTTTAAAGATTAAGATAGAAACTAATAGAAATTGGCGCTAGATATAAAGATTTCGTGTTAGATAATGCACTAAACTTTGTAATACACACCACATAACCCCTGTTATACAAGCATCTTGTGTCTATTTCAAATGACTTCCTTGATTTGAAGGTAACTAGTGCTTCGCCTCGATCTGTAAACTCCCAATGGCATGGTTTAACATTTCACTTTTGAACCCTATATCTCGGCAACCACTCGACTGATTTTGCTCATTTCGGAATTCAAAAATTTGTTTTATCTATACAGGGTTACTTTTAAAGGTCCAGCCAAAATTTTAGCGGCTGTTTAGAATCGATAATATGTTAGATTTATGTAATAAAAAAACAATTTAAAAATTCAAAATTAAATTTTTATCCAACACAAAAAACAAAACGCATGGACATAATTTCAATTACACAAAATTAGAACTAAAATATTTTATTGTCTTCAACCAAATCAAAAGTGATCAGGAAAAAATATACTTAGAGCGACAGATTACATAATAGTTACTATATACATACGTACAAATACCGTATTGTTTCAGAAGACTTAAAGAACTTTGCTCTTTTTGGAAAAGTTAATACGATTTTTTGCCATTTTCTATTAAATTTACACAAATTTTGAAACAAATACACCACGCTAGTCCTTTATAAAATGGAGGACCAGAAGCTTACATTTCACTAGTTTTTCGGCAAATCATAGTATAATCGCTCTTCGAGTTGCTACAGAGTTCACAGTAGATAAAAAATAACACTTGGCCCGAAACAGGTATTGATTCCGAGATTTCATGATAAAACCTAACTACTACTACTGATTAACACCTATACCATTTGTATATAATTTTACTCGAGAAAAAAGTCTCGAGAAAAAAGTAGACACTGTCACCCCCGTATTGGTCCGGGTTTACTTTGAATAATAGACCATCTGCCGTTCTGGCGCAAGAAAACGCACCATTAACATGTTTGGTGTCTAGGCGATGGTTTTTTCTTACCATCAGGAGAGCTTTTACTTGTTTTCTATCATATAAAAAAGACATGTGACAACTTCGAACAGAACATAAACTGTCACTAGTCGCCCAGGTACTGCCCTAAGTGAATGTTTGGTTTCAAAGGAGACACCCTTAGAGCAGCAGCTAAGCTCAAACAGCATAAATTCTCTCAAAAAATCCTGTTTCGCAGTAACGGTTGCACAGTGTAGCTGCTTTTTCATTAAATATTATATAGTAAAGCTAAATCACTTATAAAATCATTTCATAAAAGATTAATCTATGCTAGAAACCCTTCAAAAATGTACAATTTAACATTACATGTTGTCAAGTACAGCTCTTCCACTTTCCACTTTATTTCCCTTTCATTTGAATATTTGCCAGTATCTGAGTTTTAGTAAACAGTAATATATAGTATAATAATACTTACAAATATATACATACAGTGACAGCATATAAATGCTATAATGATTGTTCCAATTATACCGACGCCCCATCCAGAATTGGCAAAAGCTAGGGGTATAGCAAGTATTCCTGATCCTAGAGATGCTTTCACTAAGTTGGCCAAAGAACGAATATCACTGTGAATTAATATATTTGTTATTGTTTTTTTTACAAATGTTTGTGGTCACGAAAATAGTATCCAGCTTTTTTCTGTTTATAAATAAAAATACTCACGAATTAGGTTTTACAATTTTTCGATTTTCAAAAGGGTCGTAAGGTTTCGAATTCACATCAATTTTTAATGCCATATTTACACCTTAACAAAGTTAATGTACCACAAAAATACGTAAAGGTTTATGTTCATATAAGTAAATTACAGATATAATATAACGCTTTCTGAGTGTAACAACAAAGTAAAGAG
Organism: Apodemia mormo; assembly: GCA_036924255.1. Classification (NCBI taxonomy): domain Eukaryota; kingdom Metazoa; phylum Arthropoda; class Insecta; order Lepidoptera; family Riodinidae; genus Apodemia; species Apodemia mormo. The sequence continues at coordinate 30,961,279 of JAUPFN010000006.1, forward strand.
GAGTACTATCTTGAGTATTCATTATTTAAATACCTGATGTTTTTATTGCACTAATCTTAAGGTTTAACTGATAGAGATAATGATAAAATAAACATAAAACGCAAGTGAAAACACTTACATATATTCATGGATAAGAAGCGTGTTATTGAAAAATAAATGATTACATACATTTTTGTTATCCATAATTTGAATGTCCATACAATCTATACAATGAAATTACGCTTTGAGAATCGTGTGGGTGTTAGCTAGTAAATATCTACAAGCACCTAACTTTATAGAGAAGTTATATAAGGACACCTGTTTCTGTCAACAGTTCAGTGATTCATCACTTAATCGTCACTGACCTAGAACCGAACTTACGGCTTACGTTTACATTTAAGATATTTTAAATCATATTAAATTGTTGGCATCATGTCCTGTTATGCTATTAAATGGTGTGGAAACAACAGCAAAAGATGCAGCGTAACTGAACAGTACACCATATTATTTTTCAACGGTTAGTCGATTTATATATTTTACTAAAACCATTTTTTAATAATATAATTATATAGCGCATATCAAGTTATAATTGACGGGTTCATGACTTGTATCCCAATGCTTTTTGCTTTTGTACTGCAAATAAAAATCTGTCTTTTTCATAACGTCATTAGTTACGTCACGTAATTTCTAGAGCGATGCTGATAGAAACTTACGGCATGACAGTAATCGGGTAGAAAATATAGTATATTTTGTCTTATTCTCATTTACACTTTTCTTATTTTTTTATATTCTATCGATGTATATTATTCAGCCGAGCTACGATCCATTAGTTATGTCGATAAAATGATGGTCTGTTACAGACCATCATTTTATTTTAATGATGGTCTGTTACATGTTCCCATATGCGTACAGACTACAGTAGTCTGTACGCATATGGGAACATGTTTGTTGACATAAAACGGTTACATTGACTGATTTTCCGCTTTTTAGTGGATTTATCGGGTTTTGTGTCGCAAATAATGTTTTAAGATTTGATTTGCAACGACAGTCTTATGCCGTGCATAAGACCATATTAGGCTTTTTTGACAGAATAAGATCACACGGTGTTTCAAACCATAGCCCCGCTCCATTTTTGTTCATGGCTTTACATAAAATATTGATTAATTTATTAAAATAATTGAGAATTAATGGAAAATTCACTGATAATTGTATATAAATAAATATATGAACTTCTTATCTGCGATAGTAAAACTACGTCAAATCAAGCAAAATATGAGACTTTTTTTTATTTTATTTTAATGCTATGGAAGCTTTTTAGACCGTGGTCCCAGGAACAAACCTTTTTTTAATTAATAACAAACTAAATTTCACATTTCTTTTCTATCTTTAGTGAGCAATAAATATGACAACGCGACGCGACGTAATCGTTCTGTCTATTTATGACCTACGTGGAGACAATATACAATATGTTTTGTGTACAATAAAGTGTTTAATAAATAAATAAAAATATAGACCGTGTTTTCAGAAATAAAATTTTTGATTAATGACTAGCGAATTTTTGTAAACAGCTTCGTTTTGACGAGACACAAATCTTTTCTATCTTCGAAAAATCTCGAATCGGGTAACTAAAAAGTAGGTAAAAGATAGGAGGCTTTGAATATTTTAATTCGGTGAAAGAAAAATGTTTTATTAATAACCATAATCATTTTCTTGCTTTAATCACGTGATTATTTTATGAAAAATACGAAAAAACTTTTGTGCTACACATTCGATGGTTTTCTGACGAGTCCTGGACTCTAAAGATTTATAATTTTTAAATTTTTAATTTGATATTAATAAGTTTAAAAAAACAACCTAATTTTTTTTTATTATTATTATATTTTTTTTGCATGTTGTTAATTATTATTATAATTCAAGAGTTACTTTGTCACACGTATTGTGGAAACTTTTCTTAGTCCGACAATCTAAAGTTTTTTTTTATTTATCTTTATCACATTGTCCATTCACAATTATCTAAATTCCTCCGCTCGAACGATATTTTGAGCCCTCACCAGTCTGGATTTCGTCCGAGTCATAGTACTGTTACAGCTTTAGTTAAAGTGTCTGATGATATTAGAATGGCTATGGACTTACACTGCCTTACTGCAGCAGTGTTGCTGAATTTTAGTAGTGCTTTTGACTCAATTTTTATTTGCTGCTTGGCGTACTACGCTGGCTCAATTTCTCGCCTTCAGCGTTGGGCTGGTTTGATTCTTACTTGCGGGGTTACTCATCATATTATGTTATTTTAAATGACGCTTGTTCAAATTGGTGTGACATTATTGCAGGTGTTCCGCAGGACTGTGTTTTATCACCTTTAGTTTTTCTCTATATATTGACACAGTTACTTCAATTATCTCTTCTAATTTTCATCTATATGCCGACGATTTGTAATTGTATTGTGTCTTTTGTATCGTGAATTCAGCCAGAGCGTTAGATTTATTAAATATGGATCTTTCAGCCATTAATCCTGGGCTGAATCTTTTGGCTTTTTAGTGAATCATACTTAATTAAAGGCAGTAATATTAGACAGTCGCCAGGTGCTCCGGAAAATTGGTGATATGAGTTTACCCCAAATTGTTTATAACAGCACTCAAATACATCTTTCTTCTAAAGTGGCAAATCCAAGAGCTATGTTTAGCTTAGATTATCATGCCAAAAATGCCATTAGAAAGCCGCACAAACTTCATAAGCAAAACAATTCATTTTACTTTCCATTCTCAAAATTTAAAAAGAAGTCCTAGATATAAGCCTAAACTTTCACTAGTGCAGACCCGTATTCTCCCTATTTTAGATTATGCAGATACTGTTACAATGTTTCCTGGATGCTACTGAAACGCTTTTAAATAAACTTGAGAGGCTCCAAAATTGGTGTTTCCGCTTTAGAAATTTGATCATATTCCAATTTTCAGAGCCAACTCAAGTGGGTATCTACCCGTTTTCGCAGAAATACTCATATTTTCTCCAATCGGATTCGGAATCGGCTCCAACGATTTTCATGAAAGTCACAAATTAGGGGTTTTTCGGGTCAAGGAATCGATTTACCAGGGTTCCAGGTCCAAGAAAAGCTTGGCTCCCAAGATATGGGTATATGAAAAACCGAGTAAAGCTCGGTCAACCAGATATTGTATTATTATCTGACAATTTCTTGACTTTACTAGCTTTTACTACTAAGTTATATAATGTTCGATTTCCTGTTAATATGTGTATGTTTCATATATAAATATATTTAGTGTATATGTGAGTGTAAATTACTCTATGTATTATTTTATTTGATGTGCACAATGCCTTCCCATTTATTAATCCTCACTCCATATGTCGTGTTAGCTGGAAGAAATCTCCGCCAGTAGAAACAAGCTTTTGTTTTCTTGTGTATTTTCATTAGTTGTGCAATAAAATATTAAATAAAATAAAAGCTTTTTGTTTTAAAATCTAATTGTTAATAATAAATATTTTTCATTCATCAAATTGTCGTGTATCGCGCGCCACTCTTTATTTGTTACCCGATTCAAGAATTTTCATAAGAAGAAAAGATGGTCGTCTCTTCAAAACGTAGCTATTCACAAAAAGTCGCTTGTTATTAATCAAAAAGCTTATTTTTGGTCTATATTATCACCACGTAGGTTATAAATAGACACAACGTTTACATTGCGTAGCGTTGTCACATTTATTGCTCACTTAGGAAAACGGGTTACTAAATATACGGTAAAGAGATTATAATAGAAAACGTGTTAATGGACACTTTCTGTACAGCGTTAGCGAGAAATGTTATTTTAAGACTTTGGAATTCTAAGTTAACATTTCTCGCTCTATTATATATAATCACCAAGAATATGAAATATATATTTCCTGTCGTCCCACGAACAAACTTTTTTTTATTAATAACAAGCCGAATGTTTTTCATTTTGACGAGAATACCATATTTTCTATCTTTGAAAATCTCGAATCTGGTAACTAACAAAGTTATGGGGCTTTGAAAATCTTGATTCGTTTGAGGAAAAATATTTATTAATAACAATAATTATTATTTGACTTTATTCGCTTGAGTATATTATGAAAAACATGATGAGATTTTTGTCCTACACATTCGATGGTTTTTCTGGCGAATCCTCCACTCTAAAGTTTCGGAATTATGAGATGTTTAAATTGATATTAATCAATTTTAACATTTTACATTACATTTTACAACCTAATTTTCTCACAAGAGCTTGAGAGAGCTCACAAGTGAAAACTTTTCTTAGTCCGACACTCTACACTTTTCTTTTTATCTATCTTTATTAGTTACCCGATTCGAGATTTCCGAAAATAGAAAATATGGTATTCTCGTCAAAATGAAAAACATTCAGCTTGTTATTAATCAAAAAAAGTTTGTTCGTGGGACCACAGTCTAATACGGTACAGAGTGTACGTAAAAACGTATTCACAAAATAATTTTACATAATTATCACTAGCATTAATTTTTTTTAATTAGGTGTTACTTTTAATAATGATATGACTAAGCTTACGTAAACAGAACCTGAATGTAATCGAGGTTTTTAGCAAAAGGTTTTGTTATCTTTTGTAATTTAACCTTTTGTTAAGACCTCAATTAGATTAATTTTTACGCGTTATGAAAGTATATAAGTAAATAAATAGAATTTGGGATTATGCCGGAACAATCTTGGTCTTTACTAGCAAAAACTTCAGGGGATAGAGGTTCAGTGGTTTAAAGATTCGTATCTTTGATTTGTTTTAATAAACTAACATTAATATTAAAATTTAAAAATAAAAAAAAAATAATAACATTGTATTTTGATTTAAAGGTTGATAAATATTTGTAGGTCATAAATTACACTGTTTGTTTGTGGTGGTTAGCTGGTGCGTTTAAGTAGGCGATATACGCTCTTTACTGGCTCATGCACACCTTTAAGGGCTCAGCTGACAATTATTCCACCGAGATACAGCCAGCTGACGTATTTATTCATTTACAATATCGTTATAACTGTTATCTGGAAAATACTCGATTGAGAAGATATGACTGAAAAAAAATATTTTTTTAGATGTTCGTGTGACCAGCTGACGTATTTTCCACTACGATAAAGGCAGCTGACGTTTGGTTTTCTTCAAGATATTGGACAAGCTATAATTTGACAAATTTTCAATGGAAGAAAAGGACTAAATTTAATTTTTTTCATCGTGGATGCGAGGCCACTGCTGCTGAACCCCCCGCCATAGTCGCAGCTGACGTTCACAGAACTTCACTATCTGTAGCATACTAGAAGTTATTGCCCGAGAAGAACCTGGTCATGAAAATCTATTGCTGGCTCGCGTACTAGATGTAAATCGGTTGATTCATTTTTTAGACATGACACTTTTTTTTTTGAAAAAACATTTGATGCAGTTTTTTATCCAAACGCATTCATATCCAAAAAACACTTATCTGAATTTTTCGTTAATAATTACTCCCGAAGGGATAAATTGATTTTCATAAAAGAACACGGGTGAGGCTCCACATATCATTTTCTTTTGTATTCATCTTAAAAAATTATATATTCGTTAACATTTTTTTTTTTTATATCATAACATAGCAGACAAGCAGATGGTTCTCCAGTCGGAAACAGTCAACCATGGCCTATAGACACCAAAGATGTTAATGGTGCGTTGCTTGTAGCGAGGTCTAATGCCAATACATAAGTTTACCGGTTACCTTACCTTCCAAACCGGAACACGACAGTGATAAGTACTGACGCTTATGCGGCACGAATAGGCAAGGCGGTGGTACCAGACACGGGCAAGACAATACAGAACTCTACCACCTAGTAGCCACGATGGTAGTGACTCGCGTAGCCAATTGGTCGCCTCTTACGACCTGCCTGGCAGCACGGCGGTTGCCTTATTCTTCAAAGGAGGACAACACAATCAACATCTTAGCTTATTCGCGTTTAATATATATTATTTAAGCTTGGGAAACAATAGTTAGCTAAAGTTGAAATTAAAGTTAATTTATGGTAAACGTTTACTTAAATCCAACGATCAAAAGTGCAGTGCAAAGCAATTGTTTTGTATGATTTTCAAATTTTCTCCGTGTCGGTCTGGACTACATTATGTCAAGGCGCCATTATACAATTGTTTCACTTCTTCTATAAACTTACTTATATCTAAAAGAAAGAGCAAGGGGTAATAGTAATAGTGAGCAGAAATTGGAGTTCATTAAAAGGGAATAACTCGCTCAAACTGGATGTTGGCGATCTGCGGCGGGGTGGCGAGAGCGGCGCGATCTAAATTCTTATGGAAGTGAACTGGATGCCTTATAGAGCAAGAAGTAATAGTAATAGTGAGTAGAAGTTGGAGTCCATTAAAAGGGAATAACTCGCTCAAACTGGATGTTGGCGATCTGCAGCGAGCCGATCGTGCGAGCGATCTAAATTCTTATGGAAGTGAACTGTATGGCGGAGGCGCGATGGCGGAGCGGAGAGTTATGTCAGAGCGCTAAATCGCTCCGCTCTTGCCGCCTCGCCACAGGTCACCATCATCCAGTCAAACTGGATGATGGTGACCTGTGGCTTGTGGCTGTGGTGGTGAACTTAGTTCTTTCCATAATAGTTTACGATTTGGATTTGTCTTGTCAATGGATGTGTTCAAAATAACATATCATATCAGAAATCTGATACAAATAGAGTAAATAAAATTTTATTCCAAGCGTTTGAGCTCAGCTGGTTTCGGCCAGTGTGTCTTTCTACCTTTATGTGTCAAAACCTATAGAAAAAGTGTCACAGTCGTTGTCCAGACCGACATGGGGAAAATTTGGAAATCATACAAAACCATATCTTTTGCACTGCACTTTTGATCGTTGGATTGATTTCTACTCTAGGAAAATGCCTTAACAATTCATACCTACTAACCAACAACCGACGTCTTCTTCTTGCCATTTTGACACTGAATTCGATTAAACATTGCCATTTAAAAAACTTGCAAAAATTTAAGAATAAGAAATTATTTAATAATGGACATTTACGTACGGTAAAACAAAAAAGAAACAAATCGAAAAAAAAACTTATAAAATCCAATAAATAAAAGATAAAAATAATTTTTAGTTGAAAAAAAAAATATTTTAATTTATTGGCAAATCAAGGTATGAGAGCATCAGAAATTTGACAGATGAATAAAAGGATCAGTGAAACCAAATAAAATTTAGAATACAAAAAATTTGAAAAATTTGACAAAATTTGTTGATCAACTTGATAGTTTCCTCAATAAATTGGAAAAAAATTAGAAAATATTATAAATTATATTTTAAACTTGAATATCTTTGAAACGCATCGGTTTATCGAAAAATTATAAGAGCTTTTTTGTAGAGCGTTCAATTTTCTACAAAAATATTTTCTGATTCAACTAGTACGATGACTTGTTAAAGAGTTACAAAATTCCAAAGTAAAAAAAAAACCCACGTTAATCAAATGGGAAATTGAAATTTTCGACTCGGCGCCCGCGTAGCTTTCGTTCCCGTGGGAATATCGGAAAGCGACTTTGTTTTATACTATGTAGTGATTATTACATTTATCTTTATTTTTTGCAAATTTATTAAATAACATTTATATTTTGATATAAAGGTTTGTTAACTTATTTGTAGGTCATAAATTTGACTGTTTTCTTTCATTAGCCAGACTCTAGAGTCCGAGCCACTTGTGACTTTACACCGACTTTCAGCTGTTTGTGCATGGCGACATTGCCTGTCACATTGCTCATTTATCGCCATTTTTGTCACATGCACTTTGCATTTGACACAAAATGATGACTCTCGCGTCATATTGACGAATTTCTCTTTTATAGCAGCAAATTCAAATGTACCTACACTAATTCAAATCATTTTAAGCAAATAACATCGAAACGTCTAAACGTAACAATGAATGCCCTCTCGTGGTAGTGGTGGTGGAACTATGAAGAGGTATTATATCTGGAGGCAATACTTCTAAAACCTACTTGAAACAACATTTTAAATACTGCTGTCACCTTCTGAGATCTTACTCTCTCTTTAAAACAGCTATATGAAAAGAGATGGCGAGACCTCATAGACTGAGATGTAACGTACCTAAGTACATGTTTTAAGTGATTAATCCGAGTGCTAGCTCCACCTTTATCTAATACTTATGAGTGGAACGGTGTGTGGAACGGACGTTTAGAACTTTTCCCAATTATTCATCAACGATTTCTTCCAAACAAATTATCTGGTTTTCATCCGACTTATAGCATTTGACGCAAGTTTAAAAAAATACTGATTACATTTTGTAATTAATCTGTAAGTACATTAGTTTGAAAGTTATTTAAAAAATACATTTTTGAAGCATTGTTTGAAATTTAAATGTAGAACCCTATCGAATGCTGTTAACCCTGTTTCGATCTGTTTAGCCATTCAAAATAGAGAGACATTTACTTCACATACATAAATACATACAGATGTAGGCATCTGTATGTATTTATGTATGTTTTTGTAATGATACTATGATAGGCCTTAATATCATTGTAAAATGTAGTCAAAAAATATTCCTTGGACTTCAAAACATCTGATGAAAAATCTGTTTTCGAATAGGTATGTATTTTTATAATTTAAAGGGAGTTCCTTTTATTAATGCAATCTTTAATAGATTACAATCTCTGTTTGCGGACCTTTTACTCTAGCAGACGGATATTATCATGTACAGATAAAAATGAGATATAACTTGGTATATAAAACATTAATGAACGTCGAAGTATGATGACCTGTTTACGCCTGACTGCGGAGAGGTCGCGGCCAAGTGCGCAAGGGTAACCATCACTTTTAATGTTATCTGTAGACGTATTTCTTTTAAGTGGAGTATAGTTTATCTTATCTCAATGCCTAGTGAACGAAATTTATTTATTTATTTATTTAATACTTTATTGTACACAACAAAAAAAAATACAGCAAGCGATATTTTAAAAAGGTACAAAAAGCGAGCTTATCTCTAAAAAAGGTATTTCTTACAGCCAACCCGGTGAAATACTTAACCATAAATATAAATCGAAGTGTACAATATACTAAAAATATTTAAATACATCTATTAATGAAACCTAAAGTACTTCAGCAACATAAAGACAGGTACTATTAAATTATTTACAGCGTTAGGTATTTACTAGAAATAAAAAAAAAACAAAAAAAATTTATTAGTACTGTGAAACATTAAATGATATTAACCTGTCGAGATGAGTACGTGTTGCTTAAAATATAGGAACTCGTAAGATCTAGAAGATCCATTAAAAAAAAAACAAATTACAAATTATATTATTATAAAATAGACAAATAATGATTCCTTAGATTGCATTTAAAATAATTTATTAATTGACTCATGCGAACTTAAAGTGGTAATGAATTATTAAGTCTTATTGTCTGAATAGTAAAAGAGTTAGAGAAAAAACTAGAATTATGAGATGGAAAATGGACAAGATTTCTGACATTACATTTACAAATAGTCAATTAAGATTATTTTAATTGAAAAGCAGCCAAATTTTTAATGAGATTCAAGCCAAGTCATATTCTCCCGTTTTAATTAAACATAAAAATATTTTTTTTGCGCGTTTTAGTGACTAATTTCATTCTGAATCGGGCCAGCAGTAGTGTTGCCGTGATAAATTTCTTTTTTTATAAAAATAATTATCAAATTTATTCAAAATAAATGATCTTTCATTTTTTAAACAGTAACAGAAACACAGAACGTTAACTATATCAAAAATATACTGATGATGTAACTAATGGTCCTCATTTATCACGTCCGGTTCCCTTGCGAGGTAGGCAGAGTAAAACTAACTCTAACTCTCGACTTTCTGGTTTGTCATAATTCACAGGTTTATCGGTTAGCGAATTGAGTGGTTCCATCGTGGCATTTTACCAACCTGATAAATTTAATAGACTAATTTCTAGTGATAACTGCGACTGACGGCTTTACTTCACCAGGCACCAGAGTTCTAACATACTACCCGCTATCCGCCAGATTCCGACCTACACAGAGTTTTGGATTTTTGAGGAAAACCTCAAAGAAAACCGCAATACCACTTCGCCCGATCCGGGGATTGAACCCAGAACCTTATGATCTGAACCCGATAGACCACAAGGCAATTTATTTACATTAAAAAATGCCTAATAGTATTGTAAATTAGCAAACTATCAGTAGTCGATTATCGATCGGCTTACTCGTAAATAAGTCCAAGACAAACAATATAATCGATCCTATCAATAGATGGTTATTTACGGCCAACAAAACTTTCGATAGTATTGCACTCATTCATAATATCTTATTTCGCAGAAGCTAAATCAATGCGACCAGAATCTGAGTGCTAAGTGTAAGTTTTTCTTTCTCACGTTTCTCACGTTTACCACTAGGTGGCGGTGTACAAATTACATACAAATTCCTAGTAAACTCGAAATGCGCTCACGATCGAATGCGAAAAGAAAAACTCACACTTAGCACTCTGAATGTGTTCGAGCGTTCGGTCGCGGTGCCGAGCTTCCAAATAGCGACTCAATCACCGCATTTGATGTTGTCAAATGTGCAGTGTGAAACGTTTGGTCGCTACATTTAGCAGTTTAAATAGCAACTAAATCGACGATCATCGATGTTAGAACTAGCATCTGTTGTGGCTGTTTCCGGGTATCCGGTGTCATCATGTCTCGTATTTTTTAAAATTATATTTTTTATTTAGTATAACTAAAACAAAAGACAACCATTCAGAGTACGTACTACGTAATATGAATTGTGTGTTTCTTATCAGTTATCACATTAATAAAGAAATAAATGCCTGTAAAAATGAGACACATATTTAATTGCCTCGGTAGTCTTGCGATTAACTTCTTTTGCTGTAGATATCAGGTTTTGGACCACCTAAGTAGAAATTACATGTTTTTTTCTGCGTAAAAAATCTGAGCAGCAGCCAGCAGCCTACGTTCTGCTAGTTTGAAATTTATGTGTCTTAGATTATGCAAATCTGTTGGATCTAGGTTGGATATAGGTTAAAAATTTGGAAAAATAGTAATGGGAATCAACTTATTTTATTAGTTTACGTTTTAGTGAACGGCGCTGCACATGGTTGTCTTACGGTGTTTGCTTCCCTCCGCTATCCGCTCTCTAGTATTATCACTGTCTTGACTTATTTATTCAAAATAAAAAACATCCAATATTCAAAATTTATTTTAATGACAAAATAATAAAATAAATTATAATTACTTCTAAAAACAACTTATTGCATTTTCTTATTTAATATAGTTATAACATCCAAAATAGTAACAGTACAACCAGATATTAAGCTTCCTACGCCAAAAAGTAATATGAAAAGATTCTTCCACAAAACCCATTTCAATTTGCCTAGGTTTGTCCACCGAAACACAGTTTCTATGACACTGGGAATTATTAATCCAAGAATACAATAAAAACAAGCACCAACCAGATTTATAATTTGCTCCAGTAATGGTAAAGCGATGCCGATCCCCACTGAAATCAAACATATACAACTGAATCTTCTAAATATAAAAAAGGAAAAAAACAGTGATCTTTTAACGCACTACTTAAGTCATTAAATTAAACGGATTAAATTAAAACGAAAGCATCGATAAATAATAATAAATATTCACGGGACAAATTACATTTACTGTTCTATTCCCAAAGTAAGCAAATTATTTGCTTGTGTTATGGGTCAACGATACTAATACATAGAAATACATTTATAAATACTAGAATATATTTAATAAACATCCAAAACCTGGAAATACAAACATTTATGCTCATCACACATATGATTGTCCCCGCCGGGGATCGGAACCGAGCCCCGCCGATTGCGTAGTCAGAGTCGCTAACCACTCGACCAACGGGGCGGTCAATCGATAAAAAAAAGGTTTCCGTAAAATTCAGTTTGTGAGGGAATAATAAACAGGCCAAGTGCGAGTCGAACTCACGCACGAAGGGTTCCGTACCATCATCTATAAAAGAAAAATATCACGTTTGTTGTATGTATACTTAAATATTTATTTTATGTATTAAAATAAATATATTTTTATAGTTAATATGTTTGCAAATAATTACTTTTTGGAAAAATTCAAGTTTCTACCTGTTTATTAAGATCGAGTAAAAATTTGCTTATAAATTACGTTTGTTTTTATTTAATTATTTATTTTGAAAGGTAATACAACAAAATGTTCTGTGAAAAAAATATACAACTAAATGTTTTGTGAAAATTTTAAGCGTCTTCCTGTTACCGTTATTAATATCAAGCAAAAAAAATACAAAAAGAACACGTTTATTTGATACGGATCTTCGATAAATTCTTGATCAAAGATGGGATCCACCTTAATATTTCAATTTTTTTAATTTTTTTTATATTATTAGTATTTTTCATTACAGCGGCAACGGAAATACATAATTTTTGAAAATGTCAGCTTTCTAGCTATCACGGTTTATGAGATATAGCCTGGTCACAGACAGACAGGCGGACAGACAGCAGAGGCTTCGTATTAGGGCCCGTTTTACCTTTTAGATACGGAACCCTAAAAAGCGTGAAATAACAAGCAGAGAATATTATATTATTTATAGGGCCTCTTCTTCTTCGGTAATAGTTGCAAGTAGTTTCTGCAAGGCACAAGTCAATACATTCTATATAAATAATAATCTATAAAAATCTATAAAAATAATAATATAAAATAAAAATAATAAATAATCTATAATATAATATAAAAATAATAAATAATCTATAAAAATAATAAAAAAATCTATAAAAATAATAGAGTGATAATTTCATTAATTTACATAACTTATGGAAATGAATGAAGCTTACATTATTCTTGAAACACTTTTTTCTTAGATATTTAATTCCTTGTCTGAATAGTATTAAGTTAAAATAAAAAAAAACTTTTGTCTTCTGTTTTTTTTTTAAATGTTATAAACGTGGTCACTAGTATGTAGTAGATTCACTAATGCGTGTCGAGATTTCCCAAAGTATTTCAGGTTTTTAAATTTTTATTTTATTTTATCTTATGAGTATGTTACTTCAAACATGTATATAACAATCTACGGACTATTTCTAGATAAAATATCTGTCACTGTTAATTTCAAAGTATATCATAAATTTTAATTGCTTTCGCATACAAAATGTTATTTTTACAAAATAATGCCATCGCCAAACCTTACAATAAATATTAATAATAACAAATAAATATTCACGGGACAAATTACACTTACTGATCTAATTCCAAAGTAAATAAATTAATTGCTTGTGTTATGGGTATGTCAACGATACTAATAGAAATACATATATAAATAATGGAATATATTTAATAAACACCCAAACCCGGAAATACAAACATTTATGCTCATCACACAAATGTTTGTCCCCGTCGCGGATCGAACCCGAGGACCGTCGATTGCGTAGTCAGGGTCGCTAACCACTCGACTAACGGAGTGGTTGCGCAAATTCGATTAGGATTTAGGATTAATAGCCTAAAAATCTAAAATTGAATGAAATCGTCGCGGAAACTAGCATGTTTATAAATATTAAGTGTTATACATATAAAAAAAAATGTCTGTGATGGCATTTGGATTTTCTACTTTTCCTGTAGTTTGTCGTGGAAATATTTATGTGGCTATGAAAGCAATATAATGATGCATTTTATCTGTTGGCTTGCTAGGTCATACCTACATATTTTTAATACTCGTAGGACATTATATAAACGAAAAAAAACCTTTGTTTTATTTATAACTGTACAAGGTCAGAAGGTTTCCTGCGATTTTGTGGATTTAGGGACAGCATTTGATGGAGTTGTATGGAAGAAACTTTAGGACACTTTACCAGATTACGGGACAGATAGACCCCTGCTGCGTGCAGTGCAGTCTATACTGGGACTGAAAAGCATGTGCACGGGTAGATGTCAACATATCGCCTTGGTTTCATGTTAATATTGGTGTCAAGCAAGGTTGTGTGTTGTCAGCTCGCCTGTTTATTCTGTATCTAGATAAGTGTCTCCAAAGGATAAGATTGATGAATATGGGAATGCGGATGAGTGATCTGGTGGTAAATTGCCTGCTTTACGCAGACGATGCTGCGCTTTTAGGTTCTACTCCATCTGAACTCCAAACACTAATCACTGTTCTGAAAGTTGACTGTAAGAATATGGGCTTACAATTGAATGCGAAGAAAACCAAGGTTCTGGTATTTGAAAGGAAAGAAACCAGAACGGATGTAAGATTAGTGATTGATGATGTAGTGTTGGAACAAGTGGATGAGTCTTATATTTTGGATGTGCTTTGAGACAGTATGGAAGGTATACAACTGATATAGAAAGAAGAGTTTGTGCGGGGAATGGAGTGAACGGAGCGTTAGGGAAACTAGTCCAAAGCACTGTCCTTAGTCAGGGTGCCCACCTTGACCTGCATAATTTTGTGCTTGCCCCAACGCTATTGTATGGAAGTAAGAGCTGGGTATGTAAGAAATAGCATGAAAGTAGAATTAACGTGGTCGAAGTGAGAGCGTTACGAAAAGTCTGTGGTGTAACACTCGCGGATCGCGTTTGTACTCGTAATACTGAAGTGAAAGAGAGAGGTTGAGATTGAAAGTATCGGTGTAAAAATGAGAAAGGTCATGCTCCGTTGGTTTTGACATGTTGAAAGAATGGCAGATGAACGGTTAACAAAACACGGGATATGGATGGATGTATGTACCGGGGGGGACCAAGACTGATGTACCATGATCAAATCAGTCGGGTGCTGTCTGAGGGTGATGTCAAGAGTCTTCGAAACCAGCGTGTTTGTATGAAGTTATGAATGTGCAGGGAGCAAGGCAAGTCTGCCTGGACCGTGACATATGGCAATTCTCTCTGCCTACCCCGTAAGGAATTTGGCGTGAAGATATGTTGATGTTGTTGTTGCACGAGGTATAAATATTAAAATTTAAAATGTAAGGAATCAGGGAAAAACTAAAGAAATATCGTTGCGGGTTAGGCAGGTGAACCCAAAGTGTAGAGATTTTTCTACTTCACAGCGATTCAACAGTTAGTGTTGGCGAGATGAGTGGTGATCCTTATTGCTGCATTTTACCTACCTGATAAAGGCTATCGCCCAAAAAAAGAAACAAATCTTTCTTTTCTACAATATAGGTGTTACAATTTATTATATATTATGTTATTATATATATAATATATTCTGCACTATTTATTTACACATTTTTGCGTATTACATTATACATCATTATACATGATACTTATATACATATACGTATATATATATATATATATATATATATATATATATATATATATATATATATATATATATATATATATCGAATTTTTCAAAAAATTAGATGAAACATACATTTAAAAAAAATACCTACTCACCACAAAAACATACACCCAGTGACCGTGCAACCACTTCGGTTAAAACCCGGTATTCATCCCTGATGTAAGGTTCCGCGTATTTCTTGATTATATCGAATACAACGAAAAATTGTAACGGATATGTGAAAAATATCGATAATGCGATGAACACCTTAGCACAAATTGCAGGCCTATAAAAGAAAACAATATAATTTGTAGTGTTTTATTAGTTTTATAGAAGCCACTAATATTCTGTTGGCATGTAATGATGTACGGCATCACATTTTATAGGTAAAATTGTACTTATATAAAAACCTTAAAAAAAACTGTATATTTTTAATTTTTATATCCATATTAATCCTGCGCCGAACTAATCTCGAAATAAATGCGTTCGGTAGATCCCTATATCGCTATTATTAGCTATGCAATTCATAAGTAAGATACTAAAGGATTCACGCCATAAATTATACAACTTGGAAACATTATAACGTCGACCTCGGTAGAAAAAAAATTCAAAGTTACCTCTGAACAAAAAGGAAAACTCGTAACCGTAGTATGGCGTAAATACTTAATACTTAAAGGTCATCAGTTTTTAAATAATAGCAAAGGAATGTGTTTTTTATAACTTGTGTTGTATAAATTTTCATGATAAAAAGGAAATATTAAAATTCGCACTCGTATCGCCCGTCCTTGTCAGAACCATCACGCTACCCCCTGTCCTGTAGAATGCCAATATATCGATTCGCACTAAAAGTTCGGTGTCCTCTTAAAAATTTTCTTGATGCAGTTATCTTGCTGCTTATATTGTCTCTTCAACCTTTTGAATTTGGTAGATTTATTATACATAGTATGATAGGTACATTTAAAAGTGAAATGAGATTGTGTTCTTTACAATTTGACATATGATTTGTCTTCAGATCCGTTATATGGTTTGTTTTCTTGATTCAAACGGATTCATGGCATCTAAACCTTAAGAATGACTGCGTTAAGCAACTGACTTAATTACAAAAAAGTAAATCAATTGTTAGGCCAGACTCGGTTCGCAAATGATTGTAGGTATAGGCCCACCTCTATCAATAAACGATAGAATACGCTGAAAAACATGAGTAAGTAAGTATCGTCACGCCCGGTTCCCTTGCGGGGTAGGCGGTAGGCAGAGTAAACCGAAAATCTATAGGCTTTCTAGTTCACCACGATTTACTGTTTATCGGTTGGCGAGATGAGTGGTGATCCCCATGCGTCCTGATAACAGGGCCGATATAACCAGAAAACCATACTATGTATTTTAACCTATCCAAAAAATCTGTAAACTAGCTAACTAACACAAATAACGGCCGGTTTCCGAAATGCAAATTAATTTTAATAAGCAAATAATCTGTGTTTAACATAATTTTACAAGCAAATGATCTTTTAAACTCAGATTAATTGCTTATCAAAAATAATTTGCGTTACGGAAACCAGCCGTAAATATGAGTAAGGTTAGGCCAAGTGCCGTCGATAAATATTATTAAGAAGTGGTATACAATTTTACATTAGCTAATCCAAATACACTATGTATGTGTGTTTGGATTAGCTAATGTAAAATTGTAAATGTAATGAAACGTAAATGAGAGAGAGAATTTAAAACAATAACTAATGTTATATATTATACTATAATTTAAAATTTGTATGTAATAACTTACCGAAATAATAAATTGTTATATGGATATGGAAGAGCGGGGTCCCTGGCATAAGTAATTTTATACTTAAAAGAGGTCCCCAGCCCCAATTAATATGTAATAAATATTCTGGTAAATGAAATAAACTATTTATTATTTAAAAAAATATATTAGTGTAAATATTATTATAAATAAATACATATATCATATAAGTGTAAATACTATTATAAATATATGTCGCCTCTGTGGTGTAGTGGTCCGGTGTCGGAGTTGACCACAGAGGTCCCGGGCTCGATTCCTGGGTCGGGCAATTCAGAAATGAGTATTTTCAGTTTTCTGATAAAAACAACATTGCCCGGGATTGGAAAGTGCCCGGTTGGCGATAGGCTTGCCACCTATCACATTGTGGGACCAAGTATCTTCGGCTAATCGTGGGTGCATTTGTTGTACCTCTGCCTACCCTTTCGGGGATACGGGCGTGAAGATATTTACTTTCTAGTGGTCCGATGTCGGTGTTGACTACATGAAGTCCCGAGTTGGATTCCCGGGTCGGGCAATTCAAATATGTGTTCTTTTAGTTGCCCGGGATTGGATATGTCCGGTTGGCGATAGGTTAGCCACCTAGTTATCACGTCATGGGAGTAAGTATCTTGGGTGCAGTAATTGTAACTCTGTCTATCTCTTCGGAGATACGGGTGTAAAGATACCTTAATATAGCAACATTTATGCCAATATCAAGAGATTAGAAAATACAAAAAATAAAATGCCAGGGAGGTATGGAAATCTCTTCATTGCTATTACACGTACACACAACAGATGTATTGTTTTTTAGTTAATTAACATTGATTACTTTAATATATATTTTAGTAAAATTCAATTAATTACATTTCATATTATAGTGATAATCATATTCCAGTAAATTTTGATTAAATTAATGTTATAATTCACTGCTAAATAATTAAATTTAATGAATAACTAATTTAGTGATTTGTTAAATTTATTTTTGTTCGGGCTCCTTTGAAGAATAGGCTTTCATTGCCAACAAACATTTTTCATGATCTTTAATAGTTTTCCCCGTGTTGGTCCCGGGCTTCTATGAAGAATAGGCCAACTGCCGTTCTGCCAGACAGGTCGTAAAACGCGACCGATTGGCTATGCGAGTCACTACCATCGTGGCTACGAGGTGGTAGAGTTCTGCATTGTCTCACCCGGGTCTGGTACCATTGCCTTATCTGTTCCTGCCGCAATAGCGTCAGTGCTTGTAATAGTCGTGTTCCGGTTCGGAGAGTAAGTTAGCCGGTAAACTTATGTATGTGGCATAAGACCTCGCCACAAGATAGTAACATCTTTGGTGCCTATAGGCGTTGGGTGACTCTTTCCATCAGGAGACCCATCTGTTTGTTTGCTATCTTATGATATAAAAAAACTTATTTGATATTAATTGCCAAATGCTTTCTTCGGTATCTTTCTCGTAAAAGGAGTGCAATCAGGTGATAAATTTGTGGCACCGTTGGTCACTACCACAATGAGCTTAGTGGTAGAACCAGCGTACCAAGTACTATCAGGGTGACACGTCACCACTGTAATGTTAATGACATCACACAATGATGTGGAAAAGGAAGATCTTCTCAGCCAGGCAAGATGTATTGCCTGAGGACCACAGTCCATTTAAGAAGCGTTGAAACTTGTATAGGTACCTATAGTGCTCACAAGATAAATAATTTTAATGTCGTGATTTCATGGTGGAAGTAAATGTAATGATTATCCGTCATCGACGTTAATAAATTAAAAGTTCATGGTATTAAAGAATAAATATCCTTTTCTTAATCCGCATTATTGTGATGGGCGACTTTAGAAGCCTATATGGAAAGCCTATATAAAGCCTATATACTTTGGAACAAAGTCGCTTTCTCTGTCTGTCCCTATGTCCCTATATATGCTTAAATCTTTAAAACTACGCAACAGATTATGATGCGTTTTTTTTTAATAGATAGAGTGATTAAAGAGGAAGGTTTGTATGTATAATAACATTCAATATATTGTAGAGAAATACTGCAATTTTTTAATTTTCTGATGTCATGTCGTAAATAAATATATTTTTTCCCGCTTGCATTGCAAACGCAGGCTAAACCCTACGAGATTTATCAAAATAACTAGCTGTGCCCGCGACTTCGTGCGCGTGGAAAAAAATCTAAAATAAAAACCCGCATAGTTCCCGTTTCCGTGGGATTTCCGGGATAAGAACTATCCTATGTCCTTTCTTGGATCTCAAACTATATTTATACCAAATTTTATCCAAATCGGTTCAGTGGTTTGGCCGTGAAAGCGTAACAGACAGACAGACAGACAGACAGAGTTACTTTCGCATTTATAATATTATAGTATGGATTAGTATGGATGTACTAAGCATTTTTACACCTTAAAAAGGTCTACAGAAAACTGCGCGATGGTATATGTCTTATCTGTTATGGATGACCCACAATAGCATTTACTTTTTACGAGAAATAATGGCTTTTTTCGAAGCAATTTTAAGCAATACAGCACCTTAAAGCAGCCTTAAATATATTTTTGATTTAATATAGACTATTATAGCCGTTTACAGCATGTAATTTAAATGAATATTTTCGAAGATATTACAGATTTAAAACGCAGGGGCATAGCGGTTGCGGGGTTACCGGCCGGTCGGCGCGGCGGCGCGCGCGCTGTATGTTCTGCAACCGCTGGGAAACGTGTTAATTTTCGGATAAATAAATAAATAAATATAGGACTTCAGCTGAAAACCAAAATTTAGTACATTTTTTTTAACTAAATATCACCATATAAAAATCATGCGGATAATTAGAAATAGTATTAACAAAATATTATTAGTTTTAGAGATTTTTTTAGCCTGTTTTCGGAATTTTATATGATCAAGTAAAGTACATTCTATCATGTAACTAGCGGTCCGCCTCGGCATCGCAAGGGTATAAAATATATAGCCTATGTCACTCAGTGAAAAAAAAATGATTAAAATCGATCCAGTAGTTTTGATTTATTGTTTACTGCCCGTGGCCCGCACGCGTTAAATTTGGAGTAAAACAATTCCCCTTTCCCTATACCATGAAGATTTCCTTTCTAAATTCATATAGGTACTACATTTTTAGTTTTTACATTTTTACCTATTTCGTTTATTTTTACAATTAATATATTACAGAATGTCTTTATATACAACGTTCACAGCTTTCTTGCAATTAGACAATACAAACATGTTTTCTTTAGAGGTTACTCTTGAAAGAGCGATACATAATTGGCCATGTGAAAAACAGTCAACGCTCAAATCTAAGTCTGCAACATTGAAGGTTTGACCCTGCGATTTATTAAGGCGAGGCATCGGGACAAACAGGGAAAAATGTGTAAATGGTTGACCCTACGGGCCATCCATGAAACTTCTCACTAAATTAAGGTATTTTAAGCTTCGTAAGGTATTTTAAGATGTCAAAAATTGAGTTGAATGCCATCATCGTTTTTAAAATATACAGCTTTTTAAAAATTTATACACTGCCATTTT
The DNA here is from genome assembly GCA_036924255.1 of Apodemia mormo. Taxonomy (NCBI): domain Eukaryota; kingdom Metazoa; phylum Arthropoda; class Insecta; order Lepidoptera; family Riodinidae; genus Apodemia; species Apodemia mormo. The sequence goes on from JAUPFN010000006.1 coordinate 30,981,848, forward strand.
AAAAAAATAGATGCTTGAAATGAAAAATCTGTGCTTATTTTTTATTCTTTTGAGCTTTAATACCTTAATTTAGTGGGAAGTTTCAGGGATGGCCCGTAGGGTCACCGCTTACACATTTTTTTCCCTGAGTGACATAGGCTATAAATTTTATACCCGTGCGAAGCGGGGGCGGGCCGCTAGTATACAATAATATCAACTAACTATCTTTTCAATATTCTATTTAATCGTCAAACCGGTGTATCAGATATAAGTATCAGAAATTATGTCAATTATGTACTTCAGTAACGCTTCTGCAGATATCGACACTAACAGTTGTGTTACCAATGACATCTCATCATTTGGTAACTACCGATTTGCTTCAATAAACCTTCGATGTATAAATAAATTTATTTTATATTAAATGCATGTAACAGGAGAAATCCCGTAGCTATTATAAGTGTCATATTATGCATTTTTTGACTTTTTTAGGCTTAACTTGTCAGACATTTAGCATTACTAAGAAACATTAAATTATTATACTTTATATATATATGTCGCAGTGAAATTGTCAATACCGTTAGATTATAATCTACCTAAGCGATATTATAATTTAACTGCTAACCTGATAATATTATAAAGTTATTAGCTGACCCGGCAAATGTTGTTCTACCTTTTTAACAACTCTTATTTTTTTTCTAAATTTTCTCACCTTTTAAACCTTTCCTGGACTTCAACAATTAATTCAACACCAAAATTAGCCAAATCAGTTTAGCCGTTCTCGAGTTTTAGTGAGACTAACGAACAGCAATTGATTTTTATATATATAGACTAGTTGACCCGGCAAACGTTGTTCTGCCTTTTTAACTACTCTTATTATTTTTTCTATATTTTCTCACCTTTTAAACCTTCCCTGGACTTCAACAATTAATTCAAAACCAAAATTAGACAAGTCGGTTCAGCCGTTCTCGAGTTTTAGCGAGACTAACGAACAGCAATTGATTTTTATATATATATAGATTAGATAGCATCTATTAGTTTGTTACTGACATTAATAAAAGTTGAAGAGATAGTAAATATTATTAAACTAATTTTCCTTTTATGTTAAATTCTCATAAGCACTAGACGAAGTGTTTCGTAAGTCAGTCGGTCTGGAAATTATGATAGGCTAAAACTAAATGTATTGGAACGATAATAGTTTATTTATGCTATGTATAAGTTATACACACCATACATATATACATTATAACCCAGAAATAGGTCGCAAATAGGCAAGTAAATGGATCTCTTGATGATACGACATACTCCTACACAGAAAAATGTGATTGTGTGTTATCTGCCTGGCGGGGACGTAAGGCATATATATACGTCCCGCAGACACCATTCATTAAATCGCAACACGACAGCGACTAGAATTTTAATTAGATAGTGGCTACCATAGAGTAATAACGCTTAGAGCGATAATTGCATTCAACGTTTCGTTCATATTTTAAGCCAAAACCGTATCGATGTGTGCATAATCTTCGTCACCCTTAGTGTAATTACTTGCGTTGACACGCACACAAAGACACATTATTGTGTGAATAATGTTGCAAGCAAATAAATATTTTCCCAAAACGGTATTTAAATTAGGTCTACCTTACAAATAGTCATTTAGTATAAACTTGAAACTTATACTTTTATTCGGTTACGTATAATATTTTAAATGTCAAGAAATATTCTAGATGTTCTCAAGATGATATTCCAAAGCTATTTAACATTATATTTTTTTTTAGTTTTTGTGCTTTCATTTGTAATTTAAAATATTTTCACTTCATTAAAATAAAGATTGTCTTTCTTCCAATAGTATTATTAGACATATAAAAAACTTAAAACTTACATTTTTTATCCCGGTGAGGTAAAATGAGTAGAATTACAGGGAAATGTTAAAGAGTCAAGATATTTTTTTTGTATATATCAGTAATCAAACAGCGGTAACCAACCAGCACCAACCGTAAATAAAAATATGGCCAATACAAGTTTACATTATTGAAGTTATAAAAACATTTATTGAAGTAATTCTTTAAAAAAAAAAAATTTTTTAAATTATTGAAATATATCTTCTAAAATATAATTGTACAATAATAATAATATAATATTCACGGGACAAATTACACTTACTGATCAAACTCCAAAGTAAGCAAATTATTTGCTTGTGTAATGGGTGTTAGTCAACGATACTAATACATAGAAATACATATATAAATACTGGAATATATTTAATAAACACCCAAACCCGGAAATACAAACATTTATGCTCATCACGCAAATGCTTGTCCCCGTCGAGGATCGAACCCGAGCCCCGTCGATTGCGTAGTCAGGGCCGCTAAGCACTCGACCAACGGGGCGGTCAAATGTTATTACAAATTTGTACATTGCTTGGCGAATGCTTGTGTGTCTTTATGTGTACGTCTGTGTGCGTGTATGTGTGTATATGTATATATTTAGTGAAAGCTAAACTAGCTTGAACGTCAGCAGATGGGTGGGCAAGCGGAACAATATTTACAAGCACTTTGAGGTAAAAAGTAATAGCATAGGTATGCTTATTAATCAAATTATTTATTTAAATCAGTTTAAAAAGTTAAAATGTTTTAAGCTAAACATAATATTTCTGACTACTATATTGAGTCAAGCTACTATTGGCTCTGTGCACTACTTGAGCACCACCTATCGTGCGCAACTGTTTTGATTCAGATCTTAGAATATAGAAAAACGTAATCCCTGTGCGTAATCTCCTCTAACGTTTTTAGCTGAATCGGAAACAATGCAGCTATTTATGGCGACTCTTTGGCTTCTACGTGCTATACTATATGCATTGGAGTATACGGCACAAATTAATTAAGTCGTGTATGAGCAATATCGTCATTCGCAATATAAATTTCAAGCTATGTAGAATTAAAACTTAATTATCAGCATAAACATATGGCCAACATTTGGCGCAGACCGATTTTAGGGCACGTTATTCTACATTATTTCGTCGATAAAACTCGAAAATATCGCCAATAAAACTACTTGACACTTAGGAAAACATGAAATAATGCTGTACCATGGCCTATTATTTCATAAGAAAAATTAAAAAAATGTCTTTTTAGCAGTAACAGTATTTTTCTGGTATCACTGTGGCATCTAGAATGCTAGTTGGAACATTTTTTTTGCCTTCTAAAAGTCCTCATTATACACGAATATAAGCTTTGTAATATTGGTTTGACAAACGGTTTTGTAATATTTGTGCCAGTATAATGGTAAGTCCCAACACTTAAAAAATATTTTTTATGCAAAAGCGAAGTCCAAGCTATGTAATATCGCACATAAAATAGTAATACACACGTTATTAATTATAATGAAAATAGGTAAAAACAAATACGTGGTAGAATATTTTCCTCTTTGGCTGGCAACATTTTGAATATCGTTCAACTTAGATATTTACGATTTATTTGTTTGGAATTTATACAAAAATATCCGATGCCAAGTAGTTTTTATGTGTGAAATGTGATCTTCAAGCCCTAAATACGCTATTGTGAAGCACAGTGACATACTTTCACCACACAATAACTCACATTTTTTGAAATTGCGAGAGCTGTACTCTGTGTGGCACGTGTCACATGTCTGAGCGGCCGGCGAGCGTAAGAGGCCTTTTCAGGCTTCTTTGAAATGGCTTAATATAGCGCGGGTCGACTAGGTTTCTATGCGTTATTATTCTATGGTGGCTACATATATCAGTCTACAACAAAGGATTGCGTTACGTTCGCGTTGTCATGATGTGTGTCACTATGGCGCGTCATTAATCGCTATTAATTAGTATGTCACGGAACTGCTTTGTCAAGGGGTTCGGCTCATCACTGCAGTAGTCATCAAACTACGGTTCGCAGGTCCAGCAGGCTTAGGATAAGCACCACGAGATATATATCGATCGAGAAAGTGACGTTTGCTTGACATTTATTAATATCTCGATGGACGTTATTAAGCATGCCACGATAAACATTTAAAACGTCAGAGATAAATTAAACAAAAAGTTTACTCGAATAGAGAAATAAATGTTGTCACTAGAAGACATAGATATTATACTAATTCTGATTTTTAAGATACACCTTTGGTGCATTTAACTTGTGTTAATCATTATGTGGTTTTGTTTACATTTATAACTTACTGTCATCATTTCTCTTCTTTGTCAGAGTCGAAGGAAATATAACCAAAGCCTAGTGTAGCCGTACCTATTTACAATTGTAATTAAAGATATTTTACAGGTTTTTGAATTATTCTCTCTTTTTAGTTTTGACCATCAAAACTAGTTTTTTATTCTATAAAACTGAAACAATGAATTATGATTCATAAGATGTTTTAATGTAAAGGGCAATTAAGATGCCAGCGTGTATTTATTTCTGGGTGTATAACTGCGTAACTAATTATGCGTAAAAGTGCGTAACAATTATTATTAACAAGCTATTTTTTTCCACTATAATTATTCCTTTCAATTATAATTCTAACATTATTGAGTAAATTAACATCTTCTTTTAGACTAATCAATCAACATTTTTGATTAATTTTTTTGATGAGAAACTCCCATAGAATTGTTGTGATTTGACAATGACACGAAAATGCATTACGATAAACAAACATAAATGTATAGTATTATGCCAACTAGAAAATAAGATAGAACAGAATACAATTCACAGTATTTTATGTTACAAATAATGTTATCTATTAATAGCTCCAAAAATCAGCCAGATGCAAGCAATCCAACCTAAGACTTACTGTTAGACCGTGGTCTCCAAGAACAAACTGAATTTTTGTGAACAGCTTCGTTTTGACGAGACAACCATATTTTCTATCTTTGAATAATTTCGAATCGGGTAACTAATAAAGATAGATAAAATAGGGAAACTTTAGAGTGTCAGACTAAGAAAAGTTTCCACTTTACGTGTATGACAAAGTTACCGTTGAATTACAATAATAATTAACAAGCTGTTGTGAGAAAATTAGGTTATTTTTAAATTGATTAATATCAATTTAAAAATCTTATAAGTGGGATTGTCAGAAAAATCATCAAATATGTAGGACAAAAGTTTCATCGTAGTTTTCATAATATAATGAAGCGATTAAAGTCGAAAAATAATTATTGTTATTAATAAATATTTATTATTTACCGAACCCAATATCTTCGCAGCATTAACTTTATTAGTTACCCGATTCGAGATTTTTCGAAAATAGAAAAGACGGTTGTCTCGTCAAAATGAAGCTTTTCACAAATATTCAGCTTGTTGTTAATCAAAAAAAAGTTAGTTTGTGGGACCACGATCTGTGATTTACATCTCAAGAACGAAAAACATTTTTCTTCGACTTTTCAGTTTATCTCTCTTTGATTCAAAGACTTACTCAAAGAGTATATAAATTTTATTTTATTTTGTCTTCTTACATTTACTTCTAACGAAAAAACGAGTGTGAGCTACACTCGATTTTTTTGTTATTTTTGATTGATTAATTAATATTTTGATTATTATAATATGTTTTTATGTATTATTTTTCCTGAGTATATGTTATTAATAGTAACATTAAATAATACAAAATAAGCATCAGCTTTAAATTAACCTTTTATTTTACATTTAGTTTTCTACTGAATTTTGTAGAAAACCTTGTAAGTAGTTGTAATTTTGAATAGAGTTGGTAACACTGAGTAGCACGAGAATTCGTAGAATAATTTTCTCTATACGAAAAATTAAAAGTTTATTTACATTACGTCAAAAACTATGTACTTTAACTAATTTGTATTTTGTAATTAATTATAAATTAATTAATTATCTAACCATTACATACAAGGAATTATTGATTTATACTGTTTGGTTCTCACATCTCTAAAATCATCATCATTCTTCCGATTCTAGTACAAAATTGTATTGTGTTAGGTATGTGAAATGGGAACACAAAATAAAACGTAAGTAGTGTACTTCTTTATACTTATATTTTTTAAAACCCTATATAGGTTATTAAAAATAATTATGATTTTCTTTTCAGGATAAGAAGTAATAAGCATAAATTAACTTTGTCACCATGGTGGATTCATGGACTAGATTTGTAACACCAAAGATTAAAGTCTTTAATATTGGGAAAGCATAATATAACACCATATATTCTACAAATACTTCATACATTATAGTTTCTAGAGGAAGAAAGGAAAACAATGGAACACTGTGTAAGTATTTATTTACATACGTATCTCCATGTCAAATTATCTAACAAGGTAGACTGAAAGAATCAAATTTTAAACATATTTTAATATATTTCTTTCATTGTAAAAGTTGTGGTTTTTTACAAAATTAATATCATAAATTCAAGATTATATCAAAAACTTGATTCTTGTAAAAAAATCCTGAATAATATGAGAAGCTTTCTCTGGAGAATAGTGTAGGCTTCTTTCACTCCCTTTTATAAATGTAACCAATTGTTTTTTCGACCCCATTATATAATTTACAATGCAAATCTATATAACACTACACAAAATGCAACATGCAAGACTGGAGTCATAAGTCCTGAGTTAACTGACAAAAAAAATATATTAAGTAAACATATATAACAACATTTTGATAAGATATATTTGTTTACAGGTTGACTAAACAGCGAGTAATGGAAATAGAATAAAGAAGCCTTTCTATTTATTACATTTTTTGAAATTGTTGATTAAGAAGATTTGTAAGTTAATGCTGAATATTATATTTTTCTTGCTGTTTTTAATGGTTGTGAAAGATTGAAAAATAAATTTTAATTTGTAGAAAACAATTAAGTTTATAACATTATAGTCTTAATGTACCTAATATGTGTAATTTTTAAAATTTAAATTAATAGAAAGTTAATGTTACCTTAGGAAAAAATATTTTACTTGTTGATTTTTTATTTTCAAGTGAAATTCCATACTACTCATACTATATAGTAAACTAATTTTTGATATTGAATTTTCATTACTGATTAATTATGCGAGATAACAAGAGATATTTAAATTGTAGAAAACATTTAAATTTAAAATATAATAGCTTTAATATAGTGCGTGTAATCTTCTTTAAGTTTGTTACATTAGTGAAAATTCAAAGATACATGTTAATAAATTTAAGTCATAAGGTGATAAATTATGAAAATTATTTATCTATTCTGAGAAGTACAAACATTAATAATAATTGTTAGTTTAGTAAAGTAGATGTGTATGTATATTTTTTAAAACTCAAATTTAATTTTCTTTACAAGACTGCTTCATATTACACACTTTTTATAATTATTCATTTTGTATTTTGTGTGATTTATTCATTTTGTAACTTTATTAAAGAAAATAAAAATTATTTCTCAAGACTTTTCCATATAGTAAAATCTATGTTTGGCATTAAAACATTAAATACTATGAATAGTATGTCATTAAACTTATACTTAAAATTAGGCATTGATGACTATAAGTTTCATTTTTATTATATAAAATTATTTAATACTTAGATAGAAGGTTTGCCTAGAGTATATATTTTTTTAAATAAATCTTATACAACACTAAAGTATTTTATTATATCAATAATCCACTAAGTATTGTTACTACCAAAATCACTTCGATTAAAAAACAACAACAAAAGTAACAAAGTTAACACTTCTAAAAGAAAATACTTGTAATTATAATATCGAAGGGTCCTACGTATACTTGTGCAAGTGCAATGACACAACTTTACTAGAGGCCGGATTAAATGTTCTGTAGCTTGTAATCTATACCTTCATATAATAAAATCGTAGGAAAGTCAATGTATGTCCGGGGTAAACTCAAAAAGTACTGCATGGATTTACTTCAAATTTTGCATGAATATTACTAACAGGTCGGGTCAACATATAGGCTACATATTATCACGTTATCACCTACGGGGGAGGAGCTGTGTGGAGTAAACAAAGTCTGCGTGAACAAAGTCACGGGCAACAGCTAGTTTTGACATAAATCAATAGAAGTATTTGAAAATTTGTACAAATTTTCAAATACTTTATTACATTAGGACAAATATAAGGTAATTTTAAGGCTTTTGAGGCAAGAAAATGGTTTCCGTTGTTTTGCAAGTTGCATCTGTATACATAGGATCCGTCAATATCTTCTATTATGTAGTCTTCGCATTTCATCCATTTCAATTATGCCATATGAGGGCATCATTTGTTCTTCTAGGATATTTGTCAGTAATATTAAAAATTCTGCAGTTGAAGTCTTATCTGCAAATAATAATTATATTTTTTATTGACATATATTATTGTAATAAACAATAATAACAAGAACTGACTGCCTTTCTGTATGGTAAATTATCTTTAAATGTAGACAAATATAAAATAATAATGATTGCACATGTAGGTACCTAGGTAATTGAGAACTACATGTGTCATATTGGATATTTTAAGTTATGAATATTACAGAAAATAATACATCATAGTAGTATGTTAATCATACATGGAACTTGGTCTGAAAACAAATGATTAAAACAAATACTTTTTTTGACTAAATATAACTTGAATGGGTAGTAAAAACTCCTTAAATACATAATCAATGCAAGCCTTAGACGAATTGTTATTCGTTTGCATCATTATTCTATGATGTAAGCATTGTTGTTGTTTGTTGGTATGTGGCTGTAAGTATTGTGAAAAGTTGACCACCAAGAAAAGGATTATTACTTGTATCCAGCTGAAATTTAACATACACTTGACATGTATATGTAACATATTAACTGTTTAAAAAAGAAACTCGAAAAACTACAGATAACTTTTGAAAAAATATAACTTTATTGACTTCACCTAAGTCAAATTAGTATTTACTACAAAGATATTCTGTTATTACAGTTAATGAAGTTGGATGGCTGTCATATCTACTAGAAGAATTACAAGTCTCTTATGTTCACTTACCTTTAACTAAAGAGGCATGCCTTGATCGGTGTGTGGCTCTAAACCTCAAAATTCACAAGGGTCTATATTATTTAAACAGCCATGGTTATTGGGTTTATTGAAGCGCTATAGTGATTGGAATGCTCCGTCCGTTGTGTAAAAAGATCACACAAATTTCCTATGTGCCTTCTTTGTATTTTGCAGGCTTGCCGTTAACCGTAGATATTTAGCACATAATAGGTATAATATGGAACTGCCACCACTATTAAATACATATATGCCATACTGCCTGCCTGCCATACATACTACTGCCAACACTGGACCGAAATCTATATTTAATAAAATGAATTTTTTTTTTTTTTCGGAATGTCACAATTGCTGTTAGCCTTAAGGGCTGTTACAGCTTCACCGGTCGCGTGGGCGAGCAGAGTGCTCAGCCAGAATTTAAAGGTGTAGGGCTGTACGCCCTCCGCCCTAAGGGTGTCTCCTGTGAGACCGAACCTCGGCTTAGGGTGGGGTCGTGATTTGCGATGAGAGGGCTAGTGGCATTGTTTTGTCCGTCCGCCGAACCTTGCCCTTGGGCTCGGTTCGCCGAAGGGCGAAACAGGGGTCCTCGTCGCCGCCGGCGGCGACGGTGTCGCGAATGTAGGTGTGTAGTGTCGTCGTGTAAACCGTTGGCCAGAGTTATCGGGTCATCGGGATCGGTAAGGACGTAAAATGAATAGAAATCAAAAAGTTTTGTTATTATTGTATAATTAAAGTATAATAATATGGAATAGTGGATAAGGTTATCAACATTTTAACCAAATTTTAACGAAGTGTCAAATGACAAATCGATAAAATGACAGCAAGACGTTTCGATCGATAGAGAAAATAACTACCGTCGAGTAAAATTGATCATTTTCTCTTCCTTTGAAGTATCATGTCGAATCAAGTGTCAAATGCGTTAGCGAATCGAGAAAGTGACATAAAAGTCGAGAAAACGAGGTCGATAAAATTTTATCGTGTTGCTTATCCTAAGCCTGCAGGTGTCCTCGATAAAAATATTATTATGATAAACAATAATAGTAATAGCAAATTACATACAGGAAAAAAGTCTGAGCAGCATGTAATTATTTGAATTTTACAATGTTTTTTGTTGTTTTGTTGTTTACAATGTTTTAAATGTTATAGTGTAATGTTTGTTTATAATTTAAATAATATTTCTTAAATTAAATAATATTTTTAGTATCTCATAGCTGAATAAACAAAAACTATTTATTTCAGTTTGTTTTTTAATAGAGTAAATCAAAATATTAATGTATGCTGTATCATACATAGTAGAAAATAAGGTACCTAAAAAATTAAACTTTTTAAAACAAAATTGAATATATATTAGGGTGGAGTGAAAAAAAAAAAATTTTTTTTTCTTCTTAGCCTGGGGGTCAAATTTGTAGCTTATAAAAAACAAAAATTTTTGAAAAAAAAATAAAATTTTTTACTCAACATCTTGAGGCAGCCCACTCATTTTTAAAATTAATTACGAGTAAAAATATTTGGTTGCAAAAAAAAAAAATTTTTTGTCTTTTAATGTCTTAAAACATCCAAGAATTGGCAATTATGATCATTTCCAACTCAAATTTTATTCTAGTGCCCTAACGAGGAATGTTACTTTTTTGGATTTTTTTTAAATATTAAAACAATAGTCACAAAAATTTTTTTTAACTTGTGATTTTTAATTGGCATAAAAGAGGATATTTTGAAGTTTTTAGAACGCTTTTAAAAATTTTTTTTTGCAACCAAATATTTTTACTCGTAATTAATTTTAAAAATGAGTGGGCTGCCTCAAGATGTTGAGTAAAAAATTTTATTTTTTTTTCAAAAATTTTTGTTTTTTATAAGCTACAAATTTGACCCCCAGGCTAAGAAGAAAAAAAAAATTTTTTTTTTCACTCCACCCTAATATATATATATATATATATATATATATATATATATATATATATATATATATATATATATATATATATATATACATATATAAAATATTTTCTTACATATAGTTCCTTAAAAATTAATAGTAAGTATAAAAACACTAGCGTAAAATTAAAGAATTTAATTTTACGCTTTATTTAATTTATCGCGACACAGTACGTGGTGTGTTGACGCGACAATGCACTAAGCAGGTAATTGAGTCAATGCGCTTAGGGCTTTCACACAAAAACACGGTAGAACGTCGAGACGTGCTACGACGCGGCATAACATGTAAGAAAATGTGTAAGTGTCTTAAATGCTTGCACTCGATTGCCACTTGATTACGTGAATTAAGCCGCAGGTGATAGTTTTTCGCAATAGACCGATATTGTAGCCACGAGGTTACGGCGACAGAAAAATGCAAGGTGATGGCACAAAATGGGCCAGTCGTCAACAAACTTCAACACCTAATAATACTAATTTTACTTAATCATTCTGTTTGTACATGGCATTTTATAAGCTGCTGGATAGAAAGCAATTTATTCATTAGGTAATAGGGACCTGGGTTATTAAGGCGATTATCTTAAATTGCCTCGTGTTGGTTCCGGGCTCCTTTGAAGAATAGACCAACTGCCGTTCTGCCAGGCAGGTCCTAAAAGGCGACCGATTGGCTATGCGAGTCACTACCATCGTAACTACTAGGTGGTAGAGTTCTGCATTGTCTCGCCCGGGTCTGGTTCCACCGTCTTACCTATTCCTGCCGCAATAGCGTCAGCTGTTAGTTATTGTCGTGTTCCGGTTTGGAGGGTAAGGTAGCCGGTAAACTTATGCACGTGGCATTAGACCTCGCCACAAGATAGCAACGCACCATTAACATTTTTAGTGTCTATAAGCGATGGGTGACTCTTTCCATCAGGTGACCAATCTGCTTGTTTGCTATTTTTTTTTTTTATATCATAAGATAGCAAACAATCTTATGATATAAAAAATATATATACTTATAAAAACATTTTTGAATTCGTGTTGTTGTACAGGACACAATTAAATGTAGATATAATACAACAATAACACAATATTTGCTAGCTAATAACACTTGTCCTATTTCACAATAAGATAATTATATTTAATTTCCAACCGGTTTTGCTTACACAAGCATCCTCAGGGTATTTACAATAATTATTAACTTACTTAATATTAATAATTATTGTAAATACCCTGAAGATGCTTGTTATCAGCTAGCAAATATTGTGTTAAAATGGAGTTTCACCAAGTGCCGAGATAAAAAGTGTAGAATAAAAAACAATAATTTTCTCTTATAGATTACAAAATGGTTGTTACACATATTACGACATAACACAATGCACAAGTGGTATTATAATGTATAACGTACATTAACAATAGTTTGGAACAAGTATAAAACACTAACATGTAATTTGTGACTGAGGTCGTTGATTTTACTCATTTTAAATTTGAAAGTGTTATATACTTAGTGATAGTTGAAATGGATAATTAGCTGAACAGAACCACTTACACAATATATTTTCTCTCACAAAATAATTACTCCATATACCAGACCTTGATTATATTTTAAATGTTGAAAGGCAATATGGAACTTTAATTACATAACAATTACACCTACATTTATGTAGGTCTATAAATCAATAATGACGTTCTAAAAAATAAATAATAGTTGAGAAGCGTGGAGTGCTTTTTAAGATATCTATTGACACCATGCACCCCACGCTTTTTTACAATGAAATACATTTTTTTCTTATTTACACTATTATTAATATAAATTTATCTTTCAATTTTTGTTTGGTTTTTATAAAAGCGTGTTTATTTTTTTTTTATATTATTTATTTTTAATTTTTTAGCACAGATAAAACTGACCGAGTAAAGAAACACAAATCGCTAATCCTGAAGTTCCTGGTAAATATAACATGACTAATCGACAATGACGATGCAATAAATAATATTATTGCATCGTCATTGCTCCTTGATAAGACTGCAAAGTTTCAAATTAATCGGATGATTTAAGTGCCTCAAATCCATGTTCAAATTTTCTGTTACATATTATCATACTCGTAAAAACATACGAACCAAGCCGATAATAACGTGTTAATATAGTTTTAATTTTGATTTATTTCTCTTCAAAGTGGAAAAAAATTCGTCATATATATATATATATATATATATATATATATATATATATATATATATATATATATATATATATATATATATATATATATATATATATATATATAACATTAATATAATAAAATGAATTTTACATTATAACGTTTGTTTTTCATTATTTAAATAATAACTTCAGTGTCTTATTATTGTAAAAATGACGACTACTTATTTAAATTTGTTTTATTGGAACGAAATTCCTTACAGCAGGCTTAGAGGGAATAGGGATTTTGCTGCGCGACCGAACTGAAAAAAATGTGATAGTAAAACCGTAAGAAAAAATCCGTGGAAAAAAGTGCGTGGAATAAAACCGTTAAATGAGACGTGTGCAGGCGCGACAGTCGCATACACAAGCGAGTAGTGCCGTATAGTCGAAGGAACTTCGTTCCTACCTGGTGTCCCACGACACCACATCATTTATTATAATTACGTTATATATATATATATATATATATATATATATATATATATATATATATATATATATATATATATATATTGAAATTTATGATGTTTTTTTTAATATTAAGTCAACATAAGGGGCCATCCATATAGTACGTCACACGAATTTTAGGACTTTTGAACCCCTCCCCCCGTCCTTGTCACAGGTTGTCACATTTTTATAACCCCCCCCCTCCTGATGTGACGTCACAAATTTCATAAAACCGAAAAAACAAACAACTAGTTAGAAAATAATAAACGATTAATTATATTAATTAAAGATAAAAAATTTAATTATCGAGTGTCCATGGACTTTGGATCCACTCTTTTATATCAGCTATTACTGGTAAATCAGGCACTTTGCGTTTTAGTATTTTAAATTTTAACATGTGACGTCACAAAACTATTGACCCCCCATACCCCTTGTCACACGATGTCACACTTCGGTGATACCCTCCCTCCCCATTAACGTGTGACGTACTTTATGGATGGCCCCTAAGGAGAAAAAAACAATATTTTAAATAAAAAATACGGTGTATTTGGGATTTAAAAAAGAGACTTTGTATCAAGTTTCGTGAAAAAAATCTATTTTTGTAGGAGATAAAAATAAAAAACCAAAACATCAGTTTTTCAAATTTTTCGCATAATTTTGATTCCTTCAAAGCCCCCTCCTCACACTTCCCAAACTCAAATCGCCCGTAATTTATTTTTCCTCTTATTAAGACTTTATTTTCTTCCTTTCTCAATAGGTTTCATCCTACCATTATTTTCTTTCATTTTTATTAATTTCAAAGCGATCGGCCCCGATCTATCATATCTAGTACTAGCTGACCCACGCAGCTTCGCCCGCGAGTAGATTAAAATATAGTCCAGATAGCTTTTCATACAAATTTCATCCCCTATTTCAACCCTTTAAGGGTTGATTTTTTTAAAAAAATAGCCTATGTTTGACCCCGGCACTTCAACTACTTTCATGCATTTTAATGAAAATCGGTAAAGCGCCTTAGCCGTGAAAGCGTAACAGACAGACAGACTTTATAATATTAGTATGGATACGTAAGAACTTATAATCAAATATAAGTACTTATAGACATTATAATATGTAAGTACTATTTAATAAATTAACTCTGATTTTTCTTTTTTAAATTTAGTAAACTTTAAAGGTTTTTTTATTTAAAAAGATTTACGCGTAGGTACTTAGAATTGCATGGAAAGAAAAATAATTCAAAAATTAAGAAATTAATCTTCTTCTTCTAAAAAGTCTTCAATCACGATGATTTATTATTTTCAATATTTTGAATAATTCTGATTGACGTGCCCGTCGGTTTATCTGACACCGACTTCAAATAATAGAGAAACCAAAAAAGACGTTCTCTACAACTATTCATAAGCACATCGTGTAAATCTGATAATGCACTGCAAACCTGGCACGTCACCAATATCCTAAGCAAGCATTTTGCGTTGTGATGTAGCCCGCTCCGCCCCGCTTCGGTCCGTCATAGTGTGCATTATCCTTTAATCGTAGATTATCATCTTACTTGCCTTACGAAGTTAAAGTTTCAAAAGTACAAACAATTTTGGAAAAATGTCAATTACCTTATTTTTCGATAGCGCGACCGTTTATCTACCTACAAATTTAATTTCGGATATACCTAACTTTTTATTTATTCATCAAAACATTCTAAATAATCAAACGTTATGAGGTACAATTGAGGTACTAAAGATTTACGGAGAAATTAAATTGCTCACTCGTTTTGATCCAAATGAAATCAATGACGTCAGCATGTCTGAATATTTTCTTTTTCACATTTTTCTCGGTCGCCTTTTACGACATGCCTGGTAGAACGACAGTTTGTCTATTCTAAAGAGCCCAAACCAACACGTGGGAATACATCAATAAACATATACATTTTCTTATTTACAAAAAGATTTAACAATCTAAATAATATTTTTCTATTAACAATCCAAACGAATTCTAAAGTAGATATGTATTCTGTATACCAATAATTTAGTAGCCGCCATTGTTAAAAATTATATGTACAAACACGCATCGACACTAAGTAATCATTACTATCCGGTCGATAATAAGTCTCTGAAGTCATTCCGCGCTAAAGAGTAAAGTGATTCAACGCCATGACAGCAATTTCATGATTGATGCGAAGTCTAAGTGGACTATAATGGTCACAAAATGTTCAAACGTATTAGTTTGAATATTGAAACCACAAGGCATTATTTTATCGCAGAAATTACTTACCAGTCGTCTATTGGTAAATTTAATGTGATGGATCCTCTCAGTACGTCACCATAACACAAATAGCCAAAGAAGCCTAAAGTGCTGTAGAAAAATACGATGGCAGACATAGCAACAACCAAAACACTGGGACACCCCAAAAAGTTTTGTGGCCTCTTCATAGCGTTTTCTATAGGCATCACTACTCCAATTCCTTCCATTGCAAAGATAACTGTCCTAAAATAATAATAAATAATTTCAAGGCTCTGTGTTTATTAGTCCGGTATAAGATAAAAGGTAGTGGCACTAAAATTCATCATTAGTATTGATCAGTAGTTTTGCGTTTATTCCATTAGAAATTCAGGTCAATTGTAATGGATCAATTAGAACCGAGTGAGTTATGTTGTTACAAAAATATAAAAAAAATATAATAAAATAAATTACCCAAATTTGGATCCGAATCTAATACTTTAAGTTTGTTGATTCCGATACTAACAGATCTATAATTATGATTTGAATTTAAGTTAATTATAATACAAGTTAAAAACTACCCACGGTATTGAACTCGTATTTTATATCATACTATAATTGCATGACCCTCGGGTTTGTGTTCGAAACGTGTACGTATGCAATCATCACACTTCAATAAATATATTGAAGAATGCAATATGTACGATACGATTGATTCCGTAACGAGTTGTAATACTAGTATTATACATTATGTATTTCACAACATTTCATGACTAATGTGGGTTAAAATTGTGTCATCTAATTGATGTACGAGTACACCGTGATTTAAATCTATAGTGGGTCCATGGGGGAAGAAATTATAAACTGTTCAATTAATACTTACGATATAAAGGCAGGGTATCTCGCTGGATCTCCAATAGCAGTTCTATTCTTAAAGCTGAGTTCGCTTCCAAAAATATAATATAAGCATATGAGATAGGTAAGTACGAGAAACAAGTTTGCAAGTATAGAAAAAAGAGCCAGCCATTTCAAATACTTCACTTGGCACAACAAGCACAAAGGTACTAATGTGATCAAACAATAATATTCTACTGGTAAATCAAATTCAGGCGCGTATCTGTCGACTAACTGAAACATCAAAAAAATAACAAAACAATAATTTATAAATTAGTGTACGAGTAAAAAGGAAGATCTATTAATTAAATCATACATTAAATTAACTCTATTTTCATTTTATTTATAATATATTTTCATCTTATTTATCATATATTTTAACTTAATATTTCACAAACGAGTTCTTTAACCGAAAAATTGTTTTCACAAACCCACAATATTTTTTTAAAACCGTATCCAACGATACCTTACACTATGTACTCATACTCGTGTACTCTACACGTGAAAAAATGTTTAACATCCCCACTTTACATGTAGGGGTGGTAACGTCCCTAAAACATAAATAAATAAATAAAATATTCACGAGACAAATTACACTGACTGATCTAACCTCAAAGTAAGCAAATTATTTGCTTGTGTTATGGGTGTTAGTCAACGATACTAATACATATAAACACAAGAATATATTTAATAAACACCCAAACCCGGAAATACTAACATTTATGCTCATCACACAAATGCTTGTCCCCGTCGGGGATCTAACCCGTTGATCGCGTAGTCAGGGTCACTAACCACTTCACCAACGGGACGGTCAAAAAATATTTTCCCTAAAAAATATTTTTCAAAATTTTGTTACCATTTTGTTGCCGTGATTAATATGTATATTCATGCCAAATTACAACTTTCTAGTACCCACTAAGGATCTCTGAGTTAGATTGAGGACGGACTGACGGACTGACGGACGGACAGACGGATGGACGGAAATGGCGAAACTATAAGGGTTCCTAGTTAATTTCGAAACCCTAATAAAAACGAGCGAGTCTTACATTAGTCGCGTATAATATATATATATATATATATATATATATATATATATATATATATATATATATATATATATATATATATATATATATATATATATATATATATATATATATATATATATATATATATATATATATATATATATATATATATATACAGGGTATAACAAAAATAAGCACTAATACTGAAGGAGCGTTTAGGATGTGTGGTTAGCTCTTTAATTATACATTTTTAATAAATAAAAACTATGAAATTTCTGAGAAAATGAATGTCAAAGTTTTTTTTCAAAATGATCTGTGGCAGCCCTGAAGTATAGCACGCAGTAACGTACGCGCACGGTTTACGCAGCTATGAAAGGTCACAATCATATGATAGATGTCAATGAACTGCTAGACGCACAACAAAGTACTAATTACTTGACAGAGTAAATAATGTAGATATTATTTAAAGAGTTTTTTTATATTTTTTTCTACCAGGACTGATGTTGGAATAAACCCATGAGGGTCCTTAGTTTGATTACCAGGCTGGACAATTTGATTCATAGGTAACTTAACTGGGTTTTGATAGCCATAATTATTACATTATGTTAAAAAAAACACTGTCCGACTATTGGTGTCACTCGATAGCATATTACGATCATATTAAAATAATTATTAATTACTATACTCATATTCAATAAAAAAAAACTCATAAAATTTTATTAATCGTAAATACCTACCTAGTAGTCTCATACCTAGTTTACGTAAGGCAAACCTGCGGCTATTAGGCATTTCATGCAGGAAAATCTCCCGCCTGGCAACAAAATTATATCAGCTGTGTACCTAAAATTTATTGTGACCTGGATTATTATTTCTAACTCTGAGTGAAACTATTAGTTTGGTACATACATTCTAAAACAATCGTGGCAAATAATCCAATATAACTAATTAAGGTATCTTTTTGTTATGAAAACACATTACATACATTACTTCATCACACAATATCCACCTTCAAAGTCAACTATTCACATGTGTTTTCAGTGTAGGTACCTAAATCTATTCCGTGATTCATAGGCATTTTACAATGTATTATCTGGCATGGTTTCAACTTACAAACTGTTTTAATGGCATAATACTTACCTCTAGTACCTACCCTGTTTGCTTCTAACTTCACATAACAAGGTGTCTAAATAGGTAATTAGTTTTTGAGCAGGTAAATCATAGCTATTATCACTTTTTTTACACACAATCCTAAAAACTTAGTAAAACTTTCTCGTTGATAACACGACACTTCGCAAAATAAATATGCATTATCATTAAGAATTAAGACACAACACAACCTTTTATAAGCATTTTTGACAAATAAACCTACGCATTGATTAGCCTAGAAGTCCTTTGATTTGAAGTATTACCGACATCGCGCTAGGCGTCTCAACACCAAGCGCCCGACTTAAGGCCTTGCTCACACACACTACTGAATATTTTCCGCGGGAATTTTAATTGCGCAAATTAATTTTCGTTACATATGAAATTTGACATGGCTAGCACTGCTAAAAAAATGTCAAGAATCGGAATGTTCCCGGTGAGTTGATAGGCTCGTTTGTCACTATCACTACATGGCTGATGGAACTTAGTACCAACCTAAAGTTTGTTTTAGGTGCGCCTCTTCTTACCTTTTTTTATGTTATTGAGATAGGCAAACTAGCAGACGTGCCACCTGATGGTAAGTGGTCGACGTCGCTAATGAACAAAAATGGGATACCTGGGCTGGAACTAGCCCAGGTATTCCATTCATGTGTTAGAGACATAAGATGTTAAGATCCTGAGACATAAGATGTTAAGTCTCGGTGCCAGTAATTACAGTGCCTGTCTTGCCCTTCTCTCCGAAACACAGCAAAGCTATTTCACGGGAGAAATTGGCAAGACCTTTCTAAATAGTAGTTATTTCAGGAAAAAGATAATTTTTGCCTACGTTTTTTTGATTACATTTTAGATCAAAGATTTTATAAAATACTAGCCGTTGCTCGCGGCTTCGCACGCGTGGTTAGAGTTTTTTGTGAATGTCAAAAATAAACCACGCAAGCGAAACCAACGAAAACTATTGCTAATTTTAGCGATTGCCGGGATTACATATCAACCTGTTCATTCATTCAGAAAAATTAATCTTTTTCATCAAAATATTGTTTATCATACTGGAAATGAAAAAGTATTAAGTTAACTTTAAAGCCGCCGCCGGTCGTTTGTACAGGCCTTTAGAACTTACACGTGTTTTGCGGCTTATACAAAGTGCAACGAAACGCTTTGATTGGCGAAAAGACCACTTTCGGAAAGAGACAAGACACTCCCTTTTTTCTGCCATTTTGTTTTTATGTAAAATCATACTAATATGTAGTTCCGTATAGTTTTAGTCAACATTTTTGTCACTTTTATGATAAGAGTGATGCCGGTTTAGGCGTTTGTTCGTAAGGTACTGGGTTCGATTCTCAGTTCGCCTGGTAGAATGGAGGGTAATTCTTCTTAAGGCACTCAAACTAACACGGGAAATGATTTTTTTTTATTTATGGTGCAAGGGGTCCCACCACCACCTTCGGGACCCAAGACAACCTGACTGCTGTACAATGAAAGAGGTCCTGGCACCGGCTTCCTCCAGAGAGGTTCGGAGGTTAGACGACAGTCGCTACGGCAAACTCAAACTCGTTCCTAGCGCAAGCGTGGAGAATAACCGGAATAAACTCTAAGATGAAGAAGATTATTTTTAAATTTGTTTCACTGAACCCTAATTAGTTCGGAAAAGTACCTAGATAATTGTAAAGGAATTTTTATTTTTTTATTCAGTTGCCGTTTGTCTTTGGAGAGCGTAACTATTGCTATTATTGCCGATTTTTTATGAATCTTACTTAATACCCATTGATTGGAAATCGCGATTTTAAAAATGCCACGTAGAAATAATAATGACCGTCACCTTTACACTAATAGTGAATTTTACGAAATGATGCTATGTGTTGGTGCTGCTAGGAATGGTAGCATTAATGAAGCGAGGGAGATTTACCGACAACGGTTTATTGATGGAAGGCCACCAGCAGAACAACGTCATTTACCTCCGTACTCAGTATTCCATAACATGTGTTTACGACTTCAGCGTACTGGTTCCTTCCACCGCGAACGAAACGTTGGACGTCCTAATTCAAGAGTAGGTACTGCTATTGAGACTCGAATTCTAAATCATTTTGACGAGAATCCTCGGACCAGCACACGCCGATGCAGTGCTATGTTAAATGTAAACCATATGGTGGTGTGGCGTACTCTGCAGGATGATGGACGACATCCCTACCATTTTTCAAGGACTCAGGAGATAGGACTTGCAGACCATATGCCCAGAATGGACTTTTGTAGGTGGTACCAGAACCGTGCTGAAGCAAATCCCGAATTTGCTTTTAATATTTTATGGACAGATGAGGCTTCTTTCACAAGAAATGGTGTGCTCAATTTGCACAACGAGCATGTGTGGGCACATAATAACCCGCATGCCTCGAGTGAAAGTAGCTTTCAGCACCAGTGGAGAATTAATGTCTGGGCAGGCATCGTTGGGGACTATGTTTTGGGGCCGACTATTTTACCTCAGGGTCTTAACGCTCAAAGGTACCTACAACACCTGAGAGAGGATTTAGAAGAACATCTGGAAAATCTTCCACTGAATGTATACCGTAATATAATTTTTCAGCACGATGGAGCACCCGCTCACTTTGCACGCCCTGTGCGTGATTATTTAAACGATCGATTTGCAGAGTGGATAGGTCGAAGTGGCCCGGTGCCTTGGCCACCTCGTTCTCCAGATCTCACGTGCCTAGACTACTTTTTATGGGGTTATGTGAAAAATAAAGTTTACTCTGTGGAATGTCATACACGTGAAGAGATGGAAGGTAAAATTAATGCAGCATTTAGGTCCATAACCCCACATATGTTGCATAATGTAAGGTTATCAATGTTACGCAGAACTGCTCTTTGCATTGAGAAGGGTGGTGGTCATTTTGAACCTTACTTATAAATTAATTTGAAGACAGTGTTGTTTTATTATTGCCTGTAAATAGTGAATTTGGATTAATGTATAATAATTAATCAGTGACGAAAGTGATATGTAAAAAATTGCTTATTAAATGTGTGTAAGTACAAGTACGCGGTATTCTTCATGTCTATGTGTGCGTCACGCTATTCATTCAACGTGTTGCTGACGTCACATCACTTCCATCTTCAAGGTAGGGGTGTGAAAATAAACTTTAATTTCTTATTTTACTAAATTTATATGAAACAAAAAATGTGTGCCTTTTGGTATAATATTTTACCAGGTGTTTGTTTAGTTCATGTACACGTATACCCTTGAAAGTTAGTGCTTATTTTTGTTATACCCTGTATATATATATATATATATATATATATATATATATATATCATACGCGACTAATGTAAGAGGAGAGTAAGGATAACATGTCAGATATTATATATAATATCTGACATGTTATCCAATATCCTACGCCAAAATTGAGATGAAATGTGTGTGAAGTCAACGACTTCTATGTTACGTTCGTACATTAATCTCCTTGTTTGAAGCCAATTTATTCATCATTATATTAACTGAATCTATACATATAATAAAATCGTAGGAAAGTCTAGTATATTCTAGTATATTCTAAGCTAGTATATTCTAAGCATGAAAATATATTCTGTAATTCTTATTAAGGCGTGCGTTTGCTTGCGCTAGTTTACCGCCACCGCACGCGCTCATTGTTCAAATCAAATAACGCGCGCTTTCTCGCTTTCCTGCAACCAATTTTCGTCTTTTTTCCAAAATCACTCTCACAAATAATATCCAGCAACCAAGAGGAAAAATGTTACACAACAGTATATCTAAGTATAATTTATAGATAAATACGATACGATAGATAAATATAAGGTAAATAATACGTATATTTACAAATATGTGTTCTACTGGGTTTTAAGCAAATATCTAAATATCTGCAGTAAATTAATGTGATTCTTATTAATTCTTAAAATCGTATTTATTTGTATAATTTAGTCTTACAAATGAATACGATTTATAATAGCTGCAAATATAATTATTTATGAAATCTAAAAGCTTTCATTAAATTAATGTTAATAAATCAGTATCATAACAATGGCATTGTCAACAATGGAAGCTTGTAGCACTTATTTTACTGATATCTTTGCAAGAGCAATGTGACATCATATTTGCCTTTTTTATTGACTAAGACCAATTTTTTAGTATTTTTTTTTAAATTATCAGAATGTTAAAAAGTTTTCCGTTATGAATTGTTATATGAGATTTATAGCAAAACAGTTATTTGTTATTTACATATTATTCTTTAAACTTAAAAATTCTTCACCAAAATTAAAAGTTTCATGATTCCACATTATTGAAGTAAAGAGGAAATAGGTCTGTGTATTTTATTTATGCAAAATATATTGTATTTGCTCACAATTCCCGTGCTGATCTCGACCTTCTTTAATGAAAGACCACCTGCCATTCTGCCAGACATTTCGTAAAATGCAAACCATTGACCTAACGTGTTATTATTCGATACTAATAAATAATTTAAAATGAGTCACGATTGACTACTAGGGGACAGAGTTCCGCAACTAAATCGGGTTTGGTACCACCTTTTTACGTATTCTTGCCGTAATAGCATTAATGCTTTTCATATATTTTTATTTCATATATTATAAATATAATAAAATATGATTACCTGTTTGACAGAGTCCGAAATTAAAACAGTGTAAATGCAACAAACGCCCACGTACGTCGAAAGCAATGAAAATTCGGCGAACCCACTGGAAAAGTAATTATCAATTAATTTTTTTTATGGTTCCTACTTCAAAAATATTATTTCAAAGTACATAAGGTTTCGAAAATAAGTTTAAAAATCATAACTAGGTATTCGTATTCTTTTAATTAGCTGTATCCTGAAATACGCGGAGTTATTTTAACTAGCCCAAAAATTATGTAAACCAATTAATCCTGAAGGCCATGCATGAAAGGTCCCGCTAAATTAAGATATTGTAAGCTCAAAGGAGTAAAAAAGGAGTGAGGATGATGAGGGTCCATATATAGTTCGCCTAGAAACCATCGCATGTTGATAGATGCTAATAGTATAATATATTGTTAATTCTTCTAAAATGTACATTGCATCACGGACACTTTTTTAATTCACGTCGCAATATATCAGTAACATTAGTTTTATGACTTCCAAGTATGTTCCTTTAAAAATTGTACTTGTTATTAAAAAGTCTCCGTTAAATTTAAATATGAGCTTATTTAACATTAATTAATAAGAATCTAATTAAATAATTTAAAATAAGCTCATATTTATTTATTATTATTTATATTTATATCTAATTATTAGGTAATTTCGGCTGGTTTATATTATTGTAGAACTTCTAGGCCGATCTCAGTAGTCTCCTTTATATATGTACAAGTACAGTTATAAATTCAATAAAGGTTTATTTTGCCGTTTATATATTATCCTAGATATTGAAAGAATATAATATGACATATAACTTAAAAAACTAATTTTTGAGCTAAGTAAAAAAAAAATGTTAAAATTCACTATTTTAATTTCTGAAAAGCTGTATATTTTGAACAAGATGGTTACTTTTCTTCAGTTTTAAAATGTCTCAACTAGAAAATTGGTTGGTTGAAAAATGACGATGTAATGTCGAAAAGACACTGTTTTTTTATTACATATATATATATATTTAGAAATCCTTAACAGACAAACGATTTTTAGCGCAGTGTTTAATTTTTTAACGCAACATTTAATCAGCTTTTTTAAAGAAAAGTGCTGATTAAGGTTGAAATTACTTAATTATTTAATTATTAAATTAAGTAACCAACCAGGCCCTTAATATGGAAATTATTTAAAAAACCAGAAAAGTGCGAATCGGACTCGCCTACCGAAGGTCCCGTACAAATTTGTAGGTACATATTATAAAAAGTTAGTTCGAGTTTCGCAGTTTTTGTCGATCTTTTCCCGACATTCAGTTTCAAAAACATATATACTTTTAAAATAAAAATTATATTTTTATGATTTAATGCCAAATGTATATCCTTGTACTTGTAGTAGGTATACGGCGATGTTACTTGTCAAAGGATTTTGGTGAGATCAGCCTAAAATTATTACAAAAATATAGCGTCAGTCGAAATTATTAAATTAATTTAATTTACAATAAGTCAATATTAGAATTCAACGGACACTTTTTAGTAGCAAGTTAATTTTAAAAAAATTTTAGAAAGTCGTGAAACTAAACAAACTTGTACGCTTTTTCTTATTTCTAAATCAAACAAAGATTTTTCTTTTCTGCCATCAAGTTAACACTTTCTTTTTTTTTGTGACCAATTAAACAAATCATAAAAATGCCGGGTAGGTAAACCCAAAATTTTAAACAAACTATTGTATAAAATACAACAAAAATGAAAATTTTTATTATTATATATATATAAAAAAAAAACAAAAAAAAACAAGTATCATCTATTTTTTTAACTTTCAAGTGGTTAAAATCAAATAATCTTTACGATGAGTGATATAAAAATTAATTATATTTATGTTGACGATATATTGCGATATGAGTGGCTTAAAATGGAATGTAACAATTGTAAATTCAAGTAAGTAATATTAATCTTTGAAGGAGTTTCGTGAATTTTAGAATTATAAAAAGTGTCCGTGATACAATTTATATTTTAGAAGAAATTATTAGTATTACAATACGGTAAGCAGCTATCATTATGTGTTGCGTTTTAGGCCAAATTTGTATGAAGCCTCTTCATTCTCCTTTCATAATTCCAAATCTATCCTATACAATTTCAAAGCTTCAAGGGACTGTATACCTACCATACCAGTGTATGACTTTAATTTCAACTCGATACCTCTACGTGTTCTCGAGATAAAGGGTTTTGAAAGATAAGAAGACAGACAGACGGCCAATGAAGTGAGATAAGGGTTCCGTTTTTTCCTTTTGAGAAACAGAACCCTAAAACATTGTTTCGCTGACACTTTATTGAGGTTTTTTCATTTCTCAAAATCTTCTAAGTCAAATCGGTTCAATTTTTCAGGAAGTCTAAGTTTGGCGGAACGCAATCGAATACCGTAATCCCGATTATCCGATTACGCAACCGCATTTCGATCGGTTAAGTCGTTAAAAAATTGTGAGAGGTTTACATACTCGTATATATACACAGGTACGCACAGGGATATCAACCTCGTCACCTTCCCACTTTCAGCAATCCACCATGTAGGCAATACATGCATTCATGCAATCAAGCGCACAGACATACAAAATATCTCTAACCTATTCGTAACTGATTTTCAGAACATAGCGGAATTGTTTTGTCCTATCCTATATCCTATATGTAACTACAATTATGTGAATTTATTGAATACACTAAAATAATGATAACGCTGCTGGATCAAGCTGATGAAATTCGGTCAAATAAAATAGGAACGAACAATTTCTGGCGACCAGAGCAACCACCTAGGGGCACCAAACTAGTAAAACTACTAGGCGGACGTCTTGTCTGTCTCTTAATGCGTGCTTATCATCCGAGAAGAGAAGTGTTTATCTTCCGAGCACACCTGTAGCTAAGTATGTGCATCTTTCAAAAATTTTAATTTTTTTATTATTAAGCTAGTTGTTAAACAGTTACATGTTTGAAAACACTTTAGGCATTCGATGACAGCAACTTTGAATTGAGCTCTGATAGACTATGCAGCCAGTCAATTTTCGTTGACCATTGAGTCTTGCTGACAGTGTTTGGTATAATTTCCTTACCAATTCCTATCAGTAAAACCTGACGCTTTTCTTTTGTTTTAGCACTATCGTGTTTTGATTTTGATTTAAGGTTGTGGAGTGATGATACACAATTGTAAAAAAGAGTACATCTTTCCAGTCTGAGAAGGCGTGCTACGTTTTTTTTTTGTGTATGTCTAGTGTAACTGAAAAGCATTAGAATATTAATGTGGCACCGCAGGTCGATACCACTGGAGAGATTAGTTGTAGAACCAGTGGGCCAACCCTGATAGTGGTGACGTCGTAACAGTGGAGGATGATGACGTCTCCCGCATAACGAATGTGTACGAAAAGAAGATCTTACCAGCCAAGCAGAAGAAAAAAAATCTTTTTTTAGGGAAGCGCGTTCCATCTTATGCAGCATCTTAGCTTACCTTCAGGCGAGATCGTGGTCATGCGCTTCCCTATTGATACTAAAAAAACAAGGTGTACTGCCTGGGAATCGAAGTCCATTTGGGAAGCGTTAAAACTTAAGTATGTATTGCGTACAAGATAAATAATTGTGATTTAGGATTTTATTTTTGAAGTTCATTGTTTTCTGCTTGAACTGGAATCGCTATAGTTTATATATCGCTATTGATTAAGATTTGTTAAAGCGCAAATAGTTATTACTTTTACGAGAACTTATGTGATTACTTATGCTGTTGTAGATATAAACATTGTTTAGCTGCTATACAGTTGTAAACATTGTATCCTGGAAATAAAACATTACATTGACTTTCAATGTTACAGTTCACGAACATCATTTTTTGTTACATATACATTATCCGCAAGGCAAATCAAGAATAATCAGTCACGATTCACGAAGTACTAAACACATTTAGCAATAATAAGTGCCGTGTAGGCGAACCGTTCGGTAGTTTTTGTGTGATTGCGTAACAAACATCCATCCATCCGAACATCTATATGATTTATATCTTATAAATCCATATTATATAACACTAATATACATTAGTTTTTTTTATAATATAACATGCAAACAAGCAGATAGCTTTTCTGATGGAAAGATAGAAATCATCGCCTATAGATACAAAATATGTTAAAGGTGCGTAGCTATCCTTGTGGCGAAGTCGCCTGCATAAGTTTACCGGCTCCTTTACCCTTCAAATCGGAACACAATAATGACAAGCACCGACGTTATTCCGGCAGGAATGTAAGGCGATGGTACCAAATCCGTGCGAGACCATGCAGAACACTAGCCACGATGGTAATGACTCGCATAGCAAATCGTTCGCTTCTTACGAACTGTCTGGTAGACCGGCAGATGGTCTTTTCTTTAAAGGGAGCCCGGATCAGACACGGGGTAAAATAATTATTATACATAATTGTGTGCAAAAGTGCCATAATTTATATGAATAAAGAAATAGCGATTTTCGTAATTATTCTGGGATAAAATGAACATCACCTACTCGTCATGCTATCTTCTTTAAAGCTTTTATGAAACAAGTTTATAAGATGCTAGATCTTAGTTGGCAGTTCCTCATTTTTGGGTTCCGTAGTTCAAAGGTATTATTCTGGAATACGAGTTAATTAGCTATGAAATTAATATTCTGTCCTATAAAGTTGATTTTCAAACCACAGTAATTTGAAATATAAAAACAAGTAACAAAAATTTCTTAACTTTATATGTCCCTATTTTGTCCCTATTATGTCACTATTTTGCGGGTATGTTTTTAAAGTTTTGTTTTCTTTAACTTGAGCTATTATGAATATTTAAAAAAATAAAACAAAAATTGGTCTAGCCATTCTAGCTAGAGAGATCATTAGTCTATTAATGAAAAGCATTTAATTCTGAAGATGTTTACATGTTTGGATGTTTCGTTGCTGAGCAATAAATCAGATTTTTTTTATATCATAAGGTAGCAAACAAGCAGATGGGTCTCCTGATGGAAAGAGTCTACCGTTACCTATAGACAGCAAAGGTATTAATGGTGCGTTGCTATCTTGTAGCGAGGTCTAATGCCACATGTAGTCGTTTAATCTTATCCTTAGCTTATTTGTTTAGAAAACTGGCACCAAAAGCTTTAAATGCTTTCAGAGGCACGAGAGCACTATTCACATTTAGCGGTCAAGCATCATCATACATAAAATTCATGGAAATTCTAAATCGCGCTACAACAGCTACTTATTTTGCAACACTATGTGTATAAAAGTTTTTACGCTTCTCAAAAGGACCACGGTTCTTAGGCTGGCCATTGCTTAGCTGGAAAGATGTTTTCTTCTCCTTGTTTGACGTCACCAACCTCCATAGTGGTGATGTCACCTCGATAATCATCACGCCTACGCAACCTACCCGACTCCAGACTGATACTTAACATTTTCAAGTTAGAAAATATCCTAATAACACAATTGGTCCGTTCCGGGAACTAAATACGGAACCTCTTTGCTTAGGATTAAACCTTTTTACCATTAAACGTAACAATCATACTCCAGTTAGTTGATATTTACATGTGTATTAATTCTGACTCTTCAAGTCTTCTCTTTAACAAGCGAAAAATACAAGGCTCTTTCCATACGTATAATAATTAATAATACAAGTAAATAATATTATAAAATTAATATTGTAGCATACCTGGCGAAAGTTGCGAATGGTCGAACTCGCTTAGGGCCATTTCGAAATACTGACTTGCAAGTTTCTGCATAACCAAGTTGAGGTGTTTGCTCTAATTTGCAGCATTCAATGGATGTCTTAACCTTGTAATTATAAATCTCAGTGTTATACGTCGCTCGTTGATTACATGTTTTATGTGTGTAAGCTGTCACTATCTTGTTTATTTTTCCCAAGTATATAGGCAAGGCAGCATTTAATACTAACCAAATAGGAATTCACGAAAATATTGGATAGTTAAATAGAGCTGTGATTTTTTAAAAATTACGAAGGCGAGTGAAGGTTATATACGTGATAAGAGATAACACCTTCAAGAGTGACCGTGAATTCTTTTTGATGTCATAGATAGGAAATAAGAAAATTGCTCTCTTGATGAAAACAGAAAACAGAAATAAAGTCGTTTTAATTTTTTTTCAGTAATGCCTTTAACCAACCTATATGCCTCTTTCGGATCGGACAGGGTTTTCTTTACACACTGTATATATCTATACATCTACACAAATAAATAAAATTGAAGTGTATGTATGTAATATTAAAATAACCGTTTTTTACTAAATGCATATGGATGGGCACACGGCACAAATACCAAAATAACATTTTTTACAATTTTTGTCTGTCTGTTGGTCTGTCTGTCTGTCTGTTTGTTCCGGCTAATCTTTGGCTGAATCGATTTGACGGGGCTTTCACTGGCAGACAGGTGAACAGACTAGGCGAATCGGGCTGAAATTTTGTATCAGCGTTTCGCATGTGTATGTAACTGAGTTAATTCATTGAAATTATGGCGTGAAAAAGTAGCTTTGAACCGCTTTGATTTTAAAAATCTTGGCGTTTGGTTGGGAATTCCAAATTTTTGGTTTGCGTTTGCGTACATATTTTGTCCGTCTCCCAGTCACTTTAGTTACCATACATCTCTGGTATGGTAACTAATGTGATAGTGGAGTAAAACAAAATATGGTGTATGGGGGTAAATGTACCTGCTTAATATAAATAAATAAATATTCACGGGACAAACTACACTTACTGATCTAACCCCAAAGTAAGCAAATTATTTGCGTGTGTTATGGGTGTTAGTCAACGATACTAATACAAAAAAATACATATATAAATACAAGAATATATTTAATAAACACCCAAACCCGGAAATACAAACATTGATGCTCATCACACAAATGCTTGTCCCCGGTGGGGAATCGAACCCGAGCCCTGTCAATCGCGTAGTCAGGGTCGCTAACCACTTGACCAACGGGGCGGTCATATGGTGTATTATATTGACAGTTTATGCAATAGGCTAATTGACTTATTTAAAAAACTTTTCATTGTTTATTTTTTGCTGTACTCAGTTAAAGGAAAGTATGGAATGGCCTTACAATTTTAATTAAATTAATTAATCTATTTTTAAAACTGCTTAGTTCTCGTCGCACTCAAAAAACGCTATTTGCCATGATGTGACGTTACACAATTTTGAAATTTGAAAAATCACTTACTTTTAAAACATTTTTCTAGCATTATATTAAGTCGATAACCAATAGCAAGTTTACTGCTTTTTAAACTCATTACTAAATTGAAATGGCTTTCGCTAAAATACATTTGATTTTTTGAAATAACCATATATTGTGGCGAGGTCTAATGCCACATGCATAAGGTTACCGGCTACCTTACCCTCCAAACCGGAGCACGACAGTAACCAGCACGGATGCTATTGCGACAGGAATAGGTAAGGCGTTGGTACCAGACTCGGTCGAGCCGATGCAGAACTCTACAACCTAGTAGTTACGATGGTAGTGACGCAAATAGCCACTCAGTTGCCTTTTACGACCTGCCTGGCAGAACGTAATATTTGGATCCTTTGAAGAAAAATACGTAATATTTGGCTCCTTTGAAGAATACTTCAAAGGAGCCAAATATTACATATTTTTGCATTTTCATATGATAAAGTAATGAAAATTACTATATTTACCGTGTAAACTACTAGAAATCATTGAATAACTTGGAGAGGTTGCGTATGTGAACATTTACAAGTTATACGTTACGGTACAGAATCTATATCTATATTAATATTATAAAAAAATGTTTGGATGTTTGGATGTCAATCACTCTATTAACACACAAGTAGATGATACCTGGAATAAGCACATAGGCTATTTTTTATTTCGGAAAATGAATTTTTCTCGCGCGCATGGTGCAGCTTGTATAATAATGTAATAACTAACATTATGGCCAATCGTAGCTTTCTTTTATATAGGTATATATTTTTTTTAATTTAAAATAAAAGTTTTGTAATGTTCTGAGTGTCTTTAAAAATATAATATGTTTTCTATAATACAAAATTGTAAATTAATAATTACGAACAATATCAGAAAATAAATTATGTAAAAAATTATATTATAAACTAGCTGTGCCCGCGATTTCGTCCGCGTAGATTTTTGAAAAACAAAAGTATCATAAGTTACTTTCTATTACATCAGCTATCTGCCAGTGAAAGTCCCGACAAAATCGGTCCAGCCGTTCCGGAGATTACCCGGAACAAACAGACAGACAGATAGACGGACAGACAAACAGACAAAAATAGTAAAAAATGTTATTTTGGTATGTGTACCGTGTATACTTCCATTTGCACGACGTAAGAAGCAGTTATTTTAATATTACAGACACTCCAATTTTATTTATTTATATAGATTGCATAGATATCTGATTAGTTAGATGACTATATGGGTCTTTAGTCATTTCGCACCGCGAGCGGTTCGGACCAAGGAGCTCTTCGGCAATTCACACAGCGGCCGCGGTGTTCTCTCTTTTGGCATTTTTTTTTATAGAAGAGGGGGCAAACGAGCAGAAGGTGCACCTGATGGTAAGTGATCACCACCGCCCATGGAAATCCACAATACCAGAGGTCTTGCAGTTGCGTTGCCGGCCTTTTAAGAATGAGTAAGCTCTTTTCTTGAAGGCCCCCAAGTTGTATCCGTTTGGAAACACCCCTGCCGGTAATTGGTTCCACAACAAACCTACCTTCCAAATGACCGCGAAAATGAACATAATTCGATATGTCGACACCCAGAATCCCGATACTAGCTGAGGCTGTCAGGAGAGTATCCCCAAATCGAGATGACACGACAAAAGGTGTCTTTTTAGCGGAATACACGCAAAGCTGTGACTTCTTGGGGTTAAAAGTGATAAGGTTTTGACGACCCCATTCCGAGACATCGGTTAGTCGATTCACAACTTCGGACACAAGCTTGTTTCGGCTCTCTTCGACGTGTTCCCGAGAAATAACGCTTCGGCCGGAGTATGTAGCATCACCAGTACTGTCATCTGCATAGCAATGTATGTTGCGAATTCGCATCATGTCATTGATATGCAGAAGGAACAGTGTCGGTGATAGCACGCAGCCTTGTGGAAAACCAGCATTGATAGATTTAAGGTCAGAGCACGCACCGTCAACTACGACCTTGATGCTCCGATCAGCCAAAAAACTGGTGATCCACTTACATAATTTCTCGGGAAGCCCATAGGAAGGCAGCTTCGCCAGAAGCGCTTTGTGCCATACACTATCAAAGGCCTTCGCTATGTCTAAACTAACTGCCAATGCCTTCCCCTTAAGTATACTAGAAGATCACCAGCTGCAGGAGCGACCAAACCAAGGCTGAGACTTACCACCAACTGGTACCGCAGAAAATTGAATGAAAAGTTCCATGCCCTGCAGCACCACATCAGCGATAGAGTCAGCGATGATACTCGGATCATCCAGCGAGAAGCACATCCGCCCCCATGGGTAGGATGCAAAAAAAGACCGCATCCCGTCCCAATATGCTGACCTATAGTGCCAAACGCGACGACAGCCTGCAAAAGGAGGCCGTGATAGGCACGTAACCGGCACTTTACTCCGGATCAGGCAGTGGTCTGACGTATCAAGAGGGACGTCCACAGATACCTGATAATTGTCCGGATGGGAGGCCAGCAGAAGGTCCAGCAATGAAGGCGTATGATCGTCCACACCGGGAACTCGCGTAGGCGTGGTTACCAATTGTGTTAGACCATATGCCAAGGCAAAATCGTGAACAGACCTCCCCGCATGATCAGTAGTGCGTGAACACAGCCATTCGGCATGGTGGGCATTAAAATCGCCTAAGATCGCGATCTCAGCGGAGGGGATCTGTTGCAACACGGAATCTACAGCCGTTTGAAGGTGCTCAACGAGCCTGTCGACTTCAGCATTTCCGCTATGGGACCTGTAGAGGCACGCATAGATGCGGGGATGGTCGTCGCAGTCTACACGCAGCCAGAGGATGGATAGGTCCCTGTTGCCTTCAAGGCTGCTGAGACGTCGACAGTAGATATCCTCTCTGACATAAGCACAAACTCCCGCCCGGGGTACAAATGAATGCTCGAATTTGTACCCCGGGTAGGAGAGATATGAGGTATCAGCCGGAGAAGATATCTGCGTCTCAGTTAAAAAGAACAGAGCCGGCTTAGCCGTCACAAGGTGGTAGTGGACGGCATTTAGGTTTGAGTGAAGACCCCTAATATTAGTATAGCTCACGTGGAGTGTGATAGGGGGTGCCTTTCGATTTCTGTTCGATTTGCCCCGAGCAGCGAAGTTTGAGAGCGCAATTGTGCCCCCCCCCCCCCAGAGTACGCAGGGCAGCCTGGACATCCATGGTTAGGCTGATTACAAACCCCTGAACATGGATGTCCAGAAGGGGATTCTCCACCGCTTACGCTAGTAGTACCCCCCTGGGGTAAACTACTGCCTTTAAATTGCGCTTCCATAGTTTTAGGGGGAGGGCGGAAAGGGCCTCTGGGAACCTCACAGACCAAACGAAACGTAACAGCAAAGCTGTTACTTTACGTTGGTTTTAAGTGAGGTAGTGGTATCGCCCCGGTCGTGCCGACCCATTCAGCTAAGCATGGCACTACCACTTTTTTTTGACTGACTGCACCGGTGGAATAATTTCAAAAAAGAATATTATCCCTCCGGCGGGTGATGGGGTCGTCACTTCCCGACGCCGGCATGGGTCATTTCGCAACGCAGTGATGGAGCGGTACGAATCGCCCAAAGTATTTTTTGAAATGGGTCGATTCGGACCACGAGGGTTATCATCATATGCTCTTTTCTTGGTTTCATTTTTATTTTTTTACATTCACTGCACAGCGGTGTGAATTAACCCAATACAATTAGTGATTGGGCGATTCGCACCACTCCACCATTGCGGTCCGAAATGACCCATGCCAAAAGAGCTCTTGGACAATTCACACCGCGGTTCAAACCACTCGTG
Source organism: Apodemia mormo (assembly GCA_036924255.1). Lineage (NCBI taxonomy): Eukaryota > Metazoa > Arthropoda > Insecta > Lepidoptera > Riodinidae > Apodemia > Apodemia mormo. The sequence goes on from JAUPFN010000006.1 coordinate 31,016,183, forward strand.
GTGCGAAACGACTCATGACCCGACTATACAAGGCATTAGTTGCTCCTCGTATCAATCTCTTATTATTAGGTCGACGTGTTGGCCAACTGGCTACTTTGATCTTAAATATCTGGCGTTTGGTTAGGTATTCCAAATTTCTATTAAGACTCGTGTATATATATTTTATATCATAGGATAGCAAACAAGCTGATGGTTCGCCTGATGGAAGGAGATAACCATCACCTATAGTTACGTAAGATGTTAATTGTGCGTTGTTCTCTGTGTGGTGTGGTAAGGCCAGAATGCAACATGCATAGGTTTATCGGTTATTTCACCCCGCAAACTGAAACACGACAACACCCATGATATTGCGGTAGGAATAACTAAGGTGTTGATATCTAATCCGCTCGAAACGTTGCAGAACTGTAGCACTGGATTTTGAACTAGTGATTAATTTGTCTTTGTGCCATTTGATTTTTGGCACATTTTATATACAACTCACTGAACCGGAGAACTTCGTTCCGCCTAACAGTCAATCAGTGAGCATATTTAGGATTTTAAAATTAATATAAAATTATTGAGTTAAATTTTTCATGAGAATAATAAAAAAATGGATCATCACGCCCGGCTTCCTTGCGGGATAGGCAGAGTAAACCGAACGTCTATAGATTTTCCGGTTCACCGCGATTCACCAGTTTTTTAGTTGACGATATAAGTGGTGATCATCATCGCCGCGTTTGCCGATATATTAACGATTATCGACTATTTCTAACGATAACCGGGACCAACAGCTTTACGAGAGTGGTAATACACCACTCTGCCATTACTCCAAGCTACTATTGAAATTTTAGATTTTCGAGAAAAACATCGAAAAACTACGATAACACCCTGGGGATCGAACCAGGACCTCATGATCTGAGCCAAATACTCACTACTCCTACTCCTAGACCACGAGGCAGTAATAAATATATATAAATACAAAAAATCAAGTATTTTAATGGCGTGTTAGCATGATATTTTTTTATTAATGAATTGCCGCAACAGCGTCAGTGCTTGTCGCTGTCGTATTCCGGTTTGGAGGGTAAGGTAGCCGGTAAACTTATGCATGTGGTTTTAGACCTCGCCACAAGATAGCAACGCACCATTAACATCTTTGGTGTCTATAGGCGATGGTTGACTCTTTCCATCTGCCCATGCCCATACCCATGAGACCCATCTGCTTGTTTGCTATCTTATGATATAAAAAAAAATTACTATCCTACTAGGTGCAGCGTGCCGCCCGCTGTATTATAAATTTTTTTGGTGTCTCTCATGGATCACTTATTTTTTTCGCCATAAAATGTAGACTATGTGCTACTCTAGATCGACGTCTACCTGTATGCAAAATTTCATTCAAATCCGTTGAGTAGTTTTTGCGTGATTGTGTAACAAACATCTATATAAACACCCATTCATCCAAATATCCAAACTTTTGCATTTATAATATTATAATATAGATTCTGGATGAAGACAAATCTAAAAACACAAAAATCATAAAAATTGGTCCAACCTTTCTTGAGTTATAATAAGTGGTGTAGTTAAGGAAAACTTAAAATATCGTGTAATTTATACAAAGAGTTCTATAGCGGTGCCAACGCTACAAAAACATCTCGAAGAATTATAAATAATGTATGCGGACGTTACAAAAAGTTTAAAAACATAGTATGGTTAAAAACGATACATTTATATTTTAAACCTTTTTGTTCTGAAATCTTTGTCTACAGAAACAACTCATTCATAATAGCAGGCATCAGTGTAACTGATTTTTCAATGTCACTTGAAACAATTGGGGAACTATAAAATCTCGGAAAATGGGTACGCTTGTCTATCTGGTTGAACATTATTTTGAATTCCAGGCAAAAATAATTGTTGAAAATACTCACTAAAATGTGAACGCAATGGCTACAAAGAAATCCAATTAGGAGTGTCCCGATCAATCCAACACCCCATCCAGCATTATTAAATGCCAAGGGACCAGCCAGGAGTCCTGAACCTAGGGATGCCTTTATCAAATTTGCCGTGGATCTTATATTTCTGTAAAAATGGAATAATTACCTTTTTTCTTATTTTATCAACTTTTTTTGTTTGGGTCAAGGAAAAATTTTTATTAACATATTTATGACCATATATAGTAAATATTTTATAGTAGATAATTTGTGTTAAATGTACTCTTGCTAGTGATAATATTGTTCATTTTTTAGCTGAAATACAAATAATAATTTTACCCCGTGTTTGTCCCGGGCTCTTTTGAAGAATAGACCAACTGCCGTTCTGAAAGGTAGGTCGTAAAAGGTGACCGATTGGCTATACGAGTCACTACCATCGTGGCTATTATGTGGTAGAGCTCTGCATTGCCTCGCCCGGGATTTGTACCACCGCCTTACCTATTCTTACCGTAATAGCATCAGTGCTTGTCACTGTCGTGTTCCGGTTTTGAAGGTACGGTAGCCGGTAAACTTATGCATTTGGCATATCACCCATCTGCTTATTTGCTGTCTTATGATTTAAAAAAGAACTTTTTAGGGTGCCGTAAATCAATAGGAAAAAAACGGAACTTTTACACAATCACTTGTTTGTCTGACTGTCAATCCATCCGCTATTGGCCCAAAAATTTGGTACCAAACCCGAGCGAGCAAGACGTTGCGTAACTTTATCCCTTAGTATCTATGATAACGACACGTTTGGCAATTCGTTTGCATTTTACAAACTCAGGGTCCAGGGTCCAGTTCAACCCAGGTGTTGGTAGTTTTCACATGAAATAACCTCTCAGACGATAAAGCAGCCAGGGAATAGAAGTTGTTTTTATCTTATGACATTGCAATAACAATTAATACGAATACACAAATAAGAGACAATTGTGTCTTACCATTAAAACCAAGAGAACTCTGCTCGTTTATCATCGATATCGTCCATGGTAAAACAAAAAATATTTAAAAATATAAGAATATAAAGAAACAATATATCGCACATAATCCTTTCTAATATTATAAATGCGAAAGACACTTCTGTCTATCTGTCCCTTTTGCACGCCTAAAACACTAAACCGATTTGGATGAAATTTGGTACAAAGATAGTTTGAGACACGAAAAAGGATAAAGGATATAAGGATAAAGGATAATATTTTTTATCTCGGAAATCCCACGGTAACGGAAATTATGCGTGTTTTATGGCCCCGGCTAACTATAAACTACCACGGCCCCGGGACTTTTAGAAATTTTTCCACGTGGACGGAGTCGCGGGCACAGCTAAAGCTTAAATATAACCAACAAAGAATCGACTCTCGCAATTTTGTCCGAGCTTTTCCCAAAACTCAGTTTCCAAAATCTTTGTAATTCTAATAAAAACTAAATTTATGATTTGATTACAAAATATGTATTGTTTTTAGATTTTTCTGTATTTGTAGTAGGTATAAGTAAGACGATATTACTTGTCAAAAATAGTTCTAGGGCAACAGATAGCAAGTACCCTATAAATTTTGATTTCCCTAAGAGTGTCGAAATATTTGTTTTTTGTGGCATAAAAGGCCATAACGTAAAAAATACGTTAACTTAGAAGTTTGATTTTTTACAGATTCAAAGAACTGTAGACTTGAGTATATAGTTTTAATTTCAATTTCATATCTCCATACATTCTTGAAATAAAAGGTCTTGAAAAACAGACGGACAACAAAGTAAGCAAGGGTTCCGTTTTTTCCTTTTGGGGTATGGAACTCTAAATATAACTCTTTTTAACGTAATAGTTAATATTTGAAGCTAATGTAATAATGTCAGCAGGCAGAACGAAATTATTGACTACTGGCTGTGCCCGCGACTTTGTCCGCGTGGAAAAAATTCTAAAATAAAAGCCCGGGGTTTTACTCGCATAGTTCCTGTTTCCGTGGGATTTCCAGGATAAAAACTATCCTATGTCCTTTGTCGAATCTCAAACTACCTTTGTACCAAGTTTCATTTAAATCGGATCGGTGGTTTAGGCGTGAAGAAGAAAGAAACAGACAGAGTTCCTTTCCTATTTATGATAGTAAGTACGGATGACCCTACTATAATTACATCATTTTGTTAATACTTTTATTATACGATAGGTAGGTATTGTAAATAAAATAAAACATAATAGGTATTTTTTTCACGTAGTAAAACTGCAGCAACCGCCTAGACCTCCGGAACCCTTTGTAAAAATGTGACTAAACGGATGGTACACTCTCTCAAACAAAAACAAAAATTCAAAATCGTTTCATAAATAACTGAGTTCTTAGTTAACAAACATAAAATAAACATACAGCTGAATTGATAATCTCCTCTTTTTGGGAAGTTAGTTGAATAAAAAGGATTAACCACTGTGTAACAAATATTAACGGGTGTGTAAAAACACCTTAAATCACTAACAACATATAAAAACAAAATAATCATATTTTTAAGGCACTTCAGCGACCGATCAGGTATCAGGTGTCTCTATCGGGACCCTGGATCGGATCTTCATCAAATTAAAATGCGATTACACAGGAAGTATACCCTCCCAAATAAAAAAAAAAATTCAAAATCGGTTCATAAATTACCGAGTTCTAAGGTAACATAAAAAACATACAGCCGAATTGATAACCTCCTTTTGGGAAATCGGCTAAAAATCTAAAACATATACAAGTAATAATGGACACGAAAATATACTTACGAACTAGGTTTTTCAACCTTTCTGTGTTCATAGGGATTATATTCGTTTTGTTTACTATCACCGTTCATCATGTAGATTAAAAAAGAGTAATCTTAGCATCACATTTATACTTAAATTTGTATTGTCTTAATTCGACTATTAACCAGTTTTTCAAGGATACTGATTTTAATATTGTTGTAACACAAACGGTACGCACGGACTGGTTTGATTATCTACAATTGCGGGTAAACCTTAAGCTAATACTGTGCTATTGTTGATAGCACTGATTAACCAATCACGTCTTCTCATTGAAACAGTTTCTTGTGAGAATTATAAGATGTAAAAAAGAGGCCAAGTGGGCGTCGGACTCGCGCACGAAGGATTCCGTACCATCTCTATTTAAGTTTCTACTTGTTTAATAAAATCGAGTAAACAATTGCATAAAAATTACATTTTCTATATGGGATTTAATATTCACTTTATTTTTATTTAATTATTTATTTTGAAAGGTAAATAAATATTCTGTGAAAATTTTAAGCGTCTACTTGTTACCGTTATTAATATTGAGCAAAAAAATACGAAAAAAAAAACACGTTTATTGTACGGTGTTTTAGCGGCAACGGAAATACATAACTTGTAAAAATTTCAGCTTTCTAGTTATGAGTTATGGTTTATGAGATACAGCCTGGTGACAGACGGTAACACAGACAGCAGAGGCTTAGTAATATTGTCCCGTTTTTATCTTTTAGGTACGGAACCTTAAAAACCGGCCAAGAGTGAGTATGATTTAAAACATAAAAAAATATGACATATTGTAAGTTTTTTGTTACTGTTAATACGAAACAATAAACGCTAATAACTAGGTACAAACTTTTTGTATAGAATTTTTTGGGTTTATTATTTTTTTTTTCTCCAGGAAAATTATAGGAAGTATTTTTGTGTTATAGCACTCAGCCCGTGCTTGGTAAACTGGAAAAACCTTAAAAACAACAAAGAAAAATATCGACACGCGGGATTTGAACCTGCGACCATTTCCCTAAAGCCGGGACGCTCTTCCACTGAGCTAGTGTCGACAGGCTCGGGGCGGCGAAATTCTTCTTTGCTATATGATCGATTACGTCGATTGTACTGATCGCCAGCTATACGCACGTATAACTAGTTAAATGAGTTCATCGTTACAGATGAAATTCACATTTATAATTTTGATCAGTACTTTCGTATTTATAATTATTTTTGTGTTATAGCACTCAGCCCGTGTTTGGGAAACTGGGAAAACCTTAAAAACAACAAAGAAAAATATTGACACGCGGGATTTGAACCTGCGACCATTTCCCTAAAGCCGGGACGCTCTTCAACGGGACGGCATGTGAATTTCATCTATAACGAAGAACTCATTTAACTAGTTATACGTATGTATAGCTGGCGATCAGTACAATCGACGTAATCGACCATATAGCAAAGAAGAATTTCGCCGCCTCGAGCCTGTCGACACTAGCTCAGTGGAAGAGCGTCCCGGCTTTAGGGAAATGGTCGCAGGTTCAAATCTCGCGTGTCGATATTTTTCTTTGTTGTTTTTAAGGTTTTATAGGAAGTATGATAATAAATGTTAAATATAGATAGACTAGCTGTTACCCGCAGCTTCGCTCGCGCATATTTATTTCAGAACTTATTTTACCTTTCTTAATCAGTTACTTCATTAAAAATCTCTACATAGTCGGGCTGACCGCTAGTATTGTATAATTAAATAATATTAACGTATTCATCTTAATTATTTACATACGATATTTTTGTTATCAAAATTTAAGTAAAAGACGTAAAACTAACCTAAACTACCTATAACTTCTTATCTTCTTAAATTTCCTATACCTAATATCATAACTAACTCTACCTCAAACTAAAAATACTTATTGGTAGCACACCTATCGAACAAACTAACGCAATTATAAAATAAACTTATAATCAACAGGACATATTATTATCTAACCTAAAACTACCTATGACAACAATACTCGTACGAGTATATACCTACCGAACTATACCCCAAACTAAATATCTATTAGGATTGTTATGTATATAACACACCTATGTTACCAATCAGGGTTGTAGCCAATGCAGGTTTTGATATGAATACGTCTTTAAAATTGCCGTCATAGGGGGGACAGTTCAAAAAACTAATGATAATAAAATTAGGGGATTCAGTTTGGGTTTATAGCCACATAACTATCAGCAACATCAAAAGTCTAATTATACCACTGGATAGCTAAAGAATCAAAAAATTTGATAAGCTGAACGCGGATTACGATGGATTACGATCGCGAATAGCGGATTAGGAAGTGCCGCCATTTTTAGTTAATTTAACTGCGTTACATATTTTGCACAATTTAGTATGTATATCTTTAGACTCAGAGCAACTATAAAATTCGATTAAGTATTATTTGAAAGCTCTTGTAAAGATTTATTGATTGTATAATTTCAAAAAATAATTTTCTTCGCTAATCCATCTATATATAAAAGACAAAAGTGACTGACTTATGTATCAACGCACAGGCAAAGCCCTTACGGCCTGGCCACGGGAAATTCGCGCTTGCGATTGAATCGGCCGCGGCGAGCAAGTGAGACAAATGAATCAGCACAGAGCATAGCAGCAGCCTTAGCGTATAGTCCAGGAACCAGAATGGTTTAGTTTTAGTTGCCGAGAAACACTATGAACATTTAACTTTAATTTTCAAATACTTACTAGGCCAGTAACTTGTAAGTCTGGTCACCACATCATAAGTATAGAGAAAGTCCAGAGATACAATTTTTCTTCCTTCCCACAATATTGAATATTCTTAAGAATACAAGTAGTGTCGCCAAAAAATCGATAGATTTAATCTAAAAATGCCATAACCTCGATAGTATCAGTCATTGGAGATAAACAAAGTATCGATTCTATCAATAGTATTGTTAGACAATATTGCATTGACTATCGATATATTCGATACCATCGATAGTTTTTACAATCGATAGCATCGGTCAGTATTAGAATAAAGTTGACTATCGATAGTTTTGATAGTATCGATACTATCAATAGTGATTATTAAATAGTAATACTATCGATAGTATCGATAATTTTGATAGTTTATTTTTTTAAACATGAATATTATCTTATATTGTGGGGATTCATTACCTCAATAAGTGTTTATTGAGGTAATGAAGCCCCATCGATAATGGACTATCAAGTAGCAACACTATAAATCAAAGTTTTGAGTTTCGACACTCATTCCAAAAATTTGTCTTGATATAGTACGTATTTCTCTTACTTCTTTTGAAATTCAACGTTTATACTATACCCTAGACTGGGCCAAAAAAAACGACTATTTTTTTTTTCTATCGATACTGTGAAAATATCATTCATGATGATAAAAAAAAATATTGTGAAAGTTTGAGTCCTTAATAATAATATTAAGGGGTGTATCGTTACGACTAATGATTTTTCAACAGTAATCGCATTTTTTACTCAAAACTTGTTAATTATCAATCTGAAAAATTTTAGCGATATGGATTCTTATAGGAAATTAAATTTCCTAAAAAAAAGTTATCTTAGTAAATTACCGTAAAACAAGCCGTTTCCTTGTAATCATGCCATAAACAAAGATTTAGTTTTTCAATTTTGCGTTTCGATTTTGGATTTTTGTAGCTACCATAAATATCAATATTTTTACAATTTAAAATACTTATTCTTAAAGGAAATTTAATACTCTAAAAAAAAAGGTCTCTTAATATTTTCAATTAAATTCACTCCTTTCAAAGTTATTCGACGTTGAAGTTAAATTCAAAAGTAATTTATCGTTTTTTTCGCGTTACACGTGATTTTTTCCTCTTGATTGAAAAATTTATGACTTTAATATTGAGAATATTTTTTTTTTGTTGGAAGACTAAATTTTTTTGTATAAAATCATAATTTATCAATGTATTATTTTGCTTTTTAACGATTAGTTATCGACATAAATTCATTTTCACTGCATTTAACTAACTCTAATAGTAAAAAAGTTCGGCTTCTTCATCAAAAGCTATTTATTTGTGTAGGGATATACTTTTTTCTGTAAACTTATACTTTTAAACCTCCGTTTTTAGCCCTCTTTTTGTTTTGTCCTTTTTTATGTCAATACTGTCGCAGCTTAATGTACTCCCCCTCCACCATTACATTTGTAAATGTTCATTAGCTTATGTAATAGTAGCATTTTTGTAAATGTTTATTAGCATTATAAGTAAAAATAAAATTATTTTTTATCTCTTTTATTAATTGTATTTGTTTTGACTTCTTATTCAATTTTTTTTCTGTAAGTAAAGGTATGTCACTAGTCAAATTGATAATTTATAATAACGGGACCGGATTTATTTTACTATTAGAGTTAGTTAAATGCAGTGAAAATGAATTTATGTCGATAACTAATCGTTAAAAAGCAAAATAATACATTGATAAATTATGATTTTATACAAAAAAATTTAGTCTTCCAACAAAAAAAAAATTATTCTCAATATTAAAGTCATAAATTTTTCAATCAAGAGGAAAAAATCACGTGTAACGCGAAAAAAACGATAAATTACTTTTGAATTTAACTTCAACGTCGAATAACTTTGAAAGGAGTGAATTTAATTGAAAATGTTAAGAGACCTTTTTTTTAGAGCATTAAATTTCCTTTAAGAATAAGTATTTTAAATTGTAAAAATATTGATATTTATGGTAGCTACAAAAATCCAAAATCGAAACGCAAAATTGAAAAACTAAATCTTTGTTTATGGCATGATTACAAGGAAACGGCTTGTTTTACGGTAATTTACTAAGATAACTTTTTTTTAGGAAATTTAATTTCCTATAAGAATCCATATCGCTAAAATTTTTCAGATTGATAATTAACAAGTTTTGAGTAAAAAATGCGATTACTGTTGAAAAATCATTAGTCGTAACGATACACCCCTTAATATTATTATTAAGGACTCAAACTTTCACAATAATTTTTTTTATCATCATGAATGATATTTTCACAGTATCGATAGAAAAAAAAATAGTCGTTTTTTTTGGCCCAGTCTACTATACCCCGATTCTTATTAAAATCATGTACTACATATTCTCTTAAAAATAGTAAGTGTTGAAGTACAAAACTATTCCCCTCAAAGCAATATCCTCGGACTATACTAGTCGCGGCGAAGGATGCAAGTTCCCGTGGCCTGAAAATTCGCGCGCGTAAATTTTCGCCTCGCCCGGTTCGGGTGGCCGGGTGGTTAGAGCTTAAAACTTGAACATTTCGCAAACGTATTTCTCTTATGATGTAGGCATCCACTAAGGAAAGGTTTTTCAAAATTCAACCCCAAAGAGGGTGAAATTGGGGATAACAGTTTTTATGAAACTTTTTATTCCCTGGACATATTTGAAGTTTCATATGAATTGAGAACAAAAAATAATGAATTACGTGTTTAAGCGTTTTTCAAAATTCGATCTCAAAGAGGGTAAAATAAGGAAAGTAGCTTATAAAAAAGGTTAAATAAGTTCTAAAGTAAAATTCCGCGAGCGAAGCCGCGGGTAGCAGCTAGTAGTAAATATATATGGCACTTAAGTGAAAAATTCAGTGCAAAATTGTAATAAGCCACAAAAGATATTTTAAAAGCCTTATCAAAATACAAGGAATGTATAACGTCTGAAAGGGTTAAGTAGCAATCTAATGATACCAATGAACCCCCATGTGAAAAAGTAAGGAAGTGAAGAACGCAAAAAGATGAAGGCATCTGAACCGATCAACGATGGCACCCGTACACTACTGACTTTAAGGCCGTTTATGGCTTCACCGGTCGTGGGGGCGAGTAGAGTGCTCAGACAGAGCTTAAAGATGTGGGGTTTGTTAATTGTGGCGTAAATTGCGGTGCGGCAAGCGGCAAGCGACGAATGCATATGTAGGAAATTTTTTGAGGCATGCCACAGCTACCCGTGATGTTATTTGCGTTGTGAATTGCGACGCGAAAGAATCGAGAGACGCGCACGACCGGCAAAATCTGAGGATGGATTTGATAACTCACGACTGAAACAAAATGTTTAGTTTTTTTCATACGTAAAGTTTGAAATTATTCATGGATATTGAACAATTTAATCTCAGTGAAGTGTTTAGTAGACCTGCAGCTATAGGGATGTCAAATCATAATCCGTTTTTAATAGTCTCTGTATTTAAAAGAAGAGCGAGGAATTCGCCACAATTTCTCTTGTTATGGTTAACTGGAATGGATGCACTCCTAATCTAGACACAATTACGACTATGTCTTTTGCCAAAAACACAATTCAAGGCAATAACGTGCCTATAAATATTCTAAACTAGCTGTGCCGCGACTTCGTTCGCGTGGAAAAAATTCTAAAATATCCTATGTCCTTCTCCTGGCTCTAAACTACCTCCCTGCCAATTTTCAGCTAAATCGGTTCAGCCGTTCTTGAGTTATAAGTGGAGTAACTAACACGACTTTCTTTTATATATATTTATATATATATATATATATATATATATATATATATATATATATAAGATAAGATACGTCCGCTGCCGACCCTAAATTGCTCGCAACTAGTCGAGTGTGTCATACACCAGAAAATCGCGTGACTAGCGAAACAGCTGTGGCCAGACCTTAAGATTGCCTTCTTATTACTAGCTCCATTGAATTGGTTTTGGCACAGGTAAAGGTGTATGTCACCAGGAATAATAAAGTTTTCTATCTGAATGAGATTATTACATTATTTAAAGAAGGTTTTAAAAACGTCGCAGATATGGAGTGATTATATCAAGCGTATAATAAAAGAAGAGAACAAAATGAATGATATCAATTCTTATTGATATAGCAACAAATCAGTTTATAGTAAGAATAACCGATTCTGATTTTTCGCCATCAAATTTATTCTAACCCAAATCGGAGAACAAATATTGTTGTTAAAATTTTCGAATGACTGCATAAAAGGGTTATCAAATATTCACTTTTTATTATTATTATAAATCAAAACATGATGATACATACTACCTGCCACACGAAGTTGATAAATGATGAGAAATAATACAGCAGAAATGAGATTGAGCAAGGTATAACTTTAAAATATAAATGACTTAGATTAAACAAAGCTATAATAAAGAACAAAAAAATACAAGTGTGCACTACAGCCGGGGGAGCCAGCGGATTGTAGATCTGTTCTTCTTCTTCGACGCCCCACCAGCCGTAGTGCCTTTGGTCGTGAGCCGGGTGTCGCCGGGGGAAGAAATAGAGACCACAACTATTCGTTGCAAAGGTGTTTTATTGTAACGAAATAGAATTTATCAATAAAGCTAGCACCGTTGCAAAAGTTCCTATTTTATGGGAGAGCCAGTACTTGCCCTAACACTGCCCTACTCTAAAGCCGGTACCCTATAGATATATACTAAAGCCCAGGAACTTGTCTGGGAAACTTATTGAGTCGTAACGAAACTGTAACTTGATCGGAACGGAACTGATTGTATGGCCGCGCTCTCCGGTATTTATAGCCCGCGGCCAGACGGGCGGCATAAATCGACAAAGACGGATGGCGCCATGCGTGGCGCCGCGATGTCTGGAATTTGTTAAAATCTTACTTTTCGTAATCTAAACGTACAATACAATACAATACAATAACTCTTTATTGTGCACCAAAAGTAAATGACAAAATATACAACACACATGACTATTTCTACATATATTAGATACACAAAGGCGGTCTTATCACTAAAAAAGCGATCTCTTCCAGACAACCTTAAGGATAGGATAATAATATATTCTAAAAGTGGTGCTAACCACGAGTACATTTATAGTTTTTGCTTCTAAAAGAAATAAAGACAACATTCCAATAATATAAAATAACAAAAAAATAAAAATAAGCAAACAGATTACTGGTAATACGTAAACTACTTACATTACATAAAATGGATAAATTACAATTAGGTGTATAGAAAGTTACGTTTAATCATATTCTTGAAAATGTTTAGTCTCGGCGCTTTCCTAATATCCTCAGGAAGAGAATTCCAGAGTGTCACAGCTTGAGAAGTGAATGAACGGCTGTAATAATTAGTATTTTGAATTGGCATTAAAAGAGAACGATTGTTAGCCGATCTCAGATATTTGTCTTGGTTGATACGGAAAGTGAATCTTTCCTTCAAATATACAGGAGAATTTGGATCATAAAGAATGCAGTAAAGCTGTGAGAGAATATGTGTATTCCGACGAAGATGAATTGGTAACCATTTGAGCATGATGCGAAATTCGGAAATGTGATCATATTTGCGCAGACCAAATATGAATCGTATACATAGATTTTGGAGTCGCTCAAGTTTATTAATCTGTTCTAAGGAGAGATTTACAAAACTAGCGTCCGCGTAATCTAAAATAGACAGAAGTAACGAATCAGCCAGCATAATCTGGGTAGGAATCGGAAGGAAATACCTGAGACGCTTTAGAGAACTCCAACTGCAAAAAAAATTTTTACTAATCTCTTGAATCTGCTTGGTCCAAGAAAGAGTATTAGATAATACTCTGTGTCACTATTCCTTATAGTGATTATGTTAAAAATCTGAGTGTTTATATAGATATATAAACACCCAGATTTTTAACATAATCACTATAAGGAATAGTGACACCACTAAGTTTAACTGCTGGTAAATTATTCCAGTCAATTTTCTTTACTAGCCCCGGGCTGCCAATTATAATAGCCTGAGTTTTAATTGGATTCAGTTTGAGGCCAAATGATTTGCACCATACGTCAATATTGGCTAGGTTATTATTTATTAAATGGATCGCATTTGGCAGTTCAGATAGCGTGGCTTGTGAATAGATTTGTAAATCATCAGCATAAAGATGGTACGAAGTGGACAGTATGACAGTTATAAAATTAATAAAAATGGCAAACAAAAGTGGTGACAAAACACCACCTTGCGGTACACCAACCAATAAATCTGACCAAGCCGACGCAAACGCTGCTGTTTGAACGTACTGTCGACGCCCCCGAAGGTAACTACTAAGCCAGTCCAAAGCGATTGGTGATATATTAATAGACTTCAGGAGACCCAACAGCACGTCATGATCTACAGTATTAAAAGCATTGCTAAAGTCCAGCATTGTCAATACCGTTAGTTTTTTACTGTCCATACCAAAACGAACTTCGTCCGTGATCTTTATTAAGGCTGTTGTGGTGCTATGACCAGCACGAAAACCAGATTGGAAATCATTTAAAATGTTGTTAGCACTTAAGAAGTAGGAGAGCTGTTGTTTGACTAAGCGTTCTAACACTTTGGATAGGAAAGGTAAAATTGAAATAGGACGATAGTCCGATAGAGCAATAGGAGTCGTCTTTTTAGGTAAAGGAACAATTTTAGCATCTTTCCAGATTTTAGGAAACACTCTCGTTGCGATGGACTGGTTGAAAATATGTGTGAGGATAGGAGAAACAATATCCAGTATGGGAATGATCATATTGCGTCCAATCTCATCACAACCGACGGCGTTCGATGATATAGACAGAATGTTTTTTGTAACGTCAGCTTCAGTAAACTCACTAAATGTGAAAGGAGTGTAGTCGGGTATGGGAAGGGAAGCAAGATGTTGCAAAGTTTGCAATTTTGCATTAATATTAAAGTCAACGGAAGGTTTTGAAAAATATTGATTTAAGTTATCCACATTTAAATTTGAGCTAAAGTTACCAGAAACTATCTTTCCCACTCGTAAAGATTTTAAAAATTTCCAAACTTTAGTGGCATCACCGTTCTCGACGGACTTATGAATATATCGTCGTTGAGTATCTCTGCATAACGTATTGCAACGATTTCTGATTTTTACATATTTTTCATGGGACTCCGACGTTTTATTCTTTTTGTATTTCGCTAATAATTGATGCTTTTTGTTTATCATACTCCGTATTTCATCTGTGAGCCAGGGAGCAGGTAGATGTTTGAGTTTTACAGGTCTAATGGGAGCATGTGTATCATAAAGCTTAATAAGCAACTCATTAAAGCGATCGACTTTGGCATCCACTGAAAGTTCAGTAGCTACACGAGACCAATCAATATTACTAGCATCATCACGCAAAGATTCTATATTCATCCCACCAAAATTGCGGCGAAAAACAACTTGCGGCTTTAATTTAAATGACCGAATTTTGGCAGACAGGAAAATTAAATCATGGTAAGAAAAAGGAGTAGATCCACATTGACCATAGTTGCCGACCAGATCCGGTGAAGATACAATAATAAGATCTAGAAGAGATGGTACGCAATTAGGTGCAAAGTGGGTTGCGTTGAGAGGCATCAAATGTAAATTATGCCCTTCTACAATGGATTTAAGTTTATGGGCTCTGCCATCCCTCTTTAGGAGACAGGTATTAAAATCTCCCATAAATATAATATGATTGTATGATGGAAGGGTCGTAGAGAGTAAGTCTTCGAAAGAATTAAAATAGTTCACTAATAAAGAAGGACTATAGAACACCCCCAACAGCAATTTGGTGTGCGATATCACAACCTCAACCATTAAGTGTTCAGCAGCATCAGTAGGTGGAGGTTGTGGTGAGGAGCTGACAATGGAAAACTGTATGCCAGAGCGTAAATAAATAGCAACTCCACCGCCAACCCTTCCAATGCGATCATTTCTAATGAGGTTGAAGCCTGGAAGAGAGTAACTAGTAGAAGGAAGGCACGGCTTAAGCCATGTTTCTGAGACGAGGATGGCATGGATCTTGTCACACTCAAAAGACGCTAGCATGTCAGGATAATGTGCTCCGGCACATTATCCTTATTATTATATACTTTGCGCGTTAATATGCATTACATTGAAGTGCTTAGAGGAGTTAAGTAATAAAGCCGAAATATTTTCATTAAAAGTGGAAGAAGCTGTGCTATAAACACTACTGTCACTATCTATATCACTAAGCGAACATAAAGAAAAGAAACTATCACTATCATTAATATCACACTGACTCATTACCACGTAAATGTAATAAAAAACTATAAATTATGCACTGTAAACTTAAACTATATATAAAAAATAAAAAACTAAACTAAATAAAAACTCTATACATAATTACCTATAAATTATACAACATAAATACTTGCACCCGCCAGCTTACGGATTTCTTAACGGAACATATGCCATCAACTTTGACAATTGACGCAATTGACAGTAGTGTACTGACACTTGTCATAAGTCAATTGTCAAATCAAACAAGACAAAAATGTTGGTTGAATTAAATTATTACTACTATTATTTAGTCAAACGAATATGCTAGACAATTTTAAATAAACTATGGACACTACCTACAAAAATAATAAATTCAAAAGATACCGTCGACTTGTAAAATATAAAATTGAAAACTTAATGTGTTACACCTATTGACGAAAACAAGAAACGATGAACGATTGTATAAGGGCAGACAGTAGTACATAAAAGCCTTTGTATGTGGAAAATTAAAGCAACATTTCTGTTAACCTACTAAACTAAAACTAAATTATAAAAAGGATGGACAATAAATATAAATATTAGTATTGAAATTAGATAATTTTACATAATGTTATGTATCCAATTATATGAAGGCAAATTGCACATAATATAAGGAACAGTATGAAGTACCATTGCCCCATCAATAGCTTAATAAAAAAAAACTACAAGATGTAAGAAACTACCTAATTGATTATTTTTTGGTTACTTTTTTGGTTTGTTTTGGTACCGGAACATTTCTTGTTCTTTTCAATTCTGGAACTGAAGGTGTCACAGCATTCGCAACCTCCTTTAAATTGGCACTTGTAGGACTGCAGATAGCATCTAGCTCCGCCAGGCTGGTAACATGATGAAGAGAGCCATCCGGTCCACGAACAACAATAACTCCATCTTTAGTCCAACAGTTGGTAATGCCAAGACGCTGTCGTGCTGCCATAAAAGTAGCACGTCTAACAGGTGTAAGAAACTCAGACAGTGTATAACCAGTCCCTTTGAGTTTATTCTTTGTATACCACACCTTAGATTTGTCAACAGAATCTTGAAATTTGACAAGGATTGCTCTTGGCTTATTAGATTTAGCCTTACCCAATCTGTGGCAGCGCTTAAAAGTGATATTAGGTAAACCTAATTTATTTACAACTATATCAGTAGTAATTTTATTAGGCTGTTCATTGGGAGTTTCTGGAACGCCATGAAGCAGCAAAATTTTCTTCCTACTTTGCATCTCAACTTTGTCACACACACTGAACAAAAGTTCCACTTGCGATTGAAGCATTTTAAGGGAAGACAGTACAAAGGACCGAAAAGTGGTGAAATCTGACATTAGCTTAGTGTTAGGACTAGCACCTTGCAAAACAGATGTTTGGTAATCCCGTTGAAATGCTGCCATCTGAGAATTGAAGTCCTCTGCCATTTCCAAAACTGTGCGTCTGAGAGTTTTCATAGTTGAAGTGGTAGTGATTAAGTGATATTATTAAAAATAACAAATACTGGAAAATTGATTGCTGGTAGGTACAAGGACACTTTTTAACACATAGGCACTTTTGTTAATTTACTGTATATATATTTTAATAATATTTAAATACAGAGCAAATTTCAGTTGATGTTTAAACTTATTTAGCACCTACCCGAAAAAAAAAACGTAATTATTTTGTCTTAGGTAGCTTTTCCTACCTTTAATTACCTAGTGTGTGCCCTAAGATCTACCGAAAACGAATTACATTGTGTTATTTCTTATTTATATACAAGGATCTAACACAAATAAACTTATATAATAACAAACAAGAGTGTTATATACATAATACGTTCTTACAGGACCTCGGAAACTCTTACAATTATAGAGTTGTACGCCTTTTCAGGTCGTACTATCCTGTTAACTATCTTTATATACTCGAAAAGTGCGTAAACATGTGCCTAAGGCTTATACTTACATTGTACATACTATTTACAATCGATAAACATTTGTTTTCATAAAGAATTTTGCAGTTTTCGGGGTTTTCGTAATTTTGGGTTCCCGCATATATATATACAATCTCGCGAGAGTCTACTCGTAATTTTGTCGATATATATATATATATATATATATATATATATATATATATATATATATATATATATATATATATATATATATATATATATATATATATATATATATACATATCATAAGATAGCAAACAAGCTGATGGGTCTCCTGAAGGAAAGAGTCGACCATCGCCTATAGACACCAAAGATTTTAATGGTGCGCTGCTATCTGGTGGCGAGCTAATACCACGTGCATAAGTTTATCGGCTACCTTACCCTCCAAACCGGAACACGACAGTGACTAGCACTGACGCTATTGCGGCAGGAATAGGTAAGACGTTGGTACCAGACCCGGTCGAGCCGATGCAGAACTCTACCACCTAGTAGTCACGATGGTTGTGACACACATAGCCACTCGGTCGCCTTTTACGACCTGCCTTGCAGAACGGCAGTTGGCCTATTCTTCAAAGGAGCCCGGGACCAACACAGGGTAAATTTTTAAATGTTTTTGCTCTTTGCTTGCGTCTCTAATATGTACCGGTAGAATTCTATTCTTTCTCTGTCCAAGATTGGCAGCTTCTTTCTCTGTTCAAAAGTATACTATAAAGAAGGGTAGACAATTGATCTAAGCGTGATTAACAATAATTGATTTGAGATTAATATGTATGTATAATAAAAATAAGAAACAAGTATAAAACTTTAATCTTATAAATTTAAAACAAAAGAAATAACAATCAAAATAACAGAGTTTGTAATTTGTGTTCTCACTGCGATGGACACTTAGCCAATATGTATGTATTTCAGCACTCATTCCCTGATTGGAAAAACTTGAAAATCTTTAAAAACAACAGAGAAAAATTCGCCAAGACAGGGCTTGCACCTGTGGTCTTCCCACTGGACGGGGTGCTCTAACCAACTAACTGGTTCAACGTTGGGAAATTCTTCTTTGCTTTGAGATTATTATTGTCGATTTTACTGATCGCTAGATATACAAAAGTGTACACTAGTTAAATGAGTTCTTCGTTACAGGGGAATTTCACAATTATAATATTGATCAATACTTTCGTGTTTCTAACTTTGTATACGTATTTTGTGCTTAAGAAAACTTGAAAGACATTATGTTACGTTTTTAACTTCTTTCAAAACTATTTTCAGTTAGGTGTACCTATATTTTTAAATAAAACAAACACTAAAATCATACATTTTTATTAAATCTGCACTAAAATACTATAAGTATATGCACACACAATAGTTATTACAATCTAGGGACGGGCTGCATGTTGCCATCCAAGACATTAAAAATAGGGTTTTAATAAATCACTATTATTAATCCCTAACTGAATTCCACAGGACACCATTATATTCTTTTTGTGTTTCCTAGTATTTTAATAACATGTATTTGTAATTTTTTACAAAAAATAAAAATTACAATACAAGTTCGTAAACCATTATTTTTCTACGAAACGGATAATCACTAAATGCTTGACAACATAGAATACTATATTGCTAATGTTTTTCAAACACTTGAAAGTTTCTATTTCACCACCACAGGTTTCTGTTAAATGATGAAGGTGTCGTATGTATGCCGTAAGATATAGGTATTCCTTTGGAATTTATAAATGGTTTATTTTTCTCTGGAAAGAAGTTTTGAGTCACTATCGAATAAGAATTAGCTGGGCCAGAATTCGCTCTATAACGATTATTTGGTAAATATGAAACTGTAGGAGAAGTAGACGGCTGACAAACTGTCCCGTCTATTAAAGTACTTAGTGAGGTCATATATATTCTAAAGTTAATGTCACTGTAATCAAGCTCATCTTCCAAGAAATTGGCCATACGATCTGAAATTACCCATACATTTTTATATTCATCAATTTTTACATCACTAGGAAATATAAGACCCTGATCATCTTTATCAACAACACCAACGTTCTGAGAATTTAAAGGTAAAAGAGAATTCCAACAGCCTATTGCATTTTGATCAATCAAGCTGAAAAGTTGAACACCAGAATCATCCATTACCTTTGCAGTAGTATGTGTATTATCACCTCGGGATCCTACAATTTTAAAGTCACTATAGGATTCGGTAGTTTTTGATTCATTTCTCAAAACACGCGTTGATACTGCAAATTCCGTGTAACTGGTAAGAGGGCTAAAGTAAAGTGTTCTGTATCCATCGACATTTAGAGGCGAAGCAGATATTCCAAATATGCCTTCAGCAAACCATTGAAAATTAAGTCCCCCAATATTAAAATCACCAACTAAAGGATCGGGCATAAAAAAACCGTGGGTAAATCTCCATGATTTATTTTGTTCCCAGGAATAAGCTATGAGTCCATAGCCGAGCTCATCTGAGAAATAAGCAAAAGTATCGTCACACGTAAGACCTTCGTCTAAAGCAATATTGGCAATGAAGGTAGAAGGAACTATATCTTCGGGTCGAAAGACATAGCGTCGTATGCGTTGATCAGTATTCAAATCATAAACGTTTAACGCATATGGACAAAGGTTGGTTACATTCGGGTCTGAAATGAAATATAAAGTATTTATTATATAAATTGTTATAAAAATAATACTTGTATACCTATTGAACATTTTTAATTCCAACTTACCGTAACCATAAGTTCCCACATCCAGAACCCATAACCGATCACATTTATCAGCCTTGATTCTATAGACTGTATTTAATCCATATTCACAGTTACCTAATTCGTTGCCTCTGTAGCTTGGGTATGGTAATAACTTTGGGGATGGATCATATGGAGCATCTAATCGTATGTAGTTTAGTGTAGCCGGTATACCTGAAATTGTAGATATTTTTAACTGATATGTTTTTGCGATAACTCACTTGATAGGAGGCAGGTTTTACCTATAGATTCTGTAATATTTTTAATGCTTAATTTTGAATAACAGATTAATATTTTTTTTTCGGCACCTTCTAAGAAGATAAACTGGCGCATATGGCAGGCATATGGCTTAATGTTTTAACCACGAGGCCAGAAACGCATCACTAAAAGTTTTGTGCCTATAGGATGCGGTTACGTAATGTTTTCAAAATGGAAAAAGTACTATTGTAATAACCATTACTTTTATCTCTTTGTTTCCTATAGCAGTAAGTTATATAATGACTTAACAATTGGCAGTATCTAATTTAGTAGATAAATTACTATCTGATTTTCGAATAAACTACTTATAAAGTTCTGCCTCTTGGTCTATTTATTAAGCCTATTACATTATAATTTTTGTAAAATGTAATTTTTGTAATTATTTTTGAAAAGCCGATTTCATACTTCAACGTTCGTGCAATTGTTTCAAAAAGCTAAGGGTTTTAAAAAGGGGTCCAAAGTTTTTACTCCACGTAGTACGTATATAGATGAAACCTCCTATACGACATTTTTATTTAATTTTTTTGTTCACTTATTGTTGACCACAGACAAGATCTTCACAAATATGATCATCCTAATGATTAATACTCTACGTTCCACATTTAAAAATAAGTAAAGTACCGGTATTCTGTGATAAGGTAACAATGAAATTTTCAAAATAAATAAAAGATCTTAGGAGCATAATAGTCAATTTGCCGGCATAGAGACGTGATGCTGGCGTAGGGATGTGACGATCCCATCGCCCACTGGTGGGATAAATTTTGTACAAAAATTATTTAACACCGGTGCAGTCAGTTAATCAGTACACAGTAACAGTTAAGTCAGTTAATTGTCATACATAATGTCTTATATTTGCCACTTTGAAACTCAAGTGGTTAAGGTAAATACTTCAAAAGAATTGTCCCATTTTTATATTAATCCAAGTCATAAAGTATTCGATAGTTTTAAAAATTATGATACATCTACCTAAAATTATGATAAAAATGTTAAAAATGTTAAAAATGTTAAAAATGATAAAAATGATAAAAATGATAAAAATGATAAAAATGATAAAAATGATAAAAATGATAAAAATGATAAAAATGATAAAAATGATAAAAATGATAAAAATGATAAAAATGATAAAAATGATAAAAATGATAAAAATGATAAAAATGATAAAAATGATAAAAATGATAAAAATGATAAAAATGATAAAAATGATAAAAATGATAAAAATGATAAAAATGATAAAAATGATAAAAATGATAAAAATGATAAAAATGATAAAAATGATAAAAATGATAAAAATGATAAAAATGATAAAAATGATAAAAATGATAAAAATGATAAAAATGATAAAAATGATAAAAATGATAAAAATGATAAAAATGATAAAAATGATAAAAATGATAAAAATGATAAAAAAGATAAAAATGATAAAAATGATAAAAATGATAAAAATGATAAAAATGATAAAAATGATAAAAATGATAAAAATGATAAAAATGATAAAAATGATAAAAATAATAAAAATGATAAAAATGATAAAAATGATAAAAATGATAAAAATGATAAAGATTGTAAAAATGATAAAAATGGTAAAAATGATAAAAATGATAATGATAAAAATGATAAAAATGATAAAAATTATAAAAATTATAAAAATTATAAAAATTATAAAAATAATAAAAATTATAAAAATTATAAAAATTATAAAAATTATAAAAATGATAAAAATGATAAAAATAATGAAAATAATGAAAATGATAAAAAAGATAAAAATGATAAAATTGATAAAAATGATAAAAATGATAAAAATGATAAAAATGATAAAAACGATAAAAACGATAAAAACGATAAAAACGATAAAAACGATAAAAACGATAAAAACGATAAAAACGATAAAAACGATAAAAACGATAAAAACGATAAAAATGATAAAAATGATAAACATGATACAAATGATAAAAATGATTGAAGCTACGATCTTCAACTAACTGCTAAATCAAAAGGAGAAGTTTGTATCCGCGTATCCTACTGAACTGATATGCCATTTGAATTCAAACGATTACAATATCCTGTGCGTTTATCATTTGCGATGTTTATCAACAAGGCCCAAAGGAAAAGACTTAACGTGTGTGGTGTGAATTTGGAGGAATCATGTTTTTCATATAGCCAACTTTATGTTGCTTGTTCCAGAGTTTTTTTTTTTGTTTAAATAAATGAATTGATGTTCCAATTTTTTTTTTAATATTTCACTTTATACGTAGCGAAGCACGTATCGAGCCGCTAGTATTGTTATGAAAATTAGTGTGTTATTCAGTTGGGCAGTATAACTACTTGTATAAACTTGTCAATATATATATACAGGCTGTTAGTGTAAACACCGTTATCCTTGAAACCATTGGTTTGGTTTCATTTATAAAACATAAATTCAATGAAAAATAATTGTTTTTTAAAGCGAAGTCTCAATTTTTCTTAAAAATTATTTTACCCTATACAAGTACAAGGCAAAGTGGACGGAGCGCGGAAATATTGTAGAATATTGTGTAGGTAGTTGAAACGGATGGCCAGTGCGGCAGGTCAGCGCCCTTTGCGCAAAGTATCCATGAATTTACGGACGGTGTCGGATATAAACTTTCTTATATTTTTGAAAGAAAATAACGTTTTTTATTTTCAAATTCACATAAACATATTTATAATTAAGTCAACTACTTATGGTTTTAGTGACAACGGTGTTTATCCTTACAGCCTGTATTTTGTGGCTACATAATAATATCTTTGTACTTATATAATGTTGGGTTTATTATTTGTCACGCAGGTACAGCAAGTGAAATCGTCTATAGTCGTTTGCTAGCTTTTAAGTGAAAAAAACTACAGTGTCATGAGGCGATGATCTACAAAAAATTTAAAAATTGATTCATAGGTCTATTAAATACCTTAAAAGAGCCTATGACCATAATAATGGACAACGCAGCCTACCATTCGGTATAAGTTAATAAACCCCCAAACCAATCCAACCGCAAAAGCGAGTTGGTGAAGTGACTGAATGAAAACGGAGTTACAGCAGATATAAATATGTTAAAGACAGAGCTTATTGCCTTACGGCGTCATAAGCCACCAACTCCTACCTATGCTCTGGACGAAATGGCAAAAGGAAAAGGCCACCAGGTTATTCGATTACCACCCTACCGTTGCCAATATACCTAACGCTATCGAGATGATTTGGGTCCAAATAAAAGGTCAAGCCACAAAAAATAATACTTCGCCGCTATTTACGGCAAATAAGATGTTAGCCCTATTACGAGAGGCAATCAACAAAATTAAAACTGAAGACTGGTCGAAGATCGTGAATAAAACAAAAAGGGACATCATGTATGATTGGGATCGTGACATCTATATTGACAATATAATAGTCATCGTTAATAATATTGTTATTATTTTCGCCGTGTTGGTCCCGGCCTCCTTTGAAGAACAGGCTAACTGCCGTTCTGCCAGGCAGGTCATAAAAGGCGACCGATTGGCTATCGAGTCACTACCATCGTGGCTACTGTGGTAGAGTTCTGCATTGTCTCGCCCGGGTCTGGTACCACCGCCTTACCTATTCCTGCCGCAATAGCGTCAGTGCTTGTCGCTGTCGTGTTCCGGTTTGGAGGGTAAGGTAGCCGGTAAACTTATGCATGTGGCATTAGACCTCGCCACAAGATAGCAACGCACCATTAACATCTTTGGTGTCTATAGGCGATGGTTAACTCTTTCCATCAGGAGCCCCATCTGCTTGTTTGCTATCTTATGATATAAAAAAAAATATCCGCAACAGATACAGATAATGAATTTAGTGACAATTCAAATGTTTCTGAATCTGATATGAGTTTAGATGAACAAAATATATTTTTTATATAATATGTTTTGTGGTTTCATTAATATAATAATAGACTTTTTACAATAATGAGATTGAACTACGCTCAATATACGTTTTATATTTAAAAAAAAACAGTAGCAGTCGTGGGACTGCCGATAGAAGTGAAAACGGAACTATTAAGTTGAGAGTAATTAAAACTATATGCAAAACATAGCTATAGATATACTATTATCATTAGCATGTCGGTGACGCGAACCGAGGATTTTACCCTCTACCAAAACGCTCAACGCGCCTAAAGAAGTTTTCACTTCAAAAAAACATCGACTATCCATCGTAGCAGTACACCCCATCACTAAGTATGAGTACGTCTATGGCGTTATGTTATACGTATAACACTTTGCTTAATTTTTCTATCCATTACATTTTATTTGTAGACTAGAACATTCTGGTTGGGTTTAATTTAATTTACTACAGAAATTAATGATTTAATATAGTAAAAATGTGATACAGCTGAAATACTAAGTCATAATTTGTAAATCGCGGCAATTTGCAACAGTTACCTTACTGAAACTGTCACCCGCACCATGCTACAGCGCAAAGAGTAGTCCGTCTTAATGGTACTTCAAAACATCAAAAATCTAAATTCCAATATTATTAAAGCACCGATTAATTAGAACTATGATTACCCGTGGCCGAAATTCGACCATAAACTATAAAATCTCTCTTAGGTTTGACAACTGACTTTAGCCGTAAAGAAAATAACATACATGTATGTATAATATTGTATAATATATGTATGTCACATAAGAGTATTGTGTGTGATGATTATTTTTAATTAATTAAATGTATTTCTAAGGCAATTTATTTAAAAGGTTTCTGCAGTCCTCCGCAATGTCAACTTTAAATGTGCCTATTTTCATACTCCGACGTTCGCGCAATTGTCTTAAAAAGGGGTTTCCTTCACATATTAATATATAGATTTTAAAATAAGCAATAGAGGGATTATACTCGTAGCTCTTATCGGCCGCTGCTACGGCGCACTCGCTTCGCTTGTTCGCTTTCGCGCAGTGGTCACTGTTCGAATCTAAACTTCAAACACAAATGATAAGCAAATGATTGTAACCCAAATAACAGCAGATGGTATCTGACGTATAATTTATATATATTTAAGGAGCCTCCCTCGTATCTCCCTACTACATATGTTGAAGTGAATATTACGATTTTAAAAGTTTGTTGTGGGATTAATAAAAATTATCTATTATTAAATAACAATAAAACAAAACTAGGTAAAAAATATAGTTGGTACCGTATGTCGATAAGTTGGCAAGTAGACTTAATTCTCCACGTAGTGTTCCTACGAAAACGAGAAATTCTGCGATTTTATCTCGGGAAATGAAGATAGCGATAAGAGATCTAAAATATTGCTTTAGCTAAATAATCGATAGGTTGAAAATTTTCGATGAAATGTCAAAAAACATTTTATTTTCAAATTTCTTCATTGATAAATCCCAAACAAATTGATCGATTTTGATAAAATTGATGGTATTTGACGCAGTTTTTAAAGGAGCAAAGCTGATAAGATTTTTAAGTCAATCGGTGAATTAACTTGAAAGTTATTTAAAAAAATTAAGTAAGTTTGCAAAAAACAACGTAATTTTAATATTTGAAAAGCTATAAGTTTTGAGAATTAGTTCGATTTTGATTTTTGAAACGGCATTTAACGTAGTTTTTTAGTAGTAAAATATCGTAGAAAATGATTGGTTGAAAAATTTCGAAGCTATGTCGAAAAAACATTTTTTTCATAATTTTTCGTCAACGATTACTCCCAAACGGAAACCGATTTTGATTCAATTTATGTATTAGACGTAGTTTTTTGAGGAATAGAGCTGATTAGTTTTTATACTCAATCGGTATATAAATCTGGAAATCATATTAAAAAAATACTGTTTTGTCAACATTTGTTTTGCGTTTTTTCAAAATTTCTCAAAATCTCCTAAACCGAATCGGTTCAAATTTTTAGGAAATCTAAGTTGAGTAGAATCCAACCGAATGCCATCAACCGCGTTTCGATCGGTCCAGCCGTTCAAAGGTAATGAGATGTTAACATACACACATACACTTACACACACACACACACACACACACACACATACATACAGACATACTGATGTCGTCGTGAAAATAGTCGGAAAAGGTTCCTAGGACCTCAAAACGTGGAGATCTGGTGAAAAATTATTTTCGAAAATCCGGGCAAAATCCGGGTAGTTTCCTTATCTACATACGTAGCGGGAAGTTAAAAATTCAAAATATATAAACAATTTATATCAAACAGAGCTGAGATATTAATAAAAAAGAAACAGGCTTTCTTTTTTATTAATATCTCAAAAACTATTGCAGATATTGAAATAAAAAAGAATTTTAAAGATCAGCCTCTGTGGTCTAGTGGTCCAGCATTGCCGTTGACCACATGGGGTCCCGGGTTTGATTCCGGTCGGGTTATTTTTCTGATAAAAACAACGTTGCCCGGGATTGTAAATTTCCCGGTTGGCTCTAAGCTTGCCACTTATCATATTTGTGGGACCAAGTTTCTTCGGATAATCGTGGGTGCACTTGTTGTACCTCTGCCTATCCCGTCGGGGATACGGGCATGAAGATACTTTTTTTAAAGATCTGGAAATTTTTACCATCTAGAACTCAAACCAATAATATTTATAATTTTAATTTGCTGGTAAAAATAGGACTAAAAACGGGTGATTTTCTAAATTTCATTTTTGTAAACATGATCGTATATTACAACTATTATTTTCACAACAGGAGTTTATAAATCGAAAAATAATATGACCTTTTATGAGGCATATTTTACAAATACCTGTCTTACCCGCATCTTCGACCGCGCGGAAAAATTTAAAAAATAAAAGTAGCATAAGTTATTCTTTATTATATCAGCTGTCTGCCAATGAAAATCCGGTCCAAATCGATCCAGCCATTTCAGTCATTAGCGGGAACAAACAGACAAAAATTGTAAAAAGTAATTTTGGTATATGTACCATATATAAATCCATATGTATTTAGTAAAAAACGGTTATAATATTACAAACAAGACGTTCCAATTTTATTTATTTGTATAGATTTGGGTTTTTACAAGGGAAGGGGTTGGTCCAGCCCCCTTTGAAGAATCAACTGTTTGGCAGAATGACATATTCTGCCAAACAGTTATACGTTTCACTTCCGTCGTGACTACTAGGTGGTGGAGTTTCGCAACGTCTCGCTGGGATTCGACACCACCGCCTTATCTATTTTTGTCGCAATAACGTTAGTGTTTATCACTGTCGTGTACCGGTTGAAACTTACGCATGTGACATTACTATCCTGCCACATGGATAGCAACGTACCATTAGCATCTTTGGTTTCTATAGGCGATGATTGTCTCTTTTCATCAGGATAGTTATCTGCTTATTAAACCTTAAATACCTTATTACAAATTTGCATGGAACTCTCGCTGAACGAGTCTAACATGCACTTGTCCGGTTTTTGTCTGATTTTCCTAAAAACCAGCAAGGTTTTTGGAACCAAGAACCATCCACAACTGTATTATTATAATTATTTTTGCTTTAATTATAGTGATTAGCATGAATTACTTCATACTGAGTAATTGTGTACTAAATTTTTGTATTATAAAATATGATTGTATCATTACATAGGTTCTTACGTGCGTGTTTAATTGCTAATGGGCGTAAAAATGCACGAAGGAAATGTTTATAATTCATGTTTAATGTATTTTGTGTACCTATATAATATTTATTGTGTTTATTTGTGTATAAGTATTTTGTGTGTTAAGTATATAAGTGTGAGTCGAAGTTGTAAGTCTAAATAGTTCTGACTTTTTAGCAAAAAGATCGCAAGCAATCTGATGGCTCTCCTGAAAAGAGACAATCATCGCCTATACTCTATAGACACCAGAGATTTTAATGGTGCGTTGCTATCCAGGTGTCAGGGATGGAATGTCTAAAGCATGAGTTTGTCGGCTACCTTACCATCCATACCGCAACACGATAGTGACAAGCACCGCCGCTTTTGCGGCAGGAATAAGTAACGTGGTGTGGCACAAAAACCCGAGTGAGATGTTGTGGAACTCTATCATTTAGTTAATTGTCACGATGTTATTGACACGTATTAGCCATTCCTCGCATTTTACGAAGTGCCTAAGTAGGTGATATTAAATTCCTCTAAAAGGCCCGAATAAGATAGCTTAATGCCCCGTATTTTATGGTTTACCCCGGTTTTCGACTAACATAAATTTAAGATCCTGTAATTATACTATTTTCATTTCTTTATTTTCTCGATGACAAATCGATGCCCATGTAATTTTGTGTTGATTACGTTAAAGTGTATCACAAATAATACTTTACTTCATGGACGGGTAGTTTTCGGCAGTTATTTTTTAATAAATTTAACATCTTGTTTGCCGTAAAATGGGGATGGGTATTGTTTCGAGCGGCGTGTCCTTTGACTTGTGCCCATATTAGTTAAACAAAACTTAAGCATTGTATTGGAAATGATACGGTGGAAGTCGAAGAACCCAATGACCACATTCGACAGCTATTTCATCGATAACATATCTTTTAGAGAGGCTTTTTCGATTATAAAATATTCACTAATTGTACTTTTAATAAAGTGATATCTACATTTTCGCCATGACGTTGGAGCCAGTCAATTATCTCTTGTTTTTTATTGGCCTGCGACGGCATTTTATCAATTTGTCTGGAGTGATATGTAGCGTTGTAATAATTATAAGGTCGGTTCTTCCAGAGATTGCACCATTTCTTTAAACCATCCTTCGTAAATCTCCGCGTTCATTTCTTTGTGGTAGTCCACTATTTTCTTGGATTTAAAGGCCACTAAAGTATCTGATATGAATCACCCTGCATGGCATATGATAAGACGTTTTCCCATTGGCACTGAACTAGTGGAAGCGGTGGTGTCTTCAGTCCAGTTCTTAGATACTGTGTGGTTTGCATTTAACCAAGTATCGTCAGTAAAAATAACATTTGACTAATCTGATATCCTTTTGGCTTCATTCAAAAATTCGCAGCGAGCCATAGCAATATCGTGACGCTCCATCAATATTTTCCGTTTGTCCGATTTTTTATAAGAAAATCCAATTTTTTCAAAACCAATATTAATGACGATTTTTGGCCATGAAACAAACCATATTCACGAAAAAAAACAACAATCTTTTTAAGAGTTAGGATTTCTTTGCGCAATATATATGACGGCGAATTGCATCAGCGTCGAAGTTGTCAACCGATGTAACACGACTTGGTTGGCATTTTCCATCGGCTTATTAAGCTTGTTTTTCTGCATGCCGCTTGTACCGTAAGCTTCGGTAGTAATTTTCGAAACAGTAGGTCCACTAATTCCTAATGCGGCCGCAACACGCTCTCACATTTGCGACAGTGGTAAAAGCGGGACACCATCTTGATACTCTGCTTCAAAGTAATTACATACCTTGATCATCAGTTCTCTCGCCTGCCTTTTTTAGAAAAGAACCTTTTGGCATTTTGATATTTGACAGCTGGGCAGCAATCAACACGGAGGAACACAAAATACACAACGTAACGTATGGATACGAACAGAAATGTAGTGACTAGCACGTCCGTGTTGTTGCGAGTGACAGATTAAAACAAACACGAAATGGCGCTGAGCCGTTGAGTGTTCCCACCTCGAAAAAATATATTTGAATGTTTTTTTGTATTTGTCTTTCTTCAAAATATAATAAATATATGCGATCGATGTGATTACTTATTTGGTCACAGCACTACAACTATCACATTAGAACTGTCATCGAAAAAATAAAGAAATGGAAATAGTATAGTAAAATTGAATACGGGGTAAATAAAACTTCCGTATTTTTACAAATTCCGTCTAGACTGGCGAACACGGCTAAACATGAGTCTGCCGGATTCGCCATGGCTGTTTGAATACGTATTGGTTTTTGTTTATTTGTGTGTTCTTATGTTAGACAGGAACGCACGTGTTGTTCGTGTTATCAATATTATTATAGATTTTTCTACATTTGCTTCGTAAAATGAAGATGTTTTAAAAGCTATTTCGTGTGACAAGAAATACAGACTTAAAAATTAAAGATTTTTTTATAAAATAATGCCGCTTTAATTGTCTTACATAGTCGTCTAAAACCCTTATATTTGTTGCTGGTAACCCCTAAATCAATAAGTGGCAGGTGGCAAGCATGGGCGCGGATCAACATAGAGTAAACGATATTTTATTGATTCAGGCGTTACTTTGCGGAAATCCATTATTAAAAGGTGAAATTAATTAAATTTGCTATTATCCGCGAACTATTCTATGTATCGTCCGTGATGGTACCGAAAAGAGAGACGTCGGTTTAATAAATGGATAAGACTCACCGATGGGTCCGATCAAACGAAGACCCCCAGCGGTACACTTATCCGCCCACATCCACCACACTTTTACAACCACGACCACGCTGGCACCAATCACAAAAGCTTTTGTGTAAGTGTGTTTACTAGGTTCGTGTATTTCGTTGTGTACATAAGCGAATATGTGGACTTCGTTGTAAGCGTAATTGAGATCATTAAACTCTCTTTACCTAAATACTTGAACTCATTATTCATTAAAAAAGTAATTGTTTACAAAATTATTATATCACCTAATCTTTACGGCTTAGAAACATTACCACGATTTGCTGGTTGGCGAGATTAGTGAGCTACAGCCTTTTGAGTTATTTGTAGATGTAACGAATAATATTTTTCAACACGAATGGAACTTATCACGCGATAATTTACTTGTATATGTTTAGTCAGAATAAATTAAAGGCGAACAGTTTACATTAACAGATCTGTTTTTATTAATAACGGGTCTTCTAATAGAGATTTCCGAACTTATATTTGATAATTGATAGCGATCATCTTGTTGAAGTTCATTTGTTAAATTGGGTGTCATTTATTCAGTCTATTTAACTAAATCACCATAGATGGATATCTCGGATATATATCGCTTAACAACACATGCAAATGACAAAATTGTTTTATCAATATAGGTGTTTGATAGATTCAGGCGTTACTTTGCGGAAATCCATAATTCAAAGAAAAAATTGAGATATTTAATTAGCGAAATTTTCGCAAAACCTTATATGGAACTGCTCTGATGCAACTGAAACCAAAGGTAGTGTAAGGAATGGGGCAAACTTATCCAAGGCCTGAAAATTAGAGGAGACCACAACAGCATAATTACAATAAGTTCATAGAGTGAAGTGCTATTCGAATCTAGGCGCAGTTATTTTTTTTATACAATATTACCATGTTATAGATAATGAATCGGCCCTGATTTTTTATAGTATAAATTAGCAAACTAGCAGATGGGTCTCCTGATGGAGAGTCAATCATTGCCTATAGCCACCAAAGGTGCGCCCTAAATGGTGCGTTGCTATCTTGTGCCGAGGTCTTATGCCACAAATACGAATACGAACTAATAAACGAGTATTTAGATAATTATTATAGAAGCATATCTCCGGTGATCGAATTTCGATTACAGGGCGATTAATAGTTTTTATCAAAAGGTATAGCACAAGAAATGTTACTTCATTTGATTTTACTAGAAGATAAAATAACGCTTTAAATACTAGAAACTCAATAATTAATTCCCGTCCGAACAGTATGTAAATTACGTTGTTACTCGTAATACCCGACATTCCTGCAATATTTAAGACGTCGTATAGTTCAAGTTACAATTACTGAAGACCGAGTGATTGTTGATTGTAATAACGGGCGTGGTTGTGATAAATTATGGTTTATTAGTATTAGCCTATTTCGCCGGCATAATTTCACAACTAATTGCTTACAGTTGCGTGATAAGAAAAATTAATGTTGTATTTAATATTAGAAATCGCAACAGCAGTAATAATATTATTAATTATAAATTTAAGACATGATATACATCATTAAATTTTTATTTGAAGATAATTTGTGTTTAACGTTACTTAGTTAAGCGAGTTATTGATTTTTC
Source organism: Apodemia mormo (assembly GCA_036924255.1). Classification (NCBI taxonomy): domain Eukaryota; kingdom Metazoa; phylum Arthropoda; class Insecta; order Lepidoptera; family Riodinidae; genus Apodemia; species Apodemia mormo. Next base: position 31,048,643 of record JAUPFN010000006.1, read on the forward strand.
TCTTTCTATGTGAACCTCTTGCACCTTCTCTGTTTGCTTTTGAGGTTGACTGGCAGAAAATGCTCTTGGGCGTTAAGTCTACCTATGAAAATGTATGTGTGCTAATTTTAAATAAATAAATAAATCATTATTGGTATTGTGACGTATAGAAACGAAAGTAGTTTGTGCTATTAAGATCTTACTTTCTAGCATCGAAATAAGAGCGTTACAGAGCAAAAGGGGGGCTAACACTTACGTTTTTGTTGAGTAATGACGAGATGTGGATAAAAAGTAAGTGTTGTCTTAAAAATGAGTAGAATGCAATTTTACCCTACTGTACTAAATGGAAGGTTATTATAATTATAAGGGACTGGATTTTTTCTTTTTATTATAATAACCCATTCAAATCTCTTATATTGACAATTCCATATAAAAAGCTCTCTCGATTTTTTTTGTTGTAGGCATTTAATGTACTACGTACTACGTACGTACAGAGAATTTAATGTACTACGTACGTTAGAATTTTTAGGTGGTAGAGTTCTGCATTGTCTCGTTCGGGTCAGGTACCACCGCCTTACCTATTCCTGCCGCCATAGCGTCAGTGCTTGTCACTGTCGTGTTCCGGTTTGGAGGGTAAGGTAGCCGGTAAACTTATGCATGTGGCATTAGACCTCGCCACAAGATAGCAACGCACCATTAACATCTTTGATGTCTATAGGCGATGATTGACTCTTTCCATCAGGAGACACATCTGCTTGTTTGCTATCTTATGATATAAAAAAAGCAAATAAAAGTCTTTAGTTATAATTGATCACGCAGATAATGAAGCAGCGCTTTATTAACAGTGCGTCTATAAATTTAATCTATGCTATTCAAACAATTGTATTTGTTGTAACTTAACATTGGTTAACATTCGCCCTGTGAACGCTATTATTATTTATTGCAGATAGGACTTACATAGACTTCTCTATTAATTTTTAGAAGGTCAAGCCGTGAATAAAAATTATTTATATTTAAAAATAATACTTTCATTTCAAAACATATAAGACATGAAAACAAAATGAAATTAAAAAATCCTTACAGCGTAGAAGGCTTCCTATCAAAGTTTGACATAAAAATAAAAGTCCGAAACAAAGAAAAATCTATTATATCTTTTTGAAACTTCTCTCAAAAGTTATAATCTATTAAGTTAAAAATAGTATTATTCTGGTAATTTTGTAGTTTTTTAATAGTTTTTTGTAAGTGCTTAAGTTCATTCTACGCGTTCGGATGTGCGTACTTTCTGTAATTCGTTTTTAAAATTAAAACCTTTTGGTGCGATAAAAATGTTCCTGGAGAAATGGTAAAGGCAATAAACTTTTACGGTTAAACATACTCAATGAGTGTTGTTTATTACTAAAGTTTTATATCATTACATATTTATAAAATTTTAAATCGCTAAACCAATTTTCTTGTTTGTAAAGTCTATAACTATCAATGTAATTTCATGTGAATTTCTTAAAAATAAGTTAGTTTTAGGGCGGCTTGCACCAAAATGCTTAAATGCGTTTAGTCCCTTAAACATGTTTAGTAAGGGCGGTTTGCACCAAAATGCTTAAATCATTGATATAAAATACCCAAGATACACAGTTCCGAACAAAACTGACACTCAAAACTGTCGCTAATTCAGTCTAAAAAGTTTATAGTTATGGCACAAACGTGTTTTTGCATATTCAACCTTAAACGCAAGATTTAAAGTCATTTTTAAAAAACAATGTACAAAAAGCAATAAAAGTTTTGACTTAAGTTAGCCGGTAGGTCAAGGCACATGTGGAGTCGAATATAAATATTTTATGCATTAAGGTAGTATTTTAAGGATTTGTAAAATTGACATAAAAAAAAATCTTGTCGAAAATCTTTTTTTGCGTAGAACATTTATATATCAATAAAACAAATAATGACCATTAAAATAATTTATTTATATTTCAAACGTTATAGGTTATTGGTTATATTACACAGAACCTACACATATAGGCAAACTGTGGGTTTATAGCCATGTAGTATTTGACGCTTGATATTGATACATTTAATTTGCATAGTCTAATAGATTTAGAATATACTGAAATAGGAAATTTACTGCAATGGTGACTATGACTACGTTATAAAGTTCATAGATTCTTACATGATAACAGACACGATTTTTTTCAGACTTATTATGTAATGTATCGACAACATAGTAAGGAAACGCATTAATTTCCTAGTAATAAGTTTAGCTTTTCGTAGAATTCTCGTTTTGAATTAGATTTCAGTTTTTCTGTTTTTTTTTGCAGTATTATGTAAACGAACATTTGTTTAGTTATAGTATCTGCAGACACACGAGCGAATACTGCCCATAGGCAATAAAACAATTTAGAGCTAAAAAATTGTGTTCAATGTTATTCGGAAGATCAAACTTGTTGATGATTTTGAAAAAATATACATGTTTTCAAATACTGAATAACTAATTATCATTTAAAAAAAACTTTGGATTTTTGAACTTTTTTAATTCAATAGTCTATGCTTAAGCATAGTTTTTTTCTTTGAGGTTAAAATACTTAAATTTAGCGGGAAGTTTCAGGTGGCCTGTAGGGTCAACTAGCTCAGATTTTTTTTTATAGTTACATTATAGGTATGTTACATACACAGAAATCCTAATAGATACGTATATTTAGTTTGGAGTATAGTTTAGTCCATATAATATTATTGCCAAAGGTAATTTTAGATTAGATATTTCCTGTTAATTATAAATTTCTTTTATAATTACGTTAGTTTTTTCGATAGGTGTGTTACTAATAGGTATTTTTAGTTTGAGATATAGTTAGTTATGATATTAGGTATAGAAAATTTAGAAGTTATAGGAAGTTCAGGTCTTACGTTTTTTACTTACATTTTAATAACAAAAATGTCGTATATAAATAATTAAGATGAATATGTAAATATTATTTTTAACGTACTTGCGGCCCACCCGGCAATGTAGAGATTTTTAATAAAATAAAGAAAGGTTAAATAAGTTCTAAAGTAAATATGCGCGAGCAAAGCCGCGGGTAACAGCTAGTATGCAAATAAAACAACTCGTACATATAAACAGTCACTTAAAATTTATACGAGACTAGCTGCAGATCTCTGCATTAGGATAAAAGTATTCTATGTGCTATTCCAGGTTATCTTATATCCGAGTCCAAATCCAAATTGGTACAGCCATTTTTTACGTGACTGATCATCAAACATCCTAACATACAAACTTTAACATTTGTAATATGTATAGTATAAGATATCCGCAATCAAAAACAACATTTTTTTAAAAATAAATTATTAAATCAAAAAATAAACATTCCTAATGCAATCTGTGCCTTCCACTTAAGAAATCGTTATCAACAACACGTGTAAACAGAACAAAATTCGATGCTACTTATGATTTCCTATTGTTATATTAAAAGTTCGTAATATATCTCCAAAGTTCATCGTAAGAATCACAATTATATATTGTTATTTTATATTCGTACAAATAGAATAAAAAGAATCACCTAACTTGGTCCTCAAAATAAGTAATCAATATAATCAAACATTTTAAAATCGTCAAATTGATGTCCTCTTCTCTTTTGGCAGTTGGTTAACTACTATAAAAGGTATTCAAAATTACTAATGAAAAAAATTAATCTTAAAAAAAATTAACTTATTAATGAAAAAAATCGACTCCACTAATAATAACAGAATCAATTTGTATTATTCGACTAAATTTAAAGGAGGTTGTAATGCACTGTCCTTTTACTGAAAAAGTGACAATTGAAATTTTGTTGTATTATATTTGGAGCGTCGAGTACATTTTTAAGACAAATAAAATGAAAATCATACATTACACCCTATATTTAGTAATATAAACGACAAAAATAAATCGATAAACTCTTATACTTACGATTCTTACGATCTTATCTTATTTACTTACGAAAATACAATATCTTATATTTTTTTAACGTTCATGATGTTGTATTTTACATTTTATCAGAGAACAATTGTGTATTTTTGACGCGCGGGCAGTGACGTGAGCGACGGGCTTCTATTTGAAGTGAGTGCACAATTTTAAATTGTGTACTCATTCTTAGAGGACGTTTTTGAGACACTGATTGTGTATCTTGGGTTTTTATATATCAATGGCTTAAATGCATTTAGTCCGTTAAACATGTTTAGCTAATGTGAAAACGCCTTAAATGCTGTCACTTTAAACGTATTTAGTGACTTAAAATGATTTTAGCATTTTGGTGCAAGCCGCCCTAAGTGTCAAAACGCCTTAAAAGCTGTCACTTTAAACGTATTTAGTAACTTAAGCATTTTGATGCAAGCCGCCCTTAGTCACATATTTTTAAGAAATTTACTTTTTTGAGCTCCGGAGTCAAAATAATCCTATTAATCCTATTGAAAATAAACCAAAACAATAAATC